>BSBN01000507.1:1262500-1942781 GCA_027924645.1 Cunninghamia lanceolata | reverse complement strand
GACACGCTTAAGGGAGGATACATCGACCCCGCCTACTAGGAGGACTTTAAAAATAAAAAGAATGTGCACTAGCTCAAGAGATACACCATCCCCACCTCCGCAGAGGGCTTAACATAAAAGGATATGCATGATATCCTGCCTCCACAGAGGGCTTAAAATAAAAAGGATATGCATGATATCCTGCCTCCACAAAGGGCTTTCTCATTGCAATATAAAATAAAGATGTGCACTCATGCAGAGATACAACATCCTGCCTCCTTAGAGGGCTTACAAACATGCTTCATTAGTACCAAAATCATCAGACAACTTACCTTATATGCCCCCACCTTAAGGTGGTTGATGTTGTGTACTGATATCAAGCATGTTAAGGTAGAGAGAAAACACACAAGGGAACAAGAGCTCTCGCAAAGCCCATGCCCCCAGAGGTAACATGTACTTTACGATCACCGAATGTTCAAACACATAATTTCCTACAAGAAGAGAGGTTAGAAATCTTTCTCTAAGATAATAACCACTTCACATGATAAAATTAATGCATGCAATCATTCACATAAAGAGCTGAGGTTATACTATGGGTTTGAAATCTGAGTATAACTGTGGGGCTATACTGCAGAGATATTAAAACTGAATGTAACCAAGGCGAGATTCAAAGATAAACAAGGTGCGTGGAGCAGATGTATTGTTATAGTTTGTTAGTATGATAAGACAACATCAAAATATCACATGAGGTGATTCTACTAGCCAAGCATCAGATAATATATATCAACCCCATTGTCATGTATGGACTAGGTCCATTTTTCCTTTGCTTGCTGAAGGGACACACAGTCCATATCAGTATTATTTATTTTTCGTCATCCGCCAGCTAGATAAAACCACTATAAGAAGGTAAACAATAAATTTAGAGAGGAGAGCAAGTGCCTTAGGGTCGTCACATAGGAGGGTGTCACCAGGTCACCAACCACAACATTATGCCCCCAAGGCACGATACACAACAATTAAAATAGAGGAGAAGCAACATAGAAGAATGATGATACAAATAGAAGAATGGTCACAACAAAGGTGGTCTCCCGGTATCCTTGACCTTACAAGAGTATCAAGGGTCATCCAAGGAGGCCTAAACAACACATAACACATCATGGATAAAACACAACCTAGAGGTAAAGGGTTAGAAATACTCACCTAAAGGCACAATCGAACTAGACTTTGTGACTTGTGAGCATCTTAGAAAGATGCTCTATCAAGTTTTGTTTGAAGGTTGAATGGTGTAAGGAAATGAGGGCATCTCAGAACGTATTTCTAAGAAAAGTGGTGTCTTCAACAAATTTAAATTCTTTCCAAATGCTTCAAAAACATGCACAACTATGCCTTTAAAGCGGAAACAGACATAGAAAATTTCCTACATTGACCCTTAGAGGAAAGCACAAGCGAACAATATCTAGTTTCAACAGTAGAGACATTAAACATGAAAGATAGAACAAGAACACAGATTTACGTGGGGAAAACCCTTACAGGTAAAAAACCCCACACTCCAAAAGCCCATATCACCATTGTATTATTCAACAACAGAAAAATAGTTACAATACAAAACTGGCAATAAGCCTTTCATGAAGATTTACATCTTGCTTCATTTGAAGAATAATTGACAGTTCAACCCTGTTCAGTTTTCTTCTACACTTAGACCAGTCCTTCATATTGTTACCATGCCTCAAATCACATACAATATAGAACTTCAGTCTCTTGACTCTGATTGTTTCATCTCTTCTCAGTCTTTTTTCAAACAATTAACATGCTGTGTACAGCAACTGTATAGGACTTCACAGAAGAGATAAAACCCCTTCGCCTGAACTATGTTTTCATCCTCTTCTCAGTCCCTTCACATGCCATTCACATGTTGCATCCAACATACAACATAGGACTTCAGAGAAGAAAAAGAACAGAGTTCCATCTGATTGAACTCACCGTCTCATAGATTCTCTCACACCTCTGACTCGATTACACAATTACTTTTAGCAATCTAATCGACACAAGCACTTCACAGTTTGTTCCAACTGGCATCACTCTTTTTCAACCGTTACAAAACTACCAAAACCGTTTGCATATTCGTGAGGACCTTTAGTCCCACATACATCTGTCGACTGACACATCAATTGCATATATGCCTGAACACACTGTAAGTTTACCATCGGCACTTTTGCTACCGATGACCCTAGCCTGTCAACCACTAACGAACCGTCAAAGTGACTTCTTCCTTCTTCACCGATAAGGTTCCTCCTGCCGATGCCAACCCCTCGCCAACTTCCATCGGGGTGACAGTTGACATCGGAGCGACATCCCTAGGCTTGCCCGATAGAGATCCTCACGCCGACGCCCGACTCCAAGGTAAGTCCCATCGGAGTAACCAACACCACTGGCAAAACTTCTCTTCGCTGGACCGACAGTTGTTCTCACACCGACGCCCAAGCCAAAGACATCCATCGGAGTGACCACAAGCAGTCGGAGTAACATTTCAAAGCTGGGCCGACAGTGATCCTTACGCCGATCAACTGGGACTCCACCATCGGTGAGACCATTCCCATCGAGAAGACTTCACAAGGCTCGACCGATAGATGTCCTCTCACCGACGTCCAACTCCATCGGAGTAACACATAGCTGTTAGAGTGACACCCACATCCTTCACCGATAGTGATTCTCATGCCGATGGACTTCACCAACCTTTACCACTCCATCGGGGTAACACCAAGCGATCAGAGACACAACCACAGGCTCCGCTGATGACCACCCTCATGCCGATCGACATCACACATCAGTAAGACCTTGGAGATCGGCATAAGACACCGAACTCCTGCCGATAGTAAACCTCATGTCGATAGCTAGCCCTCCATCAGTATAACATGAAGTATCGGGGATACATCTTCCAGCTACGCCGATATCAATACTCACTCTGATGTTCTTCCATGGGAGTGGCCCACGCCGACAACCAATGACTCCGCGACGCCAATGAACCGAACCATTGAACCAAACCATTGAACCATTGAACCAATCGGTTGAACCAAACCATTGAACCGATGAATAGTTCAATGAACCATTGAACCAATCGGTTGAACCAAACCATTAAACCGATGAACAGTTCAACGAAACGGTTCAATGAACCATTGAACCAACTGGTTGAACCAAACCATTGAACCAACAAAGAAACATTGAACCTGTAATCTGAGTCACTAGTACTCAACATTCTCCCACTTGACGAAGGAATTACAGGAAACCATCAATGCTCCAAGTCACAGAACCAAGCTGATACTGCCACCACTCCACTGTGCTCACAACCTTTTTTCAGAAGCTCCATAACATCAACTTCAAAGCTGTCAGAACACAGCCAGAAACATTCTCCAGAAACAAGATAAACCATCAGCTAGAACAACAATCAGTAAGCTGACTGTACCCATCTAACTGAACATAAAACCCACATGACTAAAAATAGCACACAACCAGTGCTAAAACATCCAATCACTCATACCTTAAAGGTATGAACATCAGTAGACTCATGCCACCTACATATACACCCATCAACTGCAAATACAAGCTCAAAGTGTGAACCAGTCAAAGAAGACCAAACACTTCAAGAACTCCCACTGCATGGGTAATGCAGATCTGAAAAAGATCATGGCATACAAAAAATCCACCAATGGCATTACATAGAACGTGTAAATAATCATGTAGTACCAAGGAAACATCCACCATGATATGCAAAAACTGTAAGCAAATAATCCTGCAAGAACAACTCCTCACCACCAGTCCAAAGTTCTCCCAAGTTCTCCACAATGTAATGTGAAACACACCATCAAAGAAACTAACTGAGACCAAGAGAGACACTACACATCATATACCTATAGACAATCCTTTTACATACACCTCTGAAAGCCAACTGTGTCAAGTACGATCTCCTTCAAAACACCCCAAAGAAGCATCCAAACAAATATTCAATCTCCAAGATCAACTAACATGGATGTAAGCCTCACAAACCAAAGAAGATCAAACTAATTTATTTCCCATTTCAGGAAATCAGTCCATTAACCATCTCCTAACAGTCCTCATCAATGAATGAAATCTCTAAACTCAAATGCACAAGGAGATAATCATGCTATTCATCTCTCACAATGAATCCACCAAAACCATCAATGAGCAGTTCAAGATCCATATCTATGAAAGAAAACATAAAACACCTGAGAGAAACAATGGACTATACCTCTCAAGTGAAACTTATCGAGTAGACCAAAAGTGGGGAAAAAGAATGTTCTTCCAAGATACCCAAGTCCCAATGACTTTCTCCAAGAACAATCTCCTCTAGATCTTTTTGTTGAATTCACATTCAACCAAGGTAAAGACTCCTCAAACTTCCAGCTGTAAACTCTGAAAACATAGCATATACAGTCTCACCTTATTCTCCATGTATCCATGAGTACCTTTGAACAATCATCTCATGCTGAACTCCAACTACATCACTACAACACTATGAAGTAATCAAGCAAATGATAGATGTACCCAAACATAGAGAAGTAACCAGACCACTGTCAAAACTCCAATCATCTGAATCAGGAACTTATCATGACATCATGATCTTACCATCTCCTTTAGGAGATTCCATGCTCCAGGTGAACATAACCATTGTCTCTAGATCAATGTATCATACCAAAATTCAAAAGCAGAAATCATGATATGAAACAAACCAAAATTCTAAACCAACATCACCTGTCAAGCACCACCAACACCTTAGCCTCATGAATCCTCCATGACTCTAAGATGTTACTCATCCTCAAATAGTGCCCCTGCAAATGTGAAAGAACCCTTCTGCAGCAACAGGATCAAAGAGCTCCTCCTAGTAACATCTGTAACACTAAAGAAGATCATTCACCACTAAGTGATGAAACACATAGTCAATGCTAAAGCTCCCACTGAGCTGTAACAACAAAGCTTTCCAAGCATCCTGACCAAACATCTCCTAATCTGAAAATCTTCCAGGTCCACAAATTAATATGTCCATGTGACTATAAAACCAAGTGACACCAAGATCTCCAAACCAAGGAAATAAAGTATCACTGTCAATAGCTTACACAAACCTGTGTACTCAAGATGTACATGACACCATGATATACATACTACAAGTCTCCATAACCAACTATTCAGATACTCAACAACATCCATCCTCTCATCCTGAAACAATCACACCAATGCACAAGTGACCAAAGACAAGGCCAGCTAACAAATCTGCATAAACACTGAAATAATCTTGTGGATAAAGATAGTCCACATTCGAGTCATCTCACTGTAGCTTAATAGGTGATCAGCCCACAAAACTACATAACTCGTAGATCCAACCAATGTAGCATGCAAACTCACTATCACACTGGAAACTGCAAAACTTAGATCTCAAGGAATAGATAACAATGTAGACAACATGACTCAAACATCAGAAAACTTACTTTTCACTGATTCGCCCAACATGTCCACAACCTGAGCACCATTAGTCAAGAAACCAGAAACATTACCACAGAAATGCTGAGTGACAAATCACATGCCAGCACTCCCATGCAGAGCAAGCATTTCACCTCCTCACACCATGCACAGAGCATGCATCCAAGAGAATCAGGCTATTACAAAAGCTCTCAGACCATCCAATGATCAACTCCATAGCCTACATGCAGTCGGGGTAACAGAAAAATTATGCCTTCCAATACTAGGAACAGAACACCCAACATAAGCACAATACTCCATGGCTGAGCAGTAACACAAACTTCTCCATATCATCAGAGAGCCTCTCACACAGACACCCAATATGAAAGTTACTGCAGCAACACAGCCTCAAAGCAAACCCCATGCAACAAGATTAAATACTGTCAATTAAGAGCCTCAGGCCACATCATGACCAGCTCCAGTCTCTTCACCATCCTTCAAGCACTGCTGAAACAGAAACACAAGATCAACTGCTAGACTTTCACTCAAACAAGGATCAAACAAACAGACATTTCCTTCAGATTTCCTCAAGCCTGTCACACTAAGAAATCATCACAAAAGGAATACCCAGACCTTATACACCAGGAACTCTTACATGCAAACACATGCAGCACACAAATGTACATATGTGAGCAACAAAGCATATCCCAGAAGAAGGTCTGATACCACTTGTAAGGAAATGAGGGCATCTCATAACGTATTTCTAAGAAAAGTGGTGTCTTCGACAAATTTAAATTCTTTCCAAATGCTTCAAAAACATGCACAACTATGCCTTTAAAGCGGAAACAGACATAGAACATTTCCTACATTGACCCTTAGAGGAAAGTACAAGCGAACAATATCTAGTTTCAACAGCAGAGACATTAAACATGAAAGACAGAACAAGAACACAGATTTACGTGGGGAAAACCCTTATGGGTAAAAAAGCCCACACTCCAAAAGCCCAGATCACCATTGTATTATTCAGCAACAGAAAAATAGTTACAATACAAAACTGGCAATAAGCCTTTCATGAAGATTTACATCTTGCTTCATCTGAAGAATAATTGAAGTTCAACCCTGTTCAGTTTTCTTCTGCACTTAGACCAGTCCTTCATATTGTTACCATGCCTCAAATCACATACAATATAGAACTTCAGTCTCTTGACTCTGATTGTTTCATCTCTTCTCAGTCCTTTTTCATACAGTTAACATGTTGTGTACACAACTGTATAGGACTTCACAGAAGAGATAAAACCCCTTCGCCTGAACTCTATTTTCATCCTCTTCTCAGTCCCTTCACATGCCATTCACATGTTGCATCCAACATACAACATAGGACTTCATAGAAGAAGAAGAACAGAGTTCCATCTGATTGAACTCACCATCTCATAGATTCTCTCACACCTCTGACTCGATTACACAATTACTTTTAGCAATCTAATCGACACAAGCACTTCACAGTTCGTTCCAACTGGCATCGCTCTTTTTCAACCGTTACAAAACTACCAAAACTGTTTGCATATTCGTGAGGACCTTTAGTCCCACATATATCCGTCGACTGACACATCAACTGCATATATGCATGAACACACGGTAAGTTTACCGTCGGCACTTTTGCTGCCGATGACCCTAGCCTGTCAACCACTAACGAACCGTCGAAGTGACTTCTTCCTTCTTCACCGATAAGGTTCCTCCTGCCGATGCCAACCCCTCACCAACTTCCATCAGGGTGACAGTTGACATCGGAGCGACATCCCTAGGCTTGCCCGATAGAGATCCTCACGCCGACGCCCGACTCCAAGGTAAGTCCCATCGGAGTAACCAACACCATCGGCAAAACTTCTCTTCGCTGGACCGACAATTGTTCTCATGCCGACACCCAAGCCAAAGACATCCATCGGAGTGACCACAAGCAGTCGGAGTAACATTTCAAAGCTGGGTCGACAGTGATCCTTACGCCGATCAACCGGGACTCCACCATCGGTGAGACCATTCCCATCGGGAAGACTTCACAAGGCTTGATCGATAGATGTCCTCTCACTGACGTCCAACTCCATCGGAGTAACACATAGCTGTTGGAGTGACACCCACATCCTTCACCGATAGTGATTCTCATGCCGATGGACTTCACCAACCTTTACCACTCCATTGGGGTAACACCAAGCGATCGGAGACACAACCACAGGCTCCGCCGATGACCACCCTCATGCCGATGGACATCACACATCGGTAAGACCTTGGAGATCGGCATAAGACACTGAGCTCCTACCGATAGTAAACCTCATGCCGATAGCTAGCCCTCCATCGGTATAACATGAAGTATCGGGGATACATCTTCCAGCTACGCCGATATCAATACTCACTCCGATGTTCTTCCATCGGAGTGACCCACGCCAACGACCAATGACTCCGCGACGCCAATGAACCGAACCATTGAGTCAATTGGTTGAACCAAACCATTGAACCATTGAACCAATCGGTTGAACCAAACCATTGAACCGATGAATAGTTCAACGAACCATTGAACAATCGGTTGAACCAAACCATTGAACCAATGAACAGTTCAACGAAATGGTTCAACGAATCATTGAACCAACCAGTTGAACCAAACCATTGAACCAACAAAGAAACATTGAACCTGTAATCTGAGTCACTAGTACTCAACAAATGGTTCATATTAGATTGTTCTTTGTTTTCAAAATGTCCATGCAGTGCTTGTTTCCCAAATACTTGTATATTTGAAACCATTTGTTGCTTATGAGGTGGAGAACCACTGCTATTTCTTACTGATGATAATCACCTTATTCTTTTCTGATCCTTTGATTTCTTATTTTATTGGATTCATCTATCATAGTTAGAAGGACTATCTTGCACCGTACCAATCTTTTCCTTTGTCATTATCTCTTGTTTTAGTTGTTTTGTTTGTCTTTCCAATGCATTTTGGTTCTCTCCTGATCCTTGAAGGGATAACAGAGGAGGAACCTTAGCATAAATAGAATTTCTTCGTGGACTTAGGTAATACTTCAATATTTTCCTTATCCACCTCTATTGTAGCAATTATCTCATCATAGTTCAAATAGTCATCTTCTACTTCAACTATATTTTGTTCCATCATATTGTTATCAGTATGCTTAGGATAGGGATTAGTGAAGATCTATAAATTTTGATTTAGAGGAGCAACTGATTTATTTCCATTATCATTCACACCAGATACCTGTATAACATTTGACTCAATGAGGTCTTGTATTTCATGTTTAAGACGTATACATCGTTCAGTATCATGTCCTTATTGCCAATGATAATGACAAAAATCATTAGCATTGAAATAAGGTCCTTGCATTCTACTAGGATCCAATGGTTTAATCAGAGGGAGCTTCAAGAGGTTATTACTCACATCTTGATTCATGATAGAATGAAAGGAGTCAGATATTAGAGTGAATTGTCTTTGTTGTTGTCGATTCTGAAACGGTGTCCTCTTCAGGTTAGTGATAGCAGACACTTGTGAAAAGTTGTTTGAATTATGTCCATTAACCTTGATGAAACTCTTATTGTTCCTCTTAAAGTTGTTTTGTGAAGGTCCACCCGTGGATTGACCAACTTGAGCCAATGAGTTTTGGTTTTCATACTGACTAGAGGAAAATTGGTAATCACGAAGGGTTGTGCATAAATACTAAAAAGAGTTATACTTCATCAAGAGAATCTTATCACGGATGTTAGGTTGTTTATTTGTAATAAATACCTTTTGAACATCTTCATCCTTCATCTGATATTGAATTTGTGCATAAATGAAGAGACCTAATGTCTCAAGTTATTGCTTGGACCTCATTTATTTAATCATTGGTTTTGTTCATATCATGTTCTTCGTTCATCGGGTTGACTGAACACTATCAGCATATCCATGTTGGGCTCTACTGATGGCATGTGTTTCACCGATGGTAGTGAGCTATTGGTTAGACTTTCATTATCAGTAGGAGTAAGAAGCATGCGGCCGATATGCATGGTTTCACCGATGACATATGTCTATCGGCATAAGGTTGGCCGTCGACCAAGCTCTTGGTAGTCGCTCCGATGTGAATGGTCACCCCAATGGAAGTTGGCGAAGCGTTGGGTGTCAGCATGAGAACCTTTATCGGCCCAGTCTTGAAATGTCAATCTGATGGCAGAGGTCATTTCAATGGAGGATGAAGAGCTTTGGGCATCGCTATGACAAGGAACCATCGGTGTAGGAAAGGAAGCGATCTCCGATGGGTTAGGTGTTCTCGATGAGGTATAGACTGGCATCGTTGGCAACAAAATTGCCAACGATAGTCTTACTGACTGTTTGTGGATATAAACCAAAATATCAAACATGAACTGGTGAATGTGGGACTAAACGTCTCACATGAATATGAATAGTTGTGACAGTTGGAAGGCAGCGACGATGGATCAGTTGAAACAAATAGTTAGGGCAGAAGTTAGAAAAATGGTTTTGCTCTTGAAGACTGGAAATAAATATAGATCTGGTGATGTCGTTGATGATTGATGATGAGATTCGATTATATTGTTCATTCTGTAATGTGCAGTGAAAGTGAACAGTTTATATAATTTGAGAATCGATACCTGAGCAAGTGAGCTGAGATCTTTATTGTAACTGTAAATTTTACTGTAATAAATATTGTCTCTTGTGGTGGTGGGTTTATTATCCGAAAGGGTTTTCCCACGTACAACTGGTGTTGATCTTTGTTATCTTGAATGTTTATTCTATATTTTCTAGTGTATTTATCTTTGTATTTGAATTAAACGTAACCTGTCTGCATTATCCCCTTTGAATTAACATTAGGGAAGCTGTATTCCGCACCTCTGCTTTCCTTACAAGTGGTATCAGAGCCTGGCCAATTGTGTTATCCTTGTTGGTAGGTTGGGTTTTTTGTGTTAGTTATGTTAGTGGGAGTTCTGTAGAGGTTTATTTTGTTAAATAAGATGGCAAGTACATCAAGAAAAATAGACATTGAAAAGTTCAATGGCACTAACTTTGAGTTGTGGAAGCTTAAGGCTGAAGATTTGCTGGTCGACAGAGATCTTTGGGTTGCTGTGTCTGGAACTAAACCTTCAGCCATGAAGCAAGAAGATTGGGACCTGGCAAAGAGGAAAGCCAGAGGACTGATAAAATTAAGTTTAGCAGATTCTGTTCTATTGAATATCCATGAGGAGAAGACTGCAAATACTTTGTGGAAGAAGTTGGGAGATATTTATCAGGACAAGTCCTTGGTGAATAAACTTTTCCTCAGAAAGAAGTTGTACTCTCTGAAGATGGATGAAGGAGCATCTGTAGCAGACTATCTGAACTCATTTTATTTGATTGTTGCACAATTGACGTCTGTAGGTGTAAAAATAGAAGAGGAGGACTGTTGTATGCTTCTGTTGTGTTCCTTACTTGACTCATGGGATCATCTTGTGATGGCTATTGGAAGTACAACAACTACTTTTACAACTGAAGTAGTTGTTGCCTCGCTGTTATTTGAAGAGATGCGGAGGAAATCTTCTGAGATGGCCAAAGAGGCCCTGACTGTTCGAGGTAGATCAAAGGAAAGAGACAAGAAGAAGGACAAGAAGTCTAAGTCCAAATCAGAGGGGAGATCAAAATCTCCTGGCAAAAAGTCCAAGGTGAAGTGTTGGAATTGTGGGCAGAAAGGACACATCAGAAAAGATTGCAAAGAGGAGAAAAAGAAGAAGAAAAACTTCTCTGACACCGATTCTTCTCAGATTGATGTTGATGCCTTCATTGCTGCCTTGGCAATGCCTACATCTAAAGATGTATGGCTGGTGGATTCAGGAGCATCTTTTCATATGAAATCTCACAGAGAATGGTTCACTAAGTATGAACCGTATGCTGGTGGGAAGGTGTTCCTGGCAAGTGATTCGACACTGGAAATTGTTGGCCGAGGAAGAGTCAAAATCCAGTTCCCAGATGGTAGAATAAAGGGAATGAATGGAGTATTACACATACCAGGTCTGGCTCAAAATTTACTTTCTGTTAGTAAGCTTAATGATGTTGGAGTGCAAGTTACTTTTGTGAATGGTGGCTGTAAGATGACTAGAGGTTCTATTGTTCTGGCAAAGGGTGGACGCATTGGAACTTTGTACACGTTAGATGCTAAACCAGTGTGTTGTTACAATGTCTCTATAAAATCTAAAAAATCTACTATTGTAACACATGATGCAAACTCTATGGAAGTTAAACTTCCTGCAGAGAAAACAATGCTCTGGCATCATAGACTTGGTCACATAGGTGAAAAAGGTTTAAAAACCTTGAAAAACAAAAACCTGGTAGATGGGCTGATTGATTGTAATCTGGAGTTCGATTTGTGCAAACATTGCATATATGGAAAACATAACCATGTTTCTTTTTACTCTAGTTCTCATAAATCTTCTGGTGTTCTGGACTATGTACATTCTAATGTTTTTGGTCCAGTTGATGTTCCTTCTCTGTCTAAATCAAGATATTACATATCATTTATTGATGATTATTCAAGGAGGGCATTTATATATTTTTTGAAAAATAAAACAGAAGTGTTCAGTCGGTTTAAAGAATTTAAAACTCTTGTGGAAAATCAGACTGGTAGAAAAATAAAATGTTTGAGAATGGATAATAGTGGTGAATATTGCAATGTAGATTTTGATAAATATTGTATTGATCATGGAATTAAAAGGCATAAGACTACACCTTATACTCCATAGCAAAATGGAGTTGCTGAAAGGTTAAATCAATTGTTGATGGAGAAAGCAAGAAGTATGTTGAGTTATACTGGTCTTGAACAAAGGTTCTGGGCTGAGGCAGTTGCTACAGCTTGTTACTTGTTGAATCGTTCTCCTACTTCCGCATTGGTTGATAAGACGCCTATGGAAGCATGGTCTAGAAAGAAGCCCTCTCTAAGACATCTTCATGTCTTTGGCTGTGAGGCATATGCTCATATTCCTAAGGTAAAAAGATCTAAGCTAGATTACAAGGCAGTAAAATGTATCTTTATTGGCTATGGAGTCGGTGTTAAAGGGTACAAGCTTTGGAATCCTGAAACTGAAAAAGTAATTTACAGCAGGAATGTAATTTTTAGAGAACTAAAACCTTTGGTTATTAATTCTCAGCCGGAGAAGATAGAAAAGAAGAAAGAAAAGAGTATTGTTAATATTCCTCTGACCCCTGTAAAAGAGGAACAACAAGCACCAAGTGTAGATGATTCAGAAGTGAGTTCAAGTAGCTCTGAAGATTCAGATCCAGAGCAAGAACCTGAACCTGCACCTCAGCCATTGAGGAGGTCTACATGTGAAAGAAGACAACTAGATAGGTATGGATTTTCAGTACTTGATTCAAGTTGTGCCTATGCTTTGCTTACTGATACTGATGAACCTAGGACTGTGAAAGAAGCTATTAGTTTATCTGATTCAGATTCTTGGTTGGAAGCCATGGATAATGAAATGTCATCATTGGAGAAAAATGGAACCTGGGATCTAGTGCCCTTGCCTAAAGGTAGAAAACCTATGGGCTGTAAGTGGGTATTTAAAAAGAAATATGGTCCAGATGGTAGTATTGATAAGTACAAGGCAAGACTAGTTGCTAAGGGGTATTCTCAAAAGGAAGGTATAGATTATGGAGAAATTTTTTCTCCTATAGCTAAGCTGACATCCATTAGATTTATGTTGTCACTTGCAGCAGCATATGACTTTGAAATTGAGCAGATGGATGTGACAATAGTATTTCTTCATGGGGACCTTGAAGAAGAAATTTATATGTCCCAACCAGAGCATTTTGTGGTAAAAGGTAAAGAACATTTGGTATGTAAACTTAAAAAGTCTCTTTATGGTTTGAAGCAATCTCCCAGAATGTGGTATCAAAAATTCGATATGTATGTTTTATCTTTGGGATATGTGAGATCTAAATCTGATCATTGTGTCTATTATAAAATTGATGGTGATCGGATTCTTATAATTGCACTGTATGTGGATGACATGTTATTCATTGGTAATGGTAAGGGGATGATCTCAGATTTAAAATCTTAGCTGTCCTTGAAATTTGAAATGAAGAATCTGGGGGCAGCGAAGTACATTCTGGGAATGGAAATCAAAAGGGATAGATCTAAGAGAAAGCTTTGGCTCAGCCAGAGCAATTATATTACCAATGTTCTTGATAAGTTTAATATGTCTGATTCCAAATAGTTAGTTGTTCCAGTTTTGCAGGGAATGAAACTATCTGTTGAAGATTGTCCAGAATCTTTGAATGAAATTGATGATATGAAAAAAATGCCTTATGCAAGTGCTATTAGCAGTTTGATGTATGCAATGGTCTGTACCAGGCCAGACATTGCCCAAGCAGTGGGAGTTTTGAGCCAGTTTATGGTGAATCCAAGTAGATCACATTGGGATGCTGTGAAAAGAGTTATGAGGTATTTGAAAGGGACATCTAACCTTGCTATTTGCTATCATGGAAACTCAGTTGGATCTCAAAGATCTATAAGCATTCAGGGATATGTTGATTCTGATTGGGCAGGGGACATTGATAGTAGAAGATCCACCAGTGGATATGTATTCACGTTAAATGGTGGTGCCATCAGTTGGATGAGCAAGCGGCAAGCTGTAGTCGCGTTGTCCACAACAGAGGCAAAGTACATGGCAACTACTCGTGCATGCCAAGAAGCTGTTTGGTTGAAGAGGTTGTGTTCTGATGTTGGTTTTAATGCGGGGCAGATACAAATTCACTGTGACAGTCAAAGTGCTATATGTTTGGCGAAGAACCCTACATTTCATGCAAGGACAAAACATATTGATGTCCAATATCACTTTGTCCGTGATATGGTGGAAGACAGGAAGGTGAAGCTAGAAAAGATTGACACTTTGGAAAATATCGTTGATGTCTTAACTAAACCAGTGAGCACGGCCAAGTTCAAATGGTGTTCAGATGGAATGGGTCTTCAGGCCCATAATTCTCAGTAATCGAATGAGGATTAAGAGGTAGTAGTAATCTCTTCGACAAGTGGGAGATTGAAGAGACCTAATGTCTCAAGTTATTGCTTGGACCTCATTTATTTAATTGTTGGTTTTGTTCATATCATGTTCTTTGTTCATTGGGTTGACTGAACACTATCGGCGTATCCATGTTGGGCTCTACCAATGGCATGTGTTTCACCGATGGTAGTGAGCTATCAGCTAGACTTTCACTATCAGCGGGAGTACGAAGCCTGTGGCCGATATGCATGGTTTCACTGATGACATATGTCTATCGGCATAAGGTTGGCCGTCGGCCAAGCTCTTGGTAGTCGTTCTGATGTGAATGGTCACCCCGATGGAAGTTGGTGAAGCGTTGGGCGTCGGTGTGAGAACCTTTATCGGCCCAGTCTTGAAATGTCAATCCGATGGCAAAGGTCATTCCGATGGAGGATGAAGAGCTTTGGGCATCGCTGTGACAAGGAACCATAGGTGTAGGAAAGGAAGTTGTCTCCGATGTCTTAGGTGTTCCCGATGAGGTATAGACTGGCATCGTTGGCAACAAAATTGCCGATGATAGTCTTACTGACTGTTTGTGGATATAAACTGGAATATCAAATGTGAACTGGTGAATGTGGGACTAAACGTCTCACATGAATATGAACAGTTGCAATGGTTGGAAGGCAGTGACGATGGATCAGTTAAAACGAACAGTTAGGGCAGAAGTTAGAAAAATAGTTTTTCTCTTGAAGACTAGAAATAAATACAGATCTGGTGATGTCATTGATGATTGATGATGAGATTCGATTATATTGTTCATTCTGTAAATGTGCAGTGAAAGTGAACAGTTTATATAATTTGAGAATCGATACCCGAGCAAGTGAGTTGAGATATTTATTGTAACTGTAAAGTTTACTGTAATAAAGATTGTCTCTTGTGGTGGTGGGTTTTTTATTCGAAAGGGTTTTCCCACGTACATCTGGTGTTGATCTTTGTTATCTTGAATGTTTATTCTGTATTTTCTGGTGTATTTATCTTTGTATTTGAATTAAACGTAACCTGTCTGGATTATCCCCTTTGAAATAACATTAGGGAAGCTATATTCCTCACCTCTACTTTCCTTACAATAAAGAGCTTGATACCGACTAATAAACTCAGTTAACTTCTCTTTCGGACCTTTCTTGCAATGAACTAAAACAATCAAAGAGACTTGAGGTCCAATGTTTGCTTGAAAATGTTGTAAGAATTGATCAACTAGCTACAGAAAAGAGTGTATTAAATTCAGAGGTAAAGAGCAAAACCATTCTAAAGCAGTATCCTTAAGAGATCACGGGAAAAGTTTTTCTAACAAGTCCTCTTCAAAGTAAAAATCACTACACATAGTCGTGAATGCTATCACACGAGTATTAGGATCACCTTTTCCACCATATTTTTCAAAGCGAGGAGTTTCAAACTTCTCAGGCATAGGGGTTCTCAAGATTACATAGGATAATTAAAGGATTACAAGCATGATAATTTGGTATATTAGGTTGTGAAGAATTTGTCAAGCTTGTCACCTTTTGTTGTAAAGAAGTCATGCCTTGCAAGAGTTGGTTTAGGAGGGCATCATTAGGAGATGCAGTTTGAGAATTAGAAGTCGTGTGCATGACATTTTGAGGAGATTGGTTGTGAGTGGAAACGAAAGGTGGTTGAGAGTAATTGTAAGTGGAAGGTGGTTGCAAATAGTTGTATGTAAGAGGTGGTTGAGAATAAGTAGGATTGAGCGGTGGTGGTTGAGAATAAGTATTCATAAAAGAGGTCACCTAGGTGCTAGGTTTTGATAGTTGAATCCCACAGCTTTGTAATTTTGTGAATTAGTGTCATTAGATACTCCAATACCAGTGGTAGCATTACTATAAGTATTTGTATTTGTAGTTAAAATTGTTGATGTAAATGTAGACATTCCAATAGTCAATATAGGTGCCGATACTTGCGTATGAGACGGTGATGGCATGTTATTAATAACATTCACACATTCAGTCACTAACATATCATTATGATGCACTATATGCATTAGGCCTCGGATTGCATTAACACCATCTTGTCCTTGTTTTAACAATTCTCTTATGTTGTGAATCGCAGGTATAGCTTCGTCTGCTATCCTTTCATTTTCCATAAATGCTTGAAAATCAGCTAGTTCTTTATCAAGTTTGTTTATTTACTCATCAAGTACGTGTGTTACCACATCAATAGGGTCCTCAACATCATGAAATATTTGTTCTTCCATTGTAGTTGTAGGAGGTCTAATATCTTGCAAAAATTGTCTCTCCTTTTGTAAAGAATGTGGTCAATGGACTTTCTGAGGTAGGAATACCGTTGCTTTCAGGGGCACTAGAACCCATTAGTCTAATACTTCTTCGTAAAGGGATATTTCTATTAGGGAAGCAGGTTATAAGACTCATGCCAAAGCATACAACACTCAATGCACTAACTAATAAAACAATCCCAAGGAACAAGATATATTTAAGATCTAAAAATGCTTGATTTTTCACCTTTTTCAATGCAAATGTCTAAAAGAAGAGGTGTTGTGAAGGGATTAAAGAGGGACAATGAATAATAAGCTATATATCAGTCTAATAATGCAGCAATATCCTTCACAACACTCCTATAATGCCAATCTAGATAGATGTCAAGGCAAAATCTAGTGAAAATGCAAGGTTTTCAAACCTTAGACATGAATTTTTGTAAAAACAAAGACACTATGATGAAACACTACAATTAGAAATCAGTCATAAATGAGTGTTTAAAAGAGTGATGAAATCTGAAAACAAGATTTTAACTACAAAGCCTAGCTAATTCAAGAACTAGGTTATATGAAAAATGCACAATTTCAAGCAAAATGTAACAATTTAAGAATGAAAATGTAATGAAAATTATTGTAATAAGATGAATTTATGCAATTTATATCAAATCTAATGCAAAAATTAGAAATTAAATGAAATGCAATTAAATTTTGCCAAAATGCAAGCCTAAAATGCCATTTTTTTCAAATTTTTCAAATGCAATATGAAAAATGATAAATGAAATGAATGCTAATATGAAGTACAACACTCAGCAAGGTGCAAAATTCAAATAAAACACGGGTTCACCAAAATGAGTAGTGTAAAAAGAGGATTTCCAATTTCAATGGATGTGTTGGTTAAATCCTCCTTTCACACCTTACATTCAAGGACATAAATCGAGTTAAGCCACAACTCTTACAAGAGGACTCTGCTACATATTTAGTGTCACTTGGAACAAAGAGGAAACTTGGAATTGTTGATTAATTGATTAATTAAAGCCTGATTATGCTTAAACCCCTAATTTCATAAAATCGTAAGTAAACAGACAAATCTCGACAAATGCTTGCACACAGAGATATCAAATGACAATTAGATACATACCAGATTTCAAGATTCTAGATGCAGAAAAGTTGGGGACGAAAGAGTGGGTACCTGAGTCCAAGGTGGCAGTTTCTTCAGGGATTTCCAGAACTTGTCTATAACTAATCACCACTGTCATGGAGGTTTTCTACTTCAGAGATCTGGAGGACTAAAGAGCAGGTGCCCAAGTCAAGGTCCTAGTTTTCTTCTTAGGTCTGCAATCCCAACACTCTGTTATGCCTCCCTGCAACTCCACTTCTTCCGCTTATGTACCTGTAACATGCAATCACAGAAAAGGAGGTTGGGGCTTGTGGTGTCTAGGAGCTTGCCTCAATCAAGCCCCAGAAGGACATTCAAGTCTTCCAAACACTATTGTCAGATAGAGATTGTGTATCCCTATGAGATAGAGGAAAAAACCAATTGATAAATGATTGAAAACACAAATAAATGTCACCTCAGAGGTGTAGCTCGTATATAGATGAAAATCCTTCACATCATGAGAAGATGAAGCCAAATCTACATAACAAACACAATAACAAAACAAGTCTGCTCTGCAACAATGAATACTTTGAATGCTCTACAATCATAAGTGCACCAAAAGTTCATAATCATCTTCTAGTTTACAAATGAATCCCTAAACATGCTTATATATCCAACTAAACACATTCTCACTTTAATTTCATAACTCAAACTTGAGATGTCGGCAATGAAACCTCCTAACGATAACATAACCGACATTTAAAATTTGGTACCCCACCAAATAGGGTGGGACTAGGGCGCAGGTGCCTAAGTCCTTGGCCCAATTTTCAAGGCAAGGTCAAGTTCATCACTGTCCCCTAGGCCCCATTTTCATGGGTTTTCAAGGATTTCCATCGAGAGATAATATAAACATGCACATGATTACACTAAAAGGACCCGGGAGCTAAACTTAGGAGGGAAAAATTCCTAGGGAGACATTTTTTGACTTAACACTACCATGAATCACAAGATCCTCCTTAGTTGTTTTAGAAGATTTTCTCTGCATCTCTTCAGACAATAACGATGCAACCACTTCATCCATATTGAAGGTGGTAGTGGTACTCCCAATGGCTATAACAAGGTAGTCCCACGAAACTGACAAAGAAAATAGAAAAATCATACACTGATCCTCCTCCATTTTCACACCAATGGAGCTCAACTGGGCAACATGCATGTTAAAACTACTTAGGTGATCTATGATAGATCCTCCATCTTCCATCCTTAGAGAGTACAACTTCTTCCCCAAAAACAACTTATTTACCAAGGATTTAGCCTGATAAATCTGACCAAGTTTAGTCCACATATTTGTTGTTGTAGTCTCTTCATGGACATTCAGTAACATGGAGACAACCAAACAAAGTCTCACAACACCCTTAGCCTTTTGATCCATCAAATCCCAATCTTCTTGTTTCATGCCCAATGGCATCTTTCCATATATAGAAGTCCACAAGTCTCTATCAACCAACATGTCTTCCATCTTGAGTTTCCACAACTCAAAATTACCTCCATTAAACTTTTCCATCTCTATCCTCCCAAATGTGTTCACCATCTCTTTCCTGCAAAAAAAGATTTCAAGATCCTCTGCACAACCTCCCACTCAAATGAAGATCAATTCAAAAAACCCTCTATCTAACAACTAGAACCAAAGTTGATCAGACTCTGATACCAACTGAAATGAAGCAAGGTACGCAAAATACGCTTCCTACACTGATCTAATGAAGAGAGTTGTATAAATTTTTATCTTTTAACAATTACAGTAATGAGATACATAATATAGAAAGATATAAATTATCAAATGCAAATACAAAAGCTCACAACACAAGATATACGTGGGGAAAACCCTTTCAGGTGAAAATCCCCACACTCCAAAGCACAACCCAATGTATTAATCTGTAAACAATGAAGGTTACAATACACTTCTAGAGCCAAGCTCTTACATGTGTTCATAATTTTTGATGTTCAAGAGTAATTCTGACAGCATAACAGTACCTACAAATGAACCATACAAACTACTCCAACAAGCACCTTATTTATAAACAATAACAAACATGAAGGAAGCTTCTAGAGGAAGATACAAGAGGTAGGCATCCAAATCCACATGGAACACATTCTAACACGTCTTTTGTAACAAACGACACTTGTGCAATATTCCCTTACACGTCTTACAACCCTTCAAACTTGGGTGCCTCAAATTTACCTAAAATAGGTATGACAGATGCTCTTGCACCGTCATAAAATCTGTCATATATGACAACACTTACAGTTGTAAGAGAATCCATCATAACTGACTAATAATAAATGATTCTCTTACAACTTGTCATAGTCAAACTTTGGCACCTAAATATGCCTTATTCAAACATGCAAAGATGCTTTATAATGCATGTCATACATGTCATAAGAATCTTCTATAAATTTAGCTCTTACATGTCATAGATTTTGTCATATGTCATAAGCTCTTACACATTGCTCAAGATGCCAACACATGGAAAATTAATGCCACCTCAAATGGGATGCCTACATTTCCTCATGTTGACATGTCCATCCAAGTCACCTTCCAAGTGGGATGACAACTCACCATGCCACCTCACACTAAATGACAAAATAGGATGTGCATAAATAAATACAATATAGTTAAATAATAAATAAATACCAATGCTAAGAATTTGCAAAGGTTGAGACATCATAATTCCCAACAGTATTAAGATACTTGGTGTTTTAATGGGCTAAAAGGTAATTATCAGAACCCAAGTATTTATGCTAAATTTTGTGGTCATTTCATTACAAAAGAAAGCATACAATGCACTATTGGTTTGGGGTTGGTTGGTAGCAACCATAGTCGATCATAAGTGGAAACGAAACACAATCTCCTTTGAGAATAAGGGCCAGAAGTATATAATTGATTTGAAAAATCAAGTGCTTAGTGAGGAAGCAACTTCCTCCGATTCATCAGATTCAGACTTCGAAGAAGAATGGACAGAGAAGCATGATTTGGGTTCGATGGAGCCAAATGATGAAAGGATTTTGGAATTACAATCATGCTCAGAGGATGAAACAAATTCCCTCCATGGCCTATTTCATTGGCAAATGAAGGACTATAAAGCATTTTCGTCAGCTTGTAATTTTATTGAAGGCACCTCAAATTTACCTGAAATAGGTATGACAGATGCACTTACAGTCATAAAATCTGTCATATATGACAACACTTGCAGTTGTAAGAGAATCCATCATAACTGACTAATAATAAATGATTCTCTTAAAAATTGTCATAGTCAAAATTAGGCACCTAAATATGCCTTATTCAAACATGCAAAGATTCTTTATAATGCATGTCATACTTGTCATAAGAATCTTCTATTTTCAGCTCTTACATGTCATAGATTCTATCATATGTCATAACCCCTTAAACACATTGCTCAAGATGCCGACACATGGAAAATTAATGCCATTTCAAATGGGATGCCTACATTTCATCATGTTGACATGTCCATCCAAGTAACCTTCCAAGTGGGATGACAACTCACCATGCCACCTCACACTAAATGACAAAATAGGATGTGCATAAATAAATATAATATAGGTAAATAATAAATAATTAATTAAATACCAATGCTAGGAATTTGCAAAGGTTGAGACATCTTAATTCCCAACAGTATTAAGGTACTTGGTGTTTTAACAGGCTAAAAGGTAATTATCAAAACCCAAGTATTTCTGCTAAATTTTGTGGCCATTTCATTACAAAAGAAAGATGCATACGACACATTGTTGGGTCGGGGTTGGTTGGTAGAAGCCATAGTTGATCATAACTGGAAACAAAACACAATCTTCATGGAGAAAAAGGGACAGAAGTATGTAATCGATTTGAAAAATCAAGTAGTTAGTGAGGAAGTAGTTTCCTCCAATTCGTCAGATTTAGACTTCGAAGAAGAATGGACAGACAAGCATGATTTGGGTCCGATGGAGCCAAACGATGAAGGGATTTTGGAATTACAATCATGCTCAAAGGATGAAACAAATTCCCTCCATGGCCTATTTCATTGGCAAATGAAGGACTATGAAGCATTTTCGTCAGCTTGTAATTTTATTGAAGTTACGATGATTAGTAAAGAGTAGTGTCTAAAGAAGATTTTGAAAAGTTGGACAATCTATGTGTGTCAGGTGCATCACATGGTTCAAAAAAGACATCAATTCTGGTTCTAGCAAAGACACCCAACTTTACAAATGACTGCAAAATTCATGGTATGTCTCAGAGTAATAATATTCAAATATTTAATTTGGAACTTACAGATACTTGTCGTACAATCAAATCAACTTCACAACAAAATTCTAAAAGAGGGAAAAATATTGTATAGGAAAATTACGGAGAAAGAAAAATATTGTAGGACAAGAAATTTTTGTAGTCGATGCGACAGATAATAGGTGGACCCCGTAGGAGAAAAATTGAAAATATTGCTTTAGTTTGCGTTGGCTGGAAAAGCCAAAAATTAAAAAAATGAATAGTAAATATTTTTTCAAAAGAGCAAAAGAGAAAAAAATTAAAATTCTTAGGTGGGCCTCAACCATACGGCAGACCCTAAAGCAAGTAAAATTTATAATGTACAAAATAATTAAAAATTTTATTATGCTACCCATACGTAAACTAAAGGACATTTTATTAAAAAACTTCAAACTCCAAACTCAGTCGTACAACCTAGGAAAATAATAACCTTTTAGTTTTTATTATCACCATCTCCACCTTCTTTCCATTGTACAGTCAAAGCTTCTAGCCTCATCCATCGTACGACAGACATCTACTTTTTTTTCAACATATAGGCCAATCATACTTTATTGTTCATGTGACTTCATTTCCCCCAAACAGTGCCATCCAATTTCCCTCTCATGCTATCGAACGGTATTCCAAGGAAAGAAAATTTCTATTCCCAGCAAAAAAAGCCAATATTTCTACCATACGGTTTTATTTTATCCTTGCTGTCGTATGGTCAAGTGTAGTCCCATCTTTTGTTCTTCATTTTTACTATATAAGTTTCTTATTTCCTCTCTACTGTCATATGACCTTTCCCGAGCTTGTATCGTACAGTTATCTATTTCTTCGCCATACGACTTCCCTTTCTGCTGCTACCATACAAGTATTACCTTTTGTTGTTGTACGCTTTCATGTTGCTATCGTCTATTCTCGTTTGACCATACACTTTTATTCAAATCTTATTGGTATTCTTCTTTGTCATACAACCAAGCTTGCAATTTCTTCAACATCGTATGATCTCCTTCAACTATTGCGGTGACATAACAACCTTTATTTCTAGTCATACAAGGTTCAAATATACTTTTTCTACAGTCAATAAGATGGTATTGGAGAGAAAAATGGTGTGCTCCATGAAGGTTTGCATGGTTTTGAAGATCTTCATTTGGGCTTTGTGGTGGGGGCTCCGCCCCTCAACCCTGCAAAAGTGCTAGGGGCACTGCCCTCGGACCCCGCGAGGGGCATTTCCCCTTAAACCCCATCAAACTCATTGTTGAGGTTCAAGATTCAAATGATTCAGTTGTACGAATTTTGCTAAGTAATCTTGCTACAATAATCAATGGCTTTTTTCATATACTATACCACCTTCTCTCATTAGCTCTTTCAAGAAGAAATGGAGAATCATTCTTGTTGGTTGGTGAATTAAATGACTGTACATCCATGGCATATGGGGACAATACTGAATAATCTTTTCATGCTTCTAAGATGCTTGCAGTAATATCTAGGTTCAATAATCGACGGGGTACCACATTCTTAGCTTTCAGTGTGCAATCAAATTAGGTTCTTTGGTTAGTTGGTCTTCACCATTCTCCGTCTACTGGCAGGTATTCAGGATGTATTGGTTCTACTTCTACTCTACTTGTACTTCCAGGCTTTCCTCCAGGTTCTTCAGCGTTGTCATTAGTTTGGCAGCTCGTTTACCTGATGTCACTTGATACTTGATGATTTTCTCTCATCTGGAAGATGACTTTTTCTCTGGGGGGATGATGTAGCCAGTGTATAATGTCAATTATTATATTTGATAATTTGGGTTATCCAACTATGTAATCTGACTATGTATTAATTATTTGTCAGCTCTTGGGTAGTTAGAGTTAGTTAGAGATGGTTAGTTGATGGTTGTGTTCCTCTTGGCAACTGTCAGGTCCTTTAAATAGTCTTTGTATCATCAATGAAAGTAGTATGATCTAGTCAGATCGAATATAATCCTTGGCCAACCATCTCTGGTCTACTTCTGTAATAATTTCATGTGCAAATAGAGATATACATTTACTCCTCTATTTGGTATGCATTGTTAATTCTATTCATTATTGCAAACTTATTCATTTATTAGATAGGCGAGTAAACATATGTCTTATTTTATCTATCTATTTACATATTTACTTTTTCATGTGTAATATTAATAATTTAAATAGTTATTAAAATTTAATATTTATATAAAAAATAAAAAATATATTTTAGTTTGTCAAGAGAATTGAGGTCGTGGAGACTGCACCCTTTGTACTAAAAGAGATTACAAAATTCTACCTTTGGGACTTGGCAACAATTTGAACTTCATTACATGCATATACCATACTATACTTTGTGCTAGCCTAGAGGGCTATACATATCAGAAAGCCCATATTAAGTCTAAACTATCTAGGAAATAGTCATATTTTATTCTAAAGGGCTAAAGTTTGTAAAACATACTATTTACGTTTAAAGACCTATAACATTGTTGTTAATCTAGTCATGCCCCACCTTCTTCTACAAATTCTTCAGCAAAAATGAATTCCTATCTAACCTCCTCTGATGTTGAAATTCTTGTAATTTGTTTGAGAAACATCACCACTTTCCCAACCTTCTTCCTTCGTTGTAATTTGTTTTTTCAAATGCCAAGATTATGAATAGCCACCATGGCCTTATTACTAGCCCTTTGTGGATTATGACATTGTCATTTATTGGTGGAGATCTTACTTCAATCATCACTTCCTGCAATATCATATCTAAACCTCCCAACAAATGGTTCTTTACCAAATGAGAAGCTAGTTTCCTAATTAATTCTTTATCCTCTTTCAAATCTAATAGCACTCCAATGAACATTAATGCTACATCTGAATTCACTTTATGTTTGTGATCAACCAACAAGAATTCATCACCCAACAACCAGTTATGGTGAAAATGACAATATTTTCTTTAAATTTGAAGATTCTTTTGAGTCTTGTCTCTAATATAGCACCTAAGAATGCCATTGGCATTGTGATGACATGAGATGAACAGTGGCATCCATCAATTTCTAAAGTAAAATTTGAAATAAAATGCATAAATGGAAAACCTATAGTTTGATGATCTTATTGAGATATTCACACATGTTTATGGTTATTATGCCATGGTCCTTCACCTCCCTCAGTCATTATTTCCCAACACAATCTTTCCTTGAAATCCACCTTAGCACAAAATGATTATCTTGCTTATTATGCAATCATTATTAGTTATCCCTTCATCCACTTCTAAGGATCGCTTTGTTGTTTTTGCTTTTGAACTTATGGCACAATTCACCTCATTATCAATTGCATAGTTGGCTAGCAAATCTACCTCATGATTTGCTTCTCTATATACATGTTGTATTGAATAGTCTGCTAAGGTTTCAAGGATAGGCTAGACAACCTTCAGTATGTTTGTGAGTTTCTAATTAGGTTGTCCTTTTTTCCTTACTGCATTTATGATTACCTATGAGTCTTCTTCAATTTGATTTTGTTTGATCTTGTATTAATTGTAATTTGTTTGATCTTGTATTAATTGTAAACTTCTAGGCTGAATTAGAGAGCCTATGCTTTTGCCTCATTGTTTGATCTATGCTTTATTTTTTTGATCCTGCATATATTAATTTCCCTTACTCATCGCACAAAATATTGATTTCCCCTACTCATTGCACATAATATTAATTTCCCTTACTCATTGCACATAATGTAACCTGCCCGTGATTCTCTAGGGTTTCTTGAGTTACTCTATCAAAGTATATTTTCATCCAACTAGAATTAGGAAGGTCCATCTTGCATTCTTACATAGTGTCGATGCTTAATCCACCATCCCCATGAATGGGGGAAAATAAAATAACTTTTTAATATAGCTTTTTAAGATATCTTTAAAAGTTATTTTATTTTTTATATGAATATTAAATATAATAATATATAAATGCATTTATCTAAAAAATGTTAAGAGATTTGTAAGTGTTTATCTATCTTAAATAACAAATTCAAAATAATATCTTTTTGCATGTTTTAATAAATGTATTCAATATATCTATGCTAGTTTTACTATACAACTATTTTATTTATTACATATTTTATTTACTTTTGAGTTATACTATACAACTATTTTCCTCCTCATGATGGATCACACTCTGCAATCTATTGTTGAGTTATTTTAAATTTTTTATGTCTTTGTACTTAAAAAATAAATGTTCATTTTAAATGATTTTAATTAACACACCATTATATTCCACCCTTACTCACATGTAATAATTTTTAAATAAATAAATAGTATAGATATCTTAAATAGTAGAGATATTAATCTTGAGGTGCCTATATTAAATTTATGACATAAGTTAGGTGCCTAATTTAATTTATTATTAACACACTATTATATTCCACCCTTGCTCATAATAATTTTTATATAAATAAATAGTATAGATATCTTAAATGTATTTATCTTAAATAGTAGAGATATTAGTCTTGAGGTGCCTATATTAAATTTATGACATAAGTTAGATAGCCAATAGATGTATTTAAGATATCTATCGTGAGGTGCCTATGTTAAATTTATGGCATAAGTTACTTGAGGTGCCTATATTAAATTTATGACATAAGTTAGATAGCCAATTGATGTATTTAAGATATCTATACTAGTTTATCTACAATTTTAATAAATTATTTACTCCATATTTTAAATACATAACCATATCAATAGTGCCAAAGTTTTATAAAAACAATTATTTTAAATGTTATTTTATCTTAGTACATAGTTATTTTTTTTATGGGTTAATTTGGGTTAAGTGTCCATGTGTTTGGTATTGTGGTATCTTAGTACATAGTTATTTTTTTTATGGGTTAATTTGGGTTAAGTGTCCATGTGTTTGGTATTGTGGTATGAATGTGTCTAATCAAAATTTTATTTATATTTGTTTTATTTGTGTGGGTTGTGATTATACTAAGAGAGATTAAGGTCTTCATGTGTTTGGCGTTGTGGTATAATATAGGACTAGGAGTGTTTTAGAACATATTTTTAAAATGTTTAAGGGTGGAAAAAAATACGGAGAAAAGAAGTGACGAAAATTAGAGAAGGAAAACCTCGCCCTAGTTTTTTATTCATCTCTATTTATTTACTTTTGAAAATAATTTGGGAGTTGGTCTTTCATTATCATTAGAGAAGATTTTCATTTTAGGAAGGAAGGGTTTGAAGGAGTGGAAAAAAAAATCAGCAGAAAATTTGGTTAGCAAGGCTTCCCTAACTTGGTGGAAGCCACAGGTAAGTTTCCATACCATTCTATAAAGTGGATGTACCATTTTAGAATGAAAAGAAATAAATTAGTTGGAAGTATTTGTTGCATATGTGATTGAAAACCCTTCTTGTATGTTATTTTTTTAATTTCCAATGGAATTTTGAGGTATGAGTTGTTTGACGTGTTATGGTGGGGAGTATGTATTTTGGGGAGTATGTATTTTGGGTGTGAATTGTTCTAGTTAGAGAGTTGTGAAGTGGGTGCTGCTGAAAATCTGGTTTTCATATTTTTTTTCTCACTCCCCCTCTATTATGGATTTTATAAAAATCCATTTGAGAAAATGTCCCCCAATGTTGTATCCTCTAACATCCTCTTAACTACATTTTTTTGAAAGGAATTTCTTCAATGTAATTCTTAACATGTTCCTGAACAAAATAAATATATTAGTTTGGATATAACTCATACAATAAGATTTTTTAGAATTTGTAAAATGATTATATGCTTAGCTAGTTGAAAATAATCCTTTATTTATTTCTTATTGAGACCCTCATTGTCCTTAAATTATAGAAGATCATATTTATAAAAAAAGGCAATGAATACATTATTTGTTGTACTTTAGATTCAATAAATTATTTTTAATATTATATATATAGCAAACAAGGATTCATTAAAATATATTTACATAGTTGTTTGTGAATCTCTACTCTACTTATATTACTTCCCATATATGCATACATACTCTATAGAATTGATATTGATTTACCTGTAGTCGGATTGCCATGCTATTCATATCTATAAAATTTGTCTTATGAGAGCAAACCAACTCATATGCAATTAGCCAGTCCGTGAACTTAAAATTACTCTGTATGCAATTTGGAAACCTTACATATATATTTTTATGACTGGTTTTACTATCAGTTATTTTTATAAATATAAAAACAAATATATATAAATAAAGCATACCTATGCATATATAAGTGTGTATATATTTGTATCTATCTTTGTTTTGAAAGAAACATATACTTTTATATATACCTGAATAACCAAGCTAAAGCTTTAACATCAGTAAAGCTTGTGTTTTTATAACAGGATAGTGAATGTAGATGTGTTTTTAAAAAAAAATTGTGCTGATGTCCCACTTAAGTGATTGCTCATTAGAGCCATGGATCCCACAGGCTCCCATGCAGGGGAGCCACCTTTGACCAACATTTTTTTTAATAACATTTCTTTTGTTATATTTTTTTGTATTGAAAGAATGCATTTACAAAAGAGAAGCAGTCAAAGACTACCAAAAGCAATAGTAAACAACTGCACAGTCAAAACAAAACAACTACAGATTTCTGCCACAACAAGGACCATACACAGTCACCCCCCTCTAGAAAAAGTTTCATATATATATATTACATCCTGCTAGAAAAACACAGCTACAATTGTTATTCAAATGCAACCTATAACAAATACAACCCACCCAATAGTGAGATCTGAGCTCCTGTCAAACTTCTATCTGAACACCTGGAGCAGTTTGTGCATGCCTAGGACACTATCACTAAGTAGAAAAAAAAATCTCTATGCAAAGTGTTTTAAATTAAATTCTCTCTGTTAGATGAGATATTAGATCTGCATTAACTCAAATCCCATACAATAGATTTAAGTAGAAAACCCTACTTGTATGTTAGATCTGACTGTAGAAAAAAGTGTATATATATATATACAAGTTATTTTCATCCAACCACTTATATATATAATAAGTTATTTTTATTCAACCACTTCTTGCTCTCCAAACCTATAGTAAAGAGAGCTTTGCAAAACCAAAATGCATTTGTAAAACAAATACAAAAGAAGAAGAACAAGGGGCATAATCTAAAGAGAAGCTTGGATTCTTCATCCTTTCCCATATATTTTTCATTTCCTCTGTGCACTAGAAAAACCCTTCCAACAAAATCAAATTATGAGAAAATGAAATGGTAAGTGGGAAGAAAAACTTTTATCCTTTTGTTTTTTAATTAAGTTAGAAAATTTTAAAAATTTATTAGTAATAAGTTAATTTAAAATTTAGATATGCTCTTAATATTAAACTCTTATATAAATATTACATTTTGAAAGTAGATGGGAATTTAATTTTAATTTTAATTATTATTATTTTTAATTGAGTTTGTTTATGGTTATAGGAGCAGGTTAAATCCATAATTTATTTATATTTATCTAATTAAATTAGAATTTTCATATTTATTTCTTAAATGTTTAGACCCTAGGTGAAATTTTCTTAGAAAAAGTAGGTATGATTAATTTTTTTAATTGAAACTCATTAAACCTTAGTCCATATAAAAAGATTAGGTTACAAATTATACCATCATTTTAAACAGTGGAATTTAATTTTTTTTAATATATTCAAGATCTTAAATATATTCATCTAAATATTATTTTTTTATATAAACACTTCAAAATTATATTATAAAGATATAAGTAAAACATTTATTTTCACTACACTATTAAAATCCACTTTAAAATTTAAAAAAAAAAAAACTTAATTAAATCCCTAGAGGGGATGGAATGGAATCATTGGATAGAGCAAAGTATTAATATTAATAATAATAATTTGTGTAACTCTAATAAATTGGTTGATTATGCTCATTTTGTTGGACTTAGTGAGTTAGTGGCTGGGAGTTTGCTTCAACCCATGTGCTCGACCATTCAATGAATGAATGAAAGGTTTTAATAACGTCCATGAGGCCACAGCAGCCTATGGGACCCAACAACGCACACACCCCCATCTAAAAAAAGACACGACAACAAACCACTAGACAGTTTGCAGCCCCTTCTCAAGCTCAGATCTTCTTCTGTGAATTTTGATCAGAAAATTTACAGTTCTACCCAGACTGTCCTCTTTAAACAAGGTGCTTAAATCATTGTCTTTCAAGGTGTCTTCATAGCTGCCACATATGTCTTCATAGGCTGAGCACTCCTTGATGAAATGGCATTCCGTCTCCACCACACCCTTGTTGCAAAAGAGGCAAACTCTCTTTTCCCACTCCTCTTTGGGGATCTTCCACCTACTTGTTTCACACCTAAGATGGTGCGAGCTAGTCCTTAGCTACGCAATCAACATTTTTGCTTTCCATTTAATATCTGCTCCTATGTAGGCTTTTTCTTCATGATCCTGTGTGGGGTTGAATTCTTTGATATAGTAGGCCTTTTTTCGCCCCACTTGGTTAGTCCACATGATTGTTCTAAATTTTTCTCTAACATATTTTTTTATTTCCTCTTTAAGATGTGAGCATTCCTGCATGTTAATATCCCACTTATTTAACCACTTGTCATTCTATTTCATCCATGTATTCTTTCTCCTATTTAACTCTTCTTCCATAATTAGCTTGGGCCAGTGGTGATTTTCCATATTTTGAGACTTCTTTATATAACTTACCAACCGAACAATCGTCGACGCCTCCAGAGGAAATGTGCTCGTTTCCGCCAATAAGATTTCATAAGGGACTGTTGCCTTGATTTTGAGACTGCTCATGATGAGATGCTTCTGGATTCTCTCAACTTGCCTCCATTTCTGTTCAAACATACTGCTACCCCAAATTTTGCAGCCATAAAGAATCACCAGAACAACAAGCAAACCAAAAAGCGTTCTCTTGGTTTTCCAATCCCATAATTTTGCATTCTTACATCTATTCTGAAGAGAGTAGAGTGCCTTCCAACCCCCTTGAATTCTTTTTTCTCTACACGTTTCCCAACTGAGTCTATTGTGAAAATGAAGCCCAAGATACTTGTATTCATCCACCGTTTCTAGTGGGTTGCCTTCAAAAAGAAAGGAAAATTGCCTCTTTTTTCTCTTCAACGAAAATATCATCTCTTTGGTTTTGCTAGTGTTCACTTGCATCCCAACCTCCTAGAAAAGGGAGTCCAACACTTGCAGTTCTTCTCTCAAACCATGGGCAGTTTTATCAATTAGTATGAGATCATCAGCGTATAGGATTAACTTTACCACGTACTTAGCCAACTGAAACCCTTCTCCACTAGTCTTGTTTATCCATTCTTCTAACTTATCAATGTATAATCCGAACAAGGTTGAGGAATGCGGGCATCCTTGTTTGACGTTGATATCACTGCCAAAGCACTTGGACATCCCATCTTTGGTTCGTATTTTAGTCTTAACCTACTCATAGAGCCTATGGACAACAGCTCTATACATATCATGGACCTCAAGTTCCTCTAGCCTATTCCAAAGCTTGCTGCGAGGTATCATGTCAAAGGCCTTTCTAAACTCAACAAAGCAGCAAAAGGCCTCATTACCCTAGGTGTTCCATATTTTTTCGATCATGAACCAAAGTGTGATAGCATGGTCAATAGTGGAGTGTTTCAGCCTAAAACCAACCTATCCCTTAGCTCTTTTCCCCTCTTTTTCAGCCCAACTACTAATTCTACGTTCCACCATGCTGCCAAAAAGTTTACCCAAGAGAGGGCTAACCATAATCATGCAGTAATTTGAAGGATTATTGAAATCTCCACTCTTGAAAAGAGGAATAACCATGCTAGTCGTCCACTCTTCCAGGAAGCCCTCTTGAATAACACTGTTAAAGATGTGTTTGATACATGGTGCAAGGACCCCATAACCCCATTTTAAATGCTCCGCTTGCAGTCCATCGATATCTTGAGTTTTCCCTATAGCAAACTTTTTTATGCCTTGTTTTATATCTTCTATGGTGAAAAGTTTCTTATTTGCCTTGACCACCGGCGGTCTATGCTTATCTTGATCCCGTTCATACAACATTTTTGCATATTCCAGCCATTGATACTCTTTGATATCATTTTATGTTTGTATTTTCTTTTGCTGTAGTTCCTTCCAGAATTTTTTGGGATTGTATTTTCCAAGAGCAATCAGCTCCAATCTTCTATTTTTCACAAAATTTTCTTTTTTAACTCGTAACAGATTTTTGTACTCGTTCATCCTAATTTTGTCCACCATATCTTTCCACGGGTCCTTTGCCATTTTGCACTCATCATCATACCAAGGGTTTGTCGGGAAAGTGTTTTTTGCTCTTTTTTGGGGTCTAGCCCTCTTACACCCACTTAGAGCCTTGAGTATAAAGGGAATCAACATATTTTTGTTTACATATTGATTCTTTATGCCAGCTGCATCATTCTTGTACTCTTTAAAAATTTGTTCAAGGGCAGCCTTAAAGATTTCCTGATTTTCACAAGAGGATTTTTCCTTGTGAAGTTGCCTTCTTTTGATAGGATTGGACCTACTGCCCCTACTATTGGCTTATGTGGATGTCAAGTTTTACAAAAATTGGATTATGATATGATTTCAACTCTATCGAGCAACCTCCTACCACTAACTCACTCAACCTTGAAGTGAAGTTCTGTGAACAGATAACATAGTCAACAACACTTTGCCCATTGTACATTTTGCAAGTAAAGTTGCCCGATTTCGGCCATGTCTTCATGTTGTTGCATATGACCATGTTGTGTAGACTGCAAAGTCCTAATAGTTATGCCCCGTGGTGTGAAACATTCCCTTTGCTATCTTGTGAGGTCCTAATCCACAACTAGTTAGACTCTTCCTCCATTCATAAAGAGTTCCCTTCCTCACTGCCTTTGTTTTGTAGATTAAGAGCTTGATTGTCTGTTGTCCTTGCATTAAAGTCACCTAAAATTAAGACTTCACCCATTAGACTAAAGACATAAATATCTTTTTTAAGCGATGCATAAGGATCTTCCCAATCTAGATTCCTTTTCTTATATGATTTCAAAGTTTTTGGAGTGAAGTAACATGCTGCCATCCAAATTGTAACCTGATTTTTTGATATTTTCAGCCATATATACTATTTGTTTGGGTCCTCTTTCTCCACTTTTATAACTTTGTCCCATGACTCTTTGAAAAGAACTGCCACTCCACCATGTCCTTTGCCACTGTTTGTTCTTTCATTCCAAACTGAAGCTTTTTTGTACCCTTCAAAATTAGGAACTTTACTTCCCTCATGTTCATGAGTCTCTATACGAATAATGACATCTTTTCCTTCCACTATGGGCCCTAATCCAAGTCCTCTTCTCCACGGATATCCTCTATAGTTCCAACTTTCCAATGTCAAATACTCCTGGGGGGGCCGAATTCCTATTTCTTGTGTGTCATTCTATCACTAACTTGGGCTTTTCCATTTTGCAGCCAAGCCCATTTTCCAGCCTCTCTTACTACCTTTACTTTCTCCCACTCCTTCCTCCTTTTGTCCTGCTAGTTTATGGTTAAATCTTCATCAAGGTATATTTGTGTACCCCCCTAAGGAATCTTTTGTTCTTTAGTAACATGTTCTTGTCCTTGATAGTCCTCAAGGTAACTCTAACATGTCTACATTTTCCATCTCCTATCCACCTTCCAATCTTGTTGGCTTGGGAGATGAATCCTGTCCATTGCATTTCATCTCTAAAAAAGTCTCTTGTTAGTTCCTTTGTGGTTTCTTTCTCCCCATAGTCTTTTAACCCTTTAATGATGATGTTCACAACCCTATCACTTCTACCCTTTTCTTCTCTTAACTGCCTTCTCACTTGCTTTTCAATGATTTCTCTGTGCACCTCTGATGGACCCTTCACTACTTGGGCCCAGGATTTGGCCTCCTCTATTTGCTCCTTTAGTTTATTTTCTCTTAACTCCATGGCTGCCATTGCAGATTGGATCTCTTTTAGCTGAGAATCATTACTTTTTCCTATTATATTTGACTTTTCCTCTTCTGATGTTTTCACTTGTTCTAAAACATGTCTTATCGAAATAATTTTTTGTTCTCCTTTTGCTATATTGTTTTGCAGTTTGTTTACCTATTCTTTAAGCAATTTGTTCTCTCTTGCTAATTCCCTGTTGTATTCTATGATCTCTTTCACCCTGTTGTCCTCCAATCGGTCTCTTGCTTCTAAGGATTGGATCCTCTTTTTCATGATCATTAACTCACTTACGTACAAGTCCGATGACCACATAAGTGGTGTTGTAGTAGGGCTATATAAATCTGCATGCTCTTGACTATTTTTAGTCCCTACTTTCTTATCTGTCGGGTGAGTTTCAACTTCCTTTTGCTTTGTATCTGAAGCTTTGTGATATGTTGAACTCCCCTTTTCTGTATCTTCACCTTGGCCTTCCTCCTTTTTCTCTACTTGGATAGGCTGATCTTCTACTGTGTCTAACAAGGTCTTAAGCGCTATTTTTGGCAATATAGTTACGAATTTTCACTTTCTTGCCTGCTTCAGTAATTGAGTATGCCTTCATCTCATAATCCCTTTATATTGTTTTTCGTTGACATAAATACACCTTTCTATTATACCCGAAAGGTTACCCTGAGGGAGCCCCAACATACATGTCCCCCACATCCCACTAGTAGCTCAAGCACGAGTGTTGAAACTAGTGTACGGTGTAATGTTTGATGGTTCTATTGAAACGTGTGTGGAGAGGCTAAAAGGGATTAAAATACCCCCTTGCGGTAGAACCCCGAGTGCATACCCCCGGTTTCTTTTACTACCCTGAGTTTCTACTACATCGTCAGGCTTATCTGTAACCTATAAACCAAGCGCATACCCACAGACTCATTTCTTGAAACCTGATTCTCTAAAGATATGGAATTGCTTTCATTGTTTGTGCCCCCCAGGTCTACCAAACCCCCGTTGTTTTCCATGTCACCTTTCCTACTTGTTGGTGATGATTGTTAGTCATAACAACATGCATAAAAATTTGCACAACAAACCTTTATTATCTTGAAAAGTATGATCAATTTGGAATGAATTGATGACTCCAAGGCTCCGTTGATCAGGTCATGATCGTCTGACGTTACTCAGAGGTTGATGTGATATGTTGTTTCTCATTCAAGGGTCCTACACTTCTCTGTTACAATGAACTGATGTCTGCACATCTGTTCTACATCTGATTCCTGTAAATCTCTTCAAAAATAAAGTTAATCTTGCTATGCTCTACAGATAATGATGATCTTTGATAAGTTTGATCAATTCTTTTGATCATTAACTGTCATTTGATTATTCTCACTTTCATACTATGAATCTGCTCAAATAATGTGCTTATTAGTTGATATTTGCATGATTTAGGTTATTATTTATGGTTATTTGCATTATATTTTAAATTTTGCATGCATTAAGCTCAAAATATGCTACTAATGTTCAACTCTCTTCAGGATATTTGCATATTTGCATATTTTGCTTATGATTATCAGTGTATTTGCAATTGTGGAGGTGATTGTAATGAAATTAAAAGAAAATTGGAAAAATGCTTTCTAAATTTAATGAACCTTTAGCTACTGATTCACATACATTCCAGATACTTTCATGAAAGGAAGAAATCAAACCATGAATTCACCAAGATGTTCCACAACTAGGTATGGTTGATGCTAACTTGAAAGGAACAAGGAATGAAAACAACACATGCAGACTGATAAGCACTCCAAGGGACGCAGCTAATCAATGCATATGTCCAGAATTCATCCACTAATTACTCAAGATTTACAATTATTTGTAATCAAAATAGCTTCTCTTTCATTAGGTATGCAAAAGACATGTACATTCATAATGAGCTTTGAATTTAGTCTTAAGAATTTCAACAATCTAATTTTAATTAAGTTTCTAATAATGAAACCAAGTGCACTCCATCTCCTTTTATAGAATAAGGAGAGGAGACGGTTACAAAATGATCAACGATCAAGATTTATCAGTTTAAATCCATGGTCAATATTCTCTCTTTGACTAGGTCAACACTGGTAGACGTGGAACAAGTTTCCAGATGGCAACCATCTGGTAGAACTCAATACTTTTATTATATGTTTATGCATATGACTCTGTCATCATGCATCTCTGTTTACTCTTTATCCTCTTCTTCTTCATCTTCATCTTCTTCTCCTTCTTCTTCATTCACATCTTCATATTCATCTTCATCACTATCATCCTCATCAGCTCCAAGGTCATGCCTTATATGCACATTGATCACTGCCCTGATGGATTCATATAGTTGCACTATTTTTTCTACTTCACCTCCATCCTAAATTTTGGCCTTTGCTACAGCATGCTTGTGAGAATGAAACTGTGCTTGAAGAGCATTCCATTTTCTCTTCATGTTATTTAACATCTCATTGCATGTCTCTACTTTAGCTTTCATTCTCATGGCCTTATTTATCACTTCCTCTATCAAGTGATGAAGGGGATCTTCTGTTGCTTGCTTAAAATTGTTATGGAAGGATTAGACAACAAAATTAGTATCATGATTTTCTATTTTCCCTTCTACTTTGTCCTCCAGAGCCTCTAGGGTATTCATTTCTTCTGCCATAAGATGATGCAGTTTGACAATTATATCTCTGAGCTTGCTACTACATCTCCTCAAGATATCACATTTGAATCTGGTATCTTCATACCAAATGCCTAGCAATTGTGAAGCATTATTATCCAGTATTTTATTATCCATAAGTATTTTCATGTCTATCCTCCTTATTTCACCCAAGGCATCCAGATTTTTTTCTAACTTGAAGGACCTTCTCCCCACTTCATTTTACAGCTTATCTACTTTACTCCTCAAATCACCAAGAGAGTTCCAATTTGCTAGGGAAGCCTTCACTACATTCTCTCCTTCAAAAACAAAAGAAACAAACTAATTATCCACTAGCTGAGCCTTATGTTTCATGAGATCCAACCATGTCATCTCATCTTGAGATATGATAGTCAGTGGGGTAGCTGGACTAAGTGGTGTGTGCTTAGGTTCAATTAACCCTTTAATAAATGAGTGTAATTGAGCAATGTGCTATTTATGTTTCATGTTCTTATCCTTTTCTCTTTTCACCCTCTGTGTTAAGGAATCAATAATATCTTTGCCTTCTTGACCTTCCTGATCTTCATTAGTGAAACCTAAATCAATGTTTGTTATTTGAAACTCATCAAGGCCTATTTTTCCTTTTTCTTTATCTGTCATTGGTAAGGCTACTTGAGTTGTCCTCCTACCTATGGTAGGGTCTCTTTTTATCGCATATGTAGGCCTTGCCTTTCTCTTAGGCTTCAGCATGCTTGTTGTAAACAATGTAGAAACGTCAAAATCAGGTACCTCATCTATCTGTTGCAGATTTATTTCTTGTTGCAACCAGTATGGAACATCACCCCTGGGCACTTGCTGATCAGTTTGCTCATTTTGGGTATCCTGAGACTTTGTATTATGCTCTACCCTTGGTGGTGAATTCTCTTTTCTTGGTTCTTCCTCATGCACATTCTCATGAGGGGGATCTTGCTGAGGTATCTCCTGTTGAGGGGTCTCCTGTTAAGGGGGAGGTTCTTGTGGTGTTTGTACATTCTGATCATGTACCTCCTCTTGCAATTTACCCTCATGTGGTTCTTGAACATTTTGATCTTGGTCATCTTGTGGCACTTGGTCTTCATGAGAAGATTGTGCATTTTGATCTTGGGGATCACCTTGATCACCCTTGGCCACATTTTCTTGTTCTTTTGGCTGACCATAATCTTGGAGCAGACTCTTTTCTTCACCTTTTGAGGTGTCTATTTCTCTTTGTTCTAAAGTCTTTCCAAGCTCCTTTTCCTTTTCTTTTATTTCTCTTTCAGGTGCTAGTGTTGGGTTATCACCCTAGTCTGTATTGTTACCAAGCACCTCTTCATTCTGTTGATCACTTTTATCAAGCATCTCCTGATCACCCTCCCTCTGAACATTAGTTTTTATCTTCCCTTGTTCTAGAGGTGCAATGTTTTGCCCTTTATCTTTATCACGCACTCTCTCACCAGCCTCTTCATGCACACTAATTTCTACTTTCTCAGGCTCCAGAGGTGGATCATTATCTCTGTTTTGATTTCCATCACCTTAGTAAGCCAAGTCTATTACTGTTGGGCTAGTGACCTGATCAACCAAATTGGTTAATCCTATCTATTGGGCTACATCCTCAAGGTCATCGTCTTCAATTTCCTCTGTCTCGACCTACTCCTAATGAGTTTCTTTTTGAATCATAGGAGTCCCATGAGGAGTCATCTTTGTATTAGCCACTAGGGTCTCCATCCTTTGAGTAGCAACATCCCTAACTATCTCATCATCTAACAAATATACAGTATCATCTAGTGGAAGAGGTAGCTCTTTACTTGCCTTATGTCTCTCTTCTCTCTGCTCTTCTGCTTTCTTAGTTTTAAATTGGATAATATCCAGGATAAAACCTCATGTTGTAGATTCCCCATAAAACATGGACCACCTGCACCCCTCAATATAATAGGATTAGGATTTACATTTCCTCTCATTGTAGTTTTATGTTTCTTCTGGGGTGCTGTCTGCTGCACCTTCTTCCTCTTCTTTGTTATCAACAAATCATCATCTCGACGCTCTTCATTTAATGGTTCTTCCTCCAAAGGTTCATCTTCCAAGGGTTCCTCCTCCTCTATAATCACCTTGGCAGACTTTGTGATCTTCTTCTTTTGCCAGGTAGGGGTATGAGATAATGCAGCTGTAGATGTAGATGCCACATCTCCTTTTGGTTGGAGTCTTATGACTATTACTCCCTGTTGCACAGGGGCTGCCTTCTTGTTTTTACCCTGCTGCTTTTCCTCTATAGTTGGCTACCTCTCTCCATTGGATTTCCTCTTCTCAATGAGAAAGTCATCATATTCTTCTTCAAATAACTCTTGTCTTTTCTTCTTGTTATCCACAGTAAGGGCTACACCCTTCTTCTTCAACTTAGTGATTTTAGCACTTACCCAACCCTAGGTCAATTGAATAACCTTCTACAATATTTGATCAAATGAAGTCACCTCAGGTTGAGTTATATCAGGAGCTAATATGGTTTCATTATATATTTTGTTGTCCTCATACTCACTGGACATGATCTTTCCATCATCTTTGTGTAACTGGACAGGCATTGGAATGCAATCAAAAGTGCAAATTTGGTTGAGAGAGAGCCTCTGGTAAGTCCTGTAGATTAGGAAATCAAATTGAGTTAGAAACATAAACTAAAATGCATAACAAAACAAATAGTTATACCTCAACAAGAAGACCCAATCTCATCAAGGGAGAGGAAACTTGCACCCAAAAAACTTCCTAAGACATGATAATCCCTAGATAATGATTCAAATGTGAAATGCAATTACTCTAATTGCAACTCACTAATTAGCTCAATGGATATTTGGGCATGGTAACTTTGCATAAAACTTGGATGCTCAAATGGGTTGAGAGATGTTGTATTTATAGATTTTTTGAATAGATTTTGATCCAAGGGTGGAGATTGATTTGGAAGATCAATGGTGAAGGATAAAAGTGATGTGGAGGGCCTAGATTTGATCTTGGAGGAATGGAGGGCTAAGAATAAAAGTAAATCTTTTATTCATTTTGAGAAAAAGGGTAATTAAATGAGCATGGGTGTGAAGTATTATTTTTGAATTAAAGATTCATATGAGGAATGTAAAATGAATTAAATTCATTTGGGGATAAGTGGAAATAAATGAGTATGGGTGAGGTAAGGGGTTGTAAGGAGAATTAATTGTGATGTGGGATGTTTTTAAATAAATAATTGACTTATGTGGATTTATTTCAATTTTTTATTTGGAGGATGTGGGGAAGGGTGTTAAACTAGGTTTGACCACCCAAATGAGATGTTAGAATTAATTAAACATAGGTTTTATTTAATTAATCCTAGGGCTAGGAGGAGGTAGGCTAGGGTAGGCAATTAAATAATAGCTATTTAATTACCTAGGGTAGGGATATGTTAATTAATAGGCTAAATTAATTAGTTAAACATGGTTTAACTAATTAATTGGATTTAGTGAAAAGGGGGAAATTGATTAAATAAATATTGCATATTTATTAAATCAATTGGCCAAGGTTTGGACTATTGAATTAATGAAATTAATTTAATTTTAGCGATAAAATGATGAAACATTAGATGATGAAGGGATGATTAATTAAATAAAAATTTAATTAATTGATTAGAAGGGAAATTGGTGTGTTTAGGGATGTCAGGAGTCAGTTTGATGGTAAAAGACATTTTTAGGTGTCTACATTTGCCCCTCTTTGACGTGGCGTTAGGACCTAGGAGGGAAGTGGCGTCAGGTCGAAGAAAAATATGCCCCAGCTGCCGGGAACAAATAAGATGGATAAGGGATGCCCCCTCGAGAGGTTGGTGGGAAAATAGAAATTTTCTGGGCAAGCTCTTGAAAGGATGTGACAGGAGTGAAAGTTGGATAGGGGATGGAAAAAGAAGATGGCAGGAAGAAAAACAGAGGAAAAAGGTTGAGATCTGCACCCTAGAGGAAAAACAGGGGGTGAAAGGATGACATGGCCCACTATATTAGGTAAAGTGGGCCCTTAGAGTGCCACATTTGCACACATTTGACTTTTGAGAAGGAGCAAAGGAGAGATGGCAGACCGCAACCCCCAGTTCCCGTGACTTTGACACATCTCTGAGTGGTTTCGATCGTTTGTCCAGACACTGACGGCTGGACCCCAGGTAGGGCCTAATCCTAGCTTTGCAATTTTTTGATTTGTGTGCATTTTTGGGGTTCAAGAATTAGGTTTTTAGAATGGTGGTGCTATCGTGGGACACGTAGCGCAAAAAGTTAAGCGGATTAGCGCCATCCTCTGGATTGGCGCTATCCGTCAAGGTAGAATAGAGGTCGATTGGCGCCAAATGCATAACATTTTGGCGCCATCGTCCATATTGGCGCAATGTGTGTATAGGGGTTAGGGTTTGGCGTTTTAGTGCCAAATGGGTTTTTCCATAGTGCTATGTGCTAAACTAGCGCTATTTGTTAGAGTAGCGCTATGTTCTGTTTTAGCGCAATGGGATGTATTAGTGCAATGTGTGATACATGCATTTTTAGGGGGAATTGGCGCCATTCCTTAGAATAGCGCCAAGTGGCATAGTGACTCCATTTTATAAAATGACGCTAAGGATTGTGTGCAGTAGCACTATGTTTAGAATTGGCGCAAAGTGTATTGCGCAGTGGCGCTATTATCGATAATAGCACCATTTAGAAGAAGTAGTAGCGCTATGTGTAAAACGGCGCTAAGTATGGAGATTTTTTGGTGCTAAATGATGTTGGCATTTCAACTTTAGAAGAAAAAACAGGGGGAGGGGTTTGGAAGAAGACAAGTAGATTTTTTACCCTAGAGTTGTGGATACAGGATACACGTCCATTTATAGTGTACTCGAGGGAGCGACGCGTGCCATCTGTGATGGCATTATTTGACCAGTTTGATGATGCTGCATGGGCCCGACTGGCTAGGTTGGGGCTTCTGATAGTGGCGTCGATGCCAGTGCTACGAGCTCATAGAGCTCTGATGACAGCGGTCATGGAGCGGTACTGTTCAGAGACATGCACATTTTTGTTGCCGACCGGGGAGATTACTATCACACTTGAGGATGTTTATCACATCCTCAAGCTACCTATTCGCGGCCGGTGAGTGAGATATCACACAAGGAGGGGGCAGAGGGCCCTGATCAGAGTGTTTTGCGAGGACCACATTGTGTTGTCAACAGATGGCTGGGAGATGAGCTACGAGGGGACACTGGCGATGGGTGTAGATCTATTTACTTTATACCTGTGCGCATTGATTGGAGGGGTGGTGATGCCAGATAGGCGGGGTAGGGGATTCCTAGTTGGATGGGGAGAGGTTATCGAGGGGATGGTGAGGCATGAGACCGTCTATGCCTGGGGACCAGCGATGCTAGGGCAGCTGTATCATGAGATGCATACAGTTGCCTATCTTCATGATTCAGCGTTATCAGTTGGTGTTACTCTACTACATGTGTGGATTTGGGAGCACATCACGATTACCCGGCTGACATGTGGGTACTATCGCTAGCCATTTGAGGCCTTTGTGTTTTTGTATCGGGATGCTGAGTATACCTACACTAGACAGGTGCGATACTGGAGGTGGATGCTGGATGATGTCATTCGGGTTACCTGGTGACCGTACATCAGAGTGGAGCCATGGCCAGATGATGATTTGCACGTGCCCTTTACTTTTCAGCAGCGATACCTGATGGGTCGAGGGGACCATACCACAGACATGTACCTACCCTCACGGGTCATGCAATAGTTTGGGTTGTGACAGGATACACCGCAGCAGATGGCCATCTTTGCCCGGACCCGTCGAGATGCAACCTACTGGCCTGTAGCCATATAGCCACAAGTCGCGTTAGATGATTTTGTAGCTATATGGCCAGTGCAGTGGGATTGGGGGAGCACGGTCATTGATGCAGGCACTACTCCTGCATATGATATATGGTGGCAGATGTGGCAGCTGACTCGGTTTACAGACCCGGCTGAGGCAGTTCCTATGGAGGAGGCAGCGGGGTCAGGTGAAGATGGTTTAGATGACAATGGGGATGATGACTCTGATGGAGATGATTTCCTGGAGGAGGGGGAGGAGATCATTGGAGACGATCTCATGGAGGTTGGAGTAGATGGAGAGGAGAGGTTGGTTGGTAGGGATGGTCAGTCGATGGATGTGTTGGCGGCGGCAGCAGCTGGACAGGTGCCCTAGCAGCATGTGAGATAGCAGGTACCTATGCAATAGGTGCAGATGGGAGTGGGGTGATAGCCTAGAGGGCCTCGACGTCATGGGGGATAGCTGAGGGTGGATAGGGGTGATCTACCCCCACCACAGGTAGCATAGCAGTAGGTAGCAGGGTAGCAGGCAAAGGCAGGCCCCTTAGGGACAACTGGAGAGGCAGGGGTTGAGAGGCTCACACCTCGTCAGTGGCCTCAGGGTGAGGAGGAGGAGATGGAGACCCTACGAGCACAGGTGGCCAGCCTGTAGAAGGCATTAGAGAGTCATGATGCAGAGTTGGTTCAGTTGTGGGGGACAGTGGCCTTACTGGATGGGTCAGATGGACAGGTGGCTGCGTTACAGGCACAACTAGGCCAAGCTCAGGGTGACATAGTCACTTTGACAGGGGAGCAGGATGTGGTGCTCGCCAGGGCACAACAGGCAGAGGCCCAAGGTGACACGACAGTAGATGCGGCGCTCGCCAGGGCACAACAGGCCGAGACCACAGTGGGCAGCTTGTAGGCTTCAGGTGGTGGACTGGCCCTTGTGTTGACAATGATGCAGACTCAGTTCTCTAAGGCACAGACATAGTCATATCAGCTACAAGGACAATTGAGTCAAGTATAGGGGTAGCTGACTCAGGTACAGGGGGAGTTGACAGAGGCTAAAGCATGGGTGGAGTATTATCGGGGCCTGTATTACGCGGCAGTGCCAACGGCGCAGCGTGCACTGAGCTACAGTCAGGTCAGTAGACCGGGGGCCTCTAGGTCTCACAGGTCTAGATTTGTTCAGAGCGTTCAGTAGGTGATGGGTCCCCCATCATATGTGCCCCAGCAGGTCCCACAGATACAGGCACAGTCACAGCCACAGCCACTAGCAAGACCACAGGCACCACCAGGGTCAGGATCCCCCACCCGATCAGAGAGAGGATCCTCCATGTGACAGTCATATCATGTTAGCCCTTAGAAGCATTGTATCAGGACACTATATTTTTTTATGTATATATGAGCGATGTATTTTTGGTGATGATGATATATGATATGATGTTTTTTGATGGTCATATGTTTGTTTATGATGCTCTATTTATGATTATGATGATGCCTATGTTTGATGGATGCAGTATGCTTTATGGATTTATATGCTATGGATGTGTTGTGTTTATGTAATGCAGTATGTTTCTGTTATGGATGCACCTATTAATGTAACATGATGGATGCAATGATGATTTATTTATTGTGATATATGCATGTTTTTGTGATCTATGGACTATATGATGTATAATGCAAATGAATGTTCAGATTAATAAACATTTATTATGGATGCAAAAATGCAATGGGAATGTATGTTTATCTTAATAAACACATGTTATGTATGGAAATATGGATATGCAGCTAGATGATTATAAAATGTAGCTAGATGATTATGATTGTGATGATGTAATGTAACTAAACGTTTATGAGATGATATATGGAATGTAGTGTAAATGTGATGATTTATTAAATGAACTTAATGATTATGCAATTTTAATGATTCCAAAATGGACCTAAATGATATGCAACTTTAAAGGATTAAAATGAACCTAAATGATATGCAAATTAAATGATTAGAATGAACCTAAATGATATGCAAATTAAATGATTAGAATGAACCTAAATGATATGCAAATTTAATGATTAGAATGAACCTAAATGATATGCAAATTAAATGATTAGAATGAACCTAAATGATATGTAAATTAAATGATTAAAATGAATCTAAATGAAATGCAACTGATATGTGATGATATGGAAGATGCTAGGTGAGATGCAACGTGGGTGATATGTGAGATAGTCGAGTCCTGATACACATGATGTTCTTTGTTTGACCCTGAGTGGTGGGACTATGGGAAAGGGAACTAGGTGGGGAGAGGATAAGGGTGGGTGGATGGGGATCGGATAAGATTGGGAGCGTCTAGAGGATGGGGGTGGGGAGATGAGAGGATTGTTAGGTCATGAGACACCTCATCATTGAGGGGGGATTTACTTGGTTCAAGATGTGTTAAGTGGAGATAAGGTGGGGGAATGGGATTAGCAAGGGGATTGGATAGGTTGGGGGGGTAAGTGATTATCAAATCTAAGCTGGGATGGTATAGTTGTTTAGGATGATGATTTTGAGCTAGTAACAATAGTTGCATAAGATTAATTGAGAGCATTTCTTAGTTTACTATAGCAATGTAGGATACAGTTTACAAAGGTATGAAATGACCTAGGTGATGATGTATATCCCACGATTGCATGGACTAGACCCACAAACAATAGGTTGATTTCATGCGTGCCCAAGGTAGTATAATCTTGCCTAGCCTAGGAAGGGGACTCATAATGATGAGTGTGAATAATACATATAAGGTTTTGATGCCTATATATGCAAATGGGACACATCATGCTAGAACCGACCCAGGCTTCAAGATATGAATACTATTCCTGGAGTAATAGAACCAACCCACAAGCACAGCATATAGAAACAATGATCATGTCTACTCCAGGTGTTGTCCGCTACTTACCATGATATAATGAGATCAATGTAGCTTTGGAGATGACCTAGAGTGAGACAAAAAAGATAAAAATCAATAATAAAAAAGACCAATGAGAAGATACAAATAGCCTTTGTGTACTCTTGCCAAGAGACATGTTGATAGGATGACAGATTTTTGTCCATTGTGGGATAGATATATTCTAGGACACAAATTAGTTTGATTTGATTGGAGAATTTTCGAGAGGTGGGCAAAAGGACAGTCTGGCCACATGTAGGATTATGGTTGGTATGTTGATTGATGATTTTTGCGTTAGGGGACATGCTTCAAGTGTATACGTAGCGTGTGTATCATTTATTAGGTCTAGAAAGCTCAGTGAATGGGGACCATCCAAATGGGTTGGATGGGTGCATCTTATGTACCTGAGTATTGGAAACGTCCTTCGTATTCCAGACTGCCTACATACCCTGTGTCCATGGGATCAAGGTACTTTCAAGATGCGGGTGGAATGAATATGTAGTTCTGGCAAGACTTGATGATGTGGGTATGGTTTAGGATGGTTGTGATGGTGAGTATTGATGTATGTTTTGATAGTGAGAGTGATGTATGGGGGTGATCTGCGGTGGGTTGTGTTGTTTTTGGGTTTTCTGTGTTTTCTATTGTTTTTGGGTTTTCTGATTTTGTATTATTTTTTGGATTTTTTGATTTTGTATTGTTTTTGGATTTTTTGATTTTGTATTATTTTTAGATTTTTTGATTTTGTATTGTTTTTGGATTTTTTGATTTTGTATTGTTTTTGGATTTTTTTATTTTCAATTGTACAGAGGGGAGATTACAAGGATCATCGTTCCATGAGTTAGCTTTGGGATGGGATAATGGGGGTTGGGCGATAGGACTCGATGTTTCTCAATTCCAAGCCATGGGATGTGTGCGATATGGAGTGGTGTGACGAAAAGAGGACTTATTAGATGGTAAAACCAGCCACTACGCATGGCGCCTGAAACAGGTTTTCACCATGGTACTTATCCAAGGCATCACCGAAGTGATTTTCACCATTGGAATTTTTTATTGCACTCGAGTTTTTCTTGATTTTTTGATTTTTTGATTTTTTGATTTTTTTTATTTTTCTATTTTTATTTTTCTATTTTTTTAATTTTTGACTTGGGGTACCTGATGGGTTATGCATAAAATTTCTTTAGATGTAGGATGTTCATCGGCTCATCTTGAGGCTGCCCCTTAGGTGTTGCAAGCTGATATGGTCCTTATCCATAGTCGGTTGTGACGACATAAGGTCCTAGCCAATTGGGTTCAAACTTTCCTTGCTTAGGATGCTCTTGCAGGTTCTTCTGATTTTCCATAAGGACAAGGTCACCTACTTCAAATTTTCGGGTTCTGATCCTCTTGTTGTAGCTTCTTCTAAGGCGATTTTAGTATGCCTGTAGGTGGTTCAATGCATTCAGGCGTTTCTCATCCAGCAGTTCTAGTTGATGCAACCTTGCGACTCTGTATTCCTCATCAGAGATTATGTTTTGTGGGGATACTCGTAGGGATGGGAGCTCGACCTCAATAAGTAAAATGGCTTCAGATCCGAATACTAGTGAAAATGGGGTGGCTCATGTGGGAGTGTGGATGCTTGTGCGGTAGGCCCATAGGGCAGGGTTGAGTTGGAGTTGCCAGTCATGGCCAGCTTCATTGACTATCTTCTTGAGAATGCAGAGGATGGTTTTATTAGAAGCCTCTGCTTGACTGTTTCCTTGAGGGTAATATGGGGTGGAGAAGTGATGTTTGATTTTGATTTTTTTGCACAAGGTATGAACTTCTTGGTTCTTGAATGGCTTTCCATTGTCGGTGATGATGGAATGAGGGATACCATAGCGGCAGATGATGTAATGGAGGATAAACTTGGAGATTTGAGTTCCAGTGGTGAAGGTGAGTGGTATTGCTTCCACCCACTTTGTGAAGTACTCGGTAGCAGTGATTATGAACTTATGGCCATTGGAGGATGGGGGATGTATTTTCCCTATGAGGTCGAGTCCCCACTATGAGAAAGGCCACGACGTTGTGATGGGTTATAACTCCTGTGCTGGTGCATGAATGAGATCACCATGCTATTGACATGGCAGGCATTTTTTGATAAACCTGTAGGTGTCTCAGTCCATGGTTGGCTAATAATATCTGGTCCTCAGGATCTTTTTAGAAAGAGTGGGTCCACCTGAATGTGCCCCACAGATGCCTGTGTGTACCTCTTCCAAGGCTACCTCAGCTTCCCTAGAGTCTAAACATCGTAGAAGCGTGCCATCAAGACTCCTTTTGTACAGGGTGTCACCTACAAGGATGAAGCGGGAAGCTCAACGAATGAAAGATTTTCTTTGTGAGGTGGATAGGCTAGGTGGGATGATATTATCGTGGAGGTATAGGTAGGTTTCCTGATACCATGGGGATAGGGGACCAATGACTTCGCACACTAGTTCAGATTGAGGAACGTCGTATGCTGGGATGGGGAGTTCTTCTATCAGGAACTCACATTTCTTGTTGTCTTTCTTTATGTCAACCAAGGATCCGATGGTAGCCATGGCGTCTGCAGCTTCGTTGTTGAGCCTTGGGACTTGCTCGAAGTGGATGTCATTGAAGTAGTCTTTGAAATCATTGACCATCTTTTTGAAGGGAAGGAGCTTATCATCTTTGGTCTTGTATTCATTTTTTACCTGCCGGATGACTAGTTGAGAATCTCCATACACAGTCAGGTTCTCAATTTTCCATTTTATTGCCATGCGGAGACCTATGATGAGGGCCTCATATTCTGCCATGTTATTAGTACATGGGAATGTGATTTTGAAGGACTTAGGGATGGTGTCGCCCTAAGGGGTAACAAACAGGACACCTGCCCCTGAGCCTCTATGTGTGTACAATCCATCGAAGTACATCTTCCATGTTTCTATGGCTAGTGTGATTGTCAAGATAGCTTTGTTAGGAAACTCTGCTAGTGTAGGATGTTCTGCTAGAATGGGTGCTTCAGCCAGCTAATCGGCTATAACCTATCCTTTGATGGCTTTTCTCTTAGTGTATTCAATGTCAAATTCAGTGAGAATCATGACCCATTTTGCCATTCTCCCAGTAAGAGTAGCTCTGTTTAGCAGATACTTTAGTGGGTTGATCTTGGCGATGAGCTTAGTCTTGTGATTGAGCATGTAGTGTCTTAATTTTTGTTATGTAAAGATGAGGGCTAGACATGCTCATTCAATTTGCGTATAGTTGAGCTCATATGAGATCAAGGTGCAGCTGATGTAGTAGATGGCTCTTTCCTTTCCATGCTCATCATGCTGTGCTAGTAAGGCTCCTATGGCTATTTCTGTTGCTGAAATATATAACAGGAGGGGTTCTCCTTGCCTCGGTGGAGTTAGAATAGGGGGATTAGCCAGGTATTATTTTAGTTGATCAAAGGCATCCTGACACTAAGTGTTCCAGACAAAAGCTATATCTTTTCAGAGTAGATACTGGAATGGTTGGCATTTATCAGCAAGTTGGGCAATGAACCAATGGATAGACTAGAGTTTTCCTTGTAGACTTCTCAGTTGTTTCAATGTTTTCAGAGGAGGCATTTCAGTGATGGCCTTGACCTTTGTGGGATATACCTCAATTCCTCTTCTGGAGACTATGTATCCTAGGAGTTTTTCGGAGGTGACTCCGAAGACACATTTCTTTGGATTTAGGCGAACATTGTATTGCTCTAATCGGTCGAAGATTGTTGCCAATACAGCGAGGTGTTCCTCACTTGTCTTCGATTTCCCTAGCGCCTCATGGAGGTTTTCACCAGGAGATACATCTTTTATTTTTACTTTTTTGGGATCTGACACTGTCGTAGAACGGTTTTCACCATCATATCCATTTTTTATTTTTATGTTTTTATGACTAGAAGCAAGGGTTGTCTCTTCGAAATAGGCATGCGTATCAAGTTCCATGATGTATCCTACTCTGTGATCTCCCAAGGGGAAGTGATCTCTAACTCCCATCATTTTAGCGATGGCCTCATCGTTTGGTGCTATGTCGAAGATAGGAGGTTCTTGTTGGTCCCAGTCTATGAGGTCCAGGTATACGAGTGGTAAGTCATTGGAGGACGAGGGTAGGGTGGTAACTGTGTGGATGGTGCATATGGATGAGTCAAAGAAATCGGCAAAGTCACTAAAGGAGTCTTGATGGTCTGTTTCATTGATGTTGTTAACTTCAGGGGAGACTGTAGCAACCTCGGCTAAGATACATTCGCCGGTAGTGAGGATACGTTGTCTTTGACCATATCCTAACCTTTGGGTATAGGGGTTTCTTGTTGCTTGCAGCGGTTCCATGATCCCCTATTCATGAAGGCCAATATCGCCTTGTCCTTTGTAACCCATGCTTTTGACAATTTTAGACCCTTTACCATAGATTTATGTTGGGATAGTGGGGGCTTCTTGCTCAGATTCTTCATCCTTATATAGCCAGGATGAGATATCTTCAAGTACATCCTGATCCAGGAGATGTTTCTTTTAGAAGATGGGTGATGGTTTACACTTGATGACTATTGTGTTAGTTGCTTCTGTCTTTGGGCTGCCAAATGTCTTAGGATTGGGTAACATGCCCACACAAAAGGTACCGTGCAGGTTGTATTCCCCACATCCCATGTCACTGAGCTTGATCTTGACCTTGAGTGGTGGAGGTGCTTGGGATGAAGTGGTGGCAATATTTGCAGGGTCGATGTATGAGGTTGATGCTGTTGGATTAGCTTTAGTGGTGGCTTTGTTGTATGGGCAGAAGGTGTGGTTGTGGCCTTCCAAGAAACTGTAGTATTGGAAGGGGTGAGGATCGGCATAGACTATTACTTCCATGTCGTTGTGAGGGAACTTGAGGCATTGATGGAATGTGGATGGGACGGATTGCATGGCATGGATCCATGGTCGGCCAAGAAGAATGTTGTAGGGGAGGTCAAGATCAAGGACCTGACATTTTGTTTCCAATATTTTCTATCCTACTTGAATAGGTAGCTTGATGGTGCCTTTAGAGAGCCGTTCAGTGTCATCATAGCCTTTGATTGTGATGCACTCGCTGGTGTCTACAACCACATCAGAGTACCCCAAGTGTTTTAATAGTTTAAGAGTGCATATGTTTAGGCCGGAGCCACCATCTATTAAGACTCTTTTGATTATGTGTTTGTGGATACGGACTTCGATGTGTAAGGCGTTGTTGTGTAGGTGTTTAGAAGTGGGAAGGCCTTTTTTTGAAAATGTGAGATGGTGAGGTGCGGCGATATGTCCTACCATGGATTGGAATTGGGTTACATTCAGGTTGGTGGGAACTTGAGTTTCTAAGAGTGCTTTGTCAAGGATGTCTTTGTGAAGGGGGATGTGCGGAGCAACTCACGTATGCATATTTGTATAGGGGTCTTTCCTAGATGCTCTAGGAGGTTATAATAATTGGTAGGTGATGGACGTGTGGTTGGATGAGGGGGTAGGGGATCAGATGTGGATGCAGGCATTTGTCCAGTGGTAGGGGCTGTGCGGATAGATACACGGCCACGACGAGTTGTGACAACGCAATCGGGTGCTTGTGCCCGAATGGTGATTGTATTGACATGGTGAGATGATGGTTCTATCCGCCCTACGATAGAGTCATAAGATGCGGGTGGTGGGGTGATGTTGTATGCTTGATTGGATGAGGAGGCTTTATTATGGTTGGGTAGTGGATCCTTGTAAGCTCTGAGATTGGCGTTTGGTGATGGTTGGGTGCTTTGATCGAGGCTAACTTGATTTTGATCTATAAGGTCTTGGATGCAATGCTTTAGTTGCATGCAGTCAGCGGTTTTATGACTTGCAATACGGTGGTATTCACAATAGTCATTTTCATTGTACCACGCGGCTTTGAGTTCATTCTCTTGATGGGCTCTAATAGGTGGGAGTGTGATCAAACCTTTCTTGAGACATCTATCGAGGATGTCCTCGATGGGTTCCCCTAAGGGTGTAAATTGTCTTCAAGGTTTGCATGGTTTAGTTTGCCCCCTTTGGTTATTTACATCGGTGGCATAGGTATGTGCAGGTGTTTGATTCTGTACATGTTGGATGGCTTTCACATCCGTGACACTGTCATTCAAAGTGTTCTTGTTCTTCCCCCAATAGCGTGACTTGTCATTTGATTGTGTGTTGGCGTTGTTGTTTGTATTGGGGGTGTTGATATGGGGTTTGTTGTTGTTGTTGTTGTTGTTTTTGTTATTGTTGGATTTGTTATTGTTGTTGGATTTGTAGTCATACAATTTGATGGAGCCCTTGGCGATGAGGGCCCGTTCAATGGTGGTACCTTTGTCGATGACCTCTTCAAAGGTAGACGCACAAAGGATTTGTAAAAGAAACCCTATTTCCTGATTGAGGTTGGTCACAAACATGGTGACGAGTTGTTTTTAAGGAATTGGCCATGGGAGTTTGCTTGCTAAGCTTCTCCACCTCTGCAAGAAGGAAGTGAAGGATTCTCTGCTTTTCTGTTTTGTGTTGCAAAGGTTGGTTATAGATATCTCATGTTCGAAGTTGTAGGAGAAATGGTTGACAAATTTCTCTGCAAGCTCATGAAAAGTCCTAATGCCCGGGGTAGATGTGCAAACCATTCAGCGGCTTGACCACCGAGGCTTCTTGGAAAGAGTCTCATAAGATATGTATCATTATTTGAGACTTCTAAGAAAGTGAGGTAAAACTCCCTAAGATGATCTCTAGGGTCTCCCTTTCCCTTGTATTTGTCAAATTTAGGCATCTCAAAGTTCTTGGGGAAAGAGGGCATGTACAATGTGCTATCAAATGGATAGGGGCAAATGTCCTCAAAGGAATAGTGCTTGTGCTTGCCCTTAGTTTGCATGTCGTCTACCTTTTGGATCAAGGCCTGTACAACGTTTGTGAGATCTTGTGGTGTTTGTGGTTGGAGTGTGTAGGCCTATTGATTGGTGAGATGTTGGAGATGAGGTGGGATTTGACGTTGGAGATTGTTTGGTTGAGGTTTTGGTACTGCGGGTTGGTGTTTTGGTTGATTTGTGCCTGATGTTGTTGATATGCGTGGAGTTGTTGGAGAATATGTGGTGGTATTTGGGGATTGGTTTGATGTTGTGTTGATGAAGTTATGGGGTTATGTGGATGCATGACATTGGACGGATTGACGTTGGATAGGTGGATGTTGGATGGGTTGGACGCATTGTAAGGTGGTTGTGAGAATAATTATCTTAGGTAAGGGACGGTTTGAGGTTTGGGTGGAGGCACACTCGTGGAGGTACTTGCATGCATGGTATTCCCTTGTATGCCCAAGGTGATTTGTGGAACGGAAGGATTTATGGTAGTTGTGGTAGCGGATGTGGTAATGGGTTGGGAGATGGTAGGATTGGAGGTATTTGTGGAAATGGTAGATGTGGTAGCGGTAGAGGTTGTGGAGGTGGTAGATACGATGGGTGTTGACGTTTGAGAGATGATGGGTTGGGTGTTTGATGTAGATGTTTGGGTGTTTGATGTGGTAGGAATGGTGTTAGAGGTGGATGGTTGTGATGAGGTCATGTTATGGGGTGGTTGGGCACCAATTTTGAGGAGATAATCAAGAAACCTATTTGGATCTGACCTTAGGACTTTGTCAAGCATGTCCATGTTATCAGCGTCTTGTGTGAAGGTCAAGACATCTAGATCATCTTGGGATATTGTGGGGATGTTTTGTGGTGGTGGTGGTGGTGGTGGTTGTTGTTGTAAGAAATGGAAAGGATTTTCATTGGGATTATATGAGGGGATGTAAGAGTACGTAGGTGGGTTGTATGTTTGATTGATGGGTATGTTGTTATTGTTGGTGTTAGGCATTCCTATGCCACCATATTGTCTGGATTCTGCCATTTCTTGATTTTTCTTGTGTTGTGACCTAGTTATGGGCATGCAAGTGTATGGATTTGATTTTGGAGATGGGGTGAAATGGGGATGTAGAGAATTTGGATTAAATTGTTGGACCCAAAGATGAATGTGGTAGTGAGATGGAGTAGAAGAGAGGATGTGGCAATTTTGGTATGTCTTTCTAAGGCATTAATCTAAGGGTGGTATGAGTGGATGGTATTGACTTTTTAGACAATTTTGGACCAAAAGGTAGGTGATGGATGATGTTTGTTTTGAAGAGATTTGTTGATGTTTGATTTTGATGTTTGATATGAGAGATTAGGATGATGTTTTTTCAAAAGGATTTGATGGTCAACAAATTGAGCTTAGGTAAGATATAGATTTGTGTCACACAAATGGATATATTTTTTTGTTTGGGGTAGACTAATGACCTTACGCAAAGAAGGGTGATTATTTCACTTGGAAGGTAGACTATTGACTCCTCAAGAAAGATATGATGTGTAGGATGAAATATAGATCTAGCTTTAGCTCAAAGGGATGACGATTTTTTTGATTGGTGATTTTTTGATGGGTGTTTTGATTTTGGAAGATTTTGGATGTGTTTTTGGGATTTTGAAATGATTTCTTGTGACAAGGATTTTTGTTATGGTCCAAAAAGGTATGCAAAGATCAATGAAGATGAGTGGATATGAAATGAGGTAGTTTTGATATAGCAAAGGGTCCAATAATGATAGTGATTAATCCTCTAAGGTCAAAGTGAAGGTATGATTTGGAAAATTTTGAGAAGAAAATGGGTGGACTGTTGTCAGAGTTTTGGAAGGTGAATATGGATTATGGCAGAGCAGATGGTGAAGACCACAACTGAATGGGTCTTAGTCTCAGGCAAGTCAATCTGAAAATAGCGCCAATACACAGGTGAAATGGTGCCAAAATCAGACAGAGATGGCGCTGATACAAGGCAGTGTTGGTTGAGGTCCTGAAAAAGATAGATTTTGATGGCAAATTTGGATTTATTTTGATTGAGATTTGATCAAATAGTTTTCAATGTCTCTTGGCAAGTTGTTTGAAAATAATTTAAGCACATTAACACACAATTAAGCACATGAACACACAATAACCAAGATTTTTGTTTGTGAAATGACGTGTGATTTTGCTAAACAAGCACTTTGCACAACCTAAGGCGAAGATATGACAGTATTTGTTGAATCCCCTAGCTGCGCCTATTCAAAGCAGGTAGCTCCAGGATCTTGGTAGCACTGGCTCCTCCTTACAATTGCACACTTCTCATGCATACCAAGATCCAGGTTTCCTATAAGGCTTGTCCCTCACCAAACCTTTGGATTGTCCCTGCTACCTCAGCTAAGAACCACATGAATCAGGGCCGCTTCAAAGGTTTCCCTTCTACGTCAACAAATAGAAGGATTTTGGCTTGCTAAACAAAAGTTCGTAGTAAGTGCTTTCGTTTAGGTGGTTATACGTGCGGCAGCGCTACTCTCTGTTATGGAGTCTCCCAGCCTCCAAGGGTTACACCTTAGAGGGTTTTGGGGGAGGTTGGCTGTCGGTATAACACAACAACACCTATTGTCTATGACTTTCGTCGCAAACACCTTATTTTATATAGCGGCTTAAAAGAGCTTGGCTTTAGCTTGTTGTCGCTTGGGTCATTCCCACCTTTTGAAGTGGGGTGGCAGGCCCTCTAAGGATTAACAAAAGTAATACAACTATAAAAACACTTTTGATCCCTAAGTTCATACGAAGATGCGAGGGGAGAGCATACGTATTCCTTGTGCTTGCATCACACTAAACATGGTTCATTTTAGTTCTTTGAATTATGTTGGGGGTGATTAATGTAAGTGTTGTGAGAAGCTTTTGATTCCCAAGGTCACCAAATGGTGCGAGGGAAGAGCATACACCTTTCACACTACAAACACAAATCACGAAAGCACTTCACACAAATTAACTTGGTTTTCTTGATTATATGAGTGAAGAATGCAGATTGTTGTTCTTTTTAATCCAATGATTTGATTGATGCAATTTGTGGTTCTTTTTAAAGCCCAAAGTCGAAATGTTTTGATAGTTGTTGGCACACAATTTATGAATTTTATAACACCAAATTTAAATGTTTGACACACACACACATGCAAAGATTTGTTTATTTTGTTGATCAATTCTTACAACACCAAATCGAAATGTTGTGTAAACTAGCATGTAAGGGTTCATTTTAAATCTCCAAATGAAATGTTTGCTAATCTAACAACACCCTACCAAAACTTATTAGTGTCCACAAGATAATGTGGATGACCTGCAAAACACTTGTCAGTACCTGCACAGACAGCAAAGTTAGTTTCAGAAATAGCGCTAAAATAGAGTCCTAATCGCGCCACTGCGGACAGATAATGGCGCTACTTGACAGACACTGACAAGCTACCTGACATTGTACATGAAATGGTGCCAATTCTGAAATAGGCGCTAATATAGGACCCAGAAGGCGCTAATATACAAGTTTGCGCTACAAAATTATATAGAAAGTGCCACAAAATTACACAGCACTAATACAATATACAGAAAGCGCGAAAATAGGTAATAGAGCTGAAATGAGACTGAGAAGGTGCTACTGCGCAAGTTGTCAAGCAGTCTGGTCACAATGTAAAGATAACGCCAATCTGGGCTTCGATAGCACCGATACGAGCCTAAAAGTGTCCATCCTGCAAACAAAGGTCTTTTCTTGAACAACACAAAGGGTCAAACAACAAAATTGAGGTCTTGTTAGCCTTGTTAGTACAACAGATGAGAAAAACAAGACAAAATGATAACCAAAAAATATGTTTGGATTTTAGAAAATTTTTGGCATAACCTCCCCTTCTTTCTTCCAATATTCCTGCAAAACAAAGAGCAATTAGCCAAACAAAAATAGTAGGAAGAACATGGCTAAAACGGACACGTGAGTGAGCATTAAGCAAGAAATGTGCTACGCAAAATAGTGCTAAAACAGAAGATAGCACTAACATGCGCCAGATATAGCACCGCTACGCAGGTAGGATAGCGTTGCACCTGTAAAAACACGTCTAGAGCACAAAAACTCATAAAAATTGATTAGATTCAAACCTTGTGGGTCCCACCAGGCGTGCCAATGTAGACTAGGAAATTAAATTGAGTTAGAAACACAAACTAAAATGCATAACAAAACAAATAGTTATACCTCAACAAGAAGACCCAATCTCATCAAGGGAGAGGAAACTTGCACCCAAAAAGCTTCCTAAGACATGATAATCCCTAGATAATGATTCAAATGTGAAATGCTATTACTCTAATTACAACTCACTAATTAGCTCAATGGATATTTGGGCATGGTAATTTTGCATAAAACTTGGATGCTCAAATGGGTTAAGAGATGTTGTATTTATAAATTTTTGGAAGGGATTTTGATCCAAGGGTGGAGATTGATTTGGAAGATCAATGGTGGAGGATAAAAGTGATGTGGAGAGCCTAGATTTGATCTTGGAGGAATGGAGGGCTAGGAATAAAAGTAAATCTTTTATTCATTTTGGGAAAAAGGGGTAATTAAATGAGCATGGGTGTGAAGGATTATTTTTGAATTAAAGATTCATATAGGGAATGTAAAATGAATTAAAAATTTATTTGGAGATAAGTGGAAATAAATGAGTATGGGTGAGGTAAGGGGTTGTAAAGAGAATTAATTGTGATGTGGGATGTTTTTAAATAAAAAATTGACTTATGTGGATTTATTTCAATATTTTATTTGGAGGATGTGGGGAAGGGTGTTAAACTAAGTTTGACCACCCAAATGAGAGGTTAGGATTAATTAAACATAGGGGCTAGGAGGCGGTAGTCTAGGGTAGGCAATTAAATAATAGCTATTTAATTACCTAGGGTAGGGATAGGTTAATTAATAGGCTGAATTAATTAGTTAAACATGGTTTAACTAATTAATTGGATTTAGTGAAAAGGGGGAAATTGATTAAATAAATATTGCATATTTATTAAATCAATTGGCTAAGGTTTGGACTATTTAATTAATGAAATTAATTCAATTTTGGGGATAAAATGATGAAACATTAGATGATGAAGGAATGATTAATTAAATAAAAATTTAATTAATTGATTAGAAGGGAAATTGGTGTGTTTAGGGATGTCAAGAGTCGGTTTGATGGTAAAAGATAGTTTTAGGTGTCTACAAGTCCTTCTCTAGACCTCTGCTTCATCATCACAATCAGTCCAATAATCTTCAAGGTGCTTTTGATGTATTTGTTTTCCTAGCAATTTATGCATCCTGCCATATGGGTCATATTGACCTAGCTATTGAAAATGGATGTAGGTGCATTAGCTTCAATCCTCCAATGGCATCCTTGATACTTTGTCTGTCAGGGCATAAATACCAGCCAATGAAGACTAGAAACAACATAGGTGGAATCTTTCCTTTCTCCATGTGAACCTCTACTGAGGTCGATATCTATCTAACAAATTCCATTAGAATGACCCTATCAGTGAGGTATCTAGGAAGCATGAGAGGTTACCCTTCAAATCCTTTTATTCTCATGTATGAAAAGGTAGGGAACTAGATAAACCAAGCCCCATATTTGTAGATAACAGCTTGGGCTTCCATACTTAACCTTTTTGTTCTATCCTCCTCCATGGTTCTGACCAGATGCATAGAAAATGAGTCATTCACTAACTTGTAATTTTTGAGGGATTCCCTCTTATTCAGTTGTGGGTAGTGTTCCCATATGTTTACATCACTAGGATTGTTTCCAACCCTGCCCATTGTTTGTAACCCATTAAATGTACCTCTAAAGGCACAGGCATATACGACATAAGAAGTCATATGGAACATGCACATTTTGCCACCTAGCCTTCTCATTCCCTCATCTAAACTATCACTTATGATTTTAGCCCAGAGAGGCTTATCATCTAAATATTCCACCATCTAGATGATTCCATACATTCAATTTTCAAAGTTTCTAGCATGTTGTCTCCCGATCATTCTGCTTAACATGACCATCATGTATTGATATTCTTCAGCAAATTCAAATTTAAACTAGTATATTGGCAGCTTAGCAGAAGCTTTGTAAGTGCTTCTCTTAGACCTCCACTAGTACATGATTCTCCTACCCTCTTTCTCATTACCACAGTATTCTTTTCCCAGCCTGCTTAGGCTCAGTCTGACCACATCAGATCCTATAGGCAAATTAAATGCAGAGGTGATGCCTTTTGTAAAATATGCATACACCCTGCCATGCTTCTCCACTCTTCTGGTTTCTGAATTATAATTCCATGCACATTCAACCACTAACTCAGTAGCTTCCATAGCATATGGAACTCTTGTGGCATGCCACAGCCCTGTGGAGTATATCATTTGAAGTATAGGTTTTCCACTTCCATTATCTAACCTTCTCATCCATGCCTCCAGGTCTGTATTCCCCTTATGGGTATCATTTATCATCCCGTATCTGAATCCTACCCCTTCGGGTTGTAAGAACATAGGTTTTAAGAACTTTGAATCGAACCTATTCCTTTTGATATCCATTAAATCCTATGATAAAGACATGCATTTCTTACCCTAACATGTTTGTATGGAGCAGGGTTCAAAGATCATATGCATTCCATAGCAATAATTCTATTATTCTAACTCATTTCATGCATCACCATGCTAATTAACCTAGCGAAAACCATTTTTACCTCATGATTTACAGTAAATGACAAAAGAGAGGGGTTCAATTTTACTTACTTGATGATCGCTTTCCTCTTTTACTATATGATTGATAACGGTGTGAATGTGAATACGCTGTATTTGTCGTTCCGTTCCGTCGAGATGCGGGTCATGTTCTGTTTGCAGGTAACTGTGATGTGCTAATCCTCAGAGCTCTGTAATTTTTTCTTAAACGTATGGTAAATGTGAATAAAACCCAAAATTTACCTTTTAACTGATCAATACGACAAATTAGGGGGTGTTAAATACTTTTGTTTAAGTCCATTGATCAATTGGATGACATCCCGTGGATACTTGACAAGTGGCGGGTTTATATTTGAAACTGGAGGGCAAGACCTACCGTTGGGTTCACATTTAATGCAAAGGCTGATCTCTTCTAAGATCAGGGATATTTGAAAATATGACCCTCTGAAACCTGCTTCTAACATATGAGGGTGATATCACCTTGAATATGGTCAACCCTTTAATTACAAGCAAGATCGAGTCACATAATGCATTTGCTAACAATCGGGGTAATATACCGTATTACTATGATCTGGGGAGGTGCCACGTGGCATCATTGGATTGGTTGCTGATAGACTAGGTATTCTGGGTCATCCAAGTTGATACGAGGGATATTGACGATATCCAGATCTTTGGGTTTTGACGGGCATATACCTTATCGCACTTAAGTTTGACGTTTGCGAATCGGGAATATGAAGACATCGGGTGATCTTTGTAGGTTAGGGTCACGTTAGTGAATATGACTGATATTTAGAAATATGACCCTATGGGAAATATCCAAGTAGACCAAACTTTGACTTAGCGTAACTTTCTATCCTTGGCGAATATCAAGGTGATGTAAAAGGCAATTCTGCATAGACTTTCAGACTCTTTAAGACTATGGGGTTTATGACATTAAATTCCAACTTTGATAACTGACCCCTTTTGTGATGCACATGCATGTGTAAGGGTGATATACTCAACTTGACCTTTTACCAAACTGCCCAAAGGAAGAAAACAAGCACAAGCAAGAGCAAAACAAGTTGGGTCCCTGTTTTGCTAAGGCAAAATGGGGCATGTTGTGTGACCACACAACTTGCCACCAAAGAAAACAACCAAATTCCAATGATTCAAGTGATGAAGTCACATTAAAACATAGCATTCTAACTCTCTCTAAGTATAAGTATCATGACCTTTCTAAACAATATCAAGTTCATCACTTGCTGCTTTAGGTTGGAGATTGTAATGGTAGTAAGGGTGACCCTTTACATTTTTCACTTAACACCTATATTGATGTGTTCAACAAACCCAAGGCTATTAGGTGAGTCATCGTGAAAATCTCCTTGATCAAGAAAAGGCACCACTGATGAAAAGGATATCATAGACATGATCAGGGATACTTCTCAAAATGAATCATAACCTATGTAGAAATTTGTACTCATCACTTGAATCCTAACAATTTTGTTGGTTTCTAAGGGTGATAAGATGCATCATTTTGACTAACCAAAACAAAGACTCAACAGAAAAACAAACAAGCAAGCACACACACAAAACAAAACTATACAAGCAACTATACAACATGTACAATATGATACAAATGACTTACATGACCCTGTTTCAGGCTTGGAAGTAATGTTTGAGGAATTGTCCATTAACTGGTAATGGGACATCCTCACTGGTTAGGGTCTTAAGTCTATAGGTACTATCTCCTAGGATCTCTGAGATTTGGAAAGGACCTATCCAAAGTTTGTCAAATTTTCCATGGTCACCTTTCTTCTCATGTGCTTTATCCCATGCCAGGACTAAATCTGAAATCCTAAAAGCTTTCACTTTGGCTCTTTTATCAAACTAACATTTGACAATAGCCTGATGTTTGGCAAATTGATCAATTGCCCTATCTCTTTTCTCTTCTAAGTGCATGAGCTGAAGTAATCTAACTTCTTGCTTGTTATCTATCCCTAGATATTCCTGTGCAAATTGTAAAGTGGGAATCTTTAAGTTGACAGGCAGAATAGGATCCACCCCATACACCAATTGGTAAGGCGAGTTTCCTAAGGCAACCTTCATTCTAGTTCTGTCTACCCACAGGGCATACTTCAATAGGGTGTTCCATTCTCTAGGGTTATTCTCTATCAGTTTCTTTATGATGTTCAGTAAGTTTTTATTGGTTGACTCTGCTAAGCCATTCCCTTGAGGATAATAATTAGAGGAAAATTTCAAAATAATCCCATGGTCAAAAGCCCAACTTGATAATTTTAATGATGCAAAGGTGGGTCCATTATCACATACCAAAGCATAAGGAACTCCATACCTAGTCACTATGTTGCTTTCCAGAAACTTGATGACATCTTCAGCATTACATGTCTTACTGATGACTACTTCAGTCCATCTGGTGCAATAATCAGTGATGGTCAAGACATACCTATGGCTTGAAGATGATGGAGGATTGATGGGTCCTATGAAATCCATGCCCCATTAAGCGAATGGGCGCATCTCCATCACTGACTGCAAGGGTTGAGCAGCAGATTTCTCTTGGTTAACAGCAACCTGACAAGTATGGAAAAATTTAATATGTTCTGCAATATCCTTAAAAATGGTAGACCAGTAATATCCTACTCTCATGATGGCATGGGCAGTAGCTAAGTGAGATCCATGTGCAGTTCCAAACTTATCATGTAACTTAGCCAAAACCTTATCAGCCTCTTGCCTATCCAGACATCTAAGATATATTCCTTCATAGTTTCTTTTGAAAAGGACCCCTCCTTTAATCATGTACTTTTGTGATCTTATTTTTAGGGCTCTCCTCTGTGAAGCTTACAATTTTGATGGGCATCTTCTAGTAATCAGGACATGCCTGATATTTGAATACCACTTTTCATCTTCTTTGGAATTAACTATGTATTGGTGACTCATGATATTAGGATCAGTTTCTAAAATCATTTGGCTTAGGGCTTGTCCCCTTACTAGCTTCATGGGTGTTATATCCATATCATATTCCTGGAACACTATTATCCATTTGGCTCTCTTTTCTCTTGGCTCACTTTGCATCAGGAGCATCTTTACTGCAGCATCTAGAACTACAGCAATGATATTACTTCTTAACATGTAATGTCTAAATTTCTTACCTGCTCGAACTAGAGCAAGAGCTTGTCTCTCAACATCCATGTATCTAAGATCTGCATCCTTCAATGGGCAGCTCATGAAGGCTATAGGTTTTTCTTCTTTGGATTCATTTCTTTGTGTCAGTACTGTTGTACTTGTATGCTCTGATGCAAATGAATAGATGTAGAAATCTTTTGTATAATTTCGACTAATCAGAATAGGGGCATTAGATATGGCTTTCTTAATGTCCTCAAATGTTGCTCTTGCTTCAGGAGTCCATTCAATTTTAGCATCTTTCTTGAGCATTGCATTAAGTGGTCTAACAATCTCTGCAAATCCAGTAATGAACTTTCTAACAAAATTTATCTTACCAAAGTAAGATTTAAGCTCTTTCTTACTTCCAGGAAGTTGCAGCTTCATGATAGATTCTACCCTAGCAAGGTCAATGATGATTCCATTTTTTGTTATCAGATGGCCTAATAGTTTACCTGTGGTCACTCCAAAGATGCACTTCTTTGGCTTCAGTGCGATGCCATATTGTTCACACTTCTTAAGCACCCTCCTGAGGTCTTCTATATGATTTCCCCTTTCCTTTCAAAAGATAGTCAAGTCATCCATGTAAATGACTGCATTTACTAATTAAGCCTTTGAAAGCTATATCCATTGCACATTGAAAGGTAGCCCCAGCATTTATCAATCCAAAAGGTATACGCATGTAGGCAAATATTCCCCACTTGGTGGTGAATGTAGTTTTCAATCTGTCTATCTTACGTACCATCACCTGGTTATACCCTGAGAAACCATCCAAAAATGACATCATCTGAGCACCATTTACTATATGTAAGACTTCATCCAGTGAAGGTAAAGGATATTTATCCTTTTCAGAAGCTCTGTTCAAATTTTTAAGTCTACACATAGGCAGATATCACCATTTTTCTTTCTTATTGGGACCAAATTTGCTACCCAAGTTGAATGCCTCACAGGAAATATGATTCTGGCATTGAGAAACTTCTTCACTTCAAAGATGATGGGCTCTAACAAGGCATTAACATGTCTCTACTTTTGTCTAAAAGGTTTAGCATCTAGCTTCAATGGTATAGTGTGGGTGATGATTGAGGTATCATAAGTCTTCAACTCATCATAAGTCCAGGCGATAACATGGATATAATCCTTAAGTGCTTGAGTTATCCCTGCCAGTTCTTCTTCTGTACAGACTTTGCCAATCAGGACATTCCTTACTTCTTCATTTTGTCCTATATTGATTGGTGAATATTCCCCTCCATCAGTCTTTGGGAGATCTTTCTGTTTCAACATATTACGCAGATCAAATGCTCTCTCTAACTCTTTCATACCTTTGGGGTTTTATTACTAGGCAGATCCATGATCTCCTCTTCTTCCCAGATATGATCTTCAACATTCCTTTCATCTATAATCTGAGCATCAAATATATCTCTATTTGATATGAAGTCTAAAATGTGCTAGTCATCATCAAATACTTGGAGATTGGTGACATTATCCAGTATGGAAGGCACTGATACCAATTCAATTGAAAACCCCTTCAAACTAGAAATGGACAATGGCTCCAGAGTGCTTGCAACCTGTGCCAAGGCATCTACCCTGTGATTTTGCTCTCTAGGTACATGGGTGATGTTGAATGTATCAAAGTCTTCTATCAAATCCCACACCCTCTATCTGTAATTTGATAATTTCTTGTAGTTGCAAGAGTATATATTTCTTACTTGTCTTACCACTAATTTTGAGTCTCCATAGACATGCAGAATCTTCACTCTTTTCTTTAGAGCAAATAACAGCCCACGAATCAAGGCTTCATACTCTGTCACATTATTGGTACATGGGAACTGTAATCTATATGCTGCTAGGTAGGATTTTCCTGTTGGATCAATAAGGTCTATCCCTACTCTAGCTCCTTGCTTTGATTTTGATCCATCAAACCTGAGGATCCATGGTTTATCTTCAGTTAAAGGCTTATCAGGGCCTTCTCTTTTCTTTTTGGCTCTGGCAGCTACACCGCCCTATATCCACTTTAACTTTTGTGACTCATTCTTTTTCACTCTTATTTTCTCTAACTGATGTGGAGTTGATACTTCCTTACTTTCTTTATTTGTAATACCATGAATATCAACATCTGTTTGTACTTTGACATTTTTCTTTTCATCATTAAGCATGCTTTTGCTATCGGATATTTGACCCTTTGAACAAATCATCTTCTGCTTCTTCAAAATATGCAATCATAACTAGCAAGCAGTCTCTGAATGTGGTGCTTCATGCAACCTACACCAACCTTCAATTAGAGCATTACATGGAGGAGTATTCTGCAACATCATCCTCTGAATCTATTTTGATAAAAATTCCTCAAACTTGGTTAAGTTGCTTCCTTTATCCTCATCATACATTTCATAATCAGACTTAATCAATCAATCAGTCCCTGGGGTGATGTTACTTTCATTTCTAGCAATATCTTCAATGTTCATCAGGATCTCTTTTGAATTATATATGTAACTTTCATCTTGATATGTACCTTCTTTTGTTCCCGTAGACGACAAACAAGAATCATTATCATTATAACTATCTATGTGACTTACCTCGAGTGGTGACAATCCTTCCTCACTACATGCTCGTTCCAGCTCCATCATATCTAGGCAAGCATCACATGTTTTTTCAGAATGTGCCTCATCATGCAACCTACACCATCCCTTAATTAGGATGTCTTCATTAGATATATTCAACATTTGACAACATTACATTTCTCATGATAAGTGCAATTCAAAGTTCTTGAAATGATCTACTTCATCCCTGTCACTAGAACTATGATTAGACTCTATAATCATCATGCCATCTTGATGATCATCTTTATGTACATGAGTATCATACATAAGAATTTCCTTTATCTTAACTGTTTGGGGTCTGATGGTGTAAACTCCTGCTTCAACATCTACATACATTATTTCATTTGTGTTATTATACTTGGTGATCATGTGCTTCATTTGAGGTTCAACATCTATCCTAATTTGATTGGGGATCCCTTTCCAAGGTAGCCACATGTGACTGAAATCTGTGGACATATATCCATTAAGCGTTTTGGACCAATCCCTGTTAAGCAACATTCCATATGTATCAGGGATATCTACCACCTGGATATCAATGTAATATTGAATCCTGGGATCTAATGGTAGTTGCATGTGAATGCGAGTTAACTCTCCCACAACACTCACTTCAGTCTTGTCTAATTGTGTCACCTTCTTGAGTGACTTAGTAGGATGTAACCCTAAGGCATTACAGATGGACAATGGCATTACATTAGTAGATGCACCTAAATCCACTAAACAATTGTGTAGGTTCTTACCAAACATCCTTAAGGAAAGAAGAAATGGGGGTGACTTGGTCTTATCCTTATAAAGGGTCATGTGTGAAGTTTCAGCAGCTTGAATAGTAGTTGTGACTTTGTGTTTGACATTATTGTCTTTAGCTACATGATCCTTACTCAAAATCTGACTTGGGTTAGGGGGATGACTATCTTCTTTTGGTGCAGGGTCATCTAAGAATCCCATGAAAGCTTTCTTAATAGCTGGGGTTTTGAGTAGTTCTGACAATGATAAGCTAATCTTGACTCTTCTCATCTCCTTTGCTAAATAATTGACCAACTTATCAGATTCGAGAGGCTGATTACTAGCTTTTGACACTGCATTTTGCAATGCAAAGTACTGGGCAATAACCTTAGGAAGACTAGGGTTATTACTTGCCTTTAGATCAAGAGGAGTGTTGAAATTGTTAGGAGGCAAAGATGTGGTCAAAGGACCAAAAGGTTTGTTTGAATTATTTCTGAGGTTGTAATTGTGTCTACCCTGATACTACTATTGATAGGCATGAATTTCTTTAGGTTCCACTATTGGTTCATTTTCATCTTCAAAAGGAAAGACATAATTTGTTTCAAATGCCAAAGCGGACTCCTCACATGCTAAAGTGTAATTCTCATGAGTTGAGGGTACCTGATGATGAGGGTGATTGACAAAACTTTCTAACAAAAGGGCTGAGTCATATCCACAAGGGACAATTTCATTTCCTTCAATGATGGGAGGATTTCCAGTGGTGTTAGACACTTCAGCCTGAAAAATACTGGCTGCTATCCTAAACTAAGGACAATCAAATTTAGCATGTGTGTTGATGTTATGTATCCTACACCAGTTTGTAAGAGCTGCTTCTGCCAAGTTCACCCTAGTGGTCTGCTTAGGTTCACTAGGAGGCTAGTTATCTAAGGGTGATGGCAATGATCCATTATTTGGCCTAGTATTCCATACTCTAGGCTGCCTAGATGCATTATTGTTGTTGCCATTGTTATTGTTATAACTTCTATCATTGTTGTATCCTTTATCAGGATATCCAGATCTGTCGTTATTATATCCCCTATTTTGATTTGACTGGGAATAGAAATTCTGACCCCTGAGGTGAGTGATTTTAGTTGTTAATTTCCTTAGTTGTGTAGACATCTCTTTGATGTCTTCTTTCTCTTCCTAAACTTTGGCTACTGCGTTGTCTTGTTGAGGCTTAAAGAAAGAAGAACCATTATTGTTAATTTGTCCTACATCCTGAGATGCTTGTGTATGTCCCGGATATTGCACTATTTGGCCATTTCCATTTGGAGGTGGCATGATGCTAAGGGGAGGTACCTGTAGTGGACCTGGCATGGTAGCTAGAGGCATCATGACTCCTAGTCTGCTGCTAAGCAGGGTACGTAGGATATGTCAAATGTGTGGAATAAGTAGGAAAAACAATGTTAGGAGTTGGAGCAAGAACAAGTTGCTGATTGACTTTTATCGCTTCCTCAAAGGCTCCTGTCAAAGTTGTGACACCGGGATGTGTCCTCCTTATGAACATAGAAGTCAAGGGATCTAAAGCTGATTAATATATATTTCTAGCTGCTTCATCTGCTATGGTATATGGAGCTACCAGTTTTGAAAGCATCTTTTGGAATCTGGCATTGAAGTTGGAAATAGGTTCCCTTCAAATCTCTTAATTGTAGCAAAGAGATGATAATTCATTGAAGGATCTATAGGTATTTTGAATATGTCCTTGAAGGCTTTCTCTAAGGCATCCCATGAGCCAACAGAAGCTTGGGCAAGTCTAATATACCAATTATATGCTTCCTCTCCCAAGGAGTATGGAAACAAACGACATACCACATCTTGATGCTCAATCCTTGCTCTGCAGCAAGCTTCTTTGAATGTCTGGATATGATCATCTGCATCCTAATATGGATGATATTTAGGGCAGATCTTGTCAAGGTTCTTAGGTAAAGGATGGTAGGCAATGAAAGTCAAAGGTGACTCTACAGCAAAGAACAACATTGTGACTGATGCTTGATGTACTGGAGGTGTAACAGTTGATCATGTAGGTGTATGAAGTACAACATGAGATATTGGAGGTGTCAAAGTATGTCTTGGTGAAGATACTGATGCACCTGAGTTAGGAGTATGATGAACGTCTATGGTTCTATGTCTAAGTCCATGGATAGGCAATTCTTCCAAGAGTCCACTGGATCTAGACCTGGTGTTAGGCCGGTGAGCCAGGATTCTAACAGTTTATGATAGATTATGGAAATTTGACTGGATCTTTGCAAAGATCACAAGGAATAACCTTGTAGAATGGATATTTACAACCAAAACCCTGGAATGACTATATATTTGCGCAATATTTGCACAAAACCTGCAAATATGAGCAAAGATAGTACTTTTGAACTCAAATATCAGGATATTTAGCTACACAGTCAAGCCACTGTGGGAAATTTGCATAACACTTAAATGACGAATCAACTTTCAAGGATTTCAACAACCTGACTGTAAAGTCTATAATATTTATGGTTGATTCCAAGATATTTATGATAAGCAAACTCAAAACATCATGATACATGCAAATCCTTACACAAACTTTCAAAGCATAGGCAATTCAAATGAAGTTTGTGGAAATTACCTTCTACCAACGCAGGAATTGTGTGTATCTGACCAATTCACTTAACCAAAAAGAAAGAAAGGCCCTCCTTCTAGCACCAATTTATGTTGGTGATGATTGTCAGTCATAACAACATGCATAAAAATTTGCACAACAAAACTTTATTATCTTGAAAAGTACGATCGATTTGGAATGAATTGATGACTCCAAGGCTCCGTTGATCAGGTTATGATCGGCTGACGTTACTTAGAGGTTGATGTGATATGTTGTTTCTTATTCAAGGGTCATACACTTCTCTGTTACAATGAACTGATCTATGCACATCTGTTCTGCATTTGATTCCTGTAAATCTCTTCACAAACAGAGTTAATCTTGCTATGCTCTACAGATAATGATGATCTTTGATAAGTTTGATCAATTCTTCTAATAATTAACTATAATTTGATTATTCTCACTTTCGTACTATGAATCTGCTCAAATAATGTGCTTATTAGTTGATATTTGCATGATTTAGGTTATTATTTATGGTTCTTTGCATGATATTTTCAATTTTGCATGCATTAAGCTCAAAATATGCTATTGATGTTCAACTCTCTTCAAGATATCTGCATATTTGCATATTTTGCTTATGATTATTAGTGTATTTGCAATTGTGGAGGTGATTGTAATGAAATTAAAGAAAATTGAAAAAATGCTTTCTAAATTTAATGAACCTTCAGCTACTGATTCACATACATTCCAAATACTTTCATGAAAAGAAGAAATCAAACCATGATTTCACCAAGATGTTCCACAACTAGGTATGGTTGATGCTAACTTCAAAGGAACAAGGAATGAAAACAACACATGCAGACTGATAAGCACTCTAAGGGACGCAGCTAATCAATGCATATATCCAGAATTCATCCACTGATTACTCAAGATTTACGATTATTTGTAATCAAAATAACTTCTCTTTTATTAGGTATGCAAAAGACATGTACATTCACAACGAGCTTTGAAATTAGTCCTAAGAATTTTAGCAATCTAACTTCAATTAAGTTTCTAATAATGATACCAAGTGCACTCCATCTCCTTTTATAGAATAAGGAGAGGAGTAGTTACAAAATGATCAACGATCAAGATTTGTCAATTTAAATCCACAGTCAATATTCTCTCTTTGACTAGGTCAACACTGGTAGACGTGGCACAAGTTGCCAGATGACAACCATCTGGTAGAACTTGATACTTTTATTATCTATTTATGCATATGACTCTATCATCATTGCATCTCTATTTACTCTTTATCCTCTTCTTCATCATCTTCATCTTCTTCTCCTTCTTCTTCGTTCACATCTTCTTCATCTTCATATTCATCTTCATCACTATCATCCTCATCAGCTCCAGGGTCATGCCTTATATGCACGCTGATCACTGCCCTGATGGATTCATATAGTTGCACTATTCTTTCTACTTCACCTCCATCCTGAATTTTGGCCTTTGCTATAGCATGCTTGTGAGAATGAAACTGTGCTTAAAGAGAATTCCATTTTATCTTCCTGCTATTTAACGTCTCATTGTACGTCTCTACTTTAGCTTTCATTCTCATGACCTTATTTATCACTTCCTCTATCAAGTGATGAAGGGGATCTTCTGTTGCTTGCTTAAAATTGTTATGGAAGGATTAGACAGCAAAATTAGTATCATGATTTTCTATTTTCCCTTCTACTTTGTCCTCCAGAGCCTCTAGGGTATTCATTTCTTCTGCCATAAGATGATGCAGTTTGACAATTATATCTCTGAGCTTGCTACTACATCTCCTCAAGATATCACATTTGAATCTGGTATCTTCATACCAAATGCCTAGCAATTGTGAAGTATTATTATCCAGTATTTTATTATCCATAAGTATTTTCATGTCTATCCTCCTTATTTCACCCAAGGCATCCAGATATTTTTCTAACTTGAAGGACCTTCTCCCCACTTCATTTTACAGCTTATCTACTTTACTCCTCAAATCACCAAGAGAGTTCCAATTTGCTAGGGAAGCCTTCACTACATTCTCTCCTTCAAAAACAAAAGAAATAACCAATTATCCACTAGCTAAGCCTTATGTTTCATGAGATCCAACCCTATCATCTCATCTTGAGATATGATAGTCAGTGGGGTAGTTGGACTGAGTGGTGTATGCTTAGCGTCAATTAACCCTTTAATGAATGAGTGTAATTGAGCAATGTGATCTTTATGTTTCCTGTTCTTATCCTTTTCTCTTTTCACCCTCTGTGTTAAGGAATCAATAATATCTTTGCCTTCTTGACCTTCCTGATCTTCATTAGCAAAACCTAAATCAATTTTTGTTATTTGAAACTCATCAAGGCCTATTTTTCCTTTTTCTTTATCTACCATTGGTAAGGCTACGTAAGTTGTCCTCCTACCTATGGTAGGGTCTCTTTTTATTGCAAATGTAGGCCTTGCCTTTCTCTTAGGCTTCAGCATGCTTGTTTTAAACAATGTAGAAACATCAAAATCAGGTACCTCATCTATCTATTGTAGATTTATTTCTTGTTGCAACCAGTATGGAACATCACCCCTAGGTGCTTGCTGATCAGTTTGCTCATTTTGGGTATCCTAAGACTCTGTATTATGCTCTACCCTTGGTGGTGAATTCTCTTTTCTTGGTTCTTCCTCATGCACATTCTCATTAGGGGGATCTTCCTAAGGTATCTCCTATTGAGGGGTCTCTTGTTGAGGGGGAGGTTCTTGTGGTGTTTGTACATTCTGATCATGTACCTCCTCTTGCAATTTACCCTCATGTGGTTCTTAAACATTTTGATCTTGGTCATCTTGTGGCACTTGGTCTACATGAGAAGATTGTGCATTTTGATCTTGGGGATCACCTTGATCACCCTTGGCCACATTTTCTTGTTCTTTTGGCTGACCATCATCTTGGAGTAGACTTTGTTCTTCCCCTTTTGAGGTGTCTATTTCTCTTTGTTCTGGAGTCTTTCCAAGATCCTTTTCCTTTTCTTTTATTTCTCTTTCAGGTGTTGGTGTTGGGTTATCACCCTGATCTGTATTGTTACCAGGCACCTCTTCATTTTGTTGATCACTTTTATCAGGCATCTCCTGATCACCCTCCCTCTGAACATTAGTTTTTATCTTCCCTTGTTCTAGAGGTGCATTATTTTGCCCTTTATCTTGATCAGGCACTCTCTTACTAGCCTCTTCATGCACACTAATTTCTACTTTCTCAGGCTCCGGAGGTGGATCATTACCTCTGTTCTAATTTCCATCACCTTGGTAAGCCAAGTCTATTACTGTCGAGCTAGTGACCTGATCAACCAAATTGGTTAATCCTATCTATTGGGCTACATCCTCAGGATCATCATCTTCAATTTCCTATGTCTCAACCTGCTCCTGATGAGTTTCTTTTTGAATCATAGGAGTCCCATGAGGAGTCATCTTTGTATTAGCCACTAGGGTCTCCATCCTTTAAGCAGCAACATCCCTAACTATCTCATCATCTGACAAATATACAGTATCATCTAGTGGATGAGGTGGCTCTTTCCTTGCCTTATGTCTCTCTTCTCTCTACTCTTCTGCTTTCTCAGTTTTAAATTGGATAATATCTGGGATAGGAACCTCATGTTGTAGATTCCAAATAAAACATGGACCACCTGCACCCCTCAATATAATAGGATCAGGATTTACATTTCTGGGGTGGTGTTTGATGTACGTTTTTCCTCTTCTTTGTTATCAACAAATCATCATCTCGAGGCTCTTCGTTTAATGGTTCTTCCTCCAAAGGTTCATCTTCCATGGGTTCATCCTCCTCTATAATCACCGTGGCAGGCGTTGTGATCTTCTTCTTTTGTTGGGCAGGGGTATGAGATGATGCAGCTGTAGATGTAGATGCCACATCTCCTTTTGGTTTGAGTCTTCTGACTATTACTTCCTGTTGCACAGGGGCTGCCTTCTTGTTTTTACCCTGCTACTTTTCCTCTATAGCCGGATGCCTCTCTCCATTGGATTTCCTCTTCTTAATGAGAAAGTCATCATATTCTTCTTCAGATAACTCTTTTCTTTTCTTCTTACTATCCACAGTAAGGGCTACACCCTTCTTCTTCAACTTAGTGATTTCAGCACTTACCCAGCCCTGGGTCAATTGAATAACCTTCTGCATTATTTGATCAAATGAAGTCACCTCAGGGTGAGTTAAATCAGGAGCTGATATGGTTTCATTATATATTTTGTTGTCCTCATACTCACTGGACATGATCTTTCCATCATCTTTGCGTAACTAGACATGCACTGGAATGCAATCAAAAGTGCGAATTTGGTTGAGAGAGCGTCTAGTAAGGCCTTCTCCAAACCTCTACTTCATCATCACAATCAGTCCAATAATCCTTAAGGCGCCTTTGATGCATTTGTTTTCCTAGTAATTTATGCATCCTGCCATATGGGTCATATTGACCTAGCTATTAAAAATGGATGTAGGTGCATTAGCTTCAATCTTCTGATGGCATCCTTGATACTTTATCTGTCAGGGCATAAATACCAGCCAATGAAGACTAGAAACAACACAGGTGGAATCTTTCCTTTCTCCATGTGAGCCTCTACTGAGATCGATATCTATCTAACAAATTCCATTAGAATTACTCTATCAGTGGGGTATCTAGGCAGCATGAGAGGTTTGCCTTCAAATCCTTCTATTCTCATGTATGAAAAGGTAGGGAACTAGATAAACCAAGCCCCATATTTGTAGATAACAACTTGGGCTTCCATACTTAACCTTTTTGTTCTATCCTCCTCCATGGTTCTGACCAGATGCATAGAAAAGGAGTCATTCACTAACTTGTAATTTTCAAGAGATTCCATCCTTTTTAGCTATGGGTAGTGTTCCCATATGTTTACATCACCAGGATTGTTTCCAACCCTGCCCACTATTTGTAACCCATTAAATGTACCTCTAAAGGCACAGGTATATACGACATAAGAAGTCATATGGAACATGCACATTTTGCCACCCAGCCTTCTCATTCCCTCATCTAAACTATCACTTATGATTTTAGCCCAGAGAGGCTTATCATCTAAATGTTCCACCATTCGGATGATTCCATACATCTAATTTTCAAAGTTTCCAGCATGTTGTCTCCCGGTAATTATGCTTAACATGACCATCATGTATTGATATTCTTCAGCAAAATCAAATTTAAACAAGTATTTTGGTAGCTTAGCAGAAGCTTTGTAAGTGCTTCTCTTAGACCTCCACTGGTACATGATTCTCCTAGCCTCTTTCTCATTACCACAATATTCTTTTCCTAGCCTGCTTAGGCTCAATCTGACCACATCAGATCCTATAGGTAAATTAAATGTAGAGGTGATGCCTTTTGTTGAAAAATCTGCATACACCCTACTATGCTTCTCCACTCTTCTGGTTTCTGAATTATAATTCCGTGCACATTCAACCACTAACTCAGTAGCTTCCAAAGCATATGGAAATCCTGTGGCATGCCACATCCGTGTGGAGTATATCCTTTGAAGTATAGGGTTTCCACTTCCATTATCTAACCTTCTCGTCTATGCCTCCAGGTCTGTATTCCCCTGATGGGTATCATTTATCATCCCGTATCTAAATCCTACCCCTTCAGGCTGTAAGAACATAGGTTTTAAGAACTCTGAATCAGACCTATTCTTTCTGATATCCATTAAATCCTTGGATAAAGACATGCATTTCTTACCCTAACATGTTTATATGGAGCAGGGTTCAAGGATCACATGCATTCCATAGCAATAATTCTATTATTCTAACTCATTTCATGCATCACCATGCTAATTAACCTAGCAAAAACCATTTTTACCTCGTGATTTACAATAAACGACAAAAGAGAGGGTTTCAATTTTACTTACATGACGATCACTTTCCTCTTTTACTATATGACTGATAACAGTGTGAATGTGAATACGCTGTATTTGTCGTTCCGTTCCGTCGAGATGCGAGTCCCATTCCATTTGCAAGTGATTGTGATGTGTTGATCCTCGGAGCTCTGTAATTTTTTCTTAAACGTATGGTAAATGTGAACAAAACCCAAAATTTACCTTTTAACTAATCAATACGACAAATTAGGGCGCGTTTAATACTTTTTTTTAAGTCCATTGATCAATTTCATGACATCTTGTGGGTACTTGACAAGTGGCGGGTTTATATTTGAAACTGGAGGGCGAGACCTACCATTGGGTTCACATTTAATGCGGAGGGTGATCTCTTCTAAGATCAAGGATATTTGAAAATATGACCCTCTGAAACCTGCTTCTAACATATGAGGGTGATATCACCATAAATAGGGTCAACCCTTTAATTACAAGCAAGATCGGGTCACATTATGCATTTGCTAACAATCAAGGTAATATACTGTATTACTATGATCCAGGGAGGTGCCACGTGGCATCATTGGATTGGTTGCTGATAGACTAGGTATTCTGCGTCATCTAAGTTGATACGAGGGATATTGATTATATTCGAATCTTTTAACACTAAGGAATATCACCCTCATTCGAGAATGTAAGGGTGATGTCATCACTTTATAGGCTTTTACAATTACTCGAGGAGAATGACATCATCGTCATATTTGTTAAGGTCGGGGATATTTCAAAATATGACCTTCTCAGGTTGGAGCATGATGACATCATCAAGATATCATGTCTTCTTTGTTATCGGGTTATGGTGACGTCATCGTCATATTGAGAAATATGACAAATATTTGGAAATGTGACAAATATTTGGAAATGTGACCCTTCGAGGGTTGAATGTATTAATGATGTCATCATCGGGGTGATCTCTTCTATACATCGGAACTAGATGACGTCAGGGTCATGTTTACGAAAGGTGATATTCGCAAAAGGGTGATATTTTGTAAGATGATGGATATTTGGAAATGTGAGCCTCTGCGAATATGCATGCAGGTTTTGACGGGCATATACCTTATCGCACTTAAGTTTGACGTTTGCTAATTGGGAATATGAAGACATCGGGTGATCTTCGTAGGTTAGGGTCATGTTAGCGAATATGACTGATATTTAGAAATATGACCCTATGGGAAATATCTAGATTGACCAAACTTTGACTTAGTGTAACTTTCTATCCTTAGCGAATATCAGGGTGATGTAAAAGGCAATTCTACATAGATTTCAGACTCTTTAAGACTACGGGGTTTACGACATTAAATTCCAACTTTGACAACTGACCCCTTTTGTGATGCACATGCATGTGTGAGGGTGATATACTCAACTTGACCTTTTACCAAACCACCCAAAGCAAGAAAACAAGCACAAGCAAGAGCAAAAAAAGTTGGGTACCTATTTTGCTAAGGCAAAATGGGGCATGTTGTGTGACCACACAACACTACTGACCCGCCCTTGCCAGGTAGCGAAATAATCCTTGGGAAGCGTTTGGGTTTAAGTCTGAGTGTTTGATTTGTGTTTGTTTTGCATTAAAATTGTTTTACTTTGTTTTGTAGCAAAGACCAACAATGTTGTTTCGGGATTGCAAAAAAGCAGAGGAAAAAAAAAATTTATAGAGAGAAGGTCGGGTGGGTCACACTTGTTCTACCTGTTATTCCTAAACCTCGTCACCGTCGGTCCCACTCTTGGAATATAAAACCTGACAGAACGGGCTTGGGCCTACCGCTAGTCTCCTTGGAGCTGCCTCCTATCAACTGTATCTAAGCCAGACAGTCTTCAAGCTCACGTCCGTTATCTTCCCCGTCCGTTCCTTAGAAACCATCGTCATCTCAAAAACCCTCATCGTCATCGTCTCCATTTGATATTTAAGCCAAAAAATTATTAAAAATATTACACGGTAAGAAAAAATCATATAAAAAACCATAGAATAAATTTGTCAAACAGTAAATTGATAGTGATAAATTAGGGACACATGCATGGAAGCGGCTATCCAGCCCTAAAAAAAGCATGGGGCATGGATGTCGATTCCCAAATATCACATACATAGACCTATCACGTCCAGTGGCCCCTCGATACTACCTGTTATTCGTAGACCTTCTCACGTCCGTAAAAAAATTCACGCCTAAAATTTTCTAAACTCATCGGTTGTTCTCACACTGCTAAAAAAATAATTATATTACTTGGGATTTCTATTTATAATTATATTATTATATTATTATTGTCCTCAAAATCAGCTGCGCTCATTTTTTAGACAACACCTACGAAACTTGTCTGTTTCATAGCCTACACTCTAAGTTTGTAAATCGAGGCAAGTTCTCTTGGCCTCGCGCGAAGTCATTTGACATCATAGACTATCTTGTGACATTCCCCTAAGTCGATTCCTCAAGATTCATGAAAATCGATTAGGTTACAAGCTTGTCAAAATATCAATTTTGATCATTTTAGGGTGTTAGAAAATTTCTAGGTTTCATGTGCAAGGTCGGTGAAAATCACCGCTCTTACATGTTTGTTGTTGACTTGATGTGCAAAGTCGGCCCATTTCGCCGCTCCTACATGCATGTTTATTTTTGAGTGAAAATGCATAGGCAGCGAAAATCGCCACCCATGCATTTTCTCTATCGAAGTTGTATATGTTCAAGCGGTCATATCTATCGCTTATGCATATGGAAGGAAGGCATGCATTGTCGGTAAGTTCTGCTGACCTAGCATATCTTTGTCGATCTCATAAACTTCAATGACATTAATGCCACTCATGTTAGCATTTATGTTTTTGTTTTAACCTTTTAAAGGTTTAAACTTGTATTTCGTTTATCTTTTATTCCTCCAACCTATTAAGCAATTAGTAATTTCTTCTGATCGCTGAGTTTACGCAGATTTTGGATTCACACAGATTTTAGTCTTTGGGGTCGTTTATAGGCTTTGGTCTGCTTTTCCAAGTAAGCCATTGTTTTTGCTTTTCTTTCTTTTTCTTTCATTTTTATTTCTTTAAAGTTTACCTGTGGATAATTGTTTATATTTCTTATAAATGTTATTGTTTTCATCTATGAATCATTGTTTCTTGGTTTATGTTTATGCGAGTCGTCTTCATCGAAACCCTAGTTTTGGTAAGTCCTAGGTTTTTGTTTTTTGTTTTTCCTTAAAGACTTTTTTTAGGTTTTCTGAGTTTTCTTGTCATTACTAGGAAGATTTTCGTGTTAGATTTCACTTAGTAGCGGCAAAAGTCACTGTTTCAAAAACTTAGAAAATCCCTTACATGCCTAAGCGGTCATATCTACCGCTCAAACATCAAACTTCAACCTTTCCTGTATAAGTAGAAGCAGTTAAAACTGCCGCTTGTGCACTTGAATGTTCCATCCCAAGGTGTATGGGCGGTGAAATTTGCCGCCCTTATATGTAGCAAACTTGCAAACTTCCACATATATGTGATGTCGGCAAATTTTGCCGCTTTTACAAACCCTTGCATTTCCCCTATGCTGAGTTGGTGATTTTCGCCACTTATACATGCATGCACTTTAAAACTTGTATTTTTCCCTCGTGTAAGGGTGGTCAATTTGATCACCCCTACAACAAATTGCAATTTCTCCTTCATATGCAGTGGCGGTCATCCTGACCGACCGTGCATGATAAGAACCCACCTTAATATGCAGGAGCGGCCAAAATTGCCGCCCATGCATGTCATCCTGCAAATTTTCCTAACACTGGGAAATTTTTCCTTTCAATACCTATTGGCCTATTTTCTTGACTTACAAGCTCTCAAGCCCTTCAATGCATGTTCCCATGTTCATGATCGTCAATTCACAGTAACCCCAATTTGCCCATTTTTCTCCTAACTACGAGATCATGACTTTTTGCAGTTTCATCAAAATATTTGTGTTGGATGTCGTTTCCAATTTTCTTCACAAAGTTGATGTCAGAGCCATCCCCATCAAAGGCTAAAATCATGAAGTACAAGTACCAAGGGGTTTTCCCCGTGACTTCATTACAGTCTAATGTGGACGAGATAAGAGATACAGAGATTGGTCATGTGGACATGGACGAGTTTGTGGATAGAACAAAGCAATCAAATCCTCCTCGGTATATGTAGAAGATTATCGACAGTAACATTCACTTGGTTGCTTCTTTACCTGTCGCAGCACATAACCCAGAATTTGTTCTTCATGTGGCCAATCACTACAATAGGGATTCCAGAACTATGTCTGATTCTCAAGGAAATGTGATCATGAGATTAGATGCAGAGTTTCTTGACAAAATCTTTATGTGCCTTCCTATTGAGAATGTTGGTGAAATAGATTTTGCTCAAGGGCAAAAAGAGTTTGATAAAGATGTGGAAGCTGCAAAGAAACATATTAATGGTAAGTGGCTGAAGACTCCTAGGAGTAATTTGTATAGATGGCCTAAAGATCTCCCGAGAAGTGACTTTGTCAAGGAGGTAAGTGATTTGATTACACTGCTGAGTTGGGTCTAAGGTCTCCCTTCTTCATCTAAGTTTCATGAATGGATGTATACATACATAAAGGTGATTCTTAGGGGTCAACAGAAGATCTTTTGGGGAGAGCAGATCAGTAATGCTCTGCATGATCAATTGGTGAAATTTAATACAACTTTCAAGTTTTATATGACTTCATATCTAGTGTATGCTTCTGCAAGTATGAGGAGTTTTCCTGGTTTAACTCAAGTCGGTGATCAGAGATTGGTTCCAGTCTATGAGTATTATCCACAGATTACTCTAAAGGGATCAATCCATCATTTCTGCAGAGTTAATGATGCCTTCTTTTCAATATTCATGTGTTTGTGGAATAATTAACTCGAGTAGAAAAGAGTATTAGATGAGGCTTGGGAAGTGGTCAACTCTTTTGGCTGTTTGTTTTTACAGTTTCCAACTTTCACTTACCTTAGAGTGGGATACTATCTTGGCTATCCGTATATGCTTCCACAGTATCCCAGTGATAGAATTATTCTAATGGAACTGTGTAGGCAATTGATTGTTGTACACAATAAGCACATGGAGCTGAAAAAGTTAGGAATTAATTTTCCTATAGAAATTGGGAGGTACTTTGTTCAATCAGATACCAAGGCCAAAGCAGTTGAATCAGAAATGCAACTGGTCACTATGAAGACTTTTAAGAAAAGAGATCATTTTGATTACATAAGAGTGTAGGACAAGATCAAGAGAAGGTCAATTTTTCATATGCCAATGGTTGAGGATGTTTGGGCCAATCTCAGAACATAGAATGAGATCAGGAAGTTAGATTATTGTAGACTCCACTTAAGTCAAATTGAGGAATTGGGCCTTACAGATATTCTAGAGGGAATGGAAGATGAAGGGGATGTTTTGGATCCCAAATACAATGTTGAGAACATTGAAGCCTTGCCTCTACCAGAGGTCAAATGGTTTGTCAAAGAGGAAAATTTAATCAGAAAAAGATTTCAACCAATTCTAGCAAATACAAATGTGTGGTTAGGAAGCAAAGGTATTTGTCGGAAAGAATTTCGTACTAGATCAGAAACTGAGATTCAGGAGCAAACAGGGAAAAAGGTAGAAAACGGGACAAAGAACAAAAGTGACACTCCTTCTAAAGTGCATAAACCAAAAATCAAGTTTGTATCTAAAGGAGGTAAGAAGAAGGAGGTTGTAGGAACTTCTACTGCTATAAAATCAGGTACTGAGGAGACAAATGTTGATAAAATGGAGATTGAAAATATTGAGATTGAACAACAAGATGTTGAGGAACCTGATGATGCTGAGCAAGCAGAAATGGTTGAGAAACCTCATGGGGAAAGTGATAGAGAACAAGAGAAAGAAAAGGATGTAGAACAGGAACAACTTGGTGATTCACAACAATTTTCTCAGAAGGATTTTCCACCGGAATCACAAGTTTCTATGCCCTTACCTCATGCCCCTATTTTTGATAGTTTTCCAATAGTTTCCAATGTTCCTATTTCGCCTATTTTTGTTGTGTCTTCTGATAATACCCCTCCCTCTGTAAGAACAAGTTTTGGGATCGTGTTTGATTCTTTTGGTTCTATTCCAAGTTTATCTTCCCCATCATTTGATATTGGTGAACAAACTATTCTGGAGCATTGTCTAGATGGTTCAGAGAAAGTTGTTGACACAAGTACAGTTTTTACCAACACTAGTCCTATTGTTACTATAATAGATGTGAGCATGGATCCATCAAAATAGGTAATTGACTCTTCTCCGAATGTTGGTGCCTCGACTCTACCTCCATGGTTGTGTGCCTATACTCCCAAGAGGAAAAAGCAGGCTATCTCACCGGATGATATTGATATTGAGAAATTACTGCCTATTAAACCAAAGACTCAGAAGAAGAAAAAGCCTAAAATTGTTTCTAGGCTTATTGATGAAAAAGGAGTCAGGTATGCTGAAATTGCTAAGCCACCAGATGATGCTACTACAGATACCTTTGATATGAATGATTATATTGTTTCTAGAGTTGAGTTAGGTAAGTTGACTCATGAAGGTATCAAGGCAGATTTTCAAGCTATAGCAAGCTCATTGCTTGTGAAATATGATGAGGTGAAGAAGGAAAAAGAGAAATACAAAGCAAATGCAAAACAACTTGTTGTTGTCCTTCAGAAAATAGTGAAATCATCTGAGATCGTGGAACCCATGGCAATGACTATAGAAGACCCTCTGATTCAAAAGGTTGAGAAAGTTCAGGCCAGAGGAAGAGTGGTTGGTGACATTGTGGAACGGTTGTTAGCATAGGGTAGAGTTCTATTGAAGACCACAGTGGAAAGAAAAGAAAAAATGGCAAAGGCAAAAGCTGAATTAGATGATATTGTTGATTTACTTTCCCAAGAACTTCAAGATCAAGAGGATAGTTTAGAGGAATGGATTGAGATGAAAATCAAGATAAAGAATTTGATTGCCATTGGTGTCATTTCAAACCGAGAGTCTTATCTCAAGACTAAAGAATCCATTACCCATCGCATTAAGGTGATAAAAGGTTTACTTGATGACTTGTGCTAAGTACAAGAAAATAGTGAAGACAATGATGTCTCACTTCTACACAGGTTAGAAGAACTACCATGCACTCTAACAGGTGAGGATCATAAGTTTTTCTCAGCAGAGGAGATGATAGATGCTTTCGAGAAGATGGTTCAGCGAAAGTTTGAAGATGAAGCGCTTACAGTGGTTTCAATGGATAGCCTTTATGATCATCACTCAACCTTTGAAAATCTAAAGGATAATCTTGAAAAACATGAGAAAGTGATAAAGGTGGTCAGGGATGCAGTTCTTAGGGCTCGTACCATCTTAGATAATACAACTAAGCCTGATATATATGAAATGGTAGCAGTACAAACTATGTATAAAAACTTTTTGAAGAAGAACGATGGTGGCAGTTGAAGTTCATTTTCAATGCCTTAGTTTATTTTTATTTTTGTAAATGCAATTTGTATTTTGTTTTGGACATATTCACATGTATTTTCTCAAAATGTAATTACATGTGAGACAAAAGAAGTCACAAGTCAAATAGGACTCTTTTGTTGAATAAGTCAAAGTAGTTACGTTTTTTCCTAAATTTTCTCAAGGCCTTTCCCAATAAATAAAGAGGGCCTCTATTGTAATGATCATCTTTTATCTATTGCAAACAAACTCTGTCGGATTGGAAAACATATTAAGACTTTGAGCTTTCCATGTTTATCAAATTTTCAAGAAAATATCAATATAAGCAAGCAGTTTTAGTATCAAACTTTGAGTTGAATCATATTGTTTTATGATATCAGTGTTCTTATGTCATTGGTGTTATATTATATTGAATCATTTCTGGAATTGTGGAGTTTATTGAAAATTGAGAGAAGTGTTCTTGTTCTGGTTAAATAGATTTTGTGCTATTTTCTCATTGTGGGAGTTTGTGTTTATATTTGTGAGAATAGAATTGTTTAAAGATTTTGTGCTGTAAATTGTTGTGTTCAATCTAGTTATATCATATTGGGTGAGAGTGGAGACTTTGAGCTACATTTGAATTCAATCAAATTTATTTGTGGGAAATAGGCTAAGCAATAGAAGACTTTGTGTTTCTATGATTTGTCTTAGTTCAGAAGTTCTTGAATATCATTTCTGTTGAAGTTATCATTTCGAAGAGAAAAACATCTATTCTGAAAAAAGAGAATAGGATGCAATGAAAACACCCCAAGCATAGTTCTAGTTTATATAAGTGTTAAAAGTTATTTATTAGAAACAAATCATCATCTAGAGGGAACCTCCCCTTGCTGAGAGGAGAGACTCTGTCTCATCATAGCTGTGGCGATATAACCATTTTGTCGTTAGTTAGCTAAATGACAAAATATTCACCCAACAATTATTATATTATTATATTATATATATTATTATTATTATTATTTAATTATAATATTATATTATAATAATATAAATAATTATAATAATATAAAAATAATTAGAATATTATAATATAATAATATAATTATTTATATTATCATAATAATATATTTTAATTATATATTATAATATAATTATTATATTATATTATAATAATATAAATAATTATAATAATATCAAAATGATTAGAATATTAGAATATAATATTATAATTATAATATTATAATATAATAATATTATAATAATAATTATTATAATTAAAATATAATATTATAATAATATAATAATTATAATTAAATAATCTTGTTTATTGTATTTATTATTATAAACATTCTTTATAATTATGTAATAATAATATAAATATAATATATATATATTTGCTGCGTAATAATACTTTTGTATATATTGATATCAAAAAAGGATTTATAGTTTCAGAGTTTTCAAAAATAGCTTACTAGCTGCACCCAACCTTCCCCTTAACCTGCCTATAACTTTAACTATCAGCCACGCAGGGCCATGTTATTACACAGATAGAGAGAAAATGTCTGAGACTCAGACCAGGACAGAACAAAGAAGAAACATAGAAGGCTATAAACCAATGAACCATAGGACTGTATAAACACAAGATACATAACCTAACTTTCGGTTGCAAGACTTGTTACCATGAAGACCTCACGCCTCTGTTTCATAGTTATACAGTTTAAGGTTGAATTCCTCAACCCAGTCGAAACCCTGCGCCTCTAGAATTTGAAAAAACCTTAGCAGATAATTTACCCCGGTCTGAGCATGCTGCCTATACCACACCAAATCCTCACCCTTCAAATGTAGAATAAAAGGGAAATATTTGACCATGCTACCTGGCTGCTGCAGGAGATGGATATCTCTGGGACAGGGCAGTCCTGCTCTAAAGGTCACCACCTCCAACCCACCTAGAACACAGGGGATGAAAAGCTTGTGAGTCACCAACTCCACCCAAGTCTTCGCCATATTCAGATCCAACAACACTGCAACAAATTGGGAGCTAATGTCTGAGTCGACCCAGTAATGCTCACTTCCCTCCACAAAATCCTTCCCCAAAACCATTTTGACTGCCCCTAAAACCAGCTCATCCTGAAACTTGAGGATGCGTTTGATTCGCAAGTCTATGATGCCACCCAAGAAGGCCATCTACCTCTTAGAGCTCACCAAACGAATGGAGGTATCCATCCCGCTGCACTTGATCCAATCTGCCAAGAACAGAAGCACCTTTGGTTTTGCAGACATTATCGATGAGTTGAGAAACAATAGAAGATGAAAGCTAAAAAAGAACTCGAGAAATAATCGTTGAACTAGATACATGCTTCCTTATGATAGCAGAGATCTAATCACTGGTAATTCCAGCCTATTGCAAACCTCTAAAAATCTGCTTGAGCGTGAGAACCATCCTAACCGTCGAATCACACTGGCTAAGGACCACGGGAGTTAATGAATCATGATTGTTTGATTTATCAGCCCCTTAAGGAAATGAATGCCTTGATTTTGAGAGATATTAACCAACGCGTGCCATCGATTCCAAATGAAGCCACCGTGTCAGGAGGACCAATACCCACTTGGCATAGTCCTAGCCCCCGGTCCTTCCACACCCTTTTGTGTGGAAGGACTCCCTCCCAACCACCCACTATATAATATTATTATATATTGATTTGATTAATTTAAATATTTTTTTCTAATAATATAATAATATAAATTTTATATTATTATATTTAATAATGTTATGCTATATAATTTTGATTTAAAATAATTAGGGTTTTTAATAATGAGTACTATAAAATACTTAGGGTTTATAATAATTAATATTATATTAATAATATTATTATTGATATATTTTTGATGGATTGAAAAAAATAGCTCGCACCCGAGATTCGAATTTGTTCAAGTATCCTAGGATCCTACTTGAACAAAGGATGCACTAGGATCCTTTGTTCAAGTAGATGAAAAACTACTAAAGATGGACTTTGGAGAATTCGTCAGAATTTGTGTAGATGTAGATCTTGGAAGCGAATTGTCGGACGAATTAGAATTGATAACGGAAGCTAGGAAATGGAGACAAAAGGTGGAAATTGAGCCTCATTGCCCTAAGTTTGAAATGAAGATTATGGGAGGACTAGGTCAAGAAGCTCCATGCAGAGGCGCGAATAACCCTCCTGCTTTGGCAAAAGTAATAACGGATCAAGAAAATAAAGAGACAATGGAGGATTAGTCAGGTGAGGAGGAGGAAAATGTGAAGGAAAACACTATGGAGTCCCCAATCAACAACAGGCTGAAACAGGTGCTTTGTCAAAAGTTGGTGACAATATCCAATCCAGACCCGGAAGGAGCAAAAGGAACAACAAACAAGACCACGGAGGAGAATGCGAATCCCTAAGCAAAAAACATGGAGGTGCCAATTCGGGGGGATTCAGTCCAAAAGGAAAACACTTCATTTGTGGCCCCACCCGCCCTAGATCAAGAAGCGATAGAGGACCTAGCTAGAGATATTTTTGGGGTCTCCATAATTCAAGCAGAGGCCTCTAGAGAAGAACAGAGTTCATAGAGCCAAGTGCCTCTAGAAGTAGGGGAAATTCCTATCTTGGAGCAAAGAGGGGTAGCACCTGTCCTGGATGAAGTAGGGGTGGACCCTATCTTTGAAGAAGGCGAATGGACACCCAAGATTGAGGAATGGATTATCCAGGAAGAAGAAAAGTTCCTGCAGAAAGGGACAGGATCAGGTAGGCTTCAGAAACTGGGAATCAAGACAAAAGAACCCAAACGCATGTCCTCAGATTGTGGGGAGGCAATAAAGAGGGGGGAAGAGCCCAACTAGAGTAGCCTCTTGGAGCTGGCCAAATGACTATGATCAAATCTACCTTGGCAGCAATACCAATATACCTAATATCATGTTTACCCCTCTCTAGCAGAGCGGATCAGGAAATCTCAAGGATTTATAAAAAATTCTTCTAGAAAGGATCCTCAGATAAGAATAAGTTGGCCCTTATATCATGGGACAAGGTGTGTAAGCCGAGAAATGATGGGGGCGTCGGGCTGAAACAACAAATGCTCCAAAACAAAGCCTTGGGCACCAAGCTAGTCTGGCAATTATTCTGACAACCACATTTGAAGTGGGCAAAAATTTTACAACAAAAGTATTTTGGGAGCTCTGACCCGATAGATATTCTCTCGGTCTCCCACTTACCCAAAGGATCAAGGATTTGGAACTTTATGGTGAACTGTAGAGATCTCATTAGAGATCAAATCACATGGGAGATACATGACGGCACAACTGCCCTTTAATGGGAAGACTCTTGAGGTGGATTCCCCCGTAGCTAAATCAGAAGGCTCGGTCTCTATCATGAGGGAATTAGAACATAGATGGGGAAGGAAGGTGTGTAACTATGTTGAGAGAAGAGTGGAGGATGGGGTGTTATTTTGGACTTGGAAAAAAGTAGATCTCCCTAATTTGCCAAAGGAAGAAGTCTGATTGTTGGAAGCTTTGCTTCGCAATCGAAGGATTGCTTTAAGCAATGGGGAGGATGTTTTGGTATGGAATGGTTCCCTTGATGGGAAATATAGTGTAAGAGAAGGCTACAGGTTGCTAGAGAACTCAACCAACAATAGAGAAATTCTGACACACCTGTGTTGGAATCGCCTTTGTCTCCCCAAGGTAGGGGCTTTCAGTTGGACATCTCTCCAGAACAAAACTCTGACTGCAGAAAGACTCCTTGAGTTAGATTTCAATGGACCATCTAGGTGCCCATTGTGTGAAAGAGCAGAGGAAGATACCAACCATCTTCTGTTGGGTTGTGCCTTCACACAAAGATGCTGGTAGTGACTCTATGCAAAACTTGGTTGGTCTGGGGTTCTCCCCAATGACATTTTGAGCATATTCCAAGTTTGGTCGATGCTGAACAAAGGAACCACCTTCTCATGCTTATGGGTAATAAGTCCTTCCATTCTGATTTGGGAAATTTAGAAGGAGAGGAACCAAAGAATTTTCCAAAACAAGTCAATGTGGATCACCTCACTTTGGAACAAGATTAAAGTAGCCATTGTGGAAGTAGCAAATTCTCGCCTACAACAAGGGGTGACAAACAAAAAATCTTGGATAGAATGGGATAACGACGTCTCTAGAAGATGGTCAGGATTGATGTCGCCTAAGGTAGTCAAAATAGGTGGTGAGGAGTCTAAAAAAAGCTAGAGTAGAGGCACAGTGGAGGAAACCTCAACGAGGGTGGTTCAAGATGAACTTTGACGGGACAATAAGGGGAAACCTTGGAATCTCAGGGACCAGTTGTATCATCCACGACTAGGAGGGAAGAGTAGTGCAAAGAGCAGCCATTCTTCTCCCCGTAGGGACCAACAACGTAGCAGAATTCCAAGCATTGTTGCATGGGTTGGAGCTTTGCCATATTGAGTAGATTAAGAACATCAAAATTGAGGGTGACTCGACCATCATAATCAATGTCGTTAGATCAAAGTCCATTCATAACTAGCAGCTCAAGGGATTCCTTAGACATATAATGGAGAATTTAGCTACCTTTAAGAATTACACTATGAATCATGTCTACTGGGAGGCAAATCATGAGGCTGATAGGCTTGATAACCTAGCAGCTGACGGGACCTATCTCAACTCGGTTGACAGGTTGGCCATCTTGGCAAATGACGGGACCTCCCTTAACCCGGCTGATGCGTAAGTTGTAAGAGGAGCAATATATGACAAAAAATCCTATTTATAAGCATAATCCCAACCCTAATCCTAACTCTACTTATATCCATATTCATAATTGTTATTCTAACCCTACTTCTAATGCTCACCCTAGTTGTAATGCTAACCCTAATCGTAACCCTAATCCTTACCCTAATTATAACCCTAACCTTAACACAAATTCTATCTATAACCCCAATTGTAATCATAACCCTAACTGTAACCCTAACCATAATTATAAAATTTATAAGCATAATTCTAATTGTAACCCTAACCCTACTTCTAATCCTCATTCTAATTCTAATCCTAACCCTATTTCTAACACTAATTCCAACCTTAACACTAACCTTAATTCTAACCCTAACCTTAACCCTAATTCTTTCTGTAAAACTAATTGTTGTCCTAACCCTAACCCTAATTATATGCAAACACTTATCCTTTCCCTAAACCTAATTATTACCATAACCCTAACTCTAACCATAATTGTACTTGTAACCCTAACACTAATTGTAACATTGAACCTAACCCTAATTCTAATCCTTACCCTAATTCTAATTATAACCCTAAACCTAATTCTAATATTGACCCTATTTTTATCTATAACCCTAATTCTAACCCTAAACATAATTTTATCCCTAACCCCAACCATAATTCCAACTCTAACCCTAACAATTTTTTTTGTTATAAATATTTCCCCTAATTATAACCCTAACTCTAATTCTATCCCTAACCCCAATTCTATCCTTTACCCTAACCCTAATTGTAATTGTAACCCTAATCTTAACCATATGTTTTTTGGTTATATATATTTGCTCTAATTATCTCTCTTTGACTCTTTCTCTCCTATCTATATCTTTATCTTTGACTCTTTCTCTCTTCCTTTCTTTATCTTTGTCTCTCTCTCTCTTCCTCTATTTTTATCTCTTTCCCTCTATATCTCTTATCTCTAGGTCTATCTCTCTTTCTCTATCCCCCCTCTTTCTTTTGCCCCATGTCCCTCTCCACTTATGTCTCCCCACTTCTTTGTTCCACTCTCTCTAACACTTTAATGTAGTCTTGTTCCTCAACCTATTCAAACTCATGGCCATCCTCATAGTGGTGTATATATATATATATTTCCTTCACAATCCAAGTTCATTTACGTTATCATGTTTTGCTTGTGCACATAACCCTAACCCTAAATCTATTATATGCTAGTATTTCTAGTTTGATTTATATTATATTTTCTTTTTAATCGTGATCATCCATAATGGACTACACTCTATCACTCTATAATGGACTACGTTCTTGAAATTCTTCTTTCTTCCAAATTAATTTTTGTTTAACTATTACTTGAATAGTTCTTTAGTACTCATTATTAAAAACCCTAATTATTTTAAATCAAAATTATATAGCATAACATTATTAAATATAATAATATAAAATTTATATTATTAGAAAAAATTATTTAAATTAATTAAATCAATATATAATAATATTATATTTATATTATTTAATTATTATAATATTATTACATAATTATAAAGAATGTTTATAATAATAAATATAATAGTAAATATAGTAATAAATACAATAAACAAGATTATTTAATTATAATTATTATATTATTATAATATTATTATATTATTATATTATTATATTATAATATTATATAATTATATATATATATATATATATATTGCTACGTAATATAGATTATGTATATTGATATCAAAAATGTGTTACAGTTTCTGAGAGTTCAAAAAGGCAGCTTATTGGTTGCAATCCACCAACCCCTGAGAACACCTATGCCCCTGATTATTGGCCGCGTAGGGCCAGACCATTACACTGATATATAGGAAATGTATGACACAGACCATTACATAACAGAGTAATTACAAAGACTTCATTATACTCCCAAATCACTGACTATAAACAACCAAGACACATAAACTATTATCAGACTATTAAACTGTTGCTACTGTTCTCATGCCTCTATTTCAAATTTGTGCAATTTTAGGTTGAATTCCTCAACCCAATTGAAACCCTGCGCCTCCAAAATTTGACAGACCTTTAAAAGGTAATTTGCCCCGGTCTGAGCATGCTGCTTGAACCACACCAGATCTTCGCCTCTCAAGTCTAGAATAAAAGGAAAATATTTGATGACACTACCTAGTTGCTACAGAATATGGATGTCTCTGGGCCGAGGCAATCACGCTCCATAGGTCGTCGCTGCTAATGCTTCGTCTAGCCCTCCGAGAACACTGGGAATGAAGAGCCTGTGCGTTACCGACTCCACCAAAGTCTTTGCCAAATTCAAGTCCAAGAGTGAAGCGACAAACTGAGACCTGATATCTGTGTCTACTTGGTAGCGCTCGCTCCCCTCCATGAAAACCTTCCCTAGAACCATTTTAACCGCCCCTATAACTAGCTTGTCCTGAATTTTGAGAATGCGTTTGAGGCAGAGGTCTGTGATCCCTCCCAAGAATGTCATCTGCCTCTTGGAACTCACCAATTGAATGGGTGTGTCCATCCCGCCACACCTAATCCAATCCGCTGAGAATAACAATACCTTTGGTTTTTCAGACATTTCGTTGAAATGTGAATCATAGGGATGAGAATGCTATAAGGGAAGCCAAGAATCACTCACTGATCTTGAAGCAAGATTTCTAATGATGGCAGTGTCCTAAATACTGACAAATCCAACCTGTCGTTGGACCTCTATACATCCACCCCTGCATGAGAACCATTTCCTCCATCGAATCACACTAGCTAGGAACTGCTTGACTTATCAGGAAATAATGAGCCATGAATGTTTGTATTAACTGCACCTTGAAATGATACAAATGTCCCTCTTTAAAACTGACCACTGTTTGCCACCATGTCGAAAAGAGTCCACTGTGTCCAAAAGAGTCCACCGTGTCCACCAAACTTCCCCACACATGTTGTGTCGAAATCTTCCTTCTGCACCCCTTAGTGTGGAAGGACTCCCACCCTACCGCCCACAATTGAGAAGAAGATTCTTAGAGTGTTCTACCCATATCGATTATTTCCCTAATCTCTCTTCCATCAGCTGCCAAGTTAGAAAGGGCATCCGCTTCTGAGTTACCTTCCCTCAAGATGTGTTTGATTTGAACCAGTTCAAAGGAATCTACCAATAAAAGTGCTTGTTCTAACATCACAATCAGTCTCCAGTTCTCCATCCTCCTAGTTCTAAGTCCATTTATTGTTAGCAATGAGTCCCCTTCTATTTCTAAATTTTTTTATACTAAGTTCCTGGCTGAATCTTAATCCAAGTATTAATGCCTTCATTTCTGCTACATTGTTGGTTCCATCCTGCAATCTCTCGGCCAACCTGCCTACCATTTTACCTTCCCAATCTTGAATGATACAACCAACACCTGAGATTCCGGGGTTCCCCCTTGAGGCCCCGTCAAAATTCAACTTGTACCAACCAACTTCAGGACGACACCACTGCACTGATTGTCTTTCTTCCCCTGCACTCCTTTGATCAGTTATTGCAGGAATCTTCAACCCTATCCAAGATTTTCCCATCTCAGCATCCCACCAAGTGGACTTTTGGTTCTTACGCCCTCCTTCCTCTAACCTTGCATTCAAGAGTTCTACAATATTTGTCTCTACCTTGTTTAGAAACGAGTGAAAGGGCCTTTCCTTTTCCTAGAAAATTCTTCTATTTCTGTCCTTCCAAATTTCCCAAATTATCATGGATGGGCATATGCTCCACAAACCCCCATACAAGGAATCCTGCTTTAGCACTGGCCAGGAAATGAGGAAATCTAGCAACCTATCAGGATATGCTGCTAGTCATTTAAGTTTAGCACTTACCCATATCCAAGTCTTATAAGCAAATTTGTAGTTGAGAAATAGATGGTCCCCTAATTCCTCTTCTTGTTTGCAAAGCACGCACTTGGAAGGTCCTGCAAACCCCATCTTTCTAAATCTATCTGCTGTGAGCACTCTTCCTCTCGAAACAACCCAAGTGAAAAGCCCTGCCTTAGGAAGACAAAACTTATTCCAACACAACTTAAATGGCAAACTAGAATCCACCCCTTGTTCCCCTTGTAAAACTCTGTAGCCTTCCCTCACACTGTATTAATAAATTGGGGCTAATGTCCCTCAATTGTTGACGCAGTAGAGGGCAACCCCGCGAGGTTTGAACCTGGGTTGTTAGCACTACAGGCAAGAAGCCCCACAATTTCACCACAGGATCTCCCCTAAGTAAGGTCCCTCAATTGTTGACGCGGTAGAGGGTGACCCCAAGAGGTTTGAACCTGGGTTGTTGGCACTACAGGCAAGAAGCCCCACCATTTCACCACAGGTTCTCCCCTAATATTATATAATTATATTATTACATTATAATATTCTAATCATTTTGATATTATTATAATTATTTAATTATATTATAATATATAATTAAAATATATTATTATAATAATATAAATAATTATAATAATAATTTAATAATATAATAATATAATATATAATTAATAATATATTATTATATTATAATATTCTAATTATTTTGATATTATTATAATTATTTTTCATTATTATAATATAATATTATAATAATAGGATGTGAAGGATGTGCGAGACGAGTGTAGGGGCGCAGCCTGGATGTGGTGAGGGTGAGCAGATTGAGCGTGATGGCAGGAGGTTGCGCAAATCAGTGGCCAATGCTCGGGGTAGGGGCAAACAACGACTTGTTTCTGGGAGGCATCAATACGCCCTCCGTTCTGGCACCTCCCTAGAGTGCTCCAGTCCCCCCAAGAAAACCCTAGCCGCTACTCCTTTGGGGAAATCCGTTGCGGAGAAAGTTGATGCTCCCCGTGCCTTCGATCCTCTTGCTATGAATGATGTGGGGGTTTCTACTGGTGCTGAGCCTTTTGCCTCGGTTGATGGGTGCAAAAACAGGGCTAACCCTTTTCATGTATGCTCTGATTATTGTCGTGAGCATGCTAAACTGGTAAACCCTGATCTGCCTAGCTCTCCAGTTTCTTCTGATCCCCCCTCCTCCGAAATTAGATAATGGCTTTCAAATTGGCGGTGCTCACTTTTCTTTTGGGGATTCAGTAGTTTCCTTCTCCAATGAATCGACAGATTTTTGCATTTCAGATGGTTGTATTGTTGCAATTGCTGAGGACTGCGGTAACTGTTATATGGTTTTGAGATGCATGCACAGACGTCCTTCAGTTGCTTTAGTTCTCAATTGGATCAAATGCACCTGGAGTAATCTATCTCTCCCTGTCGTTGAATCTTTGGACTTTGGTTTTTTCCTGATAACCTTTTGTTTTGTGGAGGGCAGTAACTTTGTTTTTTAGAAAGGACCTTGGTTTTCGGTAACTCTGGTCTCTTTATTTCTCCTTGGTCGCCTTTCTTTGACCCTGCTACAACGAAGATTACTCTTATTCCTGTTTGGATCAGGATTTACAATTTGCCTCTGGTTCTACGCAATGTGGATTTGCTTAGCAATATGATCAATTAGGTGGGGTCTTTTGTCAAGCTTGATTCAGATTTGGTGGCTTCAGATCGCAGATTCTATAGGGTTTGCGCAATGGTGGATATCTCTAAACCCCTTTCTCATTCTATCCAGATCCATTCTTCTCATGGTGTCTGGACTTAGTTCTTAAACTATGAGGGTTTACCTTTTCATTGCTTCCGCTGCAATAAGCTTGGTCACAGAATTGATGCTTGCTCTCTTCATCGTTTGGCTGGGGCAAGGAATGTTTTCTTGAAGAAGTGGGTCAAAAAAAGAGGTGATTCAGATTCAGATTTCATTTGGAGGAATCATGGTAAGTTTTTTGAACCCCCCAGGAGCCAGGGCCAATTTTGAAACAACTAGCAGATCCCTTTTCTCTTTCAATTGTCCCTGTTTGTGAGAGCCCACCTGATTCTCCTTCTGGGACAGAGGAGGATGACTCTGATTCTGATGTCACTTTCCCTTTCATGGAGGACTTAGAAGAGCAAATTCATGAATGTTATGATGATTTCACTCTAGATCCGCCTCCGAAACTTGGGATTCATCAGACTTTAAGTGGCAAACTCAAACCTAATTGTGGCTCAAAACGAAAGGCTGGGAGGAAGTTTGATGCTGAAAAGCTTCACATTGAAGGTTCAGAAGCAGTGGACGCTGGCTCTCAGCGGACCTTGGATGCGCTTATTTTTCGAAACACTCGAAAGGCTTAGTTTTTTTTTTGGCCCCTGAGCATTGTTTTCTCTTCTGGAGTATCTTTGCAACTTTTCTAAAAACTTGTTTTAGATGTTTACTCTTCTGTAGGTTTCTTTAGTTCTCCGCTTTCTTCCTTTGTTCCCCTGGAGGATTCTGTTGCTCTCAGCATCTTCTTTACTGCGTGACAGTTATTTGTAATTTTTTTCTATTACTATTTTAATAAAATCTCTCTTACGAAGCAAAAAAAAATATAATATTATAATAATAATATAAATATAATAATATAATTATAAATAGAAATCCCAAGTAATATAATTATTTATTTTAGCAGCGTGAGAACAACATAAAATTTTACGTGAGGTGGTCTACGGATAGCAGGGAGTATCGAGGGCCCGCTGGACTATGTTTGTTATATTTGGGAAGGGGCATCCATGCCCCATGCTCTTTTTAGGGCTGGATAGCAGCTTGGCCCTCTTCCCCACAGGCATACCTATTCCAGACAACTTTATGTGGAAGAAGAATATAATTGAAGCTTAAGCAGCGGAAAGTGGTGAGTGCCTTTCTCTCTCTCAATATATCCATTTTCATTTGCCACAGATTGAGCAATTGAAGGTAGCCATGGATGCAGCCAGCACCATCACCAACAATAACAACAACAACTGGAGGAATGAGTTGTCGCCGGAATCCAGACAGAAGATCCTCAATAAGATGTATGCATTTAAATTCTGCATTTCTTTTTAATGGATCCTCTGGTATTGCAGTGCTATGTCTATTGTCAAATTTTTTTAGACCAATTGGGAAAAACCCACCTTGTAATTTAGCTCAGATTTGCTTGGATGTCTGTAGAATTTAGATAAATATCAGTAGATGGCTTCTGTACATATATTGCAAAAACCCATTACCCAATACTCTAGTTTGTAAATAAGCAAAAGGAGTTTCAGTGACCCTACCCCCAAACACATATATCAATATATGGATTTAAGAACATGCAGGGCAATCTCAGACTATGCACTGCCCACACTTATGCATACCCAAAAAAATCAGATTAATTCTTTGACTTTCATATCATTTTTATATATCTTTCAACTGTACAATCAAATTTGTCTGTACTTGATTGTACAATGCAAATCTAATTGTTATTAATTATTGATATCTTTCCTGTCATCTATTTTTTAAATTTCATTGCTGGTAAAGGTATCATGATGCCATCTATCTAATTGTGTATTGCATTCCTTAATTTTCTTCTTGTTCTCCTACTCATCTGAGTATGTTTTACCTCACCAATAATGTCTGAAGTCAAAGAAATATTTAAGATAGCTATTTTTACTATATAATATATATACTAATCTGTACTTATATGTATATAGTTGAGTATTGATTATAGTTTATAGGAAACAATATATAGTTGAGTATTGATTATAGTTTATAGGAAACAATTTGCAGGCATATATCAAGAAAATAGAATTAAAAAACTAAAGCTATTTTTCTTTTGATAATACATTCCTTATTTTTCACTTGTTCTCCTATCCATCTGAGTACTTTTTACCTCACCAAGAATGTCTGAAGTCAAGGAAATATTTAAAATAAGAACCATTCTTAATATATATACTAATCTACACTTATATTTATATAGTTGACTATGGATTATAAACATTATAGCTTATGGGAAACAATTTGCAGGTAAGTATTACAAAAATAGAATTAAAACATTAAAGTCAATCAAATTTGCAAATATCATTTATTATTATTTATTGTTGAATAAGAAATTTGAAATTTATATATTATTGTTCACTTGTAACCAAATCAGTTTAATAGGATTGCAAAAAAAATTAAGAAAATAAAATTAAAAAATTAAAGTCAATCAAATTTGCAAATATTACTTAGTATTATTTAGTGTAGGATAAGAAATTTGAAACTTATATATAATTGTCTACTAATAACCAAATCAGCTTAATAGGACTGCAAGAAAAATACATTTTATAGAAAAATTTGTAAGAAAAAGAAATATAAATTAGAAATCACAACAAGCTCCTTTATGCCTTGAATTTTAAAAACTAAATCTATTGAAGGCAAAGATTTAAATCTAATTTAAAGAATAAAGAGATGATAGAAATATTTTTAGAGTAAATTTATCTAAGATGGTGTCTAAACATAATAGATGCTTTCTTATTTATAAATATGAGAGCACTTATTATGAACAGTTAAAGGTAGTTGTTGTGGTTGATGCTAAGGGAGATAGTAATTTGGAAGATGGATCAGTGAGTGTGATCCGAAACGTTGAGTAAAAATTATGAACACAGTCAAATCTAGAAACATTCATACAATCACCATGGACTGTGGAAAACTAATGATCTCCAGACATTAATTTGGTGGACAAGTTTCTTCTTGTGAAATACCACAAAAGATTGTTCTACGATTCACTTGTATCATGTATATTGTTCAATATAGGGCGCATTCCTGTTATATTTAACTGGACCAGCATTGAATACTTTGATGATGGATTTGTCCGTACAATGTGGAGTGGCCTACAGAGCTAATGTTAGTATAAGTGCAGAATTTTCTATCGATTTTATATTGGAGTATCATAGAAGAATTTTATTGATTTTCTTTTGGAGTTCTATTTATGGATTGGACTGGTTTTGGCTTATAGAAATCCGTAATTAAAAACCAGTGCCTTATCTGGGCAGCAGAGTCATATCTAAGACTGTAAATGTCTCCCCATGACAACATAAATTCATATCCAGAGGACCTAAGAATAATGCTACTGCCTAACAGCAACATGTCCAAGAAAGAGTATCATTAATGATCATACTTAACAGATCCTATGATGCAATCTATTTCCCTTTGTATCTGATCAAAAGCCTATTTAACCACTCCTTGAGCAGACCCAATAAATCAGACACACAGTATGCACATACTGAAAAACTTGGAAGCCCTTGACAACCTTGTTTGAAAGGAAAACAAATGACATACAGGAGACAATCAGAAACAATACACACACAGGTGTTTTTCATTTAAAATCAATCTGCATAGAAGGCCATCACAGAGAAAATCATCATTTACAAGCCAAGATAGATTAGTACATCGGACTAAGGACCGAGTCTGTAGCAAAAAATGCCTTTCAAAATGTGAACACCTTATGTTCAGAGCCAGAGCAGAAAGCCCAAAAACGTCCAACCCTCAAAAAGTAACACAGCCCAAACCATTTATACAGAACCGTGTACATTCAGCAATTAATTACATGGCCAGAAGTCAAAAATTCGCCAGATACATTCCTTCCATTTGAAAATGGCCTTCACAGATTAAATGCGACAGACAGGGGGGATCTTGAGCTTTGTGCCACCACTTGAAAGTCTTCATCCACGATCAGGCAGCTTAATTGCTTGTACCGTCACCCATACCCCTGCACTATTGCCATTGATGGCTCAACAACCCGCAACCACCCAGAAGACTGTCGCAGCGATCAAAATGGAGCTTCCCGCCAAAAGGTGCTTCCTGAGGTTTCAAATGTGTAGGGAAATTAATCCCACATGCATAGTGTGGAAACCCCTCTATCACTTTAAGAACATCGTCACACGCATACTAAGTGTCGAGCGTTTTGCCGTGCTCGACACACGACCCTTCACCCACAGCCCATCGCCTTGACATACATTATCGGCCTACCCCACAAATCTCCTGCCGATCACAGCGGTCTCGCCGATGCCAACACCTCCACAAGTCACCAACATCCCCATCGGCCAGAGGAGAACCATCGGCCAGCTCCACAAAACTTACCCCGACCTCACAAGTCTCTCCGATCACACACTACACTGCCCCCCTGTCGGTGTGACTTACACCGATAACATCACATCGGCCAAACACTCTCCATCGGCGGACCTTCCAACGGCTAGCCCGATAGCCCCTGTCACGCCGAAACCGAACTCTATTACCACCATCGGCTAGACACTACCCCATACTCGCCGATGGCAACTCCATCGGCCAGACCTGCGCCATCGGCCAACAATCTGCCCGTTCACCCGATAATCCTCCATTACACCGATGGCGCCAACAAACTATACTCTGTCGGCGAGACCTCAGGCGTCGGCGAACCCGAAAACTCTCTCACCGATAGCACTACTCCTGCCGACGATCACCTTGAACATCCCTCATCGGCCAGACAACCAACGTCGGTCCAACACTTGCCCGCTCACTCCGAGAGCCAAAGTCTTGGCGATAGCACTCCAAAACCCTCGTCGGCGAGACCAAGTCTGTCGGTAAGCCACAAAACACCTACGCCGATAGGTAAAGTCTTAGCGATAGAAGACAACACGCCATTGGTACCAATCATGATCGCCAAGACACATTCCAAACTCATGCCGATGGACAAAACATGAAGACCCCCCCCTTCAAGAAAGATGATGTGGATGTTACAAAACACTGAAGGGGTGCCAAAACTGGAAAATTTTTTGGATTTTATGGGATGGTGCCTGCATAAAAATTGCTCAAGAACTGACAGTCAATTCAGGGACCAACAGTGTCCATAGTTGAACTGTGAATAACAATTTATTAATTTTTCTTTTCGAACCTATGAAATTGAGTCAAATTCTTGTTCCACATAATTAGCTGTGTTTCTGGTTAATCTGCCCTTACCATGAGTTTTTCCTAGCACCCCCTTAAGTGTCCTTGGACTTACTAGAAGCAGCATTTGCTTTAAGGACATTTTTTCCTTTTCCCAAGTCTTAGCTTCTGCTAACGAATCAGAATGGTAGAGGGTGATCTTCTTAGAAGTAAATTTGATTTTAGTGTCTTTGGATCAACTTTTGCTGCTTGCATGACCTCCTGCTCAAATTCTACTTAAAGTTTGCAGTTATTTACACAAGTGCTAAAATAGGCAATCATCCTGAATTTCAGGATGTGAATGGACTTGGTGTGAATGTTTTTTCTTGACATACTTCTTCTGGTGCGACTATGCCTAGAATTTGACATTATTTTGTCCACTTTGGAAGAAATTGAGTTGCCTCCCTTTTTATTGTCAATTTGTAGCCTAATTTTGATGGTGTCCATAGTCCAACTGTAAATAACAAGTCATTAATTTTTCTTTTCAAACCTTTGAAATTCTTGTTCCACATTATTAGCAATGTCTTTTGTTTATTCTATTCTTACCATGAGTTTTTCTTGGCACTCCCTTAAGTGAATTATTTAGAGCCATCCTTGGACATACTAGAAATAGCATTTATTATCAGGAGGTGTTTTCCTTTACCCTGGAGGGGTGAATAATTTTTTATTAGAGAAGTACTTTCTGGCCGAACTGATTGGCTATCTATTTCAACTCTTAGCCTTGTATTTTCTTCACATGACATGCCTGCCCTTTCATGGTAGCTTTTAGCCTTTTAGGCTTTAACCTATCAAAATTATGTGATCTTAAGCAAAGATATTGAGGTGTTTCAGTTTTGGAAAAAAATTAAAAATGCTTGCAATTGGTTAGTTTGCCTATAGAAACCATGGGAGGGGTTTTCTAATGCCAAGTGTTTGTGTGCAGAATGGATACGCTCCAAAGATATAAGCCATTTACAGGTCCTGATGAACTCAAAAAGATTGCTTTGCGATTTGAAAAGAAGATTTATGCAGCTGCTGTGGATCAGGTGTGTTACGTGCACATTTATCTCATTTGTGTGTGTGCGCGCTTATACACACACAAGTTATAATTATTGGCTTTCTATTGAGGGTAGTATTTGTGGCAATTGTTTGTTATTCTGAAACAGTAAGTATTGAACCACACAGCCTTCTACATCCTTTACACGATCCCAGCTAGCATTGCGGGAGATTGAAAGATTTGCCAAAAAATTTCATTCTGCATGAATTTCCTTAAAATAACTGCCGTCTATGTCATCATTGAACATATCTTTTTCAAAATTTCATGTGATTGGTTATTGCAATATAATTATATTACAATTGTTTATTTAACATGTTCGGAAGAAAATATAAAACATGAGAGCCAAATCATTGAAATGTTTGATCAAGTTAGGAAAAAGACAAAGCTGATAAATGTATATGTTTGCATATGTGCTTTTATCTATATTATATTAACTAAGTTTAAATCCCAATCTCCCTTAGTTTATCCTTTTTAGCTTAATATAATTAACTCCCTGAATTTGGGAAAACTTATTGAGCACTTCAAACTCTTAACCTTCAGAAACGATCCAGGCCTTCAAGCATCCTTCATCTTCTTGCAATAAATGATAATTTTACCCAGATTTCTTACACTTTCCCTTTATGCGAATCTTTAAAATCTTGATTCAATTTGATGGTTTCAACTTTCATTTAACTCAAGAAGGCAGCAGAGCTGTGGATCTTCTAAATATCTATATTATTGCACACTTTTTACAGCAAGATGAAGTTCTTGTTGCATAGTGTCTTTCAACTCATATGGTTCCTATTATTTTTTGTTATCATGCATTTTGAAAATTGTTATTGCATTTTGAGAAGTATACATGTAACTCGTCAAGGGATTAAATGTGGAATTATTTTTTCCCTTTTCTTTGGAGGATAATGTTGTTCCTCTATGTTATGCAGCAAGACTATCTTTTTAACTCATATAATTCCTATCATTTTTTGTTATCACGCATTTTGAAAATTGTTATTGCATTTTGAAAAGTATACATGTAACTTGTCAAGGGATTAAATGTGTGGAATTATTTTTTCCCTTTTCTTTGGAGGATAATGTTGTTCCTCTATGTTATGCAGCAAGACGATCTTTCAACTCATAGTTCCTATTATTTTTTGTTATCATGCATTTTGAAAAGTATACATGTAACTTGTCAAGGGATTAAATGTGTGGAATTATTTTTTCCCTTTTCTTTGGAGGATAATGTTGTTCCTCTATGTTATGCAGCAAGACTATCTACGCAAAATATCTCTGAAGATACCATCATTAAGAAATCATGTTTCTCGAGATGGAAACTCTTTGGCAGGTGGTTCTTCTAGTAGCAACCAGAAGCCTATAGATCCTGGTGGGCACAGGCAGATAAAATGCTAATTTCTAATAAAAGACCTGGTTTTATTGATTAAGCATAATTTATATTATCATTTTGTGCCTTGTGGACAACAATGACTTTACATAAAATAATATCTTTGATTCTTTGATCTCAGTGTTTAAATCAGGTTTTTGACTGAGAAGTGTGTTTTTTTGGTTTTTTTCAACATTGAAGCAGGACTTCTGATGCAGCCACAGATGAGAAATACATCACACTCACCAACTATCGTAGGTGGTAATGGCATTCCACTGCCTGGACAGCCCCAAACACAACAAGCATCACTACCACAAAAACCAAAAAAAGCCATGGATGCAGCCAGCACCATCTGTTGCAAGGTGTGACCCTTGGTCTCCTTGTTCAGCGCTGCGTTGCGGTGGTTTGCGACTAGGGCTTAACCGCTTCCCGTGCTTGTTAAGTCAAGTGGTTGTATCGGGCATTAACAGGTCGATCTTTTGGTGCAACGGCAGCTAACACCATCACCAACAATAACAACAACAACAACTGGAGGAATGAGTTGTTGCCGGATTCCAGACAAAAGATCGTCAATAAGATGTATGTGGTTAAATTCTGCATTTCTTTTTAATGGATCCTCTGGTATTGCAGTGCTATGTCTATTCTCAAATTATTTTAGACCGATTTGGAAAAACCCACTTTGTAATTTAGCTCAGATTTGCTTGGGTGTCTGTAGAATCTAGATAAATATCAGTAGATGGCTTCTGTACATATATTCCAAAAACTCATTACCCAATACTCTATTTTGTAAATAAGCAAAAGGAGTTTCAGTGACCCTACCCCAAACACATATATCAATTTATATGGATTTAAGAACATCCAGGGCCATCTCAGACCATGCACTGCCCACACATATGCATACCCAAAAAAATCAGATTAATTCTTTGATTTTCATATCATTAATATATATCTTTCAACTGTACAATCAAATTTGTCTTTACAAATCTAATTGTTATTATTTATATCTTTCCTGTCATCCATTTTTTAAATTTCATTACTAGTAAAGGTATCGTGAAGCCATCTATCTAATTGTCTTAAGTATTGCATTCCTTAAATTTCTTCTTGTTCTCCTACCCATCTGAGTATGTTTTACCTCACCAATAATGTCTGAAGTCAAAGAAATATTTAAGATAGCTATTTTTACTATATAATATATATACTAATCTGTACTTATATGTATATAGTTGAGTATTGATTATAGTTTATAAGAAACAATTTGCAGGCATATATCAAGAAAATAGAAAAAAAAAACTAAAGCTATTTTTCTCTTGATAATACATGCCTTATTTTTCATTTGTTCTCCTATCCCAGTATCTTTTACCTCACCAAGAATTTCTGAAGTCAAAGAAATATTTAAGATAAGAACCATTCTTAATATATATACTATATATACTAATCTACACTAATATTTATATAGTTGACTATTGGTTATAAACATTATAGTTTATAGGAAACAATTTGCAGGTACTATTAAGAAAATAGAACTAAAAAATTAAAGCCAATCAAATTTGCAAATATTATTTATTATTATTTATTGTAGAATAAGAAATTTGAAATTTATATATTTTTGTTCACTTGTAACCAAATCAGTTTAATAGGATTGCAAAAAATATTAAGAAAATAAAATTAAAAAATAAAAGCCAATCAAATTTGCAAATATCACTTAGTGTTATATAGTGTAGGATAAGAAATTTGAAATTTATATATAATTGTCTACTAGTAACCAAATCAGCTTAATGGGACTGCAGGAAAAATACATTTTATAGAAAAATTTGTAAGAACAAGAAATATAAATCATAAATCACAACAAGCTCCTTTATACCTTGAAAGAAGACAAAGATTAAAATTTAATTTAAAGAATAAAGAGAAGATAGAGTTATTTTTCGAGTAAATTTCTCTAAGATGGTGTCTAAACTTAATAGATGCTTTCTTATTTATAAATATGAGAGTTAAAAGGTAGTTTTTGTGGTCGATGCTAAGGGAGATAGTAATTTGGAAGACATTAATTTGGTGGACAAGTTTCTTCTTGTGAAATACCACAAAAGATTGTTCTACGATTCACTTGTATCATGTATATTGTTCAATATAGGGCGCATTCCTGTTATATTTAACTGGACCAGCATTGAATACATTGATGATGGATTTGTCCTTACAATGTGGAGTGGCCTACAGAGCTAATGTTAGGATAAGTGCAGAATTTTCTATCGATTTTATATTGGAGTATCATAGAAGAATTTTATTGATTTTATTTTGGAGTTCTATTTATGAATTGGACTGGTTTTGGCTTATAGAAATCCGTAATTAAAAAATTTTAGATCATTTTTGTTTCCGGATTTTCAAGTTTCAACTTGTTTTGTTTCAATAATCCTGACAAGAGGATACAGAGAGAGATCAGTCCCATTTTAACTAATATAGATAACGATGGCAATACCCCAAAACCTTAGGGAGTTTACCATCACTGGCACAGGTTACACCCACAGCCTGATTCCAACATGGTACCTCTTTTTGAGTATCCATAACCCGCTCCCCTGCCCCCCAACAAAGGAAAATACAGTAAAAACCCACTCCTGCAACAGCATATATGTATTAAAATATATTTAGATAGTTTAATGGTCACTAAATGTAACATTACTGTGTTTCTATTTTCGTTTCTTAGTTGGCTTTAGTTTCTTATTAGAAACTTCTGCTTTGTATTATTTAGAAACATCTTGTAAATTTTCTATAAGAGGTTTGCTCATTGTTAATAAAATTAAGCTGATTATTTACCATAATATGGTATGAGAGTTCAGGGAGAGTGGGAAAACAAATTCTTTTGAAATTTTTTTCCATGCTCCATACGCGGTCGTACAATTCCGTACGGTGCCGTATGTTTTCTGGTTCCTTGTTGGTGTTTGGTGTTTTCTAAATCTGGGTTTTTAGTCGTGTTTATGGCATTTTTCCTCCATGATCACGCTTTTCATTGATCGCAGTTCTGGTTTTTGTTCCTGATCGCAATTTTGTTTTCGCGTTTTATTCCTGTGATTGGCGCCTTATTTTTTTTGCGACGCGTTTTGTGAAAGACGTCTTTTTTGTCTGGTCACAGATTCTGATCTAGACATAGGCTTTGGTGCTCGCAATTGGCGTTTATCTGTTTTTGTGGCATTTGTTTTAGAGGATCGGGTTTCTTCTTCTATAGTCATGGTTTCCTTTTTCTGTCAGGGTTGCAACATCGTTTTTCTGAAGGATCGGATTCCTGGTCGCGATTTTTTGGTGTTCCATTGGTATTTTTATGGTCGTCATTTCTCATTCCAATGTCGACATTTTGAAATCTATAGCCGCCGCATCTGTTGAAAACTTGGGTCATCGCCGTTCTAGTTTTGTGATTGCGATTTTGCCTTGTGGTGGCCGTTATTCATTGGTTCCGATTTCTCTTTGCCTGTGGCTTCTGTTTCAAATACATGCTCACGATTTGGTATCTTGGTCTTTGTTTTATCTGCAAAGGGTAATTCTTGCAATCATTGGCGGCTTTCTTCTGTTGCAAACACAGGATTCAAGTGCGGTTTCTAAAGGCGGGCTTTTGGCCGCGATTTTTCCATGATTTGTCTTTTAGCGCCCAACGCTATCGACCTCAATTTTTGTTGATCTGTCTTTTGGTGCGGGCTCTTGTGGTCAAAGTGCCTAGCGCTTAAATCACATTCATGGTCCTTTGTCTCGGTACCAGCACCCAGCAGACATGCAGATTTTTTCTTTTTCTTTTTGTCTCGAAATCCGTGTTCAAATTTTCTGAGCCTATGTTCTCCATAATCTCAAGATTTGTACCTCGAAATCCGTGTTCAGATTTTTGAGCATGTATTGTTTGTCTCGAGATCTGTGCCTCGAAATCCGTGTTCAAGATTTTTTTGAGCTTGTTATTCCATGCTTTAGGAATTTGTGCCTTGTAACCCGTGCTAGGTTTCTGTTCTCGGAGTTTGTGCGTGCACGATGAAGTCGTTGTCTAACATTACGTTGGAAACCCATGTTGCAGAGCACACTGAGCAGAAGGAGTCTGTGGTCTACGCCTTTATGGCCAAGAGACCTGCAGAGCATGTCAAATCTTCTGCCTGGTACATTGATTCAAGTGCTTCTTGACATTTCACACATCGGCGAGATTGGTTCACTCAGTTCACACCATTCAAAAATTCAGTCATCTTTGGAGGAGGCGAAGAGTATACTGTTGTCGGAAAGGGCAATGTGCAGATTCAGTTTGGTGGGAGAAATTTAATATTTCTCGATGTATACTTTGTACTTGGCATGGAGCTGAACCTTCTCTTAATTAGTCAGATTATGCGGCACTCCCCTCATCTGGATGTTTTTAGCATGCACACATGCAGCATAGTGGATCGTGAGACACGCACCACCGTTGCCCAAGGACTTGAGGATCATGGTCTATATAGACTCGTTGATTCTGGTGATTCTCAAGAGCATGCCATGGCCGCCAAGAGTACATCCATCAACAAACTCTGGCATCAACGTTATGGGCACTTGAACATGCACTATATCTCTCAGTTAGCTCGGGAGGGTCTAGTTGGTGGTCTTCCGAAGATTCAGACTTAGATTCCTGGCGTATGCAATGCATGTCAGGTTGGCAAGCAGCTTCGGACTCCATTTCTAGATGGTGATAAATGGAGAGCATCTAAGGTTTTGTAGTTGGTTCACGTTGATGTATGTGGACCAATGAACACTCCTTCAGTTATTGGGTGCAGATATTTCCTGCTATTTGTTGATGATTTCAGCAGAAAGATGTGGGTGTATTTTTTGAAAAACAAATCAGATGTGTTTGGTACATTTTAGTAGTTCAAGGCTTTGGTTGAAAAAGAGTTAGGTTGTCCAATAGTCACTCTTAGGTCTGATAATGGGCGGGGGAGTTTTGTTCTTCTGACTTCTCTCATTTCTATGCTGCACATGGCATCAAACGCCAACTTACCACACCTTACACCCCTCAACAAAATGGTGTCATTAAGCGTTGCAATCGCACCATTATAGAGATGGCACGTTCTATGTTGGAGCATAGAAGTGTTCCTAAGAAGTTCTGGGCTGAAGCAATCTACACTGTTGTCTATCTTCTGAACCGGTCTCCCACCTATGCCATCAAGAAGATGACTCCTGAAGAAACCTGGTCTGGACGTAAGCCTCGGGTCAACCATTTGAAAGTTTTTGGCTCTACTGCTCATGTTTGGGTTCCAGATGCCAAGCGCACTAAGCTGGACTCCAAAAACCAGAAACTCATGTTCATTGGTTACAGTGAAAATCATAAAGCATACAAACTGATCGATGTAGACACTGATCGTCCATATTCAGTCGTGACGTAGTGGTTGATGAGACTACTAGGCCCTTTCTTCTGTCTACAACTTCTGTTATCTTTGAGGATCAACCTTTACAGGCTTCAAATGTGGGTGTTCGCCTTCCCCTAGCTCCACCTGATGGGAGGGATTCTGCAGTTGTCCAAGCAACTCAACTTGTTGTTCCACCACCCGCCCCTCCTCAGGATATTTTGGATCCTCCTGATCTTGTTCCAGCCACACCAGGTGATGCTGTTGCCTCTGTTTCAGATGTTGGTACATCTACTCTCCGGCCTAAATGGTGGGCCAAAACCATTGGTGATCTTCATAATGATGAATTGATCGAGGGTAGATCTGCTCGGAAGAAGAGCAAGCAGCAGAATACTGTCAATTTTGCTCTTATAGCCAACCTTCACAGCATCTCGGAGCCTCAGTCATATTCAGAGGCTAAAGGCGTACCTGAGTGGGAATAGGCTATGGAAGCTGAGCACCATAGTCTTTTGAAGAACAACACTTGGGTCCTTTCTGATCTTCCACCTGGGAAGAAGCCCATTGGATGCAAATGGGTGTACAAAGTTAAGTACAAGGCTGATGGAATCCTTGACAAATATAAGACTTAGTTGGTTGCCAAAGGGTTCTCACAGAAAAAGGGCATTGACTATGACGAGACTTTTGCTCCCACAGCCAAGATGAGTACCATTTGGTTTGTCCTCGCTATGGCAACCTAGTTTGAACGGAAAGTCCATCAAAAGGACGTCAAGAGTGCCTTCCTCAGTGGAGATTTGCAGGAAAAAGTTTACATGACGCAACCTCCTGGCTTCAAGGTTGCTGGTAAAGAACACCGGGTGTGCAAACTGGTGAAAGCCTCTATGGCCTAAAATAGGCTCCACGGGCATGGTACATAAAGATTGATAAGTACCTTGTGGATCATGGTTTTCAGCGGAGTTTTAATTCCAATTTGTATGTCAAACAATATGTTGATGATAGTCTTTACATCGTTGTCTATGTTGATGATCTAATCATTACTGGCAGCTCGGAGTAGGTGATTGAGGACATCAAACATGATCTCAGTCAAACATTTGACATGATAGATTTGGGACTTCTGCATTATTGCCTAGGTGTTGAGGTTTGACAGACATCTGATAGCATTTTCATCTCTCAGTCCAAGTATGCTAGAAGTCTGCTGGACAAGTTTCGGATGACAGATTGCAAACTTGCATCCACACCTATGGAGAAAGGGCTGAAGCTATCAGCCAATTCAGACTCCCCTGTGGAGAATGAATCCGCATTCAGGCAACTAGTGGGCAGCCTCATCTATCTCACTGCCACTAGACCTGATCTCAGTTTTGCAGTGAGCTACATCTCTCGCTTCATGACAGCTCCTAAATCTGAACATTGGGTTGCAATGAAGTGTGTGCTGAGATATGTGAAAGGCACTTCCGACTTTGGCATTCTATATGGAAGGTGCAAAGATCCTAAGCTGATCGGTTTTACAGACTCAGATTGGGCAAGTTCTGTTGATCACAGGAATTCTACTTCTGGGTATGTTTTCAATTTGGGCATAGGTGTAGTCACATGGACCAGCAAGAAGCAGCAGGCAATGGCTCTCTCCTCGACTGAAGCTGAATACCGGGGAGCTGTTAAAGCAGCGTGTGAGGCAATTTGGCTTCGAAGGATGCTTTCCGACATGCAAATATCTCAAGCAAGGCCTTCACCCTTGTATTGTGACAATCAAGGGGTGCTCAAACTTGCCAAAAATCCAGTCTTCCATGAAAGGACAAAGCATGTTGACCTTCATTGTCATTTCATCCGCCAGCTTGTCGAAGACGGATCAGTGGTGTTGCAGTATGTTCCAATTGAGGACCAGACTGCAGATATTCTCACCAAGTCTTTGAGCCTGGATAAGTTTGTCAAATTTAAGGGGCATCTTGGTATAGTTGATAGAGTGACCATTAAGGGAGGGTATTAAAATATATTTAGATAGTTTAATGGTCACTAAATGTAACATTACTGTGTTTCTATTTTCGTTTCTTAGTTGGCTTTAGTTTCTTATTAAAAACTTCTGCTTTGTATTATTTAGAAACATCTTGTAAATCTTCTATAAGAGCTTTGCTCATTGTTAATAAGATTAAGCTGATTATTTACCATAATAATATGTTATAAACTCTGATCAATATAACACTATATTAATAGGCAACACCAAAAACATCATGAAATAACCCATCCAGATTTTCACAGGTTAAAGCGAAAAATTTCGGCCTTAAGTTTGAATTTCTTATCCAGATTCTTGTGCTCATGCAGGAGTTTTTCTAAGTCATGCACACAATTGTTGAAATAGGCAATCATCTCAAGTGTCAGGATGTGAGTAGTCTCTGTGTGAATGCTTCTTCTGAGCATATTTCTTCTGGTGTGACTATGCCTAAAAATTATTGTCTGCTTTGGAAGAAACTAAGCTGCCTTCTTTTTTAGGTTCAATTTGTAGCCTAATTTTGATGATGTCCATAGTTGAACTGTGAATAACAATTTATTAATTTTTCTTTTTGAACCTATGAAATTGAGTCAAATTCTTGTTCCACATAATTAGCTGCGTTTCTGGTTAGTCTGCCCTTACCATGAGTTTTTCCTAGCACCCCCTTAAGTGAATTATCAGAGACATCCTTGGACTTACTAGAAGCAGCATTTACTTTAAGGACATTTTTCCTTTTCCCAAGTCTTAGCCTCTGCTAACCAATCAGAATGGTTGAGGCTGATCTTCTTAGAAGTAAATTTGATTTTAGTGTCTTTGGATCAACTTTTGCTGCTTGCATGACCTTCTGCTCAAATTCTAAGTTTGCAGTTATTTACACAAGTGCTAAAATAGGCAATCATCTTGAGTTTCAGAATGTGAATGGACTTGGTGTGAATGTATTTTCTTGACATACTTCTTCTGGTGCGACTATGCCTAGAATTTGACATTATTTTGTCCACTTTGGAAGAAATTGAGTTGCCTCCCTTTTTAGGGTCAATTTGTAGCCTAATTTTGATGGTGTCCATAGTCCAACTGTAAATAACAAGTCATTAATTTTTCTTTTCGCACCTTTGAAATTCTTGTTCCACATTATTAGCAATGTTTCTGTTTATTCTATTCTTACCATTAGTTTTTTTTGGCATTCCGTTAAGTGAATTATTAGAGCCGTCCTTGGACATAGTAGAAATAGCATCTATTATCAGGAGGTGTTTTCCTTTACCCTGAGTCTTAGCCTTTGCAAACTGATTAAAATGGTTGAGGCTGATCTTCTTAGAAGCAAGTTTGATTTTTGTCTCTTTGGAATCAAACTTTTGCATGACCTTTTGCACAAATTTTACTTGAAGTTTGCAGTATGGTTCCTTTGTAATTTTCCATGGAAACCACAACAAAATGGAGCATATTGATCCAAAAAAAGAAAGAACAGAACCAAGAATCCACTTAGAAAATCCCCATACGAAAGAAAGAAAGCTGGCCTAAAGAAAAATCTCTAAAGAGTTTAAAGATTTATTGACAACTTGACAGACTGAGAAATGTAGAGAAAAAATGACAACCACAAAGGCTAGCAGAAGTTCATTACTGAGGGAGGCAACTGAAGAGAGTCACAAAACCCAAAACTTGAATGGTGCAGCCCTGTCAATGTTATCCAAAACCACAATTAACCAAGGAGGCCAAAGAAGAAAAAATGACATTCTCAGATAACTCCAAGTCCAACTGGAAATACCCAGCAAATATAAAGCTTGTGATTTAAATGGACACCCACCAGTAGAACAATGCTTGCATTGATGCCACGATAACTACTTGCATACATGATTGCCTCCATTTGACAGGAAAGTTTCTACTCGAAGAGCCTCAACTCCAGATTGTACTAAATGTCTTGGATATCTTTCAAGCATGAATAGTATCTTCCCAAATTTCATATTTGAAAGCCTTAATTTGATCGAGGGGTGGTGTCCTGATGCAGACATATAATCCAAGAATTAAGGGAAACCATCTCAAATAGTACTAGTAGTACATTCTTTGCTATTTGTCCGGATGTTTATGAAAACTTTTGATTTATACCCAATTTTAGACCGTAGACCAACCCCTTCTTTTACTAAAAGGTCTGCAACATTGTTACCAACTTACCTCTGATAATACAATTAAAAGGAATGATAATGAAAGATCTTTGAATATAGAAAATATCCTGAATAACCATATTTAACATTCAATTTTGAGGCCCATTTCTCAAAAATGGAGCCAATAACTAACTTTGAACCACTTCTACTTCCATGTTTAGCTGCATATTAGAGATGGCGAGGGAGAGGCTTTGGAGAAGAGCTTTTTCCTTTGACTATTTATTAGATGCGTTCCCCAGATTTCAGCAAAAAAATGCTTAAACCCTTTCTATCTTTGCTTCTAAATACTACTCCCCTGCGTGCACGGCCAAGATTAGCTTTGGCAGCACTATCAAAATTCACTTTCATTCTTCCTTTGCTAAGGATGGCTTCATTTATCAGTAAGCCCTTTTTCCTTCACTGTTCCTATACCATCTGGAGTGGTGAATAATTTTTTATAGAGAAGTACTTTCTGGCCAAACTGATTATCTATCTATTTCAACTCTCAGCCTTGCATTTTCTTCACATGACATGCCTGCCCTTTCATGGTAGCTTTTAGCCTTTTAGGCTTTAACCTATCAAAATTATGTGATCTTAAGCAAAGATATTGAGGTGTTTCAGTTTTGGAAAAAAATTAAAAATGCTTGCAATTGGTTAGTTTGCCTATAGAAACCATGGGAGGGGTTTTCTAATGCCTAAGTGTTTGTGTGCAGAATGGATACGCTCCAAAGACATAAGCCATTTACAGGTCCTGATGAACTCAAAAAGATTGCTTTGCGATTTGAAAAGAAGATTTATGCAGCTGCTGTGGATCAGGTGTGTTACCTGCACATTTATCTCATTTATGTGTGTGTGTTTATACACACACAAGTTGTTATAATTATTGGCTTTCTATTGAGGGTAGTATTTGTGGCAATTGTTTGTTATTCTGAAACAGTAAGTAATGAACCACACAGCCTTCTACATCCTTTACACGATCCCAGCTGGCGTTGCGGGAGGTTGAAAGATTTGCCAAAAAATTTCATTCTGCTTGAATTTCCTTAAAATAACTGCCGTCTATGTCATCATTGAACATATCTTTTTCAAAATTTCATGTGATTGGTTATTGCAATATAATTATATTACAATTGTTTATTTAACATGTTCGGAAGAAAATATAAAACATAAGAGCCAAATCATTGAAATGTTTGATCAAGTTAGGAAAAAGACAAAGCAGATAAATGTATATGTTTGCATGTGTGCTTTTATCTGTATTATATTAACCAAGTTTAAATCCCAATCTCCCTTAGTTTATCCTTTTTAGCTTAATATAATTAAACTCCCTGAATTTGGGAAAACTTATTGAGCACTTCAAACTCTTTACCTTCAGAAACGATCGAGGTCTTCAAGCATCCTTCATCTTCTTGCAATAAATGATAATTTTACCCAGATTTCTTACACTTTCCCTTTATGTGAATCTTTAAAATCTTGATTCAATTTGATGGTTTCAACTTTCATTTAACTCAAGAAGGCAGCAGAGCTATGGATCTTCTAAATATCTATATTATTGCACACTTTTTACAGCAAGATGAAGTTCTTGTTGCATAGTGTCTTTCAACTCATATGGTTCCTATTATTTTTTGTTATCATGCATTTTGAAAATTGCTATTGCATTTTGAAAAGTATACATGTAACTTGTCAAGGGATTAAATGTGGGGAATTATTTTTTCCCTTTTCTTTGGAGGATAATGTTGTTCCTCTATGTTATGCAGCAAGACTATCTACGCAAAATATCTCTCAAGATGCCATCATTAAGAAATCACGTTTCTCGAGATGGAAACTCTTTGGCAGGTGGTTCTTCTAATAGCAACCAGAAGCCTATAGATCCTGGTGGGCACAGGCAGATAAAATGCTAATTTCTAATAAAAGGACTGATTTTATTGATTAAGCATAATTTATATTATCATTTTGTGGACAACAATGACTTTACTTAAAATAATATCTTTGATTCTTTGATCTCAGTGTTTAGATCAGGTTTTTGGCTGAGAAGTGTGTTTTTTTGGTTTTTTTTCAACATTGATGCAGGATTTCTGATGCAGCCACAGATGAGAAATACATCACACTCGCCAACTATAGTAGGTGGCAATGGCATTCCACTGCCTGAAGTCCTGGACGGCCCCAAACACAAGAAGCATCACTACCACAGAATCAGAAAGTTATAGGTGCAAATGGAATGCAAAACTCAGTTGGCCTACCATCCGCATTGTCTTCTATGACTAACTTATCCCAAAGTACAAGTGGACTTGGTTTTGGTACTCAAAGTGTACCCAATAACTCACCAGGTCAGGTTTTACCTCACAATGGTCTTCTTCCAAGTGTGAGGCAGTTGCAATCAAGACAGCAGCACATAGTTTAACAACACCAACAGCCACAGGCCCAACAGCCACATGGCGTGCAACTTGAAGGCGCTACTTGGGCCCTTCACCAAATTCAACAACAATTCAATTCTTCCCTTTATCTTTGAGGAAAATGATTTTCAAGGGGGAGAGAATGTTAGGAACCCTTCATTCTAACTCTTTCCTTTTAATTCTTATTGTTATAAAGGATTTGAATGCATATGCTTTGTAAGCTATCCCTTGAGCTATTCTGAATAATCCTAAATGCTTGGGAAATAGTAGTTAACTTGACTAGGACTAGTATAAATATGATGCATAAGCTATTGTAAGACCATCCATTAATTATATTATATTGTATTGAGAAATGCTCAAAGGAGGTTTCCCCCTCAAAGAGGGTAGTGATATTCTATAATCTAATTCTGTCAATTCAATACAATATTATTCACCGTGTTTCTATTTTAGCATTTATTTTCTATATTTTGTGTTTTTGGCTAATTTGTTGTAGAAATGAACATCACAAGATGAGACTATTTTATGGGGTATTGAATATTCCAATAAAAAAAACCATGGAGGCAATAGGAAACAGGATTTGAGTTGAAGAGAAAGCCATGAAAAATGGGGAAATTTTTGAAAATGCTCAAAATGGAAATTTGAAAGAGGTTTTTATTTATCGAAGTGTTCTAATGAAAAACCTCTCTTGGTTTTTGTAGAAGAGTAATCTTTAGAGAGGTATACACATTTGAAGGCTACCAAAAATGTTATTTTGAAGGAACTCCACTTTTATGTACACTAGAATCAGTGAGTATTGGTTTATTCTTTTAAGATTTTACTTTTCTCTTAAAATAATTGGGTTGAGGGCTTATTTATCTAGATGTAACAAAAAAATATTCATTGTTGTTGTTTATGGAGTTATTGTAGAATCATTGGCATTGATTTTGTCATTGATGTCAAAGGTAGATACCACTCATGATCATTCATCAGGAGTTGGGTTGAGTTGGAATTGTTGACCATTATCAATCAGGAGAAGAGAAACATCAAAGGTTGATATGCAGTTGATCATATCCTAAATCCTATTTGTTGGAAAGTGTTGCTTCATGCAGTTGATAGTCACTCATAATGGAAAGTGTGCCATGCTCTCAAAGTGTTGCTTCATGTTGATTGCCATTGTGAGACTTGCAAGACTTCATCATGTTGCAAAGAATGTTGACCATTCAGGACTTGTGTTCCTTTTAGGACTTGCTCATTGTTTGATACAGGAGTTCACACATGCATGTTCAAGTAAGTTCAGAGGTCATGTGTTGAGGTAGCAAAGGATGATGCTTGAAGGATGCAAAATGTGATTTGTCATTGATAAGTTTCAGAATGATGCCTCATGCTTTGTGGAACAAGATTTCAAGATATGGATCATAGACAATGGAGACAATGTGTGCTCAGGGTTTTCATCAGAAGTTTACTCTTCATAAAGAGTTTTGATCAGGAGGTGTTTGTGTTATAATGATATCCCCTTGTCTCTGTTTGTTCTCAATTAATAATGTCTTGATTGTACTCATTGCAGGGATCTGTGAGGAGGTTAGAAACTTAGGGTTTTGATTACTTATGAGGGCCTAAATCCTAATGCCCAAGACTCTCCTAATACCTAAGCAAACCCTAAGCAAGTATTATGGAGCCCGTCATGTGAGTTAGCTAATTTTGTTTTAATTTAGAGGTGACTTATTATTACAAGTTAAGTCACTTAAGATTACCTTCTGAAGGGTTGTTAAGTCATATCAGTTGATTGGCCCCTTTTGGAGTAATCGGCTTGACAGGTTAATAGGGCGCACAAAGTATAATCAAAGGTTTAGGTTAAAAGTATGTAGGGTGCGATTCAGCAGATCAAAGGCTTATATTCAAATTAAATTCAAATCATAACGACTCTTTGTTCACCGTAAAATTGATGGTTATCTCCTATGTGGTCTACCAACCCTAGAGGGCCAGGGATTTTAGTTTTAGGCTCTATATAACATTTGGAGTGTTGCTGGTTGAAAAGTAAGAAGGTTATTGTTAGATCTAAGTGTCAAATGATCATGGAGGTTGTATGGTGAAGAATTTCCAGAGAAAGTACAATTTGGAGGAAATAGAGAAATGAAAATAAAGATCACTGTGTTATAGTGAGAGAAAAACTTGCAGCATGCAGACAAGTATGGATGTTTGTTTGATTAGATTCAAGGTATGACTTGTAGAGGGAACAAGAGTTGTTTATGTAGTGGCAAGATGTCTTGATGAGTCAAGGTGTTTTTGATGGTAAGCCATGATGGTTTGATAAAAGCTTTTATGATTAATAGTTTTCCTCAATGCTACTTAATAACAATAGTCTGATAATGTCTTGGTTAGTAGTCAGTTTATGCTTAATTTTTGCACATTCTGAAAGCACTGCAATCATGTTTCAATGACATTAGCTTCATGTTGATTGTTGCAAAGAAGATTTGGTTAACAGTTAATATAAGGGTGATGAGACTTTATGTTATTGAAATAAACTGCATTTGACAGAGATAAAGTGTTCATCCAGAGAAGGTTTTGTTTGTAGAGAAGGTCCATCTTTTGATGCAGAAAGCATGCAATGTATTCACAGTAAGAGTTTATCTGTGATGAAGAGGGTTGATTCATTTGGTGTATTGAAGAGAATCAGGGCAACCCCCTGAATTGAGTCATCTTTCTTATGTTCTTGTTTGCCATTGAGGCATCTTATTGTCAATGAGACACCAACTCGTCAGTGAGGCATTGGTACTTGCCAGTGAGGCATCCAATAGCCAGTGAGGCACATTCTGCCAATGAGGCATTTGTACTTGTCAGTGAGACATTTTGTTTAAGCCAGTGAGGTATTTTCAAAGTGTTTTTTCATCCCTGTGAGGGTTTTCCACTCATGAAATTCATTGTGTTATGGTCTCATTTGATGTGTGGTTTATTTGGTCTTCATGTTTGAGCACTTAGTCTTGTTAGTTATTTAGTATTTGAATTCTTATTTTGATAAAGCTTGCTAAATTGCTTAGTTGCTGTTAGCATCATTATTTCATGCACACAAATTGAAAGAGAAGTAATTGAATTGTTTTGAATACAACACTGATTCACCCCCCTCTCAGTGTTGTCCATACTCCAACAATTGGTATCAGAGCCTAGGTTCTCTATAGAAGTCTAACAGGTTTGGGTAGGTCCTAATAGTGGAGTACCATGGGAAAGTGTAAAAGAAATAGAGAAAAGAAAGATGCCAAGCAAAAAGCTAAACAACAAACCCCAGTCAAGTCATGTGATGAGGTGTTGCATGAGCTATCCCTAAAAATTGACACAAAGTGTGATAAAGAAGATGACTTTGCTGTTGAGATTGATGGCAAAGAAGGAGACCTCTTTATAGATGAAGATGGACATGAGTTTGATGAAAATGATTGTGAAATTGTTTTAGAAGGTGAACTCTTGTGTGCCTTAGATCAGATCAAGCAACTTAGAAAGGAGAATCAGAGATTAGAAGACCAACTTCAACAAGAAAAAGACTCTAAAAACAAGGTATGTTCAGATTTTGCAAAAGTTTCTTTAGAGTTTGAAGAGGCAAGAAATCAGATTGTAGATTTAAAGAGTCATGTTGAAGAATCTGACAGATTGATTATTTGTCTAAAGATTGAAATTGAGGAAGCCAAAAGAATAATAGATGTAACAAAATTTGACCTTGAGGTGAAAAGAATTGAATGTCTAAAATTAGAGGCAGAAATGTTGAAGAATCTGACAGATTGATTATTTGTCTAAAGATTGAAATTGAGGAAGCCAAAAAAATAATAGATGTAACAAAATTTGACCTTGAGGTGAAAAGAATTGAATGTCTGAAATTAGAGGCAGAAATTGTCAATCTGAGAAAAGATTATGAAGGTCTCAAGGTTCTGTCCAAGAAATATAGGAGTTTGAAGAAAGCACAAGCAAGTTGCATGAAATGTTGGGCAAACAAAAACACTATAAGGACACAACAGGCTTAGGATATGAGGAAGGACAGTCTTCTAAGGCAAGAAAGACACCTAGGAAGAAGGTAGATTTGAGTGATCATGCTGCTCATGAAGGTGAAGGTAGAGGACAATCAGGTTCACAAGATCTCTACCCACCAAGCAAACGATGAGGTACAATTACTCTCAATTCCATGGTTATTGCTATGCATGTCATGTTTATGGTCATAGGGCTAGAGATTGTAAAACAAATGGTTTTGGATGGAATAAAGAGAAAAGTTTCTATAGCTGGTCAAATCAGGACTACAATAATGCTTGTTATAATTGAAATAAAGTTGGCCACCTAGCTAGAAATTGTTGGATGCATGTAAGGAATGTCAATAGAGACTCTCACAGATTGCCTAGAAGAAACTATTTTTCTCTTGGTCAAGGCTACAATACTTTATGCTATAGGTGTAATATGTTTGGGCATAAAACACAGTGGTGTAGAGGAAGATTGAGGAAATCATCTAGAGATTGCATATTCAAGCAAAAGCAAGTGAATGTTCTGGACAAGCAAAACAAAGATCCTATACTAGTTTGGAGAAGAAAACAAATTCAAGAAGAAGGAAGTCCTAATCTTGTGTATGCTGCACAAGAGACATCACAAACTTCTTGAGACACAACTTAGAGTGAGGGGGAGTTGTCTAATGTTCTATCTCTTGCCCCACGGAGTTTCAAGAGGTGATGGAACAAGATCTTGAGTCTTCTTTATGCTCATCTTCTTCATAGTTTGGTGATGTTGATTGCTTTGATTTTTGGGACTAGATGGTTGTTGAATTGCAAATTTTTCCTCAGGATGTTTGTTCAGTCTATGATGATAAATGTAGTGCAGTAGTTGTTCTCTGACAAAATTGTATTTATAAGTGACAATGCCTTGAACTGTTGCAACTGTGCTATGTTTTGTGGTAATCCTGATTAGGATCATTGTTGAGCAAAGGTAATGAAAGAAGGTTGTCAAATGTTGTTATTACAATGTGCCCTAGTAGACATGAATACAAGATGTAGGAGAATTGATAAGGTATATAGACAGTGAAAAAAAAAATGGCATCAATGCACAATGATGATTGCCTTAAGACACACAGTGGAAGTATGATGATTGTGGATACTATGTTATGACAGTGGTTTTGCAATGCTTGATAGTGCCTATTGTATGGTGGTGATTGATTCACTGTTTACTATCTTCCTCTTATGCTCAGTGCAGTGTTTGACAATATATAGTGCTAGGTTGATGGTGATATAGTGCTTACCTCTGCTGATAGTATTTTTAGTGTAGTAACAATGTTTTTATCTATGCCCTATTGTAGTACTTTTCTATATAGATAGTGGGTCTAGTTTATGGCAGTATTCTCATGTCGGATTTCTAGGGTGACAAGTTTTCAGTTGTATCCTATATTACTTTCTTCAATCACAATAGTCAAATGAGCTGTGACAGTGATTTATGTTTACTTATGACACTGATATGAACTCTGTATTGACAGCATATGCATTAGTATCAATGAGCCAAGTGTTATGTTTCCCTGATACAAGATTTCATGAAAACATGATATGAAGTGGACAGTGTATTCTTGACAGAACAGTGCACTTGTGATGTCAGTGTTGTCAAGTCAGTGATTGTAGGTTAAAAAGACCTTGAAACTATCAAGAAAATGCAGTTGACAGATGTTATATCAGACACTGCAATCTATATTCTTGTAATGAAAACCTTGAAACAGGGAATGATACTCTTCAAAGTACAAAGGTTTGTTGTCCAATGTTGTTGTTGCAAGTGACTTAATATATTTGAACTGACAAGGTATATGAGCTTTGTGATAAGCTACCTCAAAGACATAGATGCAAAATGCAAAAGGATAGACAAAGCACATGAACATTTTATCACAGAATCAGAACAGTACTAAATTAGTTCAATGCAAGAGTACATAGAATCAACTTATTAAGACTGTAGAAGGCAGTAAAGGAAAGTGGTACTGAGTAGTATTGAGCATGTTGCAGATCTACTTGACAGAGATACTTGTCAAAACAGACTCAAGACAGGGAAAGAGCATGTTTGTGAAGACGATAGTGTTATGGCTTCAAGACAGTGATTAGCTGGTTTGGTGATAGATGAATTGCTTCTGATCAGACAGTGGATTGTGACTTTTGCACAATTGAAGTTTTTTTTTTTACAAGCACCTAGAGACATCCACAACTCAAATCCAAGTTAGAAAACAGAGTCTTTGCAAGACATTGAGATGACGGTCAATGTATTTTTGAAATCATAAACAATGACATCCTTTTGTGCTTATACTGCTCTGCTCTTGACAGTGTATTTGATCTTTGTTTGTTGACAATTCTAGCAGTAGTCTTGTGAATGACAGTGATTCAGTGTTCCTATCATTATCTTGACAACAGTGTGCTGCTCTGTTTTGATTGTTTTGAAATGACAGTATGCTTTGTTATCTAAGTGATATGCATCTTTTATGAACATTGCTACATAACAGTGGTACTGTGTTTGATGGGTACAATGATTTTATGGGTGCAATGCTCACATTCTTCTCTTACAGGTGGTATATAGAGGGAGCTTCATGCCAACAAGTGATATGATGTTATCCCTTTGTCATTGTTGTCAAAGGGGGAGTACTAAGGTGCAAAATTGAAAATGAATAAGGTGCAAACTATGAGAATGTTGACATCAATGCCAAGGGGGAGATTGTAGAAGCATTGGCATTGATTTTGTCATTGATGTCAAAGGTAGATACCACTCATGATCATTCATCAGGAGTTGGGTTGAGTTGGAATTGTTGACCATTATCAATCAAGAGAAGAGAAACATCAAAGGTTGATATGCAGTTAATCATATCCTAATCCTATTTGTTGGAAAGTGTTGCTTCATGCAGTTGATAGTCACTCATAATGGAAAGTGTGCCATGCTCTCAAAGTGTTACTTCATGTTGATTGCCATTGTGAGACTTGCAGGACTTCATCATGTTGCAGAGAATGTTGACCATTTAGGACTTGTGCCATTTAGGACTTGTGTTCCTTTTAGGACTTGCTCAGTGTTTGATACAGGAGTTCACACATGCATGTTCAAGTAAGTTCATAGACAAGGATGATGCTTTAAGGATGCAAAATGTGATTTGTCATTGATAAGTTTCAGAATGATGCCTCATGCTGTGGAACATGATTTCAAGATATGGATCATAGACAATGAAGACAATGTGTGCTCAGGGTTTTCACCAGAAGTTTACTCTTCATAAAGAGTTTTGATCAGGAGGTGTTTGTGTTATAATGATATCCTCTTGTCTCTATTTGTTCTCAATTAATAATGTCTTGATTGCATTCATTGCAGGGATTTGTGAGGAGGTTAGAAAGTTAGGGTTTTGATTACTTATGAGGGCCTAAATCCTAATGCCCAAGACTCTCCTAATACCTAAGCAAACCCTAAGCAAGTTTTATGGAACCCGTCATGTGAGTTAGCTAATTTTGTTTTAATTTAGAGGTGACTTATTATTACAAGTTAAGTCACTTAAGATTACCTTCTAAAGGGTTGTTAAGTCATATCAGTTGACTGGCCCCTTTTTGGAGTAACCGGCTTGATAGGTTAATAGGGCGCACAAAGTATAATCAAAGGTTTAGTTTAAAAGTATGTAGGGCGCGATTCAGCAGATCAAAGGCTTATATTCAAATTAAATTAAAATCATAACGACTCTTTGTTTACCAAAAAATTGATGGTTATCTCCTATGTGGTCATTCAAGTGCCTAGCAACCTATTTGTCTACCGACCCTAGAGGGCTAGGGATTTTAGTTTTAGGCTCTGTATAACATTTGGAGTGTTGCTGGTTGAAAAGTAAGAAGGTTATTGTTAGATCTAAGTGTCAAATGATCATAGAGGTTGTATGGTGAAGAATTTCCAGAGAAAGTACAATTTGGAGGAAACAGAGATGAAAATAAAGATCACTGTGTTATAGTGAGAAGAACTTGCAGCATGCAGACAAGTATGGATGTTTGTTTGATCATATTCAAGGTATGACTTGTAGAGGGAACATGAGTTGTTTATGTAGTGGCAAGATGTCTTGATGAGGCAAGGTGTTTTTGATGGTAAGCCATGATGGTTTGATAAAAGATTTTATGATTAATAGTTTGCCTCAATACTACTTAATAACAATAGTTTGATAACATCCTGGTTAGTAGTCAATTTATGCTTAATTCTTGCACATTCTGAAAGCATTGCAATCATGTTTCAATGACATTAGCTTCATGTTGATTGTTGTAAAGAAGATTTGGTTAACGGTTAATATAAGGGTGATAAGACTTTATGTTATTGAAAGAAACTGCATTTGATAGAGATAAAGTGTTCATCCAGAGAAGGTTTTGTTTGCATAGAAGGTCTGTCTTTTGATGCAGAAAGCATGCAATGTATTCACAGTAAGAGTTTATCTATGATGAAGAGGGTTGATTCATTTGGTGTATTGAAGAGAATCAGGGCAACCCCCTGAATTGAGTCATCTTTCTTATGTTCTTATTTGCCAGTGAGGCATCTTATTGTCAGTGAGACACCAACTTGCCAGTGAGGCATTTGTACTTGCCAGTGAGGCATCCAATTGCCAGTGAGACACATTCTGCCAGTGAGGCATTTGTACTTGTTAGTGAAGCATTTTGTTTAAGCCAGTGAGACATTTTTAGAGTGGTTCTTCATCCCTATGAGGGTTTTCCACTCATGAAATTCATTGTGTTATGGTCTCATTTGATGTGTGGTTTATTTGGTCTTCATGTTTGAGCACTTAGTCTTGTTAGTTATTTAGTATTTGAATTCTTACTTTGATAAAGCTTGCTAAATTGATTAGTTGCTGTCAGCATCATTATTTCATGCACACAAATTGGAAGAGAAGTAATTGAATTGTTTTTGAATACAACATTGATTCACCCCCCCTCTCAGTGTTGTCCATACTCCAACAGTTATATGGTTCACAAAGGTAGAGGAATTGTGTAAGTTCCTACCTTTGAACATAAATGAGGAAGGTGACCAAGAGAGATTTTTGAACATTCTTCTAGGAAGTGTAGCTCTGTTAGAAAATGAAAAGGAGATTGAATTGGTATGCTTGGTTTCTATAGTTGTTTACCTTTTATATGTTCAATCCCCATTAATGTAGTTTAGTGTGATTTCCTACACATTAATCATAGATTTTATGATGCAATAGCAATAGTAAACAATCATAGAATTTATATTTGTAAATGGTTTTGTTGGTGAACTATTTTTGGAACTATTTGTGATTATGTTGGCAGCTTGGTGTGTTAATCATCTTGAGGGAATTTACTTAGGCTGCAAGGATTTGATGCCCTTAATTGGAACCCCTTCTTTGACTACATCATAGCATCAAGATCTGAGTGTTAATATGTAGGAACTTGAGTAGGATCTCAAAAGGAAGAAGAATATGGAAGAAAGGATGTTATGTGAATCAGAGAGAGCAACTTGATGTTTGATATAGCATCTGGCATTATACACCAAGGTAGAAAGACCAAGGTGATGATGTGTCAAATGCATAAATGACTGAATTGCAAGCACAACAAACAAAAGGATAACCCCAACACATCACAAGGTGCTTGAAGACCTTGGTGGGTACTGTATAGGAACAACCAAACAAACATAGCACATGAAAAGATAAGACCATGCCTCAATCTACACCATTCAATATGTTCCAAGATATAAAAGATCATGGTGACCTTGAGGAGGTGTGAGGCAAGACAGAAAAATAAACAAAGATCAAAAAGTAATTGTAGGCACCTAAAATTGACCACATCACTCTCAACACTCCTAACATCACTTTCAACACTTTTGACACCTTTCAACACTTTCCTAATCTCATCCTAAACACATCCATCCTAACACTAATTAATTAGATAAATTATATTTATTTATTTAATTAAGATTATACCTTTAACATTCCCTCCATCATTAAATTAATTAAATTAATTATATTTATTTAATTCATCTAATTTTCCCATATTCCTCTCATTAATTGATTAAATAATTTTATTATTTGATTAATTAATCCAAAGATCCTAAATTCTATTTTAATCCCCCATTTATCCTAATTAATCCCATCATTTTCCATTATCTACAAATAAATAAATTCAAAAATTCAAAAAGTCACATGACTAGCTAAGAGTTATCTAGATTCAGTGAAACTAGACACTCCCACAAAAGTCAAATTAACTTTTCATCTCCATCATCCATTCCATACTACATCTTTAATCCTATCCATTCACATAAGGATAAGCCCTAGAAGCTTCCATCCTTGTCCTAATTCCTCTCATGCAATCTTATCCATCCATTCATCTTTAATCTCAATCATCCATCCTTATAGAATGCCCTAGAAGCTTCTAACCTTGCCCTAATTTGTCTCATTTAATCCTAGCCATCCATTCTAATCAAATCTTAGCCATCCATTTTGTCAACCAAAAATTTATAAATCAACCCTCAATCAAGCCATTTTTAAGACACTTTTGAAGGTAATGTCATGATGTCCAAGTGAGCAACCAACAATCAATATCAACATCAAGAATCCATTGGAGCACAACCACCATTTCTTGATGCAACAAGGGCTAGTTTTGGTGAGAACTTTCTAGTTTTTCATTTAATTTTGCTAACCCTTTGCTCAATCGGAGGTGTTGTTAGATATGAAATAGGATCTTTGATTTGATGCATTGTTCCTTATTCTATTTCATATTTTAGCATCCACATTGCTGGACGCCTAGTGGGGCCTTGTCCCTTGCTTGATCTTGGTTTTTGCAAGTTTTTATTAGTTTAATCTTGTAGGTTTTCAATCTTTTTGGGCAAGATCAAGGGGTAAGCTTTTGCTGGAAGCATCCTATGGAAAACAGGACTTCACAGTAGACACTGGAAGGCCCAAAAACCCTAGAATTCATATATAACTTGATACATTTATGAGGTAACAAAATTTAAATTTTTTTAGGGGCTCACATTTTTTATGACACCCTTATTCATCCATTATCGTGGGTATTAAAAAAGATTAGTTTTTTAAATAATTTTTTTCATAGTTTAAATCACATTATTTAAAATATTTTAAATCAGAGTTTTTTTTCTCGTCATCCGTAGGGTTTTGGTGGTTCATACAGTATGCAGTGTTTTCATTGGATTCATAGGATCTAAACTATTTTAACCCCTGTTTCTTGATCTTAGCCACACATTTACATATATCGATATCTATAAGTCAGGGGTTTATCAACAAACTCCTTGGTTTATCTGGAGATATATTTACAATCAAGGAGTCTGGATTCCTTATATCTAAACATGTTGAGGTTTTTTTTGCCTTTCCGCAAACCCGTGGTCATATTAGGGACTAGGGACTACTATTGACCCCTAGCCTATGGTCCCATGGGGCTTTTATCCCTCATTTTCGACCAAACAAAGGTGGCCTAACTCCAACACCCGCCCCCACTTTTCTGAGTACCACTGCTTGTGGCCAACCTTCTCACTACCTATCCACAACCATTCGCCTGTTGACTCACCACATGAGCTCCACTCATCCTGGTAGCACCGCCTCTACATTGCCTAGGTGCCACCTCTTGATCTACCCCCTTGCTCTTTATGGTCCTAAATTAGTTATTTTTTCAAATTGGCATAACTTTTGCCAAACATATCAGATGTTTATAAATTTACAGGCATTGGAAAGGTGATTTGATTAAATTCACTACGGGAAAGGTGATTTGATAAAATTCACTATGGGAAAGGTTATTTGTCCAAATTTTGCACCAAAAATCAAGTATAATCGTTTGAAGTCCCCGCTTTATGTTCAAACTTGAAACTAGCATAACTTTTAATACAAAGTCCAATTTTAGCATTTTTTTTAGTTTTTAGTTTTTTTTAATGCTAACACCTTTCTTGTAGCATTTCACTAGTCAAAGACCATTTTTATCAAACTACTAACATCATTGTGTGCAACTCATTTGTTCAAAACTACATTTTCATCACTAGATTAGTTGTACACTTTGTATGCTTAAAGGTCAATTAATCATGTTTTCCATGTTTGTGTAAGCTATTTGATGTGTATTCTCTATCCTCACACCATAAGGTGATCTTGGAGATAAAAAAACACCTCTTAGTTTACTTTTTGGTGTTAAACCCAAGAATCTAAGTGCGTATGCTCTCTCCTCACACTGCAAGGTGATCTTGGAGATTAAAAACACCTAAACTTCTTTCCCTTTAGTAGGATTGCCTAAGGATTTGATCACCTCAGGGAATGACTCAAACCATGTGTTCCAATGGGGTACATCAAAGGGGTGAGAATTGAAATAGTTGCCTCAAAGGAGCAATCATTGTGTTTTGGCATAGCGTTGATGCCCCTTTGTGGAAGGAGTCAAGGTGAAGTAAGAGTGGATTTGACCATGAACACATGCTTGTAGCTGGGCTCTGGTTCACAAATTTTGGCCTTACGTACCTAGCATATAATAAGGGCATTCTCTAGTCACTTGTATATCCTAAATTAAGATCTTTTAGCCATCCTTTTTTGAGGTGCATCAGTAAGTAGTTAGCCCTAAGAAGTTACATTGTGCTTCTGGGTTTGTAGAGATGGAGCTTACTATGGGAAAGACCTTGGCCTCCATGGTAATGGATGTATAGGTGGTACATGACCTTGCATTGGACCTAGTTATCCACAACTTGGTAGAAACATATTAGTGAGCCCACAAAGATTGACACTCTCACTTGAATAGAATAAGCTTGTTCATGTGTTTGGTGTGTTTTGTCATAAACCCGTGGATACCCCTTGATCTAAAAACATCCAAACATTACAAAAACTTTGAATATCCCAAGTTAAAAGTCCAACTTTGAGAGAGACCTAAACAAAAAATCCTTTTTGCCAAAGGTTGACACATTTGAGATCTAAATCCACGTCTAAACCACATCCATACCCTTGAAAATCCAAATTCAAGTCAAAACCCTCCCTTCCTAATCAAACCATAATCACAAAAACTCATACCTTAACCCATATTCAAATCCCCATCATCCACTTCATCCTCCAATCCAAATCATCCTCTTTCACCCCACAATTATTGAATTAAGATCAAGCCCCTAACCAATCCACCATCATTTATCATTGTCTTACTTAAGAATTTTCCTATCTTGAGTAGCAATCCAAAAATCAATCATCTATCTAAGGTCTTTTGCACCTTAATCATTTCCAAATCAAACTCTTTACTTAAGAACATGGCCTATATTAAGTACAAAAATGAATCCCCATCCACAAATCAAATCAAATCATATTTATCCAACAAGGTCTTGAATCTTAATCCTCATCCATAATCCAATCATTTGATTCACATCTACCAAGCCAAATCATCTATAACCTCATTGCCTTAGCCAAATCTATCAAACCTTCACAAACCTTTATCAATCAAATCAAGAAAAATTCAATCACTCTTCATAGGCTTTCAGCCATCAAATCCAATATCCATTCATTACCATGTGATCCAACCCAAAACCTTAAATCAATCAACCTTAGCAACATCATCAAGGTCCATCTACATTTAATTCCCAATTCAATTCAAAGCCACACACAAGTCACTTTCCCCCAATCATCATCATCCATAATCAAATTAACCAACATCCAAATCTTTCATAACCCAATCCATATCAATTGTCATCAAATCACTCTAAAGTCCACATTACCCTAGTCACATCATCATTGCACGCCCCCCATAACTAGATCTCAAACCAAGAACATGGATCCTCATGCACAAACTAGATCCTCATGCACAAACTGGACCCTCATAACCTCGATTCATGGCATATCTCAAAAAAATAGGTGATAAAGATGCTCTCGTAGAATATCTTATTAAGAAAGGGGCTAAACTCCCTTGTAAATTTGACATGGAAAAACTCAAAGATCTCATCCATTTTGATTCATCCTCACCACCTTCCTCCAAAAACCTTTTAGACCATTCATCTAAACACTCAACTCATGACCATATCGCCTACCACAATTATCAACAAATGGGTGGTATCATCTTACCACCTCCATCTCTTCACAATGCCACTTCATCTTCTAATTTACATCAACAAAGTTAGTCTTCATCACTTCCCTCATCAACCACAATCCCTTCTACAACATCCCATCAATATGTTCCCACATTTTCCAATCCACTCCAAACTTCATCTCCACAAATGATAAACCTCATTAAATCACTCCCACCTCTCTCCATACCTCAACAAATAACTCCAGTCCAACCCATATTAACACCATACCAGCCTACATTACCACCATACCAACCCATATTACCATCATACCAACCTAATCCATCCACACATCAAGCCAATCCCACATCAACTTATTGTGTGAATATTCCCCAACATCCATATCAATAAACTCTCATTTCTTCAAATATCATCTAGCATCCATATCAACAAACTCCCACTTCTTCAAATATCATCCAGCATCTATATCAACAACCTCCCATTTCTTCAAATATCACCCAGTTCATCCAATCAACTTCTCACTTCTTCTCATATCCCCCAAAACACATATCAACAATTTCCTAGTTATTCAAATATCATCCAACATCCATATCAACAACCCCCCACTTCTTCAAATATCCCTCAAAACATGTATCAATAATCTCCCACTTCTTCAAATATCATCCAACATCCATATCAACAATCTCCCACTTCTTCACATATCATCCAACATCCATATCAACAACCTAAACAAAATAATAACCATGCACAACCCAAAATCACAATCAAAGGAAGCCCTCAACTTGACAATGATTATGATGATGAGAGTCTTGTAGACTATCCCAATAATGTTGATAGCCTAGAAGATTAAGAAGAATATCCTATTGAACCTTATGATTTATCTAGAGCTGAACATGATAGTGCTTATTTAGAATCCATCACTATTTGAAAACTCTCCCAACTTCTCAATCATATATTCATGAATGCCTATAACCATCAACATCTTTTCTTAAACAAAGAACATGCTAGTACTAGCTACCTCATTAACCGAAATCAAATGTCCATAAGTCATCCTCATACCAACCTTGACAAGGGAAATTCCACTCTAGCGTTTGCATCCTATGTAAATCCTCCATCTTCACAACCTTTTCAATCTAACTCCTCCCACCAGTCCAAATGTTAGAATCCTCCATCCTCATAGCCTTTGCAATCCAACTCCTCCCATCAAACAAAATCATCCTTTTCACATTTCCTCCAAGAACTACTAGCAAAGGATCCTAAGTACAAAAGAAAAAGCAAAGTTGTGGAGTCATCCAATTCCACTCATCCAATGTCATCACCCTCTAGCACATGCACACATGTTGTCACTAAGAAATACATCAATCCCGAGCCTATTAAACACGAACAAGAGCCTCTTAGTACCATGCAAACACCATCATGCAAGCCAATCCCTATTCTTGTACCTATCAAAGAACCTCTTAATACCATGCATATCCCTCTAGCACCCTCATGCAATGCAATGCCTATTAAGTTTATCAAAGAGTCTCTGACCATAAGCTCTAGTCAAAATGTATCATGCAATCCAATGCCTATCCTTGAACCTATCAAAGAGCCTCCTTGTACCATGTCTGTCCATCTAGTACCATCATGCAATCCAATGCCTATCCAACTATCGAAGAGTCTCACAATAAATTCAAGTCAAAATCCATCATGCAACCATGTTGTTGATTATTCAAAGCCTATCAAACCCATCCAAGAAACCTCTATTCTCATCCAAACTCAAAAGCTATGTCAAGAATCAAATCCAAAGTAGGATAAAAAATGCACCCAACCAAGTCAAGGACAAACTATCCAAGCTACTCAAGGTCAAATTATCCAAGCTACTCAAGATCAAATTATCCAAGCTAGTCAAGATCAAAATTTCTAAGCAGCTTCCATCTATGATCAAGATCCTATCTATGATCAAGAGAACCATGACGATCCCTTATCCAACTTTACACCATCTAGGATTAAGAGATCATAACTCCTCCCATCCATGATCAAGAAACCCACATTAATCCTATCCATCATCCAACAACATCCCATGATGAGACACTTGGTCCCTATGAACACATAGACAATGAAGTAAATGACATTGCTTATATCAAACATATCAATGAGTAAGCTAGCATTAAGCATTCAAATGATCAAAACATGGCAAGCATAAACAATGATCAAGACACAATAAGCACAAACAATGATCAAGGAATGACAAGTGTACACAATGAAAAATCACAAGCATCCTATCAACTAGGATCCACCACCTTCATCAAGTCGATTTTCTCGTGGATGGGACAATATCAAGTTCTAATAGTTCTTGGCAACACACCAATGGGCTGGCATCATGCTTCATAAAAAAACAAGTATCCTCTTGCAACCAAGATATGTAAAAGAATGAACTATAAAGGAAAAGGATCGGGCCTTCATAAGCAAGGCATCCTATAGCATGTCCCAATCTACATCAAGCATGGTCAAGGTATCAGATATCAATCATCTAAACAATCTCATGGTGTTAGTGATACTTTAGTGATCACTGTGGCAACTTAATCCAATGAAAGCATCGAAATAGGGACCATTCATAGCCCCTACAATAAGCTTGCTACTAACAATCATTCCACCTCTACTCTCCCCACCATCAAACTTTATCTTCCACATCCTAAACCCATCAATTGGGACCAACAAAATTGTAAAGCATACAAAGCAATAGATCCAAATCAAACATCAAATGTGCATGAATAAAAAAATCAAGAAGAAATATGGATCCCAAAGCAAAGTGAATCAATCAAATCAAGCAAAGAAAATATCCAAATGTAGTAATCATGCAAAATGTGGAGCCACATCGAATAAATTCATGTTGCATATAATAGGTGTCCACAACCTTCAAGCTTATCATTGCTCCCAACACATACAATGCATAAGAATGTTGCATATAATACGTGTCCACCACCTCCCAAATTGTATACAAACGTTGGTTCTAATCACCATCCTAATCTAAAATCCATAATCCATTATCCACCATCCCAAGTATGGCGAGTCAAGAATTCTCCAACCCAATCTAAATCACCAATTCATCCACCTAAATCTTACAAACCTCAATCATCTAATTCAATATCCAACATCCCCTATCCAAATCCAAAATCACATCTCAAATCCAAAAACCCAACTCCCAAATCCATTGTATTGTGGTAACAACACTTTATCATAAGGGCTATGATGGTACCCTATCAAGATGTAAACAATTGAATAAGGCCAACTCCATTATCAATGAGGATCATGACAACATTATTGTATTATACACGAGTGCTCTGATCCTAACAAAGTAATTACTACAGGCAAGTCACTATTGCCATGTTATGACAAGAGAATTTACATCAACCATATCGGATGGACAAGTTCATGTGAAGACCCTTTGAATATCAATCTATCAATATCATCCAATCAATGAAGCAAAAATAAAAATCAAAAACATCCAATTTTTTTAAAAATTGTCAAAAATAAAAAAAATTAAACAATCAAAATAGTAAAAGAGAAAAGCATTCATCCAATGGTGAAAACCATTTCATGGTGTCTTGCATAAGTACCATGATGAAAACCCATTCATGGGAATCATGTGTAATTCAAGTGTTTATGTACCTTACATTTGAGGGAAAATTGTCTCATCTATCTTATCCTATCATCATCACCCATTATATTTGCATACCTATCCCATTGAACCAACCCATCCTCCCCTCCTACTTTTGACTTTGACAAGGAAAGGGTAATAATGTTAAAACATGGTTTGGATATCTCTTGACGTGCTCAATATTTTACAACCAATCCTATCACCCTATTGTCATAAACACTGTAGTGTAGAGTCTTGAGTGGCTAATTTGTCCCCATTTCTGGCATGATCAGCTAGCGGAGTTTGAGTTAGCTCAGATAGTGATACAGATCATGCATAGTAGCAACCACAGGTGGAGCTTGATCCTAACACTGCAAATGATATAGGACATGTCACCATTGCATCTATTTTAGGAGTGCCAAGATATCATCCCTTTCGGTTGAGAGGAGTCATTAAGGGATAGAGGGTCACTTGTCTGGTTGATAGTGGAGCTACTCACAACTTTATTGATGAGGGTTTAGTTGTGAAGAGAGGACTACAGGCTGAGGATTTTTAGGGTTTCAGTGTGACAGTTGCAGATAGATTTACCGTGAGTTGCACTAAGAAGGTACCCCAGCTTAGCATTCGAATGGGTGACTACACATTGACTGATGAGTTCTATGTAGTAGGATTGGGAGACATTGATGTTGTTTTAGGAGTTCAATGGTTATAGCCACTTGGTAAGTGCATATAGGATTTTCAGAAGATGGAGCTTGAGTTCATACATGATGGGAAGAAGATTGTATTGAGAGCACTTTCAGATAGAGGACCTAGGGTTGTTTTAGTGACGAGGATAAGGCATTGTTCAAACATGATGATGTTGCTTGGGTAGCCCAGTGTTTTATATCTTCCAAATCTTCTTCTAGCAGTCAAGAGTATCATGTAGATATCCAATCGGTGCTTGAAAAGCATAGTGTGGTGGTTGGAGAAATTCCTCCTGGTAGGCCACGAGATCATGGGTTTGAGCATGTCATTGAGTTGGAGGAGGGCTCCAAGCCCATCATCACTACACCTTATCGTCATCCGCAACATTTCAAGGAGGAGATTGAGAAGATGATTAATGAATTACTTGACATGGGACACATTCGTCCTAGTTCCAGTCCTTTTGCTTCTTTAGTTGTTTTGGTGAAGAAGAAGGATGGAACCATGAGGATGTGTATTGATTACATGGCATTGAACAAGAAGACAATTAAGAACAGGTATCCCATTCCTAGGATTGATGAGTTGCTTGATGAGTTATATGGGGTAGTTTACTTCTCAAAGATTAATCTTCGTTCAGGGTATCATTAGATTCATGTTCGTGATGAGGATATTCATAAGATAACTTTCATATATAATTATGAACACTATGAGTTCTTGGTTATGCCATTTGGTCTTACTAATACTCCTGTTACATTTTAGTCATGCATGAATCACATCTTTCCTAGGCAGTTGCATAAGTTTGTATTGGTATTCTTTGATGATATTTTGATATACAGTAAGACATGGGAAGAACATCTTTAGCATATCGTTGAGGTGTTGAGTATCATGGAGGTGTAATAATTATATGCTAAGGTGTCCAAATGTGAGTTTGGTATGACTGAGATCCTCTACCTGGGGCATGTGATTGGAGTTGATGGAGTCAAAGTTCACCAAGAGAAGATACAAATTATTCTGGATTGGCCACCACCGAGGAACATTTTAGATTTGAGAGGATTCCTTGGGCTATGTTGCTACTATAGGAGATTTGTTAAGGGGTTTTCATAGTTGGCAACACCTCTCATAGATCTCACCAAAAAGGGAGCATTCAGATGGTTGGATGAGGCTCAGGATACTATTGATAGGCTCAAGCAGGTGATGAGTTCTTGTCCAATGTTGGAATTACCAGATTTCATGCAACCTTTTGTGTTGGAGTGTGATGCATCAGGAGAGGGCATTGGTGTGGTGTTGATGTAGAATAAACATTCCATTGCATTTGAGAGAAAGAAGTTGAGGGATGTGGAGAGGCTTTATTCCACCTATGATAAGGAGATGCTCGCCATCATGCATGCATTGGCAAAGTTTAGAAAATACTTGGTGGGTATCCGATTTGTGGTTAGGATCGACCACAATAGCTTGAGGCATTTTCTGTCACAAATAGATTTGATTGAGAGGCAGCAAAAGTGGGTGAGAAAGATTCATGTATATGACTTTGACATCGAGTACGTTAAGGGGAATAACAATGTGGTTGTCAATTCTCTATCCAAGAGGCCTACTCTTTGTTCTATGTTAGAGATTTCAGCAAATTGGAAGGCTCACCTTTTGGTCAAGTATTCCAACAATACTTTTTCTTGTGAGATCATGGATGGCCAAATTCAGGATGACAGGTATAAGGTGATAGATGATGTGATCTTCTATAAGGATAGGATCTATTATTTACCTGAGTCGAAGTTGAAGGAGAAGATTTTGAGGGCTACTCATGATGCTCCACTTGCAGGGCATCTAGGTTTCTTCAAAACCTACAGGCAGGTGAGAGAGAGATTCTCATGGAAGGGTCTCAAGGATGATGTCTCACAACATGTCAGAGAGTGTATGACTTGTCAATAGAACAAGTCAGAGCATACTTCCCCAACAAGATTGCTTCAACCATGTTCTATTCTGGAGTGGAGGTGGGAGAGTATTTTGATGGATTTGATAACTGGTCTACCAAGATTCCATGGTAAGGATTGCATATTTGTTGTTGTTGACAGGTTGAATAAGTATGCACACTTCTTTGCAATTCCCTCAGATTATTCAACACTTTAGGTTGCAGATCTTTTCTTCAGAGAGGTGTTTAGGTTGCATGGACTTCCTAAGACCATTGTCAGTGATCAGGATAATAGGTTTCTCAGCATGTTTTGACAGGAACTTTTCTGATTGGCTAGTATGGAGTTGACGTTGAGAACGAGTTATCACCCTCAGACAGATGGGCAGACAGAGATTGTCAACAAGTGAATTAAAGGATATCTTTGTAACTATGTTGTAGTGCAGCAACGTGCTTGGATCAAGTGGTTACACTTTGGTGAGTATTGCTATAATACCACCTATCACATGTTGATCGACATGTCGCCTTTTAGGGCCTTTTATGGTTATGAAGCTCCATCATTTGTAGACTTGGCTTTTGATGATACTCGAGCTCCCAGAGCTAAGGAATTGATGTAGGATAGTCAGGCTATCCTTAAGGCACTTAAGGATAATATTCAACAGGCTCAGAACCAGCAAAAGATGCATACAAATAGACATAGGGTGGAAAGGACTTTTGAGGTTGGTGATTTGGTCTTTTACGCCTTCATCCATACAAATAGTATGCATTGAAGAAGAGTGGTGTAGAAAAACTGAAGCCTAGGTTCTATGGTCCCTACAGGATTTTTAGGAGAGTTGGGGAGGTAGCATACGAGCTTGAGTTGCCAACAGGCAATAGGATTCATAATGTCTTTCATGTGTCTTGCCTCAAGAAGGCTCTTGGACAACATATTATTTCTTCTGCTGATCTTCCACCTCTTGATGAAGAGGGCACTTTGGTTTTGGTTCCTAATAGCATCTTAGAGATGAGGGAGCAGTGTTTGAGGAACAAATTGATCCGTGAGTACTTGGTGAGATGGAGAGATTTTCCATTGGAAGATGCAACATGGGAAAGAAAGCAGATTCTGCAGCATCCAGATTTGTGATTGCTTGAGGACAAGTAATCCCGCGAAGGGAGGACTATAATGTCCCCATTTCTGGTATGATCGCCTAGCAGAGTTTGAGTTAGCCTATTCTTCATTCCCGTAGGCTAATTCACTTGGAAAGGGAATGTTTTGGTTGAGCTATGGTTTGAATGTCAACTTGGCTTTGATATTTGGAGAATTGAATTTTATTGGGCTCAACTATTTTTCCTGGGCATGACGTGAGCGGGAGATGACTTGATATATCTTTGCCTTAATTTTGAATGGCTCAAAAATAATAAAACAATTGTTCTTGAAGTGGGATGACCCATTTTGGGTATTTGAAAATAAATACAAATATTATTATTTTATGGAGAAGTGCAACCCATTTGGAGGGATAAGGACGACAAAGAAATAAAGAAACACAAACATCACGACATGTTGAGACACTTTGAGAAGTTACGACAATTTAAAGGCAACGATGATTAGAAAAATTAAGCTCGTAGTGTCCTTGGGATCCAAAACAATCCTCACGATATTCTATGTCATTGACAAGGACACTAGCTATAACTTTCTATTGGGGAGACCATGGATTCATAGGATGAAGGTAGTCCCTTCCAATTTTTTCCAAGAGGTTCAATTCTTGTACCTTGAAAAGATCTATGTTGCATTTTAGGAGATCCTAAACCATTAAGTATGGTCAAGACAGATGCAACCAAAAAGAAGATAGGTATTCCCATTGACTACGAGCTATCAACAAATAAAATTTCCATTCTAGATTCAACGCCTCATTCGATATGCATAAAGAAGGTAGAACAATCTAACAAGATAATAAATAATATGGAAGTGAGGACCTTTAAAAAGGGAGAGTCGTCAAAGAAAAAATAACTAGTTCTAAAAGAAAAAATGACCAAAATTATGGAGTTATTGGAAAAATATGGCCCCATTCAATTCCCTTTGGATGTATTTACAATCAATGTATTCTCCAATAACGCATTAGAGAGGACTAGTCAAACTATCCTAGCCAAACTAAGTATGGGTGAAATTCCTCCAATGACAAAGTGGCCCAGGATCGAGGAACAATTTCAAACCACCACACTAGATCTAAGAGATGCAGAGCCAGGAGCCTTTTATGATCTTGATTAAGAAACATAAAAAAACTATACTCCTTTGATACCACCAAGAGAGATGTCATCAAGTGAATCATACGTGCCTCAAACTCAGGAAGTAAGTGACTCTTACGTACCACTTTAACCTCTTGAAGATACATATACACCTTGGACAACCCCAATGAAAGTTGAACCTACTAATCAAGGAGAAGCTTATTCAATTAATAATGAGTCAAAAAATGCTCCAAAAGCTTCGACTAGAGCTTTTATAGCTCCAAATACCCAAGAACGACATTCTACTTCAACCTCAATACAATCCAATGATACATGGGAAGCACCATTAGTTCAAATTGAAATGATTGAAAGGCTTCTTGATGAAGATGAGGTTAGTGAAGGAAAATTTCATGAAGAGTGCATAATGCAAATAACCATAGGAGTAGAAGATCCTATTATCCTTGAATTACTAGAGAAATATATAGGATACTCCATGGACCTATGAATGAAGCCAAATGTAAAGATGAGCATAAGTTTTCTTCCCCCACAAGAGCAAATGGATCCTTAGACTCCCTTCGAGTTGTTTCAATTTTTGTAAAGCATATAGGGACGCGATGAAGTTAAAATCTATATGCAAGACGAATTTGATCTACTCATTGATTTATTGAATTATGATGGAGTCCTGTATTGGACCCCTTCTCATTAGCAAGCCTACAAATCCTTGGCTCATATTATGCTACCCCAATATATCATAGAGTTGAACCCACAAGAGAAAGGTAATCCCTCAGGACCCTACAAAATAGGAGAAATAATCCTTAGGAAGGGCAGTACCAAGAACATGAAGCATAGAAAGAAACACAAATTTTGAGAAGATTGGAAGGGTCCCTACATAATCAAAGAAGATATTGGAAATGGTGCTTATCTTTTGTGCACTATGGAGGGTGAAGAGTTTGGTGAAATGGTTAACGCCTTTCACCTTAAGAAATTTTGTGTCTAAAAACCCTAAAAATCATAAAAACACAAAAAAATTAAAAAAATCAAATAACTCAAGAAAATCCATAAAAAAGTATAAAAATCAATAAAAGAAAAATTGCATTCCTCATTTTGTTTCATCATGCATTTGTGAGTGACATGCTCTTATCCAATTTTTGTCTTAGTGAGGAATCTAAGGTTGCTAAGCTATAGGTTGACCCTTTGAGATTCCTTATGATCATATTTACCAAAAATCATTTCCCTTTACATCTCCCAACAAGTTCAAATTGAAGCCAAACTCTTAGCTTTATATTGATCCTAGACTTGATGAATCATGATATTAAGTTCAAGAAAAGTCAGTCTTCAAACCTACAATACCTAATAGAAGCTTGCAAGTAGACCTTCCCCATTGCTCCTTAGCAAAAGGGAAGTCTGACTAGATAGTGAAAACCCTTGGTGGTGCTTAGCCCCTTATCTTTCCTGGCCAAAAAATTCTGAGGGATCATAACTCCATAGAAAGCAATAAAAAAAAGAGTGCAAAAAAAGAGGGAGATCATAAAAAAAGATCATGAAAAATTCAAAAAAAGAGAAAATAAAAAAATAAAAAAAAGATGATGTTGCAAAATATAAAAAGAAAAAGAAAGAAAAAAAAAGAGAAAAAAAATAATAAATAAGAGGATTGATGGTGTCTGTACTCTCGGATGGAAATAAGTCTAAGCTCGAAGCTATGAGGGTGGTATCTATCAGAGATAATAAAAAGGAGAGGTATAAATCACACACACACACACACACTAGCTGAGCAAAACCAAGAGTTCAACTATATTTAGGACCGTCTTCTACTTTGGAGCCTTTCCTTTACCCCAGGTCTATGTTGTTGGCCATTTTAATCTAAAGTATAGAAGGTGTTAATAAAATTTGTTGCTTGCCTAAGTTGAAAGCTTATCAAAATATTTTATCTAGACAAGGATCAATATCTAGCCTTTTTTAAAGACAAAATCAGGAACTTTCCATCTCCCTCATGTTCCCACTTGAGTTCTTCATAAAATCCTATCCCAAGTTTTAGAAGGTCCCCCTATACCAAGTCAACTTGTAATCCCCTGAGTCAAAAATCTTACTTAAGAGCATTCACGGTGTTTGTTCCACTTGCATACAACATATCATAAAGTGAAAATCAAAGCAATATAAATCATGTCAAAACTCATGTCACAACATAGAAATAGGAAAATATGTTACATTCATACTTTCACATGTTCTTGCATCCATATATTTCATGACACATCTCATATATTTTAGAAAAAGACCAAAAACATTGCATTATAATTTTGTTGTTTATAATAAGAAGCCTCAACTATCCATGTGCACAAAATAATAAAAGGGGGCATAAGATATCAGACACAAGTCGAACTTGAATAGAGTAATCATAGTACACATCAAGAAGAGTCTAAGTTCATAAAAAAAGTGCACACAAGCATGCAAGTCTCCCATGCAAGGGGGAAAAATCAAAACTTAAGACTAGAAACTTCAAGGATGATTCTGCCTAAGGGAACCCTTGGGGCTCCTGCTTTGAGGTCTCTGTTGATGGTGTTTTTAGCACACAACAACGCAGGTGTGATTGTTGGTATCACACCTCTCTTGAAAAAGATATCCTATCCAAGATAGGACTGCCCTAAGGATAATACAGCTAGGTCTTAGCTTGCATGGAATAACGTCAATGGAATGTGATTCATTGTACCAACAAGGGGACTTACATGTAATGCAAGGTTTATGAAATATGAAAGCAAAGTATATGTAGAAACCCTAGATGGTTTAGATTGTGAAGTCTGAAATTTCAGTAGACAAGCAATAAAATGCTGCTCAAATCCTAAATCTACCAAACTTGATGTAAAGAAAATGCAAAAGGAGAGGGAGAGAGAGAGAATGGATAAGAGAGATCCTATAGACAATTGTAGAAATGATCAACAAACAGATAGACAGATTCCCAATAATAAACAAATCTCTGCTTAACCAGGCAACCCACAATGCCACAGAGATTGTGCAATCTTCTAAGGAAATGCAATGATTTTCAAATCGTGGAGGGTTCATCAAACACCCAACTCTTGGTGCAACTCAATGAATTCACACAATCAAACTTAGCTCATAAAATATGCCCAGACTAACCATGCAAAATGACATACAATTAGCAAGCCACCATTGGTATGGACAGGAATTCCATCAAATATCTGAATGATTAATCACAAATGCAACTGAATGTTAACTAATTTTAGATTAATATGAACCATGAAATCCAAAATGAGACAACACAGAAACACAAATTCCCAATAACCTGCAAATCTTGCTTTGTATTGACTAAATTTTGGCAGAGTCTGAGCAATTCATTATCGAATCTTACTTCCTACAATAAGAGAATGATGGCCCTTTTATAGAAAAGGCACCATACCGAGTTTTTCAATGGACAATGAAGATTAACTCAACACTAATGGTCCAGATTACATGGCATTTAATGGGATACATTAGTTTGTTGCATTTTCAGATTTGCATTTGTCCTTTAGGAAAAAGAAAAAATACAACTTGTAAATACATTGAATCTGGAAAAAAATGGATACCCATTTAGTTGTATATGATGAAAAGTCAATTTTCAAGGCCTAATAAAGCCAAAATAGAGTCACATGACACTTGAAAACTTGAGCTAATGTGGATTCATGGGATTCCAAGTGCTGACCAGATCAAGAGGAGTATATGGCATGTTTTTGGTGAAAATGTATCCAACTAGATGCTTGTTGGGTCATCATTGCATGATTGGACTGCTAGGACAACTATGAACAAGTGTGAACATGTCTTGGACATTGCACTAGATTTGTAGGAACTGCCATGAAAGAAACATGATCTTCAATGTCTTCTAGCTCCTAAGGCCTATCTCCATCATCTTGGACATCATACTGGCTTCCTTTTGCATGTGTAGCAGTAATTTGGTTGATAAAATGTCAATTCTACATTTCTGGGTCAGCAAGGTACCTCTGTGTGTTCATCCTTCCAAGGCAGCTCCAACAAGCTCTTGTGTCTTCCAAGACCTACAATTCACAAAGACAAGCATCAATTTCATCATAAATAATCATTTTCCATCATTATAGGTTTAAGAAACATCCATTTGCAGCCATGGATCAGTCAAGAACAACTCATTGTCAATGCCACCTCCTTATAAACAACTTCATAAATCTAGTGATTTTTGCATGATTTTCTGCATTTTTTACCATTTTTCAAGTACCCATTTGGCCAATATATTGATCTAGGAGGTTTTTGTGGCCATTAGAATCCATTTGGGGACTTTTATTTCATGTTTTTATAGCCTTTTTTGCAAAAGCGAGATATTTGGGGGGTACGGACTTTTCATGTGCAGTAGCATTAATTGTTGTAAAACGTGCCCAAAATCCACACAAACTTGGTAAAAATGTTCATCATGATGTGATAGATTGGTATGCAATTCAAATTCATCAAGAAAATCTAATTTGCACTTTGAAAAACTCAATTTAGGCCAAAATACTAAAAAATGTTGATTCTAGGGGTCACTGACTAAAAGTTAGTCAGAAGTGATTTTAGCACTGAAGTTAGTGAAGTGCAATTCTAGCGCTAAACACCTTTAGTACGGATTTAATGGGTCACTGACTTAGCATGAATTTTGGGTCGGACTGACTAATTAGAATAGTGCTCCATGAGGTCAATCGGTTCATTTTTTAGTGCAGGTCTGTGAGGTCTGTTTTTAGGGCTAACTTCATTGGTGGGGATTTTTGCTGTGACCAACCTAGTGCGAATTTTGGTACCGACTGACCTGTGCGACTTTTGGTACCGACCGACTTGCACGACTTTTGGGTCCGACTGACTTAGCAGTAGCTTGGAGAGAAGTTGGTCGGAGGTGAATTTAGCGCCGAAGTCAGTGAGCAATGTTTTTAGCGCCGAAGTTGGTAGCAACTGTTTTTAGCACAAACTCAGTGGTTCATGATTTTAACGCCGAAGTCAGTGACTCTATTTTTTAGCACTTAAGGTAGTAAGAGGCATTTTTAGCATCAGATTTTGAATTGGCCAAGGTGAAAGTATATTTAAAAATATATTTAAGTATAAGTTTAGTACTTTAAATATTTTTAAATATACTTTCAGGATGTTTGAGATAGGTTCCAGATCCATGGGATTTCATATGTAGATTCTAGAATTTTGAGGTTCCACCAGATTTTAGACTTAGCCAATTTTTAGGGTTTTCAAGGTTTCAGACAGCGAAATCAGGGCTTCAGGACCATGCATCAGAATGAAAGTATATGAAGCCCTTAGTGAAATCTTGCAGAATTTGACATGATTTTGCAACTCTAAGACCTAGAAACTAGGAATTTCAACATGAGACATCCTGTAGAAGCAATTTCAAGGACAATATCCAGTGACATAAGATTTTGGAGCAGAATGCAGCAACACCCAACTTTAATGCAAAAGGCAACAAATGGCTATCTTTCAAGCACAAGACCACTCAAGACACTTCCAAATCAATCACAAAAGACATCAAATCACTCCAATCATGCAAAATACTCAAATCTAGAAAAAATCATGCACTCTAAGCACAAATTCACCTTCTCATCAACATAAGTAACAAAGGTTGAGACTCCAAGCCAAAGAAAAAGAAGGGGGTCTCCATTTGGAAAAATGGAGCGTGTGTGCAAGGCACAACAGTCTCCTTGGACTATTTGTTGCCTTAGAAGGTCTATAAGACCTATGAGAATAATAAGGTATCTGACTAGAAGCACGTGAATGGGATGGGACCGTTGTCTGAGTCCACCGTTGAACCCCAAGATTAACCATCTCGAAGTAATACATTCTCAGCCTCAAGCACACTAATCCTAGCTTGTTGAGAAGCAATGTTCTGATCTATGTGATAAGCAGGAGCTAGGATATCTATATGATGACATGTTGAGGATGGAAAGTGTGTATCAACAAGGAGAGTCACCCTTGATCGACTGGTAGTAGGGAGTAGTGCATCTAAGAAAGCATTACGAAAGAGTTCCCTCCACCCATCCGTCATACCTATGAAGAGAGAATGAAGAGATGATGATTCAAGAGTTAATTGTGCACCAATATATTAAAATGATCAAAAGAAATGAAAGGAAAAGATTAAGTTAGTAGAATACTCATGAGGATCACCTGGTTGCCAAGAAGGATCACTATGCCTCATATCCTCCTCTGACAACTCTGAAAGTAGACCATGCACATGTCTAGGTGGAGTTGCCTCTGATGTTATCTCCTCCACATCTACATGGAACTCTACGTCCCCTTCATCATGTTCCTCCTCATTAGGATCATAGTCCTCATCTGTAGAGTCATCAATCTTCTCCTCAATGGTGATAAGTCTACGAGATTGAGGTATATGCACTTGCCTGTGACTAACCTCACAAACAAACCTAGTAATCAAGACTCTAGGAACTAGAGGAAGCCACAAAAGTTCCCTATGTTGAGCATCACCATCTTCTGCATAGATCTATAGCAAGTGGGTACTGGGGGAAAATCCTCTCCAAACTATTGAAGAACTCTGGTGCTATGATGAGTCCCAACTGAGCCATTCCTATGGTCAAATGACTCACCCCTCAATAATAGTCATGTACTACACTGACACCTAGCCACAAACCCTACATATCAACATAGGGATAAAAAATGAAATCGACATCTATAAGTGTAGCCATGGCATGAGCGATAGCATCATAAGGACCAAGGCATCCCCATCACATGGCTCTTGGTAATATGGGATTGAAAAGAGGCACACCCCTCTGAAACAGAACAATGTACTCTAGATTCCAAGTTATGATGAGAAAAGGATGACTGAAGGCAAGGGCACCTTGTCATGAGATATGGTATAGGTCTCGATACACCATATCAAGAATTTAAATCCCCCAGGCAAAGGCATATCCACGCTCGAGCCTCTGGATAATTGGTGCCTAGTACCACCTGAGAATGGTAGACCCCTTATCTCCTGATAAACAAGATGCAATCAATCCGATGAAGACTTTCCACAAAGGAGAATTGTGAGGCTAGGAACTGAGGTTAACTAAACACCAAGATGATCCTTTGGATAGTTAACCCCCATATAAGCAGCCCAAGACAATCTTTCCCTCTCTGATTCCTTCTTAGGAATAGCAAGCTGATCACCTTTGACAAGAACTCCTAAGATATCATAAACATCATAGAGAGTAATTTTGATTTTCCACTCTCTGGATACTTAAGGAAATCAAAAAGTATTCCAATTAGCATCCCAGTATGTCAAAATGTCACAACATATGCGGGAAGGATGTACGATGGGAACAAGATCTATCTTATACAAACCCAACTTCTTCAAGACAATACAATTTCTAGTAGAAAAGGACTCAAGGGACTTCATAAACTAAAAATGATCATGGGTCACATTCCACCAAATGCACATCTCCTATCAAAAATAAAGAAACAACATGTTAGATATTTGGCCAATCCAAAAAATCACAAAAACAAGTATAAAACATTCAAAACTTTCACAAAAAATCATATATCAACTGGAAAATTGCAATACACAAGGAAGTTGGTGTCAAAAAGTAGAAAATGCTAAGTGATGGAAGTATCAAAACATTCAAAATTTCCATCTAGAAAGCTTATGGTGGGTTACCCCTTTTACCAGGGCTAATCTCCAGGGGAGACCCAGAATTTAAGACTGAATCTCTAGGGGCAACTTGCCCTAGTGAAAGGGGTGACCCTAACCCACAACCAAGGATGATAAAAAACTACCCATAAAACATAAAAAATGACAAAATTTTAACAAACAAAAACTCACTAAAGGACAAGAAGCAAAAATCTAGGCCATTACAATGAAGAAACTTGAAAAATAATAAATTATTTGCAAGAAATTAACAAAAGGAAAACCTAGAGTTTAAAAGGGGGTTTTCTCATTTCTCGTACCTGATGACCAGTAGGGGGAATATGGTTAGCCATAGCAATGATCTCCTTGTCAAGCTCTCTTTGTTTCCTCTTCACTCACATGATTCCATCATCGTTTGATTACTCTTCACCTCTTTCTTCTTCTCTTAGCTTAGTTTACATCTAGCCATTTGGTTTGTTTTAGCTTTTGTAGTGCTTGCCATGTCCTTGTTTTGTGTGTGCTTCATTCTTACAAGTCCTTAGGGAAAAACAAGATGACTCAGGTAAACCTCACACATAAATGGTATGTTTTTTTCTTTTCTATTACATTGGTTTATTTTTACATCATGATGTTTAATTAACAAAGGTTATGTCATGTACAAATGTGGGACATTGACAATAGGTAAAATTCCATTTTAGGCACAGTACCTACCTTTTATGTAGACTACCTTCCCCGAGGGGGCAAATATGTAAGTAAGAAAAAGATGCACATGCCTACATGGCAGCCCAAGGATGAGCTATAGTCCTACTCACATACAATTAAGCGTGAATATATATACATACCTCTCAACAATGTTCCTCTTGGTGACATGTCTTGGTTCATTTTTCATTTTGTTTGAGCTTTCATAACCTCTAAACTAACCTTCTACAATCTTGCACACCTTCCAACTTGTTTTCTAACCATAGTTTGACAAGTCACTTTTGTCACTCTCTAGCCTTAATAACCACACCAATCTACTTCACAAGAAGGGAAATTAATGTTCCCTAGGGGTATTTGTATCATTGCAACCCTTTAGAATCATCCAACCAACTTCTTCTTTCCATCCCTAACTTCAATTTTATTGTCACTTTCTTTCTTTCTGGGTCACCCCTATCATTGTAAGACCTCCCTGGGTGACCCTACAACTAAATCAAGATCTCTAGGCATGATCTTCCTTGCTGAAAGGGGTGACCCACCCAACAGAGATCCTATGGCTAGTTTAGGGATGCAAAAACCATTTTCACACCTCCTAGATCATTCTCCATCCCAAAAACCACCTATATAAAACTTCCTCTGTGGGTTACCCTTGTCATTGAAGGATCTCCCTGAACAACCCAATCACTTAAGTAGAATCTCCAAGGGCAACTTTCCCTGGTGAAAGGTGCGACCCACTTCTCGAAAGGTGCAACCTTGTCATCTTTTAACATCCGCGATTTCTTCCAGTTTTGGCCTAAATTTGCTCCAAATTAAGCCTTGTTTGCATGAGTTACCTTCCCTAACTAATCATCAACTTCTCTTGATTGACACAAGACTCTCTATCACTCCATTCTAACTCCAAATCAATTCTTCTAATCTCCCAATCAATCACATGCTAACTCCATTTCTTCTTCTGTGATAGGCTATCAAGGCTAGTTCACTCCCAATCAAACCAAGTTCACTATCCAATCAAGCATGTTAACTCTTTAATCAAATGACTTAACTCTCCAATCACCTCCACCATTTTTGTGCTTCTCACAGTGATAAATACCCCCCTCCTCTATGTATTTGGGGAGGCAAATTTAGTATTGTTGCTCTTGCTTTACTTTGTCTCCATAGCATTTTATGCTCATGCAATACCTCGTGAGCCTTTTCAATTTTTACAATTAGCTTTCATAGCTCCAAGCCATTATGCTTCTATGCATTCTTATGCCTAATTCTTCTCAAAGCTTCTAAGCTTCAAGCCATAGTGCTTCGTAGGCATTCTAATGCCCATTTGTTATCCAAGCTTCCATAGCTTCCATTTTATTCATTTTTCTCCCATATTCACTTTTGTCACCAAGAGGAGGACCCCACTGCTATAGAGGAAGAGAGAAGGTTGCCAAAAAGATTTCTAAGGGCTCAAGCTAGGCACTACCATCTTTTTCATACCAAGTTTTTCATGTTTTAGAATAATAATTATCTCACACTCTGGCTCTGGGGAAAGTAATCATTACATTGCTCTTTCCTTGATAGGTTTTGCTTTGATTTAATTAGATTAGAATTACTTTGATTCAATTGGATTAACTTTATTTCATTCATTAGATTAGCATTCATTTCAACTCTTTCAATTTCAATTTCTTAGATTAGGTTCAAAATCACCCCATGAAAACCACAAAAACATTGGAATAGATTGCATATTGGAAAACACATATAGTTGCATACACATTTCAATTCCTAGTTAATTAGGAAACATTTGAACTTGGAGAGAACGGAATCAAGAATTGCTTTGCATACATTTAGAGTGCATTTCATAAGAAAATTACAAAAAAACCATAGAAAACTGAGAGAACAAAACCCTCAGTTCCATCATGAGTTAAACATCAATTCAAACATCAAACACAATGGTGTAGTCACGGATGGAGGGTCCAAGGAAAGGACTGTCCAACTATGCAGACTTAGAGTAAACAAAATGGAATAAGCACAATGAATGAAGCAAAAAATTGGAATTTCAACTAATTCAACTTCACAAAGGATTACAATAGGGCTCATAGGCCTATCACATGAGCATTACAATCTCTTACAATCAGATATGTGAAAGATATGACAATTAGGTACATTCACCTTTCTAACTCTAGAACTACCAACTTCAAAACCTAGAACTATCTATCTATGAGAACTAATTCCAAATGAATCTAGGAGATGTCTATATATCCTTTCCAAGATCTTGGAGTGATCCACGCCGGCCATAAGAGGTTCCAAATCTTAATTCTTGATGAAACGTGTATCTCAGCTTAATTCCAATGGTGAAGGCTCCAATGTTGATGAATTGTGTTGTGGTTCTGGTTGAAGGTGCCTCTAGTCCCATAATGCCTTGTTAGTTGTTCCATTAGGTTCCACAAGTCATGGGAAGGTGCCACAAACACCATATGCCAAGTTGTATGCCAAATGCTCTGAATAGTGAATCCTGATGAAGCTTCTAACAACGATAACTTTCTATAGACAATTGCAAATCTCCTAAATTCTAGATATGTTGTAGATGAATCATTGAAGAATTTTAATCCTGTGCCACGAATTTTGAAATGATCATGTGGTAAAATTTGGTGCAAAATGCTAAGACTATACTTAATGAAATGCAAGAAAAGAAAAGAAACAAATTGTTTTTGGTTGATGCAAGATTGACTTTCAACTTGGGATGCTCTTGTATCACACAGTCAACATGAATAACAAAAATCGTGAACCCCTCCCCTATTTCTAAGTATTCAATGAGCCTAGGCATTAGGGAAGATTCGATACAATCCATCCTTGATGATATTGGGGAGAACTTCCCCCATCCAATTTAACAATAGAACTTAGAACAAGAAAGGGAAGAACAAGAACACCAACAATGAATTAGAAATCAACAACCCTTGATACAACAAGTCTTAAGAGACCAAGAAAGGAGACTACAACAATAGAGACTTATCAAGAAACAAAACAACTTTCATGCTAGGCTAAGGAGACTTAGGACTCGTGCCCCTTTGGGTCATATAATCATTACAACTTCAATAACAATCGAATGTCTCGACATGAATAATCGTAAGAACATACACATAGCACAAAGCCCAACTGCCATCCATGACATTCTACTCCTTGAAGCAAGAGAGAAAAACAACCCCTTACACCCACCTCCACTCAAATGGCTCTTGTCCCATGAGAGGGTGTCACTGGGAGGCCACCTTTAGCAAGGAGTATGGTTCATGTGTTATGTTGGACTATGACTCACCCACAAAATCATTTGGGTTGCATTCTAAATGATACTGAGACAGTATGAAAAATGAAAATTTGGTTAATTAAGAACCATGGTTTTCAACCACAATACCTAGAACTTCCTGATGATATTGGTAGGAAACTGATTCCAAACTAACATAAAAGGAGGTTTGATGTTCTTGTTGATCTTGACATTGCTAGGTGTCTATTGGAATGATATGAGAATTTGACAATTGAATTTGAGAAGAAAGCTATCTCCACACCATATGTTAGTTATATTTCAGAGGAGGAAGATTCAATAACTAGAGATTATGAACCAACTTTAGATTGGATTATATCTACTTCGATGGAAGAAGGTTCTAAAAACTATTGAATTTATTAAAGTCAATTCAAACCATTGTAGGAATGTCTCTTTATGTAAAGAGAGCTTGAAGCCTCTACAATTTGGGAAGTAGACCAATCCTAAGTATGCTTATAGAACCTAGAAATTAATTGAGTTCCCATTCCAAAGTTGATGTTGTGAACTTTCCAGATCATGAGTTAAGGACAATTGCAGAATCCTTTATTGAAGTAAAAAAAGTTCTATCTAAATGAAAAAAATATTCTTAGATATCTATATAAGTTATGCAGTCAAACATGGTTGGTACAGAAGCAGAAGGAATTGATAATAATTGAAATCCAATATCTCAAAATGAAGCTCAAAATGGAGGAGACAATATTATTCCCATAAATCAACACCTACAGCCCATGCAGGATGCTATGATAGTCATTTTCCAATCAATCTTGAGTTGAAACATATCATTTTATTATAAAGTTCATTTGAATAACATTTTAACACATTTTATGAGTTAAATGTTGTGTATACGGGAAGAGAAAAGGTTTCTTTATTGTAATTGGTTTTCAAGAAGCAATTATATTCTAGTAATAGGGAAAGTTTATAAATATGTAATTTGAATGTATTAGTGGGATCATTTTCTACTCTAGAAAACTGAGAGCTTTGTAAAGGGGAATAACTAGAGAATTTGCACTCTTATTCATTTTAATATTTATGAAGAATGGTTGTTCTTATGTCATCATTTCTTCCTGAAGGCTAGTTATTCTTACATTTGTGTAGTGTCATAAATTATCACCATAGATAATTTCACACAAATTTTAGCACCCTCTTGAATGTTATATAAATTTTGTGTCTTGATTGAGGATCTTGGCTAAGTCCTCGGGCAACCTACCCTTTTAGTAGCTAACTGACGAGGACCCTAGCGCCCAAGTGCTAGTGTCTTGCCAATTATGCCCTAAAAAGGTTTTGGATTAAATTATGTCAGCCTTATGTGCCTTGTGTATTGCACCTTGTCGGCCTCAAGTCATTTGGACTGCTGACAAGTAATTGAGATGCATATATATACAAGTTTCTCTCATTCATTTACTCCTAATGACTATCTAGCTAATGATTCTCTATAATAAAGCTCTCTAACAAGGAATTGATCTCTCTATCTACAAGCTCTCTATTTATGCAGATTATTGTTGTGTGTACTAACTCTTGTTATAGATCTTGGTGGAGGCTCCTTCCTCCTTCATTCTCTCCTTGTGGTGGTTTGATAGTGACATCATCCCATCAACGAATTCATGTCCATGGTAACATCTTTCCTTTATGCTTGTTACATTTATCTTTTTTATTTAGATTTGTCTCTCCCCTCCTAGGGCACACACTCTTGATCTAATCCTTTCTATTATTGAGGTGGGAACACCATTCATGGGGTTCGACTTAGGAAAGCCCCTAAATAGTACTAACATTTTCCCTCTTTTATGTGTGCAGGTTGAAGACAGAAGATCTGACAGAAATGGGAAACAGAAAGACAAAGATACAAGTGCCGGAAGTGTCTTAGACTTCTGATAGCCCAAAACCCTAGTCCTCAAGATCTAGCCCTTGTTTCTAGTAGTGGCCCTCGACAGTCCTACTCTACTCAATTCAGGTTCCGGTTTCTTGGTTTTCAGCCTCGACAGGTCAGTTACTTTTGTTTTGGCATATTATATCATAGAAACCCTATATCTAGCCTAATTGCCTCAATTTTTTAATCACAATAAAGGGAGTTTGGCTCTCCTTCAGGACTATAGCCAAGCTCAATTTGTGTTCCAATGTTTGATTGAGAGGATTGACCTAGCTAGTTGAATAGTGATTTGGTCTCTCTCTTCCATTAAACACTTTGGTGAACCTGATGTATCCTACACTTGCACTTACTAATTTCATTGCTTAGATATGTAGATGTGTTTTGTTAGTTGATAAATCTGATTAAACATTTACGTTGCATATCTTCTTTTATCTCGTTTATTTAGTTTAGAGAACAAAACAATTATACATCTTTATTGTTGTGGTTACCAAAACCTTACATTTTGGTAAATCCAGATATTTTACATTCATGCAACTCTCTTTGCTATATTGGATCAACTGATAAACTGATTAGATAGTTCTATTATTCTTTTATGTGCCTACAAAATAAAACATTTGAACATGTCAAACAAAAACCAAAACAATCAAAACCTAAACATGCTCTCTTTTCTTCTTCCCTCTCCTAAAATTCCTCCTACTTGTGAGGATATTTTGGCGCAAGAAGATGAAATCATTCACACATTCCTTAACATTACTTTACCTTATCTTCATTTGGATGATCTCTCTTCTATAGATGAGGCATTAGCAGATGTTGAACATACTACTTCTACTTCTACCACATCTTCCATAGTCCATGATGATTCCACGACTCATCCTATTGATCTTCCTCCTTTGGTTGCATGTTCAAGTGCCTTGGATATCACTAAGGATGTGAAGACTTCTCTTCTTCCTCATTTGCTTGCATGTTCAAGACCCTTGGACATCACTAAGGATACAATCATCAATACATTTCTTGACATCACTCTACCCTCCCTTCATTCCAATGCTCTCCCTTCAAAAGATGAAGCATTAGTGGACGAAAAGCCTTCCGTCACATTAATTACCTCAGGGATGGATGTTGATCATAATAAAAAAGACAATAATATAAATTCCATCATTGTCAATAGTCTTATCTCACCCACTAAGGAGATGTTGGATAAGTACATTAATGTTCAAAACATTCCTAAAATCATTGTGCATAGGGTGCCTAATCTGCCTCCTCTCTCTAAACCAGTGATTAAAGTTCGAGGTATTCTAAACCCATCTCGACCTCTTGGTTACATTCTCAACTTTGCAAAATAACTTACTCAAAACAACCAATGTGTTCAAAATGTATCGCAACAACCTCATTATCATGTAGTTGCTCACACATACAACACTCGCAATAACAAGAAAAATAAACAAACTCTGATTGTTCCTATTTCTCTTCCACCTTCTCAACCTTTTCTTCCTTCACCACCTCATCTTTATCAACATGTTAACACATAATATGATCTTGTTGAGTTGCTTCATGCTACTCCGACAAAGATCTCACTCAAGGAATTAATACAAACCTCGCCTACATACCATAGGATGCTCTAGGAGGATCTACATAAGGTGAACGTGCCACCTCCTGTTAGACCAAATGACGTAGTAGCACTATTAGATTGTATGCATGCGACAAGTCTAGATATCACCTTTCCACAACATGAATTACCACCCATAGAAGTGCAAAACCAATATGATCCTCTCATGATATTTGTCATTATTAATAGAACTAGAATGAAGTGTACTTTGATTGATAGTGGATCCGGTCTTATTGTTTGTGGCATTGACTTGTTACATAAGCTTGGTGTAGATACCTCCATTATCAAGCCAGATACTCTTAATATTTGTGGCTTTGATAATGTTGGTAGGCAATCACTAGGTAAAATCACACTACCAGTTGAGGTTGGACTTGTGACTTTGCCTATGATTATTCATGTTATGCTTGACACTCTTTCATATAATATTCTTCTTGGTAGACCATGGATTCATGCCATGGGGGTAGTCCTGTCTACTCTTCATCATACATGGAAGTTTGTTTATAACGACAAGCTCTATACAATTGAAGCTAATCAAAATCTAGAAAGTTTCTTACAAGCTAAAGCGGGGTATCAACCCCCTTTTTTGAATTTGGTTCCTTCTTCAAAAGTTGACCCACCATCCTCCACGGCTAACAATAGTGACGATCAGGATAGTGCTGATCCTTTGAGTGCATTTTTCATTGACGATTGGATTTCACTAGATTTTACACCCTCCTTTATTGGAGAGTACAAAATCCCTCAATCTAAACCTAAGATCCCAAAGGTAGCTTCGGTTCATTCTACACAAACTATTTCTTCTAAACAAGTTTACTAGAGATCTTCAGATTTCAACCCCCTTGGATATGCTAAATCTAAAGTTGATCCTCCCCGCCGTGATTAAAAAAAAAAAGATCCTTCTACTTCTTCAACATATGATCACAATCCTCATTTCAACAAGGCTTGTAATGTAGCCTCTCCTCTTCCTTTGGATTTGGAGACACATTATGGGCATGGATTCAAAATTCTTGCTAAACATGGATACAATGGAAATGGTTTAGGATGCATGGAACAAGGAGTTAGGGATCTTGTGGAACTGACACCGCACTTGTCCAAAGTAGGTTTAGGTTTCCAACCTTCTCCTACATTCCCTCCACAATCTTCTAAAGTGTCTATGACCCCTTATTTTCAAAAATCAAACTCCTCTCCACAGTGGAAAGGGTCGCTTGCTACTCCACCTACATCTTCACTTATATCTCAACAAGAGTGTATTTTACCGAGTCTATTGAAGGATCACTTGAGCACTCTTCCTCCTCCAACATGCAAAATGTTTCCACAAAATAATCAATCAACACTTCCTTTCTGTGCATATCGTCGAGTACTTGGCCATTCCACTAATGAATTCCAAGCCTTCCAAGACAAAATTCAACTTTGAACAAGGTATAACTCTAGCATCTTGCACTGTGCTTGTTGTAGTACCTTTAGCATCTTGTCCTCCATCCATTTTTATGTCATGATATTAGTCGATTTATATGACACCTCATTGTAATGTTCGACGTCATACCATGACTACACAAGCCATTGTGTATCATGCCTGTAGCATTGCCTTGATCTTCCCGTCCTGGGGCCAACCCCTTGTTGCAATGTATCTTTTGAGAACACATATCATTTGGGTATGTACTTCCAAAAAGCTCTTGCACTTGTTTTACACTCCTTACTTATTCTACCTTAAAGGCAATTGCTACATGATGGGGTGTTTAGTGGAAAAGAGAGACCTAATCACTACTCAATTAGCTAGGTCAACCCTTCCAATTAAACATTGGAACACAAACCGAGCTTGGCTATAGTCCTCAAGGAGAGCCAAGCTACAGGGGGTTCTATCCTTTTGTTGTAGTTGAAAAGGTTGAGGTTAGGAGGCTAGATCTAGGGTTTCTATGATGAAATATGATAAAACTAAACTTACTAACAAGTTGGGGCTGAAAAACCTAGAAATCGAGCCCTGAAGTGAGTAGAGCAGGGCTATCAGGGACCACTGCCATAAATATGGCCTAGATCTGGAGGACTAGGGTTCCCAAGAACTGGTGTCCTAGGGTTTTGGACTGTCAAAAGTCTGAGACACTTCCAACACTTGTACTTCCATCTTTCTTTCACCCATTCCTTTCAGATCTTTTGTCTTTGGTCTGCACACATAAAAGAGGGAAAATGGTGGTTCTGTATAGTGGCTTGCCTCAGTCAAAACTCTCTATGAGTGTTCCCGCTTCCACAACAATAGATATTAGATCGAGAGTGTGTGCCCTAGGTGGGTAGAGACATATTTGAATAATCAAAGATGAATGTAAACAAACACGAAGGAAATATGTTACCATGAGCATGAAACCCTTTATGGGATGATGTCACTATCAAATCACCACAAGGAGAGAATGAAGGAGGAAGGAGCTTCCTTGATAATTTGCAACAAGGGTCAGTACACAATAATAATCTGCCTAAATAAAGAGCTTGTAGATAGAGAGCTTTGTTAGAAAGCAATTTCATAGAGAGTCATTAGATCATTAGTAGAAAGAACATCTAGTGTAAATGAGTGAAAGAGACTTTTTTATATATGCATCTCAATTACTTTCTAAGGGCCCAATTGAGTTGAGGTCGACAAGGTGCACCACATAAGTCATAAGGCTGACATTAAGATATGAGTTGTTAGGGCCATGTTGGTTCCCAAAATAACTACAACCCAAAACCCTAAAATATTTTACATTCACCTAGGCCAGGGATGTCATCAAGGAGATTAAAAGAGGTTTATCAATAGGTTAAGGGTGATTTTGGCAACTTACAGGAGTGGGTAGACTCCTCTACACTTCAAGATCAGCTAAGCTTAGGAGGGTAATCTTGGAGGCATCCCTTAATAGGGATTGAGATCAACAAAATATATTATCCCATTTGTGACTTTGCAATAATACCCAGATCATTGTTTTAATCCCAAACCTTGTAACTGGACTAAAACACACTTGCTACACTTAATCACCTCCGTTTTAAGCTGACAAGAGCAACCCTACAGAATGAGGATGCTTATGAAATTACAGCTGCATTTAAAACTTGATATATTATTTAAATTTTTAATGAGTTTGGGTGATCACATGCTTCTTAGACCGGTGCCTATCCCTTGGGTTGCAGAGTCTCATGTTTATCAAAGGAACACAATTACAAGGAAATGTATGATTGCCTATTTGAAGATTCAGATGCATAAAAATCAATATCAAACCATGAGAATACTTAGTAATCCAACACCATACAACATTCTTCAATATGTAATACTGAAATGACTATTTACAAATCTTGAAAATGGATTAAGAACTATCACATTCATTCAAATCAGATTTTACAATCATACCACTAAATGCAGCAAGAGAAAACCCTAACTGCGATAGAGGTTTCCAAAAAGAACACTTACAAAAGTGGAGAAATACAACGATTGATATCAAGATTACAACATATTTCACATACACTTCTGATAGCTGCTTCTTAAAAAATAGAAACTAATCACTGGTCATTGCCCTAACTGCCTCTAGACCTATGTACCTATAGAGAGAAATTCTACCGAAAAATGACCAACCCTTGAAATTGTTGCAAATATGTACCTAATCGGTGTTGTCATTGATGTCAACATATCCTTGTTGTCATTGGTGTCAACTGTATCCTATTTTGTTGCCTGTTTAGAAGACTGAAATGTTGAGGATATTGAGAAAATTAATGAAGATAAATGTATGCGGACCATATGGCTATGTAGAGGATTGTCTGAATTAGGTCTAGTTAAGATTTGAGAGGTCTACATAAAGATTTGAAGAAGTTATGGCCATTTGATTAGAACTGGGTTCTGCAGTGTTCAGAAGAGATAGAGTGACAAGAAATTGTTCTGGATTGGTCCGCAAACGAAACACTATGATCTGCGGATCTAGAGACATGTTTGGGAAGTTAGTTTGTGTCATCAACTCAAGTGGTTCGTGGTTTGGAAGTCTACAAGCAATCTTTCTAGTGTGACAGTCATGGCAGACAGTGTTCTTAAGGTACCAGATGAAGATGCAAGTGATTCTGTTGATTTGGAGTAGTGCAGATGTTATTGCTAAATTCAATGTGCTTGTGGAGGTCTCTGGATCGTGTGCCTGTTGTGTTGGAGATCCACATTGAAGGTTGAGCTCGTTACTGAAGATTACTTCCTTGGTGTTGCTGTTCTTCCCAGTCTTGGCCGACCGGATGATTCAAGCGTGTTGTGGATGATCTAAGAGCAATTCTCTAGAGCGTGACGTGTTGTTGGAAGAAGATTCAAGTCTCAGCTATGTTTGGCTGACAATATAGTGATCCGTGTCAAGTCAAGATGACCTTGATGTTCATTCCAAGGTTGATGAAGCATATAAATACTTGTTGATGAATTGTGGAAAGTTGTCCTTGTGTGAAAATGATAAAATCATAAGAAAGGTACAGAGGTAGAGCAGAAGAAAGGAGAAGCAGAGGAACAAGAGTAGTAAAGGATGAAGAGATAGTGAAGAAGTGTTTGGGGGCAGGGTAGAAGTTTTTGTTAGCTTTCAAAGAGATTGAACCAGGCATGATGAAGATGCTATTTCTCAATTAAATCTTTCTATAAAAACAAATTCCTGTAGGTAGTGAGCCTCTTTGAGCAGTGAGCTCTGGGCAGTGCGCCCGAAGGCAAGTGCCTTCCTATTTCTTTCAAGTACTTTTAACAGGGTACGAATCTTGTGGGTTAAACCCCACCGTGGTTTTCCCTTAACCAGGTTTCCACGTTAAAAATCTTGGTGTCAAGTGTGTTCATTTTGTTTCTGCTCATGTGTTGTTGATTCATGCTTTAATGTTTATATCATTAATCTGTTTGTAAGTTGTGAAAGAAGATTAAAATCAAAAAAGGTTAAATTTGTGGGCAACTGATTCACCCCCCCTCTTAGTTGTCTAGCCTAATTCCAGTAGAAATGAGTTTCAATCTTGTCTTTAGAGCCTTCACAACTTGGATTTGAGGATGAAATGGGTAGGAAAAACCCCAACAACCCCACCAACTGCAATAAAAACATAAATTTCAACTACCCATTTCACATTAATGGCAATCCTAGAAGTTGTTAACCCATTTCTTGATGTTCCTAGGCCTTCAGCAGGTGTCGGGTTGGCGGGAGGACTTAGGATTTTTGGACTTTTTTGGAAAAAGTCCAAAAATCCAGTCAGGTCCTGAAATCTTGACGAGACCAAAAGTGTCAAAAGTCAAAACTGAAAGTTTGACCTGAAACTCCATAAAAAACTTAGCCCTTTCCTCAAAAAATTATTTAAAAATTTGAAAATTTGCACCGCGAATTTCGCCTTGAAAATTTAGGGGGTCCGAGAAGATTTTGGACTAGGACCAAAAGTCCCATCGGGCTCCGGAGTCCCAAAATTGACTCAGGTTCCAAAATTGGCTTAAGTCTCGAAATTGACTTAAGTCCTGAAATTGCCTCAGGGCCCGAAATTGACTTAGGCCCCAAAACTGACTTAAGTCCCGAAATTGACTTAGGTCCCGAAATTACGTCAAGTCCCGAAATTGACTCAGGTCTCAAAATTTCCTCAGGTCCCGAAATTGACTTAAGTTCTGAAATTGACTTAGGTCCTAAAATTGACTCGGGTCCTGAAATTGCCTCAGGTCCTAAAATTGATTCAGGTCCCAAAATTGAGTTAAGTCTCGAAATGCCCTCAAGTCCTGAAATGCACTCAGGGCTTGAAATTGACTTAGGTGTTGAAATTTTGACAGGATGGTATATTTTAAAATAACATTTAAGTATAAGTTGTATTTACCTTTCTTATACTTTAAGTTATTTTAAAATATATTGTAAGGATGTTTGAGAGTGGTTTTGGATCCATAGGAGTTGAAATGCAGAAACTAGAATTTGGAGGATCCATCAAATTTCAAACTTAGCCAATTTTTTAGGGTTTTCAAGGTTTCAGACTTAGCCAAAATTAGGAGTCCAAAAACAAGCACCAAGATAAAAGCATAGGGACCCCTTAGGAAAATTTGATGAATTTGAAAAGATGGTGCAAATATGAGGCTGAAAACATGGGTACCAACATGCCAAATTGCTAGGACTCTAGCACTGGGGCACCCTAGTTCTAGTGATTTTGGCCATCCAAAAGATAGGTGATAGAGGATTAAGCCTTGTATCTCACAGAAGTACTAGAAATTGCATAATGTAAACAAGGATGAACATTCAAGCCACAATGGGTGCTAAACCTAGTGTGAAATTGTAAGGGGTATACAATTTTTGATAGTACATTTAGCACCCACTTTAGTGAGGGTATGATCTTACACTCATACTCTTGCTAAAGTATAGAGAAGACAAAGATATCTTTACCAAGACATTGAAGCCATAGAATGTCGCTAAGTTGAGAGTTGTGCTAGCCCCCAAGGTTAGGATTGTACGAGTCTACAATGCTTAGACAAAAGAGGTTATACATACACAAGACACATAGCATGAATCATAGAACACACACAAAGTACACATGGAGCATACACAAAGCATTCATGGAAAACACAAAGCATACACATGGAAAACATGAAATGAAAACATGGAAAACACGAAATGAACACATGGAAAACATGAAGTAGACACATTGACAACATGAAATAGACTTGTAAGACATGACACATACACGAAATACACGAAGCAAACTGTTCAATGGAAAAGAGAGACCTAGCCCAAGAGATTAAACTAGGTCAAAACCCTCTTCTATTATCATTGGAACACAAGCTAAGCTTGGCTTCTACCAAGAAGGAGAGACAAACTACAGGGACTTTGTCCCTTTGTTGTATAGAGGAGAATCAACCAAATCCAACCAATCAAGATAGGGAAAAGTAGAAACCCTAGTTAAGCAAGATCTATGAAAATACGACTATCGGAAACAAATATAAAAAATCTAACACCACAAAGAGGATCAAAGGGAAGAATGGAACCTGGATCCAGATTTTGGAGCCCAAAGGACTAGGGCACTTGGGCGCCCTAGACCTTGATTAGGGTTTTGCAGAATGTGAGGTTTCATGTATCTTCACCCTTCTGTGTTCTTGCTTCTTGTAACTTATTTTTTACAGATTCTTCTAGATGCTACCTGCACACACACAAGAAGGAAAATGGTTGGGTTCTATTTAAGAGATTTCCTAATTCAAGCTCCATGAATGGTATTTCCACCTCCATAATAGTAATAATGAGATCTCAAAGAGTGTGTGCCCTAGGAGGGCAGAGGAAAATCTGAAGTAGAATGGAATGCTGTAAGAAAGCATAAAGGAGAGGAGTCACCATGAGCATGGGAACCCTAGCTTTCTTGAAGAGGTGTCACAACTTGACTCAAGAAGTTGGTGTAGCCCAAAGAAGTAGAGAGATCTTCACAAGACCTGCAGTAAGTTAGTGTCGTAGCAATAATACACCATAGAGAGCTTTAGAGAAGAGTAGAGAGCATGAGAGAAAATAAGAAAGAGTGCCAGAGTGCCTAGATTGCTTAGATGCTCAAATGAATAAACTAACTTGCTTATATATGCATATTCCCATTGATTTTTAGAGAATTAAACCAAATGAGGCCGACATGAGAAACTATTTGAGATTCTTAAAGCTGACATACCATTAATTTAGGTTCGAACTAAAGGAGGGCCCAGGACGCTTGGGCGCCCTAGTCTTTTAGCCCCACAACTTTTGGGATAAGTCACTTTAAGTGTTTATAGCCCCACCTTATAGTTATTTTCTGGGTTTTGTGCATCAAGATCAAAAACTAATTGTTTTAGGTCCATTCGGGTGCTAAACTAGGTGCAAAATGCTAGTGTACACATTTTACTCCATAACACAAACATGGAATAAACATAAAGCATACCTGAAAGCATACACATAAGCAAATGAAAAAAAATGAAACTTTGAGTAAGCAAGGTAAACATACCTAGTCTGTGTTGGTTTACAGATTTTGCCACCTAACTCTATATTCTCACGCCCATACAAGTGACAAATGTTCCAATAGTTGAACCAATTGTAATGATATTTTACAAAGATTCTTTGCTTGTTTTACAAGGTGTAGCTACCTTCTAATGATTTTCAAAGAATGAAAATTTGGTATGCGTTTAACTAGAAAGCAAGAAAGGTGGTGCTTTTAACCAGAAAGCAATAAAGGTATCTATTCTCAATACAAACTAAATTTGAAGAAGTGCAAAGACTTCGATAGCTATTATCTCATTCACACCAGTAAAGAACTCTTATCAAATATAATATAATCACTACTATAAACCATTCACCAAAAGATAAATGTGCACAACAATGAGCAGGAATAAAACCATTCAATCACTTCAACACAGAATTAATGATCAACATCCAACAGTATATTCAACATAGGAAGAATAAGCATCCAGATAACCATAACACAAAGTCTACAATCACTGAAATGCCACTGTATTGATTTCCATTCATATATCAGAGTAACTGAAAGTAACTTAACATCAAAAATTGATCTCTAACTAAAACAAAGTTTGCCAAAGATTCTTAACATTGATAGACTCGTATAATTTATAGCCTTGTCACAATAACTATTTTTGAAAATAATGGCTTCTTAAGGACAACCGGTTTAAAGAGGTTTTTAAAATAAACATAATTAAAAGAGCTCTCCAGAGCCAATAGTTATTTTTTGCATCAAATGAAAATATTAAAGTACATGAGAAATCAATCAATTAATAATCACCACATCATCATCAAGGTGAGCCTCCCTTTGCGCCGCTTCCTTCTCCTTGCCTTGTCCATCTTTAGAAATTGAGTCCACCTGTGCCGTTTGGTTTGTCTATATTCACAACTTTGCTTTATATGTTCTATACCTACCAATGATTGGTGATAATGCTACACTGCTTAGGTTGCCAGTCATATTAACCCAGATTTTCTTTTTACTTATCATCTGATCAGCATCTATCATTCTTTTATGAATTGCATCCATTTCATTCTTTAAAGTTCTGACATAAGTTGCTAATCTTCCAAGTTTTCCAAGCAATTCACCAGTGATCACATCAACAGCCACTATTTCTTCATCAATCATCTTCTTGAAATTTTGTTTTATCTCCTTTATTTTGAGTAGCTTGTCTTCATCATCATCAAAAGCCTCTGTGTCCAAAACAACAAAATTTCTCTTGAGATCCCTTTGATCTATGAAATAACAAGCTAGGGTGCTTCTCATTTACTCCTCAACCACTCCCATTATAGACATTTTCCATTCAAGAACGTCTGACCATACAACAGATTCCATCTCTCTGGGGTCATTCAAAATTTTCTCGGCCACAAGAATGTTGATGTCCATATCGGCCATTTCTTGAACTTCTTTGGAAACCATGAAAAGGCTACTATTATCTTTCCTTACAATCTACAACTCAGTGACCAACACTTCTCTTTTGCTTGAAAAATAATTATATAGTTTTGCAGACTCCTCGATATAAATTAGACCATCAAGAGTTACCTTTTCAATCCACTACTTGATGACATTGCTCAGGGCTTGGGACCACTTAATTTGTTGTAAAATATTAGGCTCTAGGCCATCCATGTTTATACTTGGCAACTCATCTGTAGGTTGGGCGGTAATTTTCAAGATAGATTGAATAAACAAAGTCAATTAGTTTACATGCGCCTGTAATTTGGCATTTTCTTGTTGTTCTTTCTTGATCCTCTTTGACAAGTTACTAACAAAGAACTTGGCATGGTAAATTTCTCCTTCCACAGTTGAAGCTCCCATATCAATTCGAATTAAATTGAAGTCGGCTTCAGTCACTTCATCTTTGATCTTATCACCCTTGGGATTTGTAATTTCCAAAATGTGGTGCCCTATGGAAGGGTCTGCTACCATTCATGACATCCTTTTAGCCCTCTTCGGCTTGGGTGTATCTTGCAATAGTATAGCCACAATATCTATATTGGTGTCAATCATGGGGGCGTACCTTTTCTTTTTCTCGACAACCTTCTTTAACCAAGCAGGAGATGAGGAAGAAGAAACACTAGCATTAACAACATTCACAACAACACCATCTGAATGCACAGGAGGGGTATTGTGCTTTGGAGTATCATTCAAACTTGGGGAAACTGGATTACCAAACAAAGATTGAAGAATATTATCTTCACTGAGTTGATTAAAAATCAAAGAATCACCATCTGCTACAAGGGGGTTAGAAAGAGGCACATGGTTTGCTTGCGGATGCGAAGCAACCAATCTTTTGTCAGCTATTGCTGGTTGGCTATCCTGTTCATAGGCAATCTTTAGTCTCCTTATATCTTCCATCTGCTCACCATCTCTTCCCAATTGTGAGCCAACTCTATGAAGATTTGGGTCCAAAATCGATGTACTCCTAGGGTATGAGTAGCTTGAGATTTATTTTGTTCTCTAGTAGCTGATTCCTTTGGAACTAAAGAGCCCACCTATTCCCTGAATTTTCTATCTAGCCATTTTTTAGTTCTCCTTAACACATGAAAAGAGCAAAGCATTATATCTGTGACTTCCTTTTCTGACCATCGCACTGGAGGTAGAGGTTGCAAAGAGACACCATAATAACCTTCATCTAGTATGTCCAAATTATCATCAACCATCTCCAAAACTTGTAATGGCAAGTCAAAAGAACAAATTTGGTCGATGGTCCACCTCATCCAACTTCTTCTCTACACTTCTCTTTCATCTAAGAAATCCTCCCAAAATTCCTCAAGTTGAGGCTTATGTAAATACAAACCACCTCCGTGCATATTCCTTTTCACAAAATTCTTACTATCAAAAGGAGACCTTGCAGGTACTGGGTGAAAACTGTACTCCACCAACAATTTCTCTACATTCAAGGCACTGTCATTACTTTTACAAGAAAAGAAAGATATGGACACAGGGAAGGGGTGCCCTTTCTTCTTCATGGCATGATATTTAACATTGACAACCGCCATCTGACAGCAAATTTCTAAAAGCACAATAAAATCTGAGGGACACCTTGGCAATTTTAACGGGGCATTTTCATAACCCCCAATCCTCAAATATGAAAAGCGATCAAATTGAACATAAAAAACTCCAAAATTACTAGAGCAACCGCTTCAGGGGAAAACCTCCTTTCCAAAGAACCTTCAATTCTTTTCACAAATATCATGAGGAATGCATCGTTCACTCTGCGGAAGTCTTTCATTTCAATGTTCTTCTGTAACTGTGGGAAAAGATGACACACAGACATGTCTAGAGTGGGAGATCCTTGAGCTCTTAAACCAGGCCAAACAACCTCTCTACTAGCTAGGATGTATATCAAAAGAGAACACATATGAAATATCACCTTCTGTGGAAAATTCACCAGTTGCTCATGTATTTGTTCACTTATCAATTTAGCCCAATCTATGTGTTGAGATTCACCACAGATGAGCAAAATAAACTGGCACATCCAAAATTTGAAAGAATCAAATTCAACATGCTCGACGACACGATGTAGTAGAGTGATCATGTATGAGATTTCCTCCTAAAAGTGTCCTCTTTGTAGATTGGCAAGGAATCTAGACTTGCCTTTCTTCTCATCTTTTAGCTAACTTTTGGCAATCCAACTTTGGCACCAATCTTTCTTATCCTAGTAGAAACCCCAACCAATAGTAATAGAAGCATCAACAAGCTCCTCGTAATCCACCAATTTCAGGGCATGTGACATTTCGTCTGAATTAATTCTCACTATCACAGAGCCATCAACAGCTCGTATCTCCTGTGAATCAAGGAAGTAATTATTTGCACATGCAACCACCAAATCTGGGCAAGGCACAACAAGCGGGAAACCTCTAGCTCGGTCTGATCTGCTGCTCACAATTTTATTTGCAAGGGAAGACCTCATTTCACTCTGCATTATTTTCTAGAAATCCTTTAAATCCACATGACCAAGGTCTGTATCCTTTACATTTGATAAACTACTTTCCACAACAGAAGCAATAGGGGGACCTTGGAACTTGTATTTCATTTTGACCAGTTTAAGAAACCAAAAAGCAAATAACTCTGAACCAGTCAAGGATGCAAAAGAGGTCCACAACACATTCAAGGAAACAATGCTATCTAGATTCATGAAAAAGAAGTTATTTTTCCCAACCAGTGAATCATAATTATAATGTCACAATAAGAGAAAGAGAGAGACGAGGAGAAAAGCCAATTATCCTAACCTGTATGCGAAGAGCTTTGTGAATTCTCTGTTAGTGGCTGGACTGGAAGTTCTTGCAGCCTATCTCCTTCATAGTATAATGAGACTCTTCTTTGCAAGATGATAAATTTATCCAAGTCTCGTATCAAATCTCATTGATTTCTTCCTAAAATTTATTTAATTTTGGCAGCAGATCATACTTAAAAATTCATAAATATTTCCCTTAGTTTCCCTCTAAAAAGAGTGCCCACACCTTTCCCAACATTCCAAATTTATTGCCAATTCTCAGGTGTCACTTCTTAGTACGCAACCTTAACTTCAGTAGGTAGCGCTATAAGAACAATAGACGCATTGAGTCGAGGCATTAGAGATTTTGAGAACTCTTGAACTCAGATACTAAAGGTTCAAAAGTTCAAGGAACTTCCAACCCTCCAATGACAAAGACTTCTTTTTAACAAAACGACACAAGACCATCAAGATAAACTTTATGACGCAAGTTTTGTGAAGAGTCGGGGAGTTAGGAGGTTCATGAACTTTTGAACCCGCCGACGAAGGTCCAAAAAGTTAGGGGATCACTGACTATGAACAAAATGACTAAGTAAAGTGTTTGTAACGGATTCAGATAGAAGGCTATTCAGAGATGCGCTCACTCAAAGTTGAGCCGTTAAGAGACTAACTGTAGGTGGGCTAGGTTTTCCTCACCGTTGTCTAGTCTTGTCTCTCAGCTCATTTTGTGGTTCAGTGAGTAGGCAAAAAGAGATTGTTTGTATTTGAGTGTCCCTTTCGGCTTTATCCGAGCCAATTATCAACAATGGGGTTTATCGGTGAAATCCTATTGTTGCTTTGTGGGTCCCCCTCCTCATGTAGCCGTCAAACCCGTTTATCCATCTTGCGGTGTAGCTGGGGCCATTGACTTCAGTCATATGTGGTTACCTTGGAAAGGAATCCCTAACCAGATCAGGATAGAAGCTGAACCTAGGATGAAACATATGAGAACTGAGTAAAAAAATACTAATGAGGTATTGTATGTGGATGTTGAACCAAGGGTTTATGCCATAAGACCTCAAACAGTTAGGATTGAGGAAGTCTTGATGTATAACGTACATACAAACAAAGATAGTGACCAAGGAAATAGGATGACCATTGAATCTGATCATAGTTCAAGTGATGAAGAAGAAATGGATCACTATAAATAGTTTGAAAGATACCTATCCAGAGAAATGCAAAAGTGTCAATTGTTAGATACATCTATTGAGAATGTCCTGATATCTGGTTGGTGCAGGTTACATGATGAGGCACATTCAGAAAAGGACTGTGAAGCATGTCTAGACATGATCGAGTTAAAATGAACTTATAGTGAAATAGGATCATCTTCAACTGAGGTAAGTGAAATATTTGGTAATGATGATACTAATTCTTATTTGTTTTCTTCAGATGCAAGGGGATGTGAGGAAGATGTTTATCAGAATAATGCCTACATGCATAATCCAGAAGAAATCTTGATATGTGATGAGGGTTCCCATGGGAAATAAAATGCTATCACCCCAGGAACTGGCTGCCTTATTGAGTCAGACTATGAATTAACAGATGAGGACAATGAGAGTCATCTGAGGACAATTCAAAGAGTTCTTGTCTAAGAAAGTCCAAAGACTTATCCTGTAGGGAGTTCCTTCACATCAGGCATTGATTGAATGGTGGTGTAGATTACATGAGGCACCACACTTAGAAACAACGTGTGCCCTATTCTTACATGTATTGACCAAAGAAGAATAGTTGTGCTCCAAAGATAAATTATATGATACCAAAGATGTCTCTAAGAATGAAGCTAGTGAAATTGCAGCATATCCAGATGATGAAGTTAATAACCTTAGGGTGATGAAAAGAAAAGGTATATTAGGCTCATAGACATCACCAAAGGTGATCAAAACTAAACTTCAAAAGTTGAAGTGGATATCAGGTGGTGTGGCAGCAAGAGCCAAGAAGAAAAGGGAGAACCCTGATAAGCCATTAACAGAAGATAAGCCATGGATTTTAGGATTCGATGGTTCTAAATCCAAACAAGGAGCTGGGGTAGGTATAGACCTCATTGACTTGTCAGTAAAGTCATTTTTAGTAGTGTACAGATTACAGTTCCCATGTACCAATAATGTGGCCAAATATGAAGCCTTAATTCATGGATTGTTGTTTGCTCTCAAGAAGAAAGTCAAAATTTTGCATGTCTATGGGGACTCAGAATTGGTAGTAAAATAGGTCAGAAGTATCTATGCATGTAACTACAAAAGACTATCAAATTACAGGCATAGAGTTTGGGACTTAATAGAAGAATTTGATGCATTCAACATAATTCATGTCCCTAGAGAACAAAATCATAGAGGTGATGCATTGGCACAAGCCGCCAACACTTTGGAACCTCTATTTATCTCTGGACTGAAGAGATTTTTGGTAGAATTAGTATCAGAGCCTTCCATATCTGATAATGTGACTAATTTGCAAGTGTTTGATGATCATCAACATATCTTGGACTTCATAGAAAATAGGGATATATTCGAAGCACATATCCTGGATGAGAGGAACCTGGAAGATCATTTATGGGAAGAAGAGGAGATCATGGACCTACCAAGTAACAAAATTCCTAAAGGTATGATAGAACTTGAAAGACATTTTGACTTGGACAACATGATAAAGCAAAAAGACCTTCCCAAGACAGATGGAGGAGAATATTTACTTGTTAATATAGGACAGGGTGATGACATCAGGAATATCTTGATTGACAAAGTATGTTCTGAAGAAGAGAAGGTAGGGATATCCCAAGCATTGAAAGCTTATATCCATGTTATTGCATGGACTTATGATGAGCTGAAAACATATGATACCTCAATCAACACCCATACTATCCCATTGAAGCTGGATGCCAAACCATTTAGGCAAAAGCAGAGGCCAGTCAATGCACTACTAGAACCTATAATTTTTTAAGAAGTTAAGAAACTATTGAATGCAAGAATCATATTTCCTATCAGACACTCAACATGGGTAACAAATTTAGTCCTAGTTAGAAAAAAGAACGGTGGCATACGCCTCTGTGTAGACTTCAGAAACCTGAATAGAGGTTTAGAAAAGGATAACTATCCTCTTCCCTCATTAGATGAATTCCTATAGATAGTGAATGGTGCTCAAATAATGTTTTTCCTGGATGGTTTCTCATGATAGAACCAGGTGATGGTAGACAAGATAGATAGACTAAAGATAACATTCACCACCAAGTGGGGGATATTTGCCTATAGACATATGCCTTTCGACCTGATTAATACTGAAGCCACATTCCAACGTGAAATGGACATAGCATTTAGAGGTTTGGTTGGAAAATGCATCGTTATATACATGGATGACCTAACTATTTTCTCAAAGAATAGGGGTGATCACATAGAAGACCTTAGAAAAGTACTTAAGAAGTGTGAACAATATGGTATCTCACTTAACCCAAAGAAATGCATATTTGGGGTGACCACAGGTAAGTTACTTGGTCATGTAATATCAGAAAATGGGATCACCATTGACCCTACCAGGGTAGACTCTATAATGAAGCAACAACTTCTAGGAGGCAAGAAAGAACTAAAATCTTAATTTGGTAAGATACATTTTGTGAGGAAGTTTTGTATACACCTAAAATTGGCATGACTCTACTTAAATAAATATTTTAAATATTCATTTCATCATCATATTCCTCTATCAATAAATAAATAAATTTATTTATTTATTTGATTCACTTCCTCTCATTTAATTAAATAAATTACATTTTATTTAATTAATTAAATTCATCTACATCTACTTCATTCTTCTAAATAATTAAATAATTTCTATTATTTAATTAAAGTCTTTTATTCTTCCAAATTTAAATAAAATGCAAATTTTATTTAAATAAAATCTTAAATATCCACTAAATAAAATATATTCTTATATTTTATTTTATTCTTCAAAAATATCCTCAGAACATAAAATATATTTATATATTTTATTTATTCCTCTCAATTATCTACAAAATAATTAAATAATAAATCTTTTATTTAATTATGCATCCTTATCTTCAAAAATCATTCTTATCTTCCAAAAATACTTTCCTCTTGTCACATAAAAGCAAAAATTGAGTTACAAAAGCAAAATCAGTTTTAAAGAACCTTTAAAGCAAATCTTCTCTAAAATTAGAAAAATAAATTCTAATTTAATAAAATCAAATCTCATCCTCATCAAGAGAAGAGTTAACTCAACAAAGCTGATTTTCAAATGACATGTGTCCTTCCATTTGTTGCACGTTCCTCAACAAGCCTCCTCCGTTGATCTTTCCTTTTCTTCTCAACCATTGATCTTCCCTCACCTTTTTCTATAAATACAACCTTCTCCTCTTCATTTCATAGATCTGGATTTTGTGTAAACTTATGCTGCAGAGATACCAGCGCGCCTTTGGCACTTCTACTCCCATTTAAGCATTCTCATTCATACTCCATTTCTGTATTTGAAGCTCATATTCAAATACACAAGTATCACAGCCATTCTTCCTTTGTCATCTTCAACAAGCAAGCAAGCAACTAGCTTCTGAGGGTTTCACAATCAAGATCAAAGAAAGATAGGTGAACTATGGAAGGCGAAAGGTAAAGGTGCAAGGTATTATTTGTTATTTGTTTTAATCTCCTTTTATCTTCAGATTCTGTAGATGTTTGGGTTTTATAATCTTTTGGATTAACCTATTTTCCCCCTCACATTTTGCAGGAGTAGTTGCTGGATTAGGTCATTTAGATGATTTGTCTAGTTCACTTAGACTAATTAGGGGTAAAGTAACAAGTGCATTTCATACAAACTTCACGTAGCTCATAACTAGGAAGGAAGTAACTGAACCCAATTGCTATCTCTGCATTGTTGATCTATTTTCCTAAATTAGGCCACTATTATCTTTACAAACGGGAAAATGAACAATGATATATCTTAATCACTTTCAAAGTTAACAAAATGGGAAAATGAACAATGCTATGCTCTAATCACTTCCAAGTTAACAATCGTGTGAGTGCACAAGTAGATTAGCTCATTTAGTTTTTCTATTTTTAACTAGGTTGGATAAACAAGTGTTTTCTATGCTTGCGAATGACAATAGGCTTATGCTCTCCCCTTAACTGGGTGACCAAAATGCCAGACTTGTCATCTATTTGTTTAACCTTTAGGGGGGCTTGCCCTTGGATGCACGCCTGTCCAAGTGGGAATGACTCTGAGTGGTAACAGGCTAAAGCCAAGCCCTACCAAGCCACTTAAAATAAATTGTGCTTGAGGTGAAAACCTCATGCAACGAGTGCTTCTATGTTACACCTATGGCCAACCTCCCCCAAAACCCTCTAAGGCGTAACCCTTTGAGGCTGGGAGACTCCATAACGGAGAGTAGTGCCGCCGCATGTGTAACCACGTGAACGGTTGCCCTGACTAAGAACCAATTGTGTAGCAAGCCAAAAACCCCTATTTGTTGATGCAAAGGGCGGAGCTCTTGAAGCGGCCTCAATTCAAGTGACTCTTAGTAGAGGTAGCAGGGACAATCCTAAGGTTCGGTGTGGGTATGAGCCTAAGGAAACCTGGATCTGGTATGCGTGAGAAGTGAGTGCTGTGGAGGGGAGCCGGTGCTACCAGATCCTAGAGCTACACGCTTTGAGTGGCATAGCTAGAGGATTCAATGAATACTGTCATATCCAGCCTAGGGTGTACTTGTCTTTGAGTCAAAATAGTCCAAAAAATACAAAAAAATATAAAAAGATAAAAATCATGAAAAAATTCTATGTGTTTGCTGTGTTTTTGCCATAATTGAACATCAGACTATTCAGAAACACCAAGTTTTTCAAGCCAAAAATAGAAAAATCTTGAAAACGTTCCAAAGTCTTCCAAAATTCTAAGAAAACAAGACAAAAGCCAGAGTTGTGCATTTGAACTAACTTTTTGCGCATTCAACCTGACTTCTGGCGCATTCGCACTTTGTTCTGGTGCATTTGTTTTTGCGCATCCAAACTAGTAAACTTTTCCAGTCTTATGTCAATGGAAAACCAATTAGAATATTTTGGTCAAAAACTCCAATACCTTCAATTGCAAATAAGCTTAGATCCCTCACCCCAAAATTGTATAGCAACTTCTCAACAAGCCTAAGTCTTACAACAAGAAATGGCAATCTTGCAAGCTGAATGTGCTAGTACCAGCTACACCTCACCCCAAAATCGTATATCCTTTTCCCATACTCATGACAAGGCAAGCACCACCTCAAGTCAGAAATCATATACCACCCCGTCTACTAGTCCTCCTTCGCTATCTTCTAAGACACATTCCAAAACATACCAGTTCTACACCAACACCACCCTCTAGTTCCTCAAACTCTAAATGGATGACCAAAAAAGAATCAGATGAGTGGTGGGAAAGAGTTTTTCCAAATTTATACAACCAGAGAAAAGCTAGAGAGAAAGCTAAATCCCCTCATTCACCTATCCATACACCTACCAATGATGTGATCCAAGGGCTACTAGCAAAGAGTCAACCATGTCCCCAAATTCTGGTCCTTGACCTTACCAAAGTTTCTTCCAATCCCATGTCAAATCCTACAACACCTTCATGTCATCTGCAAACCCTTGAGCTTATCGAAGAACCTCCTACCATGAACCAAAGTCAAAGTCCATTGAACATCCATGTTGTCAACCAAGAATTTATCCAAGAGCTATCCACTTCCATTCAAGAAGACCAAGAGCTATGTCAAGAGCACACCTTAGAGCATGTGGAAATATCCACCCTTTGTCTAAATCAAGATCAAAACACCCCCATCCAATTTCAAACCATTCATAACCTTTATCTCTTCCACGATCAAGATAATACCTATGAAGAATCTATCCATGAGCAACTTGATCCTATACATGGGAAAGAGATCCAATTCCAACCTGTTCATAATCTATACCTTCTCTATGATCCAGATACTACCTTTTATGAAGAAGATGTCCATGAACAACTTGATCCCATACCCCTTCATGAGAAAGAAACCTCCATTACTTCTATCCCTCTTATATCTAATCCCATCCATGATCCAACAACTTTCGCTTCCTCTGATGAGACACTTGCCTCCCAAATGCACATGAATGATCAACCCAATAACTTAGATCCAAAAGAGCATAATGATGATCAAGATTCTAGTGATCCTTCACCATCCATTATTGACCAAGCTACAAATCCATCGTCTTATATCCTCGGGTTTACTACCTTCATGCATGAATGTTCTTCCTTAGAACACCAACAACCATTATCCACTATCTCGCCTTCCTCATCCAATAAGGAACTCGCTACTAGTGCACCTATACATAATCCCATGGTCCACCGCATACTCCAAAATATGAACTATCAAGGTAAAGGCTTAGGCCTTCATGAACAAGGTATTTTGGAACCTATCCATGTCAATGTTCCTCCACCTTCATATGGCCTTGGATACATACCCCAAGATGAGCAATCTCAAGATGTTGGTACTTTCTCCACTCCTCCTAAGTCTACCACTTTCCATCACAAACCCTATCATATCCCCAAAACATATGTCGCCATTCCACCTCCATCATCCTACATTTGTCAAAAGCATGTGACCATACACCTTCCACCATCCAATCTACCTCCACTACTTCCAACTCCTAACATCCCTCCATGCAATTTACCTCCACTTCTTCCAACACCTTATTCATCCATCTACAAATCCTCTAACAATCCCAATCATGTCCAACAAATGCACATGTTGTCTAAACAAAGAGATTCCACCTACCCCACTTCCACCATCCCAAGAGAATTCAACAACAAAAATTTGGATGCCTCTACCTCTCAAGTAAAAAATCCTAAGCATCCTCATGACCTAGGATACAAAACCCAAGAATCAAAGAATTATCCATATCAAAAATTGCATACACCCATACACCTCAATGCCAAATTGAAAAAGGTGTGGGTCCCCAGGCATCAAATAATTACCTCAAAAGCTACACAAAAGATGCATCTATCTGTGCCTATACCTACACAAGTAAAATCTAAAAGCAAAATGGTTTGGGTACCTAAGCAAAAAGCCATCAAGTCAAATAAGGCATCCACCCCTCACGAATCCCAACCGTCCACTTTCTCCTTTTCCATCCAAAAATCATATTCCATCCAAAAATATCCAATACTATCCTACATATCTTCCTCATCCTATGGTCCATGCTTTTGCATAAACCTTCCTTCCATCTTTGGATAAGTCCTTCTGTATTCCGCATCATCATCCACTATCGCACCTTCCATCATCCAATATCTACCTTCTCCATCTCTCACCTTCATGCAATTCCATACCAACATTTATGAGCACACTTGACATGGTCCATTCAACAACATCTATCTAACGGGACTATCACCTTTCAAGGAACTAGATACTTGAGTCTCTCCTTATCCATATCCACCTTCTCCTATCTAATAAAAAAAAAAAGAGAAATCCCTTTGTCCAACGGTGAAAACTTGGCAAACAGGCACCTTGGATAAGTACCATGATGAAAACCTGGCAAACAGGCATCATGTGTAAGTTGATCTTCTATGTCACCTACACTTGGGGGCACCTTGTCTCATCAGCATATCACTTTTCTCCTACCAGTTTCCTTTCATACCATTTCCTATCCTATTCCTCTATCCAATAGATACCTATCTTGTCGTGTCCATCCATCCTGATCTTCCTTTCCTCTATTTTTTGATCTTGATAAAGATTGGGGGCACAATGTTAACAAATGTTCTAGATGTCTCTTGACATACCTTATCCCTCCAAAACCACACAAATCCTTCATTATCCCCTCATCCTCCTGTCGTCATAAACATTGTCATGAAAAATCCTATGTATTCTACCTACAATGGGGCATGTTTTTCTTATGCGACATAGTCCTTGGAGATCACATCCTTGTTTCCTTCTACCTACCCTGCCATTGATCCCCTATCGCCTGTCCATCTGCCTATCTGTGGTGTTTCCCTTGTCATTAGTATCTAGCATTAAGGCTATCCAAAATTCTTATCCAGTATCTTATCCATAGTGTCAGCCTAGCATAGCCTCTGTCATCAGTGTTATCTATTCCATATCTGATCCATAGCTATTCCATATCTGATCCAAATCTATTTTGACTCGATCCATATCTTAGGTCCATGGTCCAAGTCCCGAACTATGTTGCCTCTGTGTCATCACGTAGGCAAGGCCATTTCTTCAAATGCGTCCCTGAGGCTCCACTTCCCATCTGTTCCATATTTTGTCATCTGTCCTTCTCTCTATCCGCGTCTGCACCCTTTCACCAAGCAAGCAAGTGCAACACAATGCGTTTCCAAACAAAACCTTGGCAAAAACATCAACCTGTCCAAAGCAAAGCACCATACTGAAACACTCAAGCTAATTCTATATCAATTATGGCAAAAAGACACATCTAATGCAAAGAATGTTTTGTGAACAGGTTAACTTACAAGGTCTTGGATTTTTGTCATTATGTCTTCCTATGCTACTTGAGGATGCCAAAAGCTAGAGATGCTATGATGGGGGCATAATTGTTTTCTTTTTCTGCTGCTTGTGGATTAAACTTTAGTAATGTGATGACTTTTGTCTAACGACATGATCAACAAAAGATCATCGAGGACTTCAGAGGTCTAAACATGAAAAGGGGCAATCCTTGTCTGTTAAAACGCAAAAAATACTCAGGTCATCTAGATTTAATTTTGAATAGATGCTTGTATTAACTCGCTAAATCAAAATCCATGTAAGTGATACTCAGGTCATCTCGGTCTAATTATACCTAGATGCTTGTATTTTCTTACAACATAATAAAGCCCAATGATGAAATAAGCACTCCAAAATACTTGCTATATCAAGATGACAAATATCCATATCCATATCCATACCGTATCCAATTACAGTTCATATCCATATCCATATCCATAGCATATCCAATTGCATTTCTCCATATCCAATCCAATAAAGATCCAAAATGCAGCGAATCAATGTTTACAACAGCTTGTGATTTCTTCTATCAAGTCATTCCTTCTATCGAGTCATTCTTCTATCAATCAAATTTCTATATATCATTGTATCTCTCATCAATAGTTCTAGTTGTCAATCTGAGCAGCAATCCAAATGCAAGTCTATCCTTAATCCATACCAATCGAGTCAAGCCAATCTTGTCAAATTATCCAATCACAATCAGCGGTCTTGATCCTAATCTTGTCGTAAACCATATCAATCAGTCATAATTATCCTTCGTGTTGCTCTAGGGATATATCGTTCCCTGCCATGACAACACTGTCGTATATTGTTATCATATCGAATGTCTTAGATAGGATGTTGCATTGTCGACACCAGACCCAGAGTCTTATACGACATGTTTCATTCCTGACACCAGACATCGTCGATCTATATCATTGGTTTACCGCTTGACCGGGGCAATACCTTGTCTATCCTTGTATCATTTGTGTATACTGGCTTACTTGTTTGCATGTGTCATCATTTCATCTTGCATCACATAGCATTCATCTCTTTCTTCTACATCCAACCATTTCTTCTCCTGTCAACCTATCTCATCGTGAGATTGTCTGTCTCACGCCTTCTACCTTCTCCCCGTCCAATCTCCCGAGGGGGCATCCTGTCATTAAACTTGTACCAGGGATAAACTGGGGCATGTATCATTTTCAGACAATCTTATTCTTTGAAACAACGTGATAAAACACATTGCATCAAAGAGGGGCAAAATATATACACCTAAAATTGGCATGACTCTACTTAAATAAATATTTTAAATATTCATTTCATCATCATATTCCTCTATCAATAAATAAATAAATAAATTTATTCATTTGATTCACTTCCTCTCATTTAATTAAATAAATTACATTTTATTTAATTAATTAAATTCATCTACATCTACTTCATTCTTCTAAATAATTAAATAATTTCTATTATCTAATTAAAGTCTTTTATTCTTCCAAATTTAAATAAAATGCAAATTTTATTTAAATAAAATCTTAAATATCCACTAAATAAAATATATTCTTATATTTTATTTTATTCTTCAAAAATATCCTCAGAACATAAAATATATTTATATATTTTATTTATTCCTCTCAATTATCTACAAAATAATTAAATAATAAATCTTTTATTTAATTATGCATCCTTATCTTCAAAAATCATTCGTATCTTCCAAAAATACTTTCCTCTTGTCACATAAAAGCAAAAACTGAGTTACAAAAGCAAAATCAGTTTTAAAGCACCTTTAAAGCAAATCTTCTCTAAAATTAGAAAAATAAATTCTAATTTAATAAAATCAAATCTCATCCTCATCAAGAGAATAGTTAACTCAACAAAGTTGCTTTTCAAATGACATGTGTCCTTCCATTTGTTGCACATTCCTCAACAAGCCTCCTCCGTTGATCTTTCCTTTTCTTCTCAACCATTGATCTTCCCTCACCTTTTTCTATAAATACAACCTTCTCCTCTTCATTTCATAGATCTAGATTTTGTGTAAACTTATGTTGCAGAGATACCGGCGCGCCTTTGGCACCTCTACTCCCATTTAAGCATTCTCATTCATACTCCATTTCTATATTTGAAGCTCATCTTTAAATACACAAGTATCACAGCCATTCTTCCTTTGTCATCTTCAACAAGCAAGCAAGCAACTAGCTTATGAGGGCTTCACAATCAAGATCAAAGAAAGATAGGTGAACTACGGAAGGTGAAAGGTAAAGGTGCAAGGTATTTTTTGTTATTTGTTTTAATCTCCTTTTAACTTTAGATTCTGCAGATGTTTGGGTTTTATAATCTTTTGGATTAACTTATTTTCCCCCTCACAAGTTCATCACAGGATTTGCAGAGATTGTTAGGCCACTCAATGCAATGGTTAAAAAAGATGCCAAAATTGAATGGGCACGTGAAGAAAAAGATGCATTCAAGGACATCACGAAGGCCTTAGCAGATGCACCTGTCCTCATCAACCAGACTATACAAGAGACTTCTATATATATTCATTTGCTTCAGAACATACCTGTGCAGCAATCCTGACACAGAGGAGTGAAGAAAAGGAAGAGAAACCCATCACCTTCATGAGTTCTCCATTCAGGGATGTAGAGCTTAGATATATGGATGTTGAAAGACAAGCCCTTGCTCTAGCCAGAGTAGTAAAGAAATTTAGACACTATATCCTAAGAAGCAAGATAATTGTTGTGGTTCCTGATGTAGCAGTTAAAATGATTTTGATGCAGAATGAGCCTAGAGAGAAGAGGGCAAAGTGGATAACAGTACTCCAAGAATATGATATGGACATAACTCCCATGAAGCTGGTCAGAGGACAAGCCTTAATCCAGATGATTGTTGAAATTGACCCCAACCTGACGAGTCAACAATACATGGTAAATACAAAAGAAAATAGAGATTGGTATTCAGACATTAGGCATATCCTGATCACTGGGAGATGTCCACCAAAGATGCAAGCCTCTCAAAGGAGAGCCCTAAAGATCAAATCCTAGAAGTACATGATCAAGGGAGGAATCCTCTTCAAGAAAAATTATGAAGAAATCTACCTTAGATGTCTGGACAAGCCAAAAGCTAATAAGGTCCTCATAGAATTACATGATTAATTGGGAACAACACATGGATCTCACCTGGCTACTACACATGCTATCCTAAGAGTAGGATACTACTGGCCAACAATCTTTAAAGATACTGCTGATCACATTAAATGTTGTCATACCTGCCAGACTACTGCTAACAAAGAAAGATATGCTACCCAACCACTGCAGCCAGTCATGGAGATCATCCCATTTGCACAGTGGGGCATGGATTTCATTGGCCCTATCAACCCCCCATCTTCATCAGGACGCAGGTATGTCCTAACAATTATAGATTATTGTACTAGGTGGACTGAAGCAGTCAGTAGAAAGATGTGCACTGCTAGGGATGTGATCAAATTTTTAGAGAGTAACATCATCACAAGGTATGGAGTTCCTTATGCCCTAGTATGTGATAATGGACCTACATTTGTATCTATAAGATTATCTAGTTGGGATTTTGATTATGGGATCATCTTAAAGTTCTCTTCAAATTATTATCCTTGGGAAATGGCTTAGTAGAGTCAACCAATAAGAATTTTTTGAACATCATAAAGAAATTAATAGAGAAGAATCCCAGGGAGTGGAATACATTACTTAAATATGCCTTATGGGTGGATAGAACTAGAATGAAAACTGCATTAGAGAATTCCCCTTACTAGTTAGTTTATGGGGTGGATCTCATCCTCCCTATTAATCTCAAAATTCCCACCCTGCAATTTGCACAAGAATACATAGGCATAGATAACAAACAAGAGGTCAGGTTGCTTCAACTCATGCACCTGGAAGAAAAGAGAGATAGGGTGATTGATCAATTCACCAAACATCAGGCTACTATCAAACATTTGTTTGATAAAAGAGCTAAGGTAAAAGCTTTTAGGATTTTAGACCTAGTCCTATCATGGGACAAAGTGCATGAAAGGAAGGGTGATCATGGGAAATTTGATAAGTTATGGATAGGTCCCTTCCAAATTTTGGAAATCTTAGGTGACAGTACCTACAGGCTTAAGACCCTAACAGGTGAGGATGTTCCATTTCCAGTCAATGGACAATTCCTCAAGCACTATTTTCAAGCCTAGGTAGGTCGTACCATGATAATGTACCATATGCACATAATGTTCATTCTATATATTTGTCTGTATAGTTTTCTTTGTGTGCTTGTTTGTTTTGTGTTGTTGAGACCATGTTTTGGTTAGGCAAGATGATGCACCTTTTCACTTCAGAAAACTACTAAAATTGTTAGAATCCAAGAGGTGAATACAAGTTGTTACATAGGTTGTAACTCATGTTAGAAGGAGTGTTCTTGATCAGGTCTGTGATATCCAGTTCATCAGTGCCCCCTTTTCTTGTTTAAGGATATCCTCACATGACACACCTAATAGCCTTGGGTCTGTTGAACATACCAGTGTGGGCTTAAGTGAAAAATCTAAAGGTTACCCTTGCTACCATTGTAATTCCCAACCTAAAACAATAAGCGATCATACCTTGCAGAATGTGCTTACATGATGACATCTTATGAATACAAAAAGAAAAAGAAAAAGAAAGGAGTCTATTGAATATCTAAAAGAGAATAATTAGGCCATCTAAGTAACTCTACCGGAGCTACAGACGCCTGACTGGCAGTGGGGCTCTACTTAGGGGAATTGCAATGACAACCTTGCTAGGGCTATGGACACTTGCTGGCAACAAGGCTCTATCCAAGTTGGCTATGAGGGAAGAACCAAACTATGTAGCCTAACCCCGTCACTAGTGTTTTCAACTGATCTTCAAGATGAGGGATATGAACCACATGCACACACATGATCCCTTTTCAGGATTGTTGCATTGATGAACCTGATATCATTCAGAATGATTTAGGTGCTTATGCTTGATAAGAGTTGGAACATTGTGTTTTAATTTGTCCTCACCCCTTGAATTATTTGAATTTTGTTGTTTTCTTTGGTGGCAAGTTGTGTGGTTACACAACACACCCCATTTTGCCTCAGCAAAACAGGGACCTAACCTTTTTTTTGGCTTGTTTGCTCCCCTTGCTTTGGGTGGTATGGTAAAAGTTACGTATTAGATGCAGTGACAAGATATCACCCTGTGCATGCAAGAACCTCATAAAAGGGTTAATTATCGATGTTAAATTTTGTTATCACAAACCTCATCAAATGAAAGAGTGCAAAATTTCAAGCAGGTTTGCATTTTAGATCACCCCAAAATTCCTTAAGGATAAGAAGTTATGTTCGGTCAAAGTTGGTCAAAACTAGTCACTCATGAGAAGGGGTCATCACATTCACTAAGGACCCTGATATTCACCAATATCCCAGACATATGTTTGAACATAGAAAACCCCAATGTTCGCATATTCGCTAATGTGCAGACGTCAAATTTCAACATGGGAAACATCCACCCGTCACAACCCACGCACATTACATAAGGGTGCACTTTTACTTAAGAACCCTAATTTTTGTTAACATGATGGTGACGTCATATTGAACCATCCTAAAAAAGATCAGATATGATGGTGATGTCATCATGATCCCCGACATAAAAGGTCATCACCTTAACTAAGGACCCGGATATTCACTAAATATCCAGATCAAAGGCAATATGAAGGTAGATCTCAATATCCTGCACATTAACTAAGATCCCTGATCTTCGCCAATGTGACAATGATGTCACTTCCGCGACCAATTCAAAATATTAATAAAAAGCTTGACGTCACCCTCATCTTCAGAAGGGGGGATATTTACATAGTTTAACATCAACATATTTCTTAATATCCCTAACATTTGCGAATGTGATGACCTTGTATTAATTGCTTTTCTAATAGTGGGTGAACCTTCAAAATTTCAAATAACATCGTGCCACCTATTGAAATCTCAAGGCTTAGGGTATAGATCCATGGATATAAACAACCTAACATTAATTACACCCTAATTCATCCATGTTACTGATTAAAACAAGAATTTGAGTTCATTTTAAGCTATCACGTATTCAAGAAGAGATTACAGAGCCCATGTGTGATTAAGGCACATTACAGTAACCTGCGAACGCAACGAAATGGGGTGCACATTCAAATGACAAACAGAAGAGGGTAATTGCAAAGTGAACACACATATCCAGATATAGATCAAATAGTTTAAAAGGGTGCAAATATCAAGTATGTAACAATGAAACCCTCTTTTGTCATTTATGGATGAATGAATTGGTAAAATTTGGTTTTTACCAGAGTAAATTAGTGTGAGGATATTTGCATTATAATGTTTAAAAGTCAAAACATCATATATTCTCACAACTGTTAAATTTGAATATGCATAAGGCATGTTAGGGTAAGACATACATGTATTCTTTATCGCAGGATACAATGGACATTCACAGAAATAAGTCAGAAACAAAATTTTTAAAGCCCATGGGTATACAACCTGAGGGGACATCATTCAAGTATAGCCAAATAAATGACACACATTCAGGAAACATAGGCTTGGATGCTTGGATAGCAAAATTGGAGAAGGGCATTAGGAAACCCTTACTCATCAACATATACAATTCAGGCATGTGGCATGCCAGAGGATTTCCTTATGCAACAGAGGTCACCAAGCTAGTAGTTGAGTGTGCTCACAATTACAATGTCTGCAACAGGAAGGTAGAAAAACATGGGAGGGTGTATGCTGATTTCTCAATCGAGGGCATCACATTAGCTTTAAATTTGCCATCAGGGCCCCATGTATGTAGAATAGATTTGGGAGGATTAGAAAAGTAATACAATGGCAGCCAGAGGGACTGCAAAAAGATCATGTTCTCATGGAGATCCAGCAATAGCACATACAGAGCCTCTGCAAAGTTGCCAGTGCATATGTATGTTTCCCCGAGTCCTATCTTTGTCTATCCCTTGTGGTTTTCATAGACCTTATTCATCTACCTTTCCCCCTCGGGTCAATTTTACTTAGTCATTTTTTGCAAGTTGGCAATCCTTTGTATTTGTGTCGCAAGTCGGTGGGTTCACAAGTTCATGAAGTACCCGACAAGCCGACTTGCCTTGTATTTTTAGTACTCTAAGTCTGTGTCAAGTCTCCGTAAAAGGTCTTTCCCTTGTAGTCAGGAGGTCAGAGATTCTTTGAAGTTTTGAATCTTCGACTCCTAGTTCAAAAGTTTATATTTTACCTGACTCGCCGACTTCACATGGCACTTTTTCTTAAGAAGCCTTGGCTGTGCCGACATGGTGTACAGAGGAATGACACTTGTGATTGTGCATTCAATTCGAGGTACATATGGGCATATTGGCACATTTATCAGAGGGAAAGTTGAGGCATGCATTTACGATTTCTAATGATAAACTCGCCGCCAATATTTAATGAAAAAATTATGAGAAGTGACTTAAAGGCCAAGTAAGGTGGTATTATGAGCTGAAGGATGTGTTGCAGTGGGATGAACAGCTAGCTCGCTGCGTGCAGAATTTCAATTCAAGTATACTCTCACAGGTTAGTAAAGCTGGTAACTTTTCCTTCTCTATAAAGACCTCATATCTTCTCGGAGAAGTTATACATTTCTGTTTCCCATGAATATACATAAGGAATTTTCTGTGAGTGTTTTGCCTCATTCCTTGCTATCTGCATACATCTCTGAGTCTCTCGTCTATTGGTTTCTAGAGAATACAGAAATGAAATTTAAGTTTCAAGGAGCTCCCGTAGTCTCTATTACAGAAAATGGTCTGGCTGGAGTGAAGGATACGAATTTGGGCCATGTTGATTTAAATGATTTTTGGGGAAGAATACAATCCTAGAAAAGAACCCCTTTAGCAAGGAAAATTGTCAGCAGCGGTTTACATAAAGTAGGTGGCTTTCCTCTTGCCGTGCCTTGTCCTGAGTTAATGGTTGCATGTGCAAATGGTTATTTTCCAGAATCTCAAGAGATAAAGACTCCCAATGGTACTGTGGTGGCTAAAATTGATTCTGAGTCTGTTGCGATGGCTTTAGACTTAGAAGAGTACGAAGGTGATGATGATGTTTCTGTGTCCTCAGCCTAGAATTTCTACAATGAAAAGAAGGACTGGTGTTGTTCCACTTCCCATCTGTTCCATATTTTGTCATCTGTCCTTCTCTCTATCCGCGTCTGCGCCCTTTCACCAAGCAAGCAAGTGCAACACAATGCGTTTCCAAACAAAACCTTGGCAAAAACATCAACCTGTCCAAAGCAAAGCACCATACTGAAACACTCAAGCTAATTCTATATCAATTATGGCAAAAAGACACATCTAATGCAAAGAATGTTTTGTGAACAGGTTAACTTACAAGGTCTTGGATTTTTGTCATTATGTCTTCCTATGCTACTTGAGGATGCCAAAAGCTAGAGATGCTATGATGGGGGCATAATTGTTTTCTTTTTCTGCTGCTTGTGGATTAAACTTTAGTAATGTGATGACTTTTGTCTAACGACATGATCAACAAAAGATCATCGAGGACTTCAGAGGTCTAAACATGAAAAGGGGCAATCCTTGTCTGTTAAAACGCAAAAAATACTCAGGTCATCTAGATTTAATTTTGAATAGATGCTTGTATTAACTCGCTAAATCAAAATCCATGTAAGTGATACTCAGGTCATCTCGGTCTAATTATACCTAGATGCTTGTATTTTCTTACAACATAATAAAGCCCAATGATGAAATAAGCACTCCAAAATACTTGCTATATCAAGATGACAAATATCCATATCCATATCCATACCGTATCCAATTACAGTTCATATCCATATCCATATCCATAGCATATCCAATTGCATTTCTCCATATCCAATCCAATAAAGATCCAAAATGCAGCGAATCAATGTTTACAACAGCTTGTGATTTCTTCTATCAAGTCATTCCTTCTATCGAGTCATTCTTCTATCAATCAAATTTCTATATATCATTGTATCTCTCATCAATAGTTCTAGTTGTCAATCTGAGCAGCGATCCAAATGCAAGTCTATCCTTAATCCATACCAATCGAGTCAAGCCAATCTTGTCAAATTATCCAATCACAATCAGCGGTCTTGATCCTAATCTTGTCGTAAACCATATCAATCAGTCATAATTATCCTTCGTGTTGCTCTAGGGATATATCGTTCCCTGCCATGACAACACTGTCGTATATTGTTATCATATCGAATGTCTTAGATAGGATGTTGCATTGTCGACACCAGACCCAGAGTCTTATACGACATGTTTCATTCCTGACACCAGACATCGTCGATCTATATCATTGGTTTACCGCTTGACCGGGGCAATACCTTGTCTATCCTTGTATCATTTGTGTATACTGGCTTACTTGTTTGCATGTGTCATCATTTCATCTTGCATCACATAGCATTCATCTCTTTCTTCTACATCCAACCATTTCTTCTCCTGTCAACCTATCTCATCGTGAGATTGTCTGTCTCACGCCTTCTACCTTCTCCCCGTCCAATCTCCCGAGGGGGCATCCTGTCATTAAACTTGTACCAGGGATAAACTGGGGCATGTATCATTTTCAGACAATCTTATTCTTTGAAACAACGTGATAAAACACATTGCATCAAAGAGGGGCAAAATATATACACCTAAAATTGGCATGACTCTACTTAAATAAATATTTTAAATATTCATTTCATCATCATATTCCTCTATCAATAAATAAATAAATAAATTTATTCATTTGATTCACTTCCTCTCATTTAATTAAATAAATTACATTTTATTTAATTAATTAAATTCATCTACATCTACTTCATTCTTCTAAATAATTAAATAATTTCTATTATCTAATTAAAGTCTTTTATTCTTCCAAATTTAAATAAAATGCAAATTTTATTTAAATAAAATCTTAAATATCCACTAAATAAAATATATTCTTATATTTTATTTTATTCTTCAAAAATATCCTCAGAACATAAAATATATTTATATATTTTATTTATTCCTCTCAATTATCTACAAAATAATTAAATAATAAATCTTTTATTTAATTATGCATCCTTATCTTCAAAAATCATTCGTATCTTCCAAAAATACTTTCCTCTTGTCACATAAAAGCAAAAACTGAGTTACAAAAGCAAAATCAGTTTTAAAGCACCTTTAAAGCAAATCTTCTCTAAAATTAGAAAAATAAATTCTAATTTAATAAAATCAAATCTCATCCTCATCAAGAGAATAGTTAACTCAACAAAGTTGCTTTTCAAATGACATGTGTCCTTCCATTTGTTGCACATTCCTCAACAAGCCTCCTCCGTTGATCTTTCCTTTTCTTCTCAACCATTGATCTTCCCTCACCTTTTTCTATAAATACAACCTTCTCCTCTTCATTTCATAGATCTAGATTTTGTGTAAACTTATGTTGCAGAGATACCGGCGCGCCTTTGGCACCTCTACTCCCATTTAAGCATTCTCATTCATACTCCATTTCTATATTTGAAGCTCATCTTTAAATACACAAGTATCACAGCCATTCTTCCTTTGTCATCTTCAACAAGCAAGCAAGCAACTAGCTTATGAGGGCTTCACAATCAAGATCAAAGAAAGATAGGTGAACTACGGAAGGTGAAAGGTAAAGGTGCAAGGTATTTTTTGTTATTTGTTTTAATCTCCTTTTAACTTTAGATTCTGCAGATGTTTGGGTTTTATAATCTTTTGGATTAACTTATTTTCCCCCTCACAAGTTCATCACAGGATTTGCAGAGATTGTTAGGCCACTCAATGCAATGGTTAAAAAAGATGCCAAAATTGAATGGGCACGTGAAGAAAAAGATGCATTCAAGGACATCACGAAGGCCTTAGCAGATGCACCTGTCCTCATCAACCAGACTATACAAGAGACTTCTATATATATTCATTTGCTTCAGAACATACCTGTGCAGCAATCCTGACACAGAGGAGTGAAGAAAAGGAAGAGAAACCCATCACCTTCATGAGTTCTCCATTCAGGGATGTAGAGCTTAGATATATGGATGTTGAAAGACAAGCCCTTGCTCTAGCCAGAGTAGTAAAGAAATTTAGACACTATATCCTAAGAAGCAAGATAATTGTTGTGGTTCCTGATGTAGCAGTTAAAATGATTTTGATGCAGAATGAGCCTAGAGAGAAGAGGGCAAAGTGGATAACAGTACTCCAAGAATATGATATGGACATAACTCCCATGAAGCTGGTCAGAGGACAAGCCTTAATCCAGATGATTGTTGAAATTGACCCCAACCTGACGAGTCAACAATACATGGTAAATACAAAAGAAAATAGAGATTGGTATTCAGACATTAGGCATATCCTAATCACTGGGAGATGTCCACCAAAGATGCAAGCCTCTCAAAGGAGAGCCCTAAAGATCAAATCCTAGAAGTACATGATCAAGGGAGGAATCCTCTTCAAGAAAAATTATGAAGAAATCTACCTTAGATGTCTGGACAAGCCAAAAGCTAATAAGGTCCTCATAGAATTACATGATTAATTGGGAACAACACATGGATCTCACCTGGCTACTACACATGCTATCCTAAGAGTAGGATACTACTGGCCAACAATCTTTAAAGATACTGCTGATCACATTAAATGTTGTCATACCTGCCAGACTACTGCTAACAAAGAAAGATATGCTACCCAACCACTGCAGCCAGTCATGGAGATCATCCCATTTGCACAGTGGGGCATGGATTTCATTGGCCCTATCAACCCCCCATCTTCATCAGGACGCAGGTATGTCCTAACAATTATAGATTATTGTACTAGGTGGACTGAAGCAGTCAGTAGAAAGATGTGCACTGCTAGGGATGTGATCAAATTTTTAGAGAGTAACATCATCACAAGGTATGGAGTTCCTTATGCCCTAGTATGTGATAATGGACCTACATTTGTATCTATAAGATTATCTAGTTGGGATTTTGATTATGGGATCATCTTAAAGTTCTCTTCAAATTATTATCCTTGGGAAATGGCTTAGTAGAGTCAACCAATAAGAATTTTTTGAACATCATAAAGAAATTAATAGAGAAGAATCCCAGGGAGTGGAATACATTACTTAAATATGCCTTATGGGTGGATAGAACTAGAATGAAAACTGCATTAGAGAATTCCCCTTACTAGTTAGTTTATGGGGTGGATCTCATCCTCCCTATTAATCTCAAAATTCCCACCCTGCAATTTGCACAAGAATACATAGGCATAGATAACAAACAAGAGGTCAGGTTGCTTCAACTCATGCACCTGGAAGAAAAGAGAGATAGGGTGATTGATCAATTCACCAAACATCAGGCTACTATCAAACATTTGTTTGATAAAAGAGCTAAGGTAAAAGCTTTTAGGATTTTAGACCTAGTCCTATCATGGGACAAAGTGCATGAAAGGAAGGGTGATCATGGGAAATTTGATAAGTTATGGATAGGTCCCTTCCAAATTTTGGAAATCTTAGGTGACAGTACCTACAGGCTTAAGACCCTAACAGGTGAGGATGTTCCATTTCCAGTCAATGGACAATTCCTCAAGCACTATTTTCAAGCCTAGGTAGGTCGTACCATGATAATGTACCATATGCACATAATGTTCATTCTATATATTTGTCTGTATAGTTTTCTTTGTGTGCTTGTTTGTTTTGTGTTGTTGAGACCATGTTTTGGTTAGGCAAGATGATGCACCTTTTCACTTCAGAAAACTACTAAAATTGTTAGAATCCAAGAGGTGAATACAAGTTGTTACATAGGTTGTAACTCATGTTAGAAGGAGTGTTCTTGATCAGGTCTGTGATATCCAGTTCATCAGTGCCCCCTTTTCTTGTTTAAGGATATCCTCACATGACACACCTAATAGCCTTGGGTCTGTTGAACATACCAGTGTGGGCTTAAGTGAAAAATCTAAAGGTTACCCTTGCTACCATTGTAATTCCCAACCTAAAACAATAAGCGATCATACCTTGCAGAATGTGCTTACATGATGACATCTTATGAATACAAAAAGAAAAAGAAAAAGAAAGGAGTCTATTGAATATCTAAAAGAGAATAATTAGGCCATCTAAGTAACTCTACCGGAGCTACAGACGCCTGACTGGCAGTGGGGCTCTACTTAGGGGAATTGCAATGACAACCTTGCTAGGGCTATGGACACTTGCTGGCAACAAGGCTCTATCCAAGTTGGCTATGAGGGAAGAACCAAACTATGTAGCCTAACCCCGTCACTAGTGTTTTCAACTGATCTTCAAGATGAGGGATATGAACCACATGCACACACATGATCCCTTTTCAGGATTGTTGCATTGATGAACCTGATATCATTCAGAATGATTTAGGTGCTTATGCTTGATAAGAGTTGGAACATTGTGTTTTAATTTGTCCTCACCCCTTGAATTATTTGAATTTTGTTGTTTTCTTTGGTGGCAAGTTGTGTGGTTACACAACACACCCCATTTTGCCTCAGCAAAACAGGGACCTAACCTTTTTTTTGGCTTGTTTGCTCCCCTTGCTTTGGGTGGTATGGTAAAAGTTACGTATTAGATGCAGTGACAAGATATCACCCTGTGCATGCAAGAACCTCATAAAAGGGTTAATTATCGATGTTAAATTTTGTTATCACAAACCTCATCAAATGAAAGAGTGCAAAATTTCAAGCAGGTTTGCATTTTAGATCACCCCAAAATTCCTTAAGGATAAGAAGTTATGTTCGGTCAAAGTTGGTCAAAACTAGTCACTCATGAGAAGGGGTCATCACATTCACTAAGGACCCTGATATTCACCAATATCCCAGACATATGTTTGAACATAGAAAACCCCAATGTTCGCATATTCGCTAATGTGCAGACGTCAAATTTCAACATGGGAAACATCCACCCGTCACAACCCACGCACATTACATAAGGGTGCACTTTTACTTAAGAACCCTAATTTTTGTTAACATGATGGTGACGTCATATTGAACCATCCTAAAAAAGATCAGATATGATGGTGATGTCATCATGATCCCCGACATAAAAGGTCATCACCTTAACTAAGGACCCGGATATTCACTAAATATCCAGATCAAAGGCAATATGAAGGTAGATCTCAATATCCTGCACATTAACTAAGATCCCTGATCTTCGCCAATGTGACAATGATGTCACTTCCGCGACCAATTCAAAATATTAATAAAAAGCTTGACGTCACCCTCATCTTCAGAAGGGGGGATATTTACATAGTTTAACATCAACATATTTCTTAATATCCCTAACATTTGCGAATGTGATGACCTTGTATTAATTGCTTTTCTAATAGTGGGTGAACCTTCAAAATTTCAAATAACATCGTGCCACCTATTGAAATCTCAAGGCTTAGGGTATAGATCCATGGATATAAACAACCTAACATTAATTACACCCTAATTCATCCATGTTACTGATTAAAACAAGAATTTGAGTTCATTTTAAGCTATCACGTATTCAAGAAGAGATTACAGAGCCCATGTGTGATTAAGGCACATTACAGTAACCTGCGAACGCAACGAAATGGGGTGCACATTCAAATGACAAACAGAAGAGGGTAATTGCAAAGTGAACACACATATCCAGATATAGATCAAATAGTTTAAAAGGGTGCAAATATCAAGTATGTAACAATGAAACCCTCTTTTGTCATTTATGGATGAATGAATTGGTAAAATTTGGTTTTTACCAGAGTAAATTAGTGTGAGGATATTTGCATTATAATGTTTAAAAGTCAAAACATCATATATTCTCACAACTGTTAAATTTGAATATGCATAAGGCATGTTAGGGTAAGACATACATGTATTCTTTATCGCAGGATACAATGGACATTCACAGAAATAAGTCAGAAACAAAATTTTTAAAGCCCATGGGTATACAACCTGAGGGGACATCATTCAAGTATAGCCAAATAAATGACACACATTCAGGAAACATAGGCTTGGATGCTTGGATAGCAAAATTGGAGAAGGGCATTAGGAAACCCTTACTCATCAACATATACAATTCAGGCATGTGGCATGCCAGAGGATTTCCTTATGCAACAGAGGTCACCAAGCTAGTAGTTGAGTGTGCTCACAATTACAATGTCTGCAACAGGAAGGTAGAAAAACATGGGAGGGTGTATGCTGATTTCTCAATCGAGGGCATCACATTAGCTTTAAATTTGCCATCAGGGCCCCATGTATGTAGAATAGATTTGGGAGGATTAGAAAAGTAATACAATGGCAGCCAGAGGGACTGCAAAAAGATCATGTTCTCATGGAGATCCAGCAATAGCACATACAGAGCCTCTGCAAAGTTGCCAGTGCATATGTATGTTTCCCCGAGTCCTATCTTTGTCTATCCCTTGTGGTTTTCATAGACCTTATTCATCTACCTTTCCCCCTCGGGTCAATTTTACTTAGTCATTTTTTGCAAGTTGGCAATCCTTTGTATTTGTGTCGCAAGTCGGTGGGTTCACAAGTTCATGAAGTACCCGACAAGCCGACTTGCCTTGTATTTTTAGTACTCTAAGTCTGTGTCAAGTCTCCGTAAAAGGTCTTTCCCTTGTAGTCAGGAGGTCAGAGATTCTTTGAAGTTTTGAATCTTCGACTCCTAGTTCAAAAGTTTATATTTTACCTGACTCGCCGACTTCACATGGCACTTTTTCTTAAGAAGCCTTGGCTGTGCCGACATGGTGTACAGAGGAATGACACTTGTGATTGTGCATTCAATTCGAGGTACATATGGGCATATTGGCACATTTATCAGAGGGAAAGTTGAGGCATGCATTTACGATTTCTAATGATAAACTCGCCGCCAATATTTAATGAAAAAATTATGAGAAGTGACTTAAAGGCCAAGTAAGGTGGTATTATGAGCTGAAGGATGTGTTGCAGTGGGATGAACAGCTAGCTCGCTGCGTGCAGAATTTCAATTCAAGTATACTCTCACAGGTTAGTAAAGCTGGTAACTTTTCCTTCTCTATAAAGACCTCATATCTTCTCGGAGAAGTTATACATTTCTGTTTCCCATGAATATACATAAGGAATTTTCTGTGAGTGTTTTGCCTCATTCCTTGCTATCTGCATACATCTCTGAGTCTCTCGTCTATTGGTTTCTAGAGAATACAGAAATGAAATTTAAGTTTCAAGGAGCTCCCGTAGTCTCTATTACAGAAAATGGTCTGGCTGGAGTGAAGGATACGAATTTGGGCCATGTTGATTTAAATGATTTTTGGGGAAGAATACAATCCTAGAAAAGAACCCCTTTAGCAAGGAAAATTGTCAGCAGCGGTTTACATAAAGTAGGTGGCTTTCCTCTTGCCGTGCCTTGTCCTGAGTTAATGGTTGCATGTGCAAATGGTTATTTTCCAGAATCTCAAGAGATAAAGACTCCCAATGGTACTGTGGTGGCTAAAATTGATTCTGAGTCTGTTGCGATGGCTTTAGACTTAGAAGAGTACGAAGGTGATGATGATGTTTCTGTGTCCTCAGCCTAGAATTTCTACAATGAAAAGAAGGACTGGTGTTGTTCCACTTCCCATCTGTTCCATATTTTGTCATCTGTCCTTCTCTCTATCCGCGTCTGCGCCCTTTCACCAAGCAAGCAAGTGCAACACAATGCGTTTCCAAACAAAACCTTGGCAAAAACATCAACCTGTCCAAAGCAAAGCACCATACTGAAACACTCAAGCTAATTCTATATCAATTATGGCAAAAAGACACATCTAATGCAAAGAATGTTTTGTGAACAGGTTAACTTACAAGGTCTTGGATTTTTGTCATTATGTCTTCCTATGCTACTTGAGGATGCCAAAAGCTAGAGATGCTATGATGGGGGCATAATTGTTTTCTTTTTCTGCTGCTTGTGGATTAAACTTTAGTAATGTGATGACTTTTGTCTAACGACATGATCAACAAAAGATCATCGAGGACTTCAGAGGTCTAAACATGAAAAGGGGCAATCCTTGTCTGTTAAAACGCAAAAAATACTCAGGTCATCTAGATTTAATTTTGAATAGATGCTTGTATTAACTCGCTAAATCAAAATCCATGTAAGTGATACTCAGGTCATCTCGGTCTAATTATACCTAGATGCTTGTATTTTCTTACAACATAATAAAGCCCAATGATGAAATAAGCACTCCAAAATACTTGCTATATCAAGATGACAAATATCCATATCCATATCCATACCGTATCCAATTACAGTTCATATCCATATCCATATCCATAGCATATCCAATTGCATTTCTCCATATCCAATCCAATAAAGATCCAAAATGCAGCGAATCAATGTTTACAACAGCTTGTGATTTCTTCTATCAAGTCATTCCTTCTATCGAGTCATTCTTCTATCAATCAAATTTCTATATATCATTGTATCTCTCATCAATAGTTCTAGTTGTCAATCTGAGCAGCGATCCAAATGCAAGTCTATCCTTAATCCATACCAATCGAGTCAAGCCAATCTTGTCAAATTATCCAATCACAATCAGCGGTCTTGATCCTAATCTTGTCGTAAACCATATCAATCAGTCATAATTATCCTTCGTGTTGCTCTAGGGATATATCGTTCCCTGCCATGACAACACTGTCGTATATTGTTATCATATCGAATGTCTTAGATAGGATGTTGCATTGTCGACACCAGACCCAGAGTCTTATACGACATGTTTCATTCCTGACACCAGACATCGTCGATCTATATCATTGGTTTACCGCTTGACCGGGGCAATACCTTGTCTATCCTTGTATCATTTGTGTATACTGGCTTACTTGTTTGCATGTGTCATCATTTCATCTTGCATCACATAGCATTCATCTCTTTCTTCTACATCCAACCATTTCTTCTCCTGTCAACCTATCTCATCGTGAGATTGTCTGTCTCACGCCTTCTACCTTCTCCCCGTCCAATCTCCCGAGGGGGCATCCTGTCATTAAACTTGTACCAGGGATAAACTGGGGCATGTATCATTTTCAGACAATCTTATTCTTTGAAACAACGTGATAAAACACATTGCATCAAAGAGGGGCAAAATATATACACCTAAAATTGGCATGACTCTACTTAAATAAATATTTTAAATATTCATTTCATCATCATATTCCTCTATCAATAAATAAATAAATAAATTTATTCATTTGATTCACTTCCTCTCATTTAATTAAATAAATTACATTTTATTTAATTAATTAAATTCATCTACATCTACTTCATTCTTCTAAATAATTAAATAATTTCTATTATCTAATTAAAGTCTTTTATTCTTCCAAATTTAAATAAAATGCAAATTTTATTTAAATAAAATCTTAAATATCCACTAAATAAAATATATTCTTATATTTTATTTTATTCTTCAAAAATATCCTCAGAACATAAAATATATTTATATATTTTATTTATTCCTCTCAATTATCTACAAAATAATTAAATAATAAATCTTTTATTTAATTATGCATCCTTATCTTCAAAAATCATTCGTATCTTCCAAAAATACTTTCCTCTTGTCACATAAAAGCAAAAACTGAGTTACAAAAGCAAAATCAGTTTTAAAGCACCTTTAAAGCAAATCTTCTCTAAAATTAGAAAAATAAATTCTAATTTAATAAAATCAAATCTCATCCTCATCAAGAGAATAGTTAACTCAACAAAGTTGCTTTTCAAATGACATGTGTCCTTCCATTTGTTGCACATTCCTCAACAAGCCTCCTCCGTTGATCTTTCCTTTTCTTCTCAACCATTGATCTTCCCTCACCTTTTTCTATAAATACAACCTTCTCCTCTTCATTTCATAGATCTAGATTTTGTGTAAACTTATGTTGCAGAGATACCGGCGCGCCTTTGGCACCTCTACTCCCATTTAAGCATTCTCATTCATACTCCATTTCTATATTTGAAGCTCATCTTTAAATACACAAGTATCACAGCCATTCTTCCTTTGTCATCTTCAACAAGCAAGCAAGCAACTAGCTTATGAGGGCTTCACAATCAAGATCAAAGAAAGATAGGTGAACTACGGAAGGTGAAAGGTAAAGGTGCAAGGTATTTTTTGTTATTTGTTTTAATCTCCTTTTAACTTTAGATTCTGCAGATGTTTGGGTTTTATAATCTTTTGGATTAACTTATTTTCCCCCTCACAAGTTCATCACAGGATTTGCAGAGATTGTTAGGCCACTCAATGCAATGGTTAAAAAAGATGCCAAAATTGAATGGGCACGTGAAGAAAAAGATGCATTCAAGGACATCACGAAGGCCTTAGCAGATGCACCTGTCCTCATCAACCAGACTATACAAGAGACTTCTATATATATTCATTTGCTTCAGAACATACCTGTGCAGCAATCCTGACACAGAGGAGTGAAGAAAAGGAAGAGAAACCCATCACCTTCATGAGTTCTCCATTCAGGGATGTAGAGCTTAGATATATGGATGTTGAAAGACAAGCCCTTGCTCTAGCCAGAGTAGTAAAGAAATTTAGACACTATATCCTAAGAAGCAAGATAATTGTTGTGGTTCCTGATGTAGCAGTTAAAATGATTTTGATGCAGAATGAGCCTAGAGAGAAGAGGGCAAAGTGGATAACAGTACTCCAAGAATATGATATGGACATAACTCCCATGAAGCTGGTCAGAGGACAAGCCTTAATCCAGATGATTGTTGAAATTGACCCCAACCTGACGAGTCAACAATACATGGTAAATACAAAAGAAAATAGAGATTGGTATTCAGACATTAGGCATATCCTGATCACTGGGAGATGTCCACCAAAGATGCAAGCCTCTCAAAGGAGAGCCCTAAAGATCAAATCCTAGAAGTACATGATCAAGGGAGGAATCCTCTTCAAGAAAAATTATGAAGAAATCTACCTTAGATGTCTGGACAAGCCAAAAGCTAATAAGGTCCTCATAGAATTACATGATTAATTGGGAACAACACATGGATCTCACCTGGCTACTACACATGCTATCCTAAGAGTAGGATACTACTGGCCAACAATCTTTAAAGATACTGCTGATCACATTAAATGTTGTCATACCTGCCAGACTACTGCTAACAAAGAAAGATATGCTACCCAACCACTGCAGCCAGTCATGGAGATCATCCCATTTGCACAGTGGGGCATGGATTTCATTGGCCCTATCAACCCCCCATCTTCATCAGGACGCAGGTATGTCCTAACAATTATAGATTATTGTACTAGGTGGACTGAAGCAGTCAGTAGAAAGATGTGCACTGCTAGGGATGTGATCAAATTTTTAGAGAGTAACATCATCACAAGGTATGGAGTTCCTTATGCCCTAGTATGTGATAATGGACCTACATTTGTATCTATAAGATTATCTAGTTGGGATTTTGATTATGGGATCATCTTAAAGTTCTCTTCAAATTATTATCCTTGGGAAATGGCTTAGTAGAGTCAACCAATAAGAATTTTTTGAACATCATAAAGAAATTAATAGAGAAGAATCCTAGGGAGTGGAATACATTACTTAAATATGCCTTATGGGTGGATAGAACTAGAATGAAAACTGCATTAGAGAATTCCCCTTACTAGTTAGTTTATGGGGTGGATCTCATCCTCCCTATTAATCTCAAAATTCCCACCCTGCAATTTGCACAAGAATACATAGGCATAGATAACAAACAAGAGGTCAGGTTGCTTCAACTCATGCACCTGGAAGAAAAGAGAGATAGGGTGATTGATCAATTCACCAAACATCAGGCTACTATCAAACATTTGTTTGATAAAAGAGCTAAGGTAAAAGCTTTTAGGATTTTAGACCTAGTCCTATCATGGGACAAAGTGCATGAAAGGAAGGGTGATCATGGGAAATTTGATAAGTTATGGATAGGTCCCTTCCAAATTTTGGAAATCTTAGGTGACAGTACCTACAGGCTTAAGACCCTAACAGGTGAGGATGTTCCATTTCCAGTCAATGGACAATTCCTCAAGCACTATTTTCAAGCCTAGGTAGGTCGTACCATGATAATGTACCATATGCACATAATGTTCATTCTATATATTTGTCTGTATAGTTTTCTTTGTGTGCTTGTTTGTTTTGTGTTGTTGAGACCATGTTTTGGTTAGGCAAGATGATGCACCTTTTCACTTCAGAAAACTACTAAAATTGTTAGAATCCAAGAGGTGAATACAAGTTGTTACATAGGTTGTAACTCATGTTAGAAGGAGTGTTCTTGATCAGGTCTGTGATATCCAGTTCATCAGTGCCCCCTTTTCTTGTTTAAGGATATCCTCACATGACACACCTAATAGCCTTGGGTCTGTTGAACATACCAGTGTGGGCTTAAGTGAAAAATCTAAAGGTTACCCTTGCTACCATTGTAATTCCCAACCTAAAACAATAAGCGATCATACCTTGCAGAATGTGCTTACATGATGACATCTTATGAATACAAAAAGAAAAAGAAAAAGAAAGGAGTCTATTGAATATCTAAAAGAGAATAATTAGGCCATCTAAGTAACTCTACCGGAGCTACAGACGCCTGACTGGCAGTGGGGCTCTACTTAGGGGAATTGCAATGACAACCTTGCTAGGGCTATGGACACTTGCTGGCAACAAGGCTCTATCCAAGTTGGCTATGAGGGAAGAACCAAACTATGTAGCCTAACCCCGTCACTAGTGTTTTCAACTGATCTTCAAGATGAGGGATATGAACCACATGCACACACATGATCCCTTTTCAGGATTGTTGCATTGATGAACCTGATATCATTCAGAATGATTTAGGTGCTTATGCTTGATAAGAGTTGGAACATTGTGTTTTAATTTGTCCTCACCCCTTGAATTATTTGAATTTTGTTGTTTTCTTTGGTGGCAAGTTGTGTGGTTACACAACACACCCCATTTTGCCTCAGCAAAACAGGGACCTAACCTTTTTTTTGGCTTGTTTGCTCCCCTTGCTTTGGGTGGTATGGTAAAAGTTACGTATTAGATGCAGTGACAAGATATCACCCTGTGCATGCAAGAACCTCATAAAAGGGTTAATTATCGATGTTAAATTTTGTTATCACAAACCTCATCAAATGAAAGAGTGCAAAATTTCAAGCAGGTTTGCATTTTAGATCACCCCAAAATTCCTTAAGGATAAGAAGTTATGTTCGGTCAAAGTTGGTCAAAACTAGTCACTCATGAGAAGGGGTCATCACATTCACTAAGGACCCTGATATTCACCAATATCCCAGACATATGTTTGAACATAGAAAACCCCAATGTTCGCATATTCGCTAATGTGCAGACGTCAAATTTCAACATGGGAAACATCCACCCGTCACAACCCACGCACATTACATAAGGGTGCACTTTTACTTAAGAACCCTAATTTTTGTTAACATGATGGTGACGTCATATTGAACCATCCTAAAAAAGATCAGATATGATGGTGATGTCATCATGATCCCCGACATAAAAGGTCATCACCTTAACTAAGGACCCGGATATTCACTAAATATCCAGATCAAAGGCAATATGAAGGTAGATCTCAATATCCTGCACATTAACTAAGATCCCTGATCTTCGCCAATGTGACAATGATGTCACTTCCGCGACCAATTCAAAATATTAATAAAAAGCTTGACGTCACCCTCATCTTCAGAAGGGGGGATATTTACATAGTTTAACATCAACATATTTCTTAATATCCCTAACATTTGCGAATGTGATGACCTTGTATTAATTGCTTTTCTAATAGTGGGTGAACCTTCAAAATTTCAAATAACATCGTGCCACCTATTGAAATCTCAAGGCTTAGGGTATAGATCCATGGATATAAACAACCTAACATTAATTACACCCTAATTCATCCATGTTACTGATTAAAACAAGAATTTGAGTTCATTTTAAGCTATCACGTATTCAAGAAGAGATTACAGAGCCCATGTGTGATTAAGGCACATTACAGTAACCTGCGAACGCAACGAAATGGGGTGCACATTCAAATGACAAACAGAAGAGGGTAATTGCAAAGTGAACACACATATCCAGATATAGATCAAATAGTTTAAAAGGGTGCAAATATCAAGTATGTAACAATGAAACCCTCTTTTGTCATTTATGGATGAATGAATTGGTAAAATTTGGTTTTTACCAGAGTAAATTAGTGTGAGGATATTTGCATTATAATGTTTAAAAGTCAAAACATCATATATTCTCACAACTGTTAAATTTGAATATGCATAAGGCATGTTAGGGTAAGACATACATGTATTCTTTATCGCAGGATACAATGGACATTCACAGAAATAAGTCAGAAACAAAATTTTTAAAGCCCATGGGTATACAACCTGAGGGGACATCATTCAAGTATAGCCAAATAAATGACACACATTCAGGAAACATAGGCTTGGATGCTTGGATAGCAAAATTGGAGAAGGGCATTAGGAAACCCTTACTCATCAACATATACAATTCAGGCATGTGGCATGCCAGAGGATTTCCTTATGCAACAGAGGTCACCAAGCTAGTAGTTGAGTGTGCTCACAATTACAATGTCTGCAACAGGAAGGTAGAAAAACATGGGAGGGTGTATGCTGATTTCTCAATCGAGGGCATCACATTAGCTTTAAATTTGCCATCAGGGCCCCATGTATGTAGAATAGATTTGGGAGGATTAGAAAAGTAATACAATGGCAGCCAGAGGGACTGCAAAAAGATCATGTTCTCATGGAGATCCAGCAATAGCACATACAGAGCCTCTGCAAAGTTGCCAGTGCATATGTATGTTTCCCCGAGTCCTATCTTTGTCTATCCCTTGTGGTTTTCATAGAGCTTATTCATCTACCTTTCCCCCTCGGGTCAATTTTACTTAGTCATTTTTTGCAAGTTGGCAATCCTTTGTATTTGTGTCGCAAGTCGGTGGGTTCACAAGTTCATGAAGTACCCGACAAGCCGACTTGCCTTGTATTTTTAGTACTCTAAGTCTGTGTCAAGTCTCCGTAAAAGGTCTTTCCCTTGTAGTCAGGAGGTCAGAGATTCTTTGAAGTTTTGAATCTTCGACTCCTAGTTCAAAAGTTTATATTTTACCTGACTCGCCGACTTCACATGGCACTTTTTCTTAAGAAGCCTTGGCTGTGCCGACATGGTGTACAGAGGAATGACACTTGTGATTGTGCATTCAATTCGAGGTACATATGGGCATATTGGCACATTTATCAGAGGGAAAGTTGAGGCATGCATTTACGATTTCTAATGATAAACTCGCCGCCAATATTTAATGAAAAAATTATGAGAAGTGACTTAAAGGCCAAGTAAGGTGGTATTATGAGCTGAAGGATGTGTTGCAGTGGGATGAACAGCTAGCTCGCTGCGTGCAGAATTTCAATTCAAGTATACTCTCACAGGTTAGTAAAGCTGGTAACTTTTCCTTCTCTATAAAGACCTCATATCTTCTCGGAGAAGTTATACATTTCTGTTTCCCATGAATATACATAAGGAATTTTCTGTGAGTGTTTTGCCTCATTCCTTGCTATCTGCATACATCTCTGAGTCTCTCGTCTATTGGTTTCTAGAGAATACAGAAATGAAATTTAAGTTTCAAGGAGCTCCCGTAGTCTCTATTACAGAAAATGGTCTGGCTGGAGTGAAGGATACGAATTTGGGCCATGTTGATTTAAATGATTTTTGGGGAAGAATACAATCCTAGAAAAGAACCCCTTTAGCAAGGAAAATTGTCAGCAGCGGTTTACATAAAGTAGGTGGCTTTCCTCTTGCCGTGCCTTGTCCTGAGTTAATGGTTGCATGTGCAAATGGTTATTTTCCAGAATCTCAAGAGATAAAGACTCCCAATGGTACTGTGGTGGCTAAAATTGATTCTGAGTCTGTTGCGATGGCTTTAGACTTAGAAGAGTACGAAGGTGATGATGATGTTTCTGTGTCCTCAGCCTAGAATTTCTACAATGAAAAGAAGGACTGGTGTTGTTCCACTTCCCATCTGTTCCATATTTTGTCATCTGTCCTTCTCTCTATCCGCGTCTGCGCCCTTTCACCAAGCAAGCAAGTGCAACACAATGCGTTTCCAAACAAAACCTTGGCAAAAACATCAACCTGTCCAAAGCAAAGCACCATACTGAAACACTCAAGCTAATTCTATATCAATTATGGCAAAAAGACACATCTAATGCAAAGAATGTTTTGTGAACAGGTTAACTTACAAGGTCTTGGATTTTTGTCATTATGTCTTCCTATGCTACTTGAGGATGCCAAAAGCTAGAGATGCTATGATGGGGGCATAATTGTTTTCTTTTTCTGCTGCTTGTGGATTAAACTTTAGTAATGTGATGACTTTTGTCTAACGACATGATCAACAAAAGATCATCGAGGACTTCAGAGGTCTAAACATGAAAAGGGGCAATCCTTGTCTGTTAAAACGCAAAAAATACTCAGGTCATCTAGATTTAATTTTGAATAGATGCTTGTATTAACTCGCTAAATCAAAATCCATGTAAGTGATACTCAGGTCATCTCGGTCTAATTATACCTAGATGCTTGTATTTTCTTACAACATAATAAAGCCCAATGATGAAATAAGCACTCCAAAATACTTGCTATATCAAGATGACAAATATCCATATCCATATCCATACCGTATCCAATTACAGTTCATATCCATATCCATATCCATAGCATATCCAATTGCATTTCTCCATATCCAATCCAATAAAGATCCAAAATGCAGCGAATCAATGTTTACAACAGCTTGTGATTTCTTCTATCAAGTCATTCCTTCTATCGAGTCATTCTTCTATCAATCAAATTTCTATATATCATTGTATCTCTCATCAATAGTTCTAGTTGTCAATCTGAGCAGCGATCCAAATGCAAGTCTATCCTTAATCCATACCAATCGAGTCAAGCCAATCTTGTCAAATTATCCAATCACAATCAGCGGTCTTGATCCTAATCTTGTCGTAAACCATATCAATCAGTCATAATTATCCTTCGTGTTGCTCTAGGGATATATCGTTCCCTGCCATGACAACACTGTCGTATATTGTTATCATATCGAATGTCTTAGATAGGATGTTGCATTGTCGACACCAGACCCAGAGTCTTATACGACATGTTTCATTCCTGACACCAGACATCGTCGATCTATATCATTGGTTTACCGCTTGACCGGGGCAATACCTTGTCTATCCTTGTATCATTTGTGTATACTGGCTTACTTGTTTGCATGTGTCATCATTTCATCTTGCATCACATAGCATTCATCTCTTTCTTCTACATCCAACCATTTCTTCTCCTGTCAACCTATCTCATCGTGAGATTGTCTGTCTCACGCCTTCTACCTTGTCCCCGTCCAATCTCCCGAGGGGGCATCCTGTCATTAAACTTGTACCAGGGATAAACTGGGGCATGTATCATTTTCAGACAATCTTATTCTTTGAAACAACGTGATAAAACACATTGCATCAAAGAGGGGCAAAATATATACACCTAAAATTGGCATGACTCTACTTAAATAAATATTTTAAATATTCATTTCATCATCATATTCCTCTATCAATAAATAAATAAATAAATTTATTCATTTGATTCACTTCCTCTCATTTAATTAAATAAATTACATTTTATTTAATTAATTAAATTCATCTACATCTACTTCATTCTTCTAAATAATTAAATAATTTCTATTATCTAATTAAAGTCTTTTATTCTTCCAAATTTAAATAAAATGCAAATTTTATTTAAATAAAATCTTAAATATCCACTAAATAAAATATATTCTTATATTTTATTTTATTCTTCAAAAATATCCTCAGAACATAAAATATATTTATATATTTTATTTATTCCTCTCAATTATCTACAAAATAATTAAATAATAAATCTTTTATTTAATTATGCATCCTTATCTTCAAAAATCATTCGTATCTTCCAAAAATACTTTCCTCTTGTCACATAAAAGCAAAAACTGAGTTACAAAAGCAAAATCAGTTTTAAAGCACCTTTAAAGCAAATCTTCTCTAAAATTAGAAAAATAAATTCTAATTTAATAAAATCAAATCTCATCCTCATCAAGAGAATAGTTAACTCAACAAAGTTGCTTTTCAAATGACATGTGTCCTTCCATTTGTTGCACATTCCTCAACAAGCTTCCTCCGTTGATCTTTCCTTTTCTTCTCAACCATTGATCTTCCCTCACCTTTTTCTATAAATACAACCTTCTCCTCTTCATTTCATAGATCTAGATTTTGTGTAAACTTATGTTGCAGAGATACCGGCGCGCCTTTGGCACCTCTACTCCCATTTAAGCATTCTCATTCATACTCCATTTCTATATTTGAAGCTCATCTTTAAATACACAAGTATCACAGCCATTCTTCCTTTGTCATCTTCAACAAGCAAGCAAGCAACTAGCTTATGAGGGCTTCACAATCAAGATCAAAGAAAGATAGGTGAACTACGGAAGGTGAAAGGTAAAGGTGCAAGGTATTTTTTGTTATTTGTTTTAATCTCCTTTTAACTTTAGATTCTGCAGATGTTTGGGTTTTATAATCTTTTGGATTAACTTATTTTCCCCCTCACAAGTTCATCACAGGATTTGCAGAGATTGTTAGGCCACTCAATGCAATGGTTAAAAAAGATGCCAAAATTGAATGGGCACGTGAAGAAAAAGATGCATTCAAGGACATCACGAAGGCCTTAGCAGATGCACCTGTCCTCATCAACCAGACTATACAAGAGACTTCTATATATATTCATTTGCGTCCCTTGGAATGCTTTTCAGTCTGCACATATTGTTTTCATTCCTTTTCTTTAAAGTTAGCATCGACCATACCTAGCTGTGGAACATCCTGGTGAACATATGGTCTGATTCTTTCTCTTCATGATAGTATCAAGAGTATATATGAATCAATGGCTAAATATTCACTCACTTTAGTAAGATTAGAAAGCATTCATTCAAATTTGTTTAATTTCATTTGATCATTATTATCATAACTGCAAATATATAAGAAATCTTAAGTAGACATAAGAAATATGTTGATATCTCATAGGAAACTGAACATCTTTAGCATATTTGAGGAAATAGCATGTTGAAATGATGAATATCATGTAAATACACATAAATAATGATAGCAATAATTGAAATATATGCCTGTAAGCACATAATTTATATAGATTTAAAGTGCAGAGGTGAAATCAAGCTGGTATGAAGTGACATCCAGAAGAATTGATCAAAATTACAAAATATCTACATCACCTCATTAAATACAGTAGGATTTAACTTTGTTTATCAAAGATTCTCAGATAGCAGATGAAATGGAGGATATCCAGACATGAATTTCTTGAAACTAGAAACGTAAGGCCCCTTAAAAGGAAAACAACAATGCGCATCAAACCCCTGAGCAACATTAGACTATTAAGAACTAATCAACAGAGACTTGGGATCATGAATTCTCAAAATTCATTGTATCTTTGAAGATGATAAAGGTTTGATTTGCATTTCTTTATCTATGTTTGTTTATGACTAGCATCATGATCAACAAATCTTAATACAAACTAAATTTAAAGAAGTGCAAAGACTTCTATAGCTATTATCTCATTCACACCAATAGAGAAATCTTATCCAATATAATATAATCACTGCTGTAAACCATTCACCAAAAGATAAATGTGCACAACAATGAGTAGGAATAAAACCATTCAATCACTTCAACACAAAATTAATGATCAACATCCAGCAGTATATTCAACATAGGAAGAATAAGCATCCAGATAACCATAACACAAAGTCTATGATCACCGAAATCCCACTGTATTGATTTCCATTCATATATCAGAGTAACTAAAAGTAACTTCACATCAAAAATTGATCTCTAACTAAAACAAAGTTTGCCAAAGATTCTTAACATCGACAGGCTTGTAGAATTTATAGCCTAGTCACCATAACTATTTTTGAAAATAACATCTTCTTGAGGACAACTAGTTTAAAGAGGTTTTTAAAATAAACCTAATTAAAAGAGCTCTCCAGAGCCAATATTTTTTTTCGCATCAAATAAAAATACTAAAGCATATGAGAAATCAATCAATTAATAATCACCACATCATCATCAAGGTGAACCTCCCTTTGCGTCTCTTCCTTCTCCTTGCCTTGTCTGTCTTCAGAAACTGAGTCCACTTGTACCGTTTGGTTTGTCTGTATTCTCAACTTTACTTTATATGTTCTATACCTACCAATGATTGGTGATAATGCTACACCGCTCATGTTGCCATTCATATTAACCTAGAGTTTCTTTTTACTTATCATTCTTTTAATGAATTGCATCCATTTTAGTCTTGAAAGTTTTGACATAAGTCGCTAATCTTCCAAGTTTTCCAAGTGATTCACTAGTGATCACATCAATAGCCACTATTTCTTCATCGATCATCTTCTTTAAATTGTGTTTTATCTCCTTTATTTCGAGCAGCTTGTCTTCATCCTCACCAAAAGCCTCTATGTCTAGAACTGCAAAATTGCTCTTGAGATCCCTTTGATCTATGAAATAACGAGCTAGGGTGCTTCTCATTTCCCCCTCAATCGCTCCCATTATAGACATTTTCCATTCAAGCATGTCTGACCATACAGCAGATTCCATCTCTCTGGGGTCATTCAAAATTTTCTCAGCCACAAGAATTTTGATGTCCATATCGGCCATTTCTTGCACTTCTTTGGAAACCATGAAAAGGCTACTATTATCTTTGCTTATAATCTACAAATCGGTGACCAACGCTTCTCTTTTGCTTGAAATAGAATTATATAGTTTTGCAAACTCCTTGATATAAATTAGACCATCAAGAGTTACCTTTTCAATCCACTGCTCGATGACATTGCTCAGGGCTTGGGACCACTTAATTTGTTGTAAAAGATTAGGATCTGAGTCGTCCATGTTTATACTTGACAAATCGTCTATAGGTTGGGGAGTAATTTTCAAGATAGACTAAATGAATAAAGTTAAGGAGTTTACCTACACCTATAATTTGGCATTTTCTTGTTGTTCTTTCTTGATCCTCTTTGACAAGTTACTAACAAAGTACTTGGCATGGTAAATTTCTCCTTCCATAGTTGAAGGTCCCATATCAATTCAATTTAAATTGAAGTATGCTTCAATCACTTCATCTTCATTCTTATCACCCTTGGGATCTGCAATTTCCAAAATGTGGTGCCCTATGAAAGGGTCTGCTACCATCCGTGACATCCTTTTAGCCCTCTTCGGCTTGGGTGTATCTTGCAATAGTTTAGCCATGGTATCTATATTAGTGTCAAGCATGTGTGCTTGTACCTTTTCTTTTTCTCAACAACCTTCTTTAACCAAGCAGGAGATGAGGAAGAAGAAACACTAGCATTAACAATAGCATTCACAACAATACTATCTGAATGCATAGGAGAGGTATTGTGCTCCGGAGGTGATGAGTGCCAAGTTACACCCATGAAATATATCTTTTTACCTCTCTTTTTCTCCTTCCTGATTCCATCTTTCCTAATGTCTGCACCCGAATAGGCTAGCAAGATCATTCTAGATAATGATTAATTGAGATAAATTACTTAAGATCATAATTTCTGATTGAGGGTCTAATGTGCATGGAATTGATGGAAAAAAAATGCAGAAACTTCTCTCTTTTTGAATCAACAGGTGTAGATTTTTGGAACGGCAATTTTGTGCATCTCCGGAGGTAGTCTTCAATGATCTCCGGAGACAATACCAGAGTACCATGACACCAGAAGTTTTGAAGTAAAGAGAAAAGCCTCTCGAGAGTCTGGAGTATCTCCAGAGCTAAACAAAAAGGTCACAATGGTATCTCCAAAGCTACAGTCATATCTCTGAAGCTGCAGACAGGGACAGATATCTCTGGCACCTCCTGAGGGTAGGGCATATTTCCAGCATAAGCTGCCGATCAGGCACTCTCAGCAGTGATCGTAATACCCCTCATTTCACTCAAATCATCACTTGAGTGGTGAAGGGTCATCTTTAGTTAACTGCTGGAGTTTTTATCTTTATAAAGTTTTTGCATGAGTTACGGATAAAACTGATTTAATAGCCATATTTTCAGGGCCTTGCTGCCCAAATGTATTAAGACTCAAACTTAGAATTCTGAGTGGACTTCTGTTCCGCTCAGTCTACTTTTATTGCATGATTATTTTTCCATAGTTGGATAGCTAGTGTAATAAAGAGATGGATGTCATCTCATAGAAGAATTGGTAGATAAGATAAGTGATATGTCATCACTCATTTTATATAGACTGATAGAAACAACAAAAAAGATATACAATGATGGGATTATTTTGATTCTCGGTAATCTCAGTTTTTCTCTGATATCAATATTCTTTCATGAATGCAAAGTGAATGGAATTGGACCGGATTTAGTTGTGATCTTCTTTTGTGCTGATTCCCTACTATAGCCTTCAGCCCCAAGGGTGTGGAGCAAGGGCCCACTCTCACCACCAAGGTAGAAGGCTAGTACCACTGTTTTGTTACTTCAGATTTTGCTGTGAAAAGTATTTACTGATTTTGATAGATAGATGCATGTTACTATTTTTAAGATTGCTTTAAGTAACTTCCTGCTTAAATCTATTTTCAGCATTCCTCAATTTCATTCAGTAAGTAGATAGATTAATTTCTTCAAGTTGGTAGAAGTTATTAAGATTAGCTAAGAAAATTGGTAACTGTAGAATCCCTAATTGTAGACAGCCGAGGACACAGCCCCTGGATTTTTGACATCTGAAATATGATTAAATGATGAGGTACAACGACACCTTGTCAGGCGGATCATTCAAACCTGGGGAAACTAGATTACCAAACAAAGACTGAAGCATATTATCTTCACTGAGTTGATTAAAAATCAAAGAATCACCATTTGCTACAAGGGGGTTAGAAAGGGGCACATGGTCTACTTGCGGTTGCGAAGCAACCAATCTTTTGTCAGCTATTGCCGGCTGGCTATCCTATTCATAGGCAGTCTTCAGTCTCCTTATATCTTCTGACTACTCACCGTCTCTGCCCGATTGTGAGCCAACTCTATGAAGAGTTGGGTTTGAACTTGATGTACTCCTAGGGGTATGAATAGCCTGAGATTTATTATGTTCTCTAGCTATTGATTCCTTTAGAACTGAAAAGCCCACATATTCCCTGAATTTTATATCCATCCATTTTTTAGTTCTCCTTAAAAAATGAAAAGAGTGAAGTATTATATATGTGACTTCCTTTTCTAACCATCACACTGGAGGCAGAGGTTGCAAAGAGGCACCATGATAACCTTCATCCAGTATGTCTGAATTTTCATCAACCATCTCCGGAACTTGTAGTGGCAAGTCGAAAGCATGGATTTTGTCAATGGTCAACCTCATCCAGCTTCTTCTATGCACTTCTCTTTCATCTAAGAAATCCTCCCAAAAGTCCTCAAGTTGAGGCTTATGTAAATACAAACCACCTCCGTGCATATTCCTTTTCATAAAATTCTTACTATCAAAAGCAAACCTTGCAGGTAATGGGTGAAAATTGTACTCCGCCAACAAATTCTCTACATTTTAGGCAATATCATTACTTTTACAAGATTAGAAAGATATGGACACAGGGAAGGGATACCTTTTCTTCTTCATCATGTGATATTTAACATTGACAACTACCATCTGGTGGCAAATTTCTAAAAGCACAATAAAATCTGAGGGATACCTTGGCAATTTTAACAGGGCATTTTCATAACCCCCAATCCTCAAATATGAAAAGTGATCAAATTGAACATAAAAACTTCCAAAATTCATTACCAAAGCAGTTGCTTCAGGGGAAAACCTCCTTTCCAAAGAACCTTCAATTATTTTCACAAATATCATGAGGAATGCATCGTTCACTTTGCGAAAGTCCTTCAGTCCAATGTTCTTTTGTAATTGTTGGAAAAGATGATACACAAGTGTGTCTGGAGTGGGAGATCCTTGAGCTCTTAAACCAGGCTAGATAGCTCCTCTACTAGCTAGGATGTATATCAAAAGAGAACACATGAAATGTCACCTTCTATGGAAAATTCCCCAGTTGCTCATGCATTTGTTCACTTATCAATTTATCCCAATCTATGTGTTGAGATTCACCACAGATGATCAAAATAAACTAGCACATACAATATTTGAAAGAATCAGATTCAACACTCCCAATGACATGATGCAGTAGAGTAATTATGTCTTAGATTCCCTCCTTAAAGTGTCCTCTTTTTAGATTGGCAGGGAGTCCAGACTTGCCTTTCTTCTCATCTTTTAGCCAACCTTTGGCGATACGACTTTGGCACCAAGCTTTCTTATCCCAGTAGAAACCCCAGCCAATAGTAACATAAACATCAACAAACTCCTCATAATCTGCCAATTTCAGGGTGTGTGACACTTCGTCTAAATCAATTCTCACTATCACAGAGCCATCAGAGGCTTGTATTTCATGTGAATCAAGGAAGTAATTATTCACACATGCAACCAATTCAAGCCCCCAATATTGTTGCAAGCATTTTTGCTATTTTTGATAGGAACAAGAAGATCTAGTATAGAGGATTCTCCAAAGATTTTAAAAAAAATCTTTGTGAAATTTAATGGGTTGGAGACCTGAGCTTTGCTACTATTACTAGACACAAAATCTTACTTCCTTTGATCAGGAGCTCATGATTGCCATCCACCAATAGTGGATGGATGAAATTGGATCAACTCCCCCTAGTAATTCAAGTCCTTCTAAGAGAGCACAATGGGAATAACTAGTTTTTCAAACTCTATATCAGAAAGGGGAAAGGTTGTTGCCACTGCTTCTAAAGCAAAGACCATGCAACGGATGATGTGTGCCAGAGGTGTCAAGGAAGAAATGATATTTGACCCAATCTTATTTACCAAGGGAAACTAAATATCCTCCATCCAAAGGTTTGAGTTCTAAAGAACTGGCTCAAAATGCTCTAGCACAAGCTGCAGGAGAAGCTACAAGGATGAAAGTACCTCCCTTGATTCCATCAGGTGGTGTCATAGAATATGGTATTGAGATGTAGTTTAAAACCAATGGTGATTGGATGTATGATGTCGATGTGACCTATGGTGACAAAGAAACAAAGCAACATGTGGGTAAGGAGAACATCAGTGAAAATATTCTTCTACCAACACTTAATGGAAACACAAATGTTCTTGGAAAGCTATGACAAGGTTATACACTAGAAGCTTATTTAGAACTTGCAGCTAAGGATGTAATGGTTGTTGTGGGATATGCTATTGGTTATGGCTCACCTTTGACACTAACTCATACATCACACAAGATTAAAAGGGGAATAAAAGATCTTTCATTACAGAGAAGCCTGAGGCCATGGCTCTTGAGGTTATGTCCATATTTTCATATTCTTCAGAAGTATGTGTGCTTAGATTTCTAGAATATAATGATGAAGAGGGGATGTGATAATAGTGAATCCGAATATCATGGCAAATGTGTAAAGATTGGTTTGTCAAAATCACTTCAAGTGAATATATTTACCAAGTGTAATACTAAACCCAACCAATTTTTCCAATATCCACTCAAATTATGCTAAAGTGGGAGTTTTAAAATAGGATTTTCATCAAATATCATAGCTCAAGGTATTTTGGAAGGCACTCATGTGAAATATTAAATCCCATACAAAGCACAGATGTCATTTGGTGAAAATGGGTTATGAAGGCCATGACTTTAATTGAAAGGGAATTTGTAAATCAGAATAAAAGGAGCCTTTCAAGAAACTGTTATGGGAAGAGAGGAATTTTCATTGTAACTTATTTTAAAGAAGTGGTTACATGAGGGTGAAAAGGAGCCTTTAAAAACTCATCGGAAACCCATTTGAAAGGATTCATAAATTTTTACCATTCTACTGCCCTGTATATAGCCAAAGAGATATATACAAAGGATAACTGAATACTTTGAGCCCAGTTTTTGTTTTTCAAATGTTAATAGAGAATGTTGTTCTTGTGTTCATGTTTTCTCTGTGTATGTCGATTGTTCTCATGTCTAGACCATACATTCATGTATTGTAATCTGTTGTATTTGCTCATGGTATGCAGGTTTTGGGGACTGTGTGCTCCATTTTATTTCCTTTTCTTTCTTCTTGGGAGATTTAATTTTATTCTCACGCCTGCAATTTAATTTCTTTTCTTTCCTCTCTTCTTCCTTTATGCTGCCTTTAATGCTTTATGGTAAAAAACATACTGTGTTATCATTCATTTCATATCATCAGAAGGTAGCTACGCCTTGTAAAATAAATAGAGTCATTGCAAATATCATTGCAACTGACTCAATTGTTGGTTTGGTTATCATTTGCGTGGGCAAGAGAATACTGTTGATGGTGTTTTTAGCACACAACAACGTAGGTGAAATACAAGTATCTCACCTCTCTTGATAAAGGTATCCTATCCAAGATGGAACTGCCCCAAGGATAATACAACTAGGTCTTAGCTTTCTTGGAATGACTCAGTGGTATGTCTAGCTATGCCAATAAGGGGTCTTACATAAAACATAGGGTTCATGGAATATGACAACAGTATGTATGCAGAAACCCTATGATACTTTCAACAGATTTGTAATGTAGATGTTGCTTATAACCTAATCTAACAAACTTGATATAAATAAAATGCAAAAGGAAAAGGAGAGAGAGAAGGGATAAGAGATCCTAAGTGACAATCACAACTGGGTAAAATGCTGCAGATAAACAAATACTTTCAATAAACCATTCCCTGTTTCATCAGGGTAGGAAACCCACAATGTTGCAAGAAATGATGCAATCTTCAAAGGATCCTTATAATTTTCAAATTGCATTCACTCATTAAACACCTGGACAATGGCGCAACTTAACTAGTGGAGTGCAACCAAACTATATTCAATGACAGGGCCCAGGCTAACTATACACAGCAACTTACCATCAACAAGCACTAATAGTATGGACCAAAGCATTCATCAGTTATCTTAACATTTACCCATCATTGCAAAAGCACAACTAATTAAATTCAGATTGATATGAACCATGAAAACCAAAATGAGACAACACATAAACACAAATTCCCAGCAACCTGTAAAACTTGCTTTGTATTGGCTGTATTTTGGCAAAGTCTTAACAATTCATTATCAAATCCTACTTCCAATGAGAAGAAAATGATGACCCTTTTATAAACAAGGCACCATACTAAGTTTTTCAATGGACGGTGGAGATTAACTCAACACCAACGGTCCAGATTACATGACATTTAATGGGATACAACATTTAGTTACATTTTCGGATTTACTTTTGTCCTTTAGGAAAAAGACAAAAAACAACTTGCAAATACATTGAATCTAGACAAAATGGATACCCATTTGGTTGTACATGATGAAAAGTCAATTTTCAAGGTCTAATAAAGCCAACATAGAGTCATATGACACTTGAAAACTTGAGCTAATGTGGATTCATGGGATTCCAAGTGCTGACTGGATTAAGGGGAGTATGTGGCACATTTTTGGTGAAAGTGTATCCAACTAGATGCCTGCTAGACCAACATTGCATGATTGGATGGTTGGGATAGCTGTGAACAAGTGTGAACATGTCTTATGCATTGAACTAGATCTACAGGAACAACAGTGATGTAGGAATGATCTTCAATGTCTTCAGGCTCTGGGGACTTATTTCCATCATCTCAGACATCATATAAACTTCCTCTTGTAGGTGCAGCAACAATTTGGTTGATAAAATAAAGTTTCTGCATTTTTGGGTCAGCACTGCATATCTGTGTGTACATCCTCCCAAGACAGCTCCAACAAGCTCCTATGTCCTCCAAGACCTGCAATTCACAATTTAAAGCATCAATTTCATCTTAACAAGTCATTTTTCATCAATTTGGATCAAAACATGTCCATTTGCAGTCATGGATCAGTCAAAAACAACTCAAACTTAATGTTACTTCCTTATAGTCCTCTTCACAAATCCAGTGATTTTGCATATTTTTTGAGTTTTTTACCATTTTCAAGTACCCATTTGGCCAATATATTGATTAGGAAGTTTTTGTGGTCATTAGAATCCATTTGCAGACTTTTATTTCGTGTTTTTCTAGCATTTTCTGTAAAAAGCAGAATTTTTGGGGGTCACAGACTTTTCATGTGTAGTAGCATTAATTATCGTAAAACGTGCCAAAAATCCACACAAACTTGGTAAAATATTCCTCATGATGTGACAAATAGATATACAATTCAAATCCATCAAGAAAATACAATTTGCTCCTTGAAAAACTTAATTTTCAGGCTAAAATATCAAAAAGCGCTAATTTTGGGGGTCACTGACTTAGCGCTGATTTTAGCACAATTCAGTAGGATCTGATTTTAGTGCAAGGCAGTGAGGTGACTTTTTAGCGCTAAGGTCGGTAAGGGTTATTTTTGGCACAAAGTGCAGTTGGGGTCATTTTTAGTGCCAGATTTTGAACTTCTTAGGGTGAAAGTATATTTTGAACTTTATATATTTTTAAATATACTTTTAGGATGTTTGAGATGGGTTCCAGTTCCGTAGGATTTCATATGCAAATTCTAGAATTTTGAGGTTCCACCAAATTTCAGACTTAGCCATTTTTTAGGATTTTTAGGGTTTCAGACTTAGCCGAATCAGGGCTTCAGGAACATGTATCAGGGTGAAAGCATATGGATCCCTTAGTGAAATCTAGTGGAATTTGACATGATTTTGCAACTCTAAGACCTGGAAATTAGGAATTTCAACTTGACACATCCTGCAGTAGCAATTTCAACGGCAACATTCAGTGACATGAGATTTTGGAGCAAAATGCAATAACACCCAATTTTAGTGCATAAAGCAACAAATGGTTATTTTTTGAGCACAAGGCCACCCAAGACACCTCCAAATGACATCAAATCACCCCAATCATGAAAAATACTCAAATCTGTAACAAATCATGCACTCTAAGCACAAATTCACCTTCTCATCATCATAAGTAACAAAGGTCGAGACTCCAAGCCAAAGCAAAAGAGGGGGTCTCCATTTGGCGAAATAGGGTGTGTGTGCAAGGCACAACAAATACAGAGTTAAGTGGCAAATCTGTAAACCAATAGATTTTTGGCAACTTCGCTGGGGATTTTGAATGTAAAGTATTGGTGTTCTTATTTCCCCAGAAAATTTGAAGGTACCTCCCCGAGCATGGAGGTTGGCGATTCTACAAAGCAGAAAGTACTCGGAAGTATTTTATTCCAGCAAAAACTCTTGCCTGGTTTATTTTTCAGTTTTGCAATATGGCATTGATTACTCCTCAACCATGGGGAAAGCATTTTGGACCTCTTTCTTTGCCGTAGTATTCACCTCTACCTAAAGGATCAAGAGAGTTCTTCCTGAAGTTCAATGGAGACAATACTCAGGATGCTGAAGATCATAGTTTGGCATTCACCATTGCATGCAAGATTTTGGGGGTAAGTGAAGAAAACATATTTGTTCAGTTATTCATTGAATCTCTTTTTGGGTCTACTTCCAGTTGGTTTCAAAACTTGGAAAATAGATGCATAACCGACTGGGATACATTGAAAAATAAGTTCCTTGGAAGATACAAATCAGTGGTGGATGAAGGTGCACTATTGTGTCAGTTTTTCCACATACAAAAGAAAGAATATGAACCCATCAGAGATTTTGTGGATCGGTATACCCGGCTGCTCAAAAAGATTCTTGCCTCTATTCAACCAAGTAAGCAAATTTAGCCTTGTACTTTTATTTCTTTGTTGCATCCTGATGTCCATTTTTTCTTAAAACGGAGTAAAGTAGATGATATTGGGCATGCACAACAAAAGGCTATCAAGATTGAAGATGATCTAATTTTAAGTGGCCTTTGGGAAGCAAATAAAATTATGAAGCAAACTCTAAATGAACCTATGAAGAAACCTACTATGCAAAAACAAAATTTTCAGCCTGTGGATTTTCAATATGTGCAGCCTCCTTCTATTGAATGCTTTAATCTCACTATTTTTTATCCAAAGCATTTTTGTAGAGATGAGATAAATAGTGTAAGAATTCAGCCTCATGTAGAAAGAAGAGTTGAAGCTTATACTTTGCATTATGAGGAAGATAATAATGAATCTGAAAGTTCCTCTGACGAAGAAGATGAGCAATCCTCCCATAATGTAGATGATAAAAAGGGGAATGTAAATGATGTTATTTTATCATCCTTCTCTACCAAAGAAATGGAAGCATTCACTTTTACCAGCAATGAAGTGTTGAATGCACAACACAACTGAGAGGGGGGTGAATCAGTTGTATCAAAAACTTTAAGCCTTCATAAACATAATCACATGCACATCAATTCACTTAAACCCTAATTCTATTATGAAGATTAAACATGAAAAGTAGATAACATAAACTTAATCACATCAAATCCATGCACAAGAGAACACCAGATTTTTATGTGGAAAACCCTAAAAGGGAAAAACCATGGTGAGGATTAGCTCACAATATAAAGTAGTATCAATATCGAATTACAAAGAGGCTCACTGCCTTACAAAAGAAGGGCTCACTGCTGGTGGACCCACTATCCAAGTGAACTCACTACTCACCGAACAATAAAGAAGAAAAGAAGAAAAGGCTCACTGGCATAAATTGATATAATAGCATCTACCACATGCTTGAGTTCAGTTCCTATGAATTGCAACACACACCACCTTCGCAACCTCTTTGAAAATTTTAGATGACTTCTGCTCACTGCATTAGTTCTTCTACCAAATGAAAGTCCTTGCTGCCTCTAATTCAAATTCACAACAAACACATTGGTGCCCACACCCTTGTGCACTTACATATGAATTTTTTACACTTATTTATATCAACATTATCCTTAAAACATTCATCAAGGTTGGCAACACACTCTATAATCCTTGAAACAATTTCCAAGGTCAGCAAACATACAGAATTCAAATTAGGTCTGGACCTAAACATTCCATGACACAAGCAAATGAAGAAAACCCATTTTACACCTTAGCTTGGACCTAAATTTATCCAAGCATGCTACACAACATTTACTCAATCACCAAAACACCTCCTTCATCAACGCAATCACCAAGGTCAGCCAAACAGATGTAAACATCAAAAACCTCAATCCACATGCTTTCATGATCCCAACCATAACTTGTGGATGTTGTAAAATGCTTTAACACAATCTAGATTCATCCATAAACAACATAAATTCACCTGGGAGTTGACAAATTTAGCTACAACAAGTTTCACTTGAAGAAAACAAATCTCACTTGAAGATAACTTACAAACAACACTGCTAAGCTCTGCTACTCAATAACTTGCTTTCTATAGCACTAAATCACAAATCCTTTGGAATGAAGATAGCTAAGGACTTTATAAACATATGTCCAAAAGTGCATCACCTAAAACCATTTTGCGGTGAAATGTAGAGCAAAATACTTTCTCCCAGACACCTCTACATAACCCAGAAACTTTGTCAAATATAGTCTTCAAACTAGTGAACATAACATCCACTACACAACGATTTGGACCATCAAATTCTGGATTTAGCATCTTCAAACACTTCTCTAAAAGATATCCAAATCTCACACTCTGGTCTTCAACACAGAAGAAATGCGGAGCAAAAACTCAGACAGTATCCTGCAAGCCGGAATACTTCTTCACAACACTGTCTTCAGTATTTATCAAATTTTCTCAAAAGCACTTAGAAACTTAGCAACAAGAACAATATACCAACATCATCAACACTTCTATAAGGCATTCAAATCACTTTAACATGACAACTCAATCAAGCAACAATCAACAATATCAAAAGACAGTTGACACCAATGACAACACAAACATGTTGACATCAATGACAACACTGATTAGCACATACTTGCAACATGAAGAACAATCTAAGGTTGCAGTACATAAGTATGAGGTATCAAATATCCTCCCTCCAAGTTGCATACAACCCGAGTATGAAATTTTTGAATTTTCTGAACCCGACAACGTAGAAGTGTTGCTACGGGAAGAGGTCAAAGCTGATCTTGTTTTTGAATCTTTTCATTTTAAAAATTTGGGTGGAAAATTTTTAAACAAAAATTAGAAAATGATGTTACAAGCAACCATGATAGTTTTGATAAAGGTGATCAAATAGACAAATTTGTTGAACCTCATATTGTTCATATCCCAAATTGGTGTCTTGAATCATTTGACGATGACTTTTTGTGTGGGGAGGGAGTGATTATGTCAAACCTGTAATTTATAGATGAGGATAATCAGGTGAATCATAAAATTGTTGAACCCATTCCTACAAAGAAAAATTAAATTGTTTTATTTGAAGATGGTTTTGAAGCCAATAAGGGTACTATTCACAGTGCAGATTTTATGTCTATGACATCAGCAGAGAATGACCCTCATCCAATCTCACATAAGATGCTTTTGGCTAAAAATCAATCTTCTGATGGTTTGAGTAGTCATGGTTATTTTCAGGCATGGGATTCCAATTTGTCTACTGCAGGCAAAAATGGTTATATGCAGGAACCTGTTGAGGAGATTTTAGAGGTCTATGATGCAAAGTGGTTGTTTGGTTTTGACACATCATTCAGGGAGTCTTCTTGTTTCATGAATTCTAGAGTTATATATATCTAAAATTGTGAGATGGCCTTTGAGTTTGCAAATGCTTCATAGGTACTTTTTTCTTTTCTGCAACGACATTTATTTTTCTCAACCAGTTAATGACTTCACATAATTCATTGAAGTAGTTGGAGTGTATTGTACCCAGTTGGGGTACATTGGATTTTCAGTTTGCTTTCTATTTTTGTGGTTTGTGTGTTGTTGTCTTGGTTTCAGTTTTGGTTTCGGCTCAAGTCTTCTGTAGTTCTCCTTCATAAATTCATAAAATGGTGACTCTATTGGCCTCATGGATGAAGCATTGGTTTTGCCAGAGATGCTGGAGTTCTCTACTTTCTGGAACGAAAAGTAGTCCCCAATTAGAGCCTGTTGTTACCCAAATTTTTGAACTTGGAAAATTCAAAAAAAAAAATAGTGCTGGGAAGATATTTATTCTGCTGGCAAGAAGTGGCTTGTAAAGGGACTCGCGTAATCTTTCCCTTCCATGTAATTGATCTCCAAATGAAAGGTACCATTTCCGTCAAATAAATTATAAAATTTATTTTTTGTCACTGGGTAGCCTTTAGAGATTATCGAGTATAAAATATTGGCTTTATTTAATTTCCCTAAGGTTAGAAAATTAAATGGGCATCGGGAAAATTTTATTTACTTTGGAGGTGAAAATTTATGAAGTCATAATCCCCTTTGTTGGTGAATTAGAAAGTTTGAATCTTGCTAATTATTTAAAATTTAAAGGACTTTATAAAAGTTAAAAACTTTTATCGACAATATAAGAGGTTCCAGAACCTTGTATATACTGGACTCCTCTAGTTGGCAGTTTAAAGAGTACTAGAACCTTATATTTCTCTGACTACATTACTCCCTTATCCATAATAATCAAGAGTTACTAACTTTGTAAAAGATCCGACTAGTGATTTAGAAGTTCCAAAAAGTCACCAAATCGGTGAGTCATGAGTTCTTGGAACTCCCAAACTCCTAATTGATGGTTCAAAATTTGAAAGGATTCCCAATGCATACTTGGTCAAAAATTGTTAGTGTTTTGGTACCTGTATTTTTAATGACTGATAAAAATGGGAAAGCAGCATAGTTGGTGAGAAAATTGCAAATGGTAAACGTGTGATTAACTTATGATGATACAAACAAAAGGAATTATACACAGGCCTACGGCTAGTAAGGAAGAAGGAAGTGCTAGCAGCAGTAAAACTACCATCTCGCGCAGAAGCTCAAATTATAGAGGGACACCAGTGGTACAAGAAGCAATTTATTAAAGGGTGAAACTTATAATGATGCCCAAATCACAAGTGGTAAAGATAATTGAGTAGTCGTCCCATAACGATTGTCACAAATGGAACACTAACAGATCATGTTGATGGAAATGTTACAAGATTTTATGGGAAACTCTCAGCATAGCGTGGTCTCCTTGGAAAACAACTGCGAAGGTAACTTATAGATACAAGTCTATATACATGCCATGAGATTGAAGCTGTTGAAGAACTTGCATATGATTACAAGTTTACCCAGTGTGTAGAGGAGGATATAGCTATTCATGTGTTTGGATGGCAGTAGAAAACTTAGGTTGGGTGTGAGTGACTTTGACATCCACTTAGATTTGATAACTAAATTTCATGGCATAGACAGTGCTGAGAAATATTTTAAAGATCTTCCTGAGACAGCCAAGAAACAACAAACATATGGTGCAAAGGATATGTTTAAAGGGATGAGAGATATTGACCATGTTAACACCAATACTTATAGCTCATTGAATCCATCTTTGAGCAAGGTTTCTCAAGAGTTTCTCTACAAGTTAATACATGCCAATATTAAACTACTCAATCAAAATAATGCTCTCACAACATCATTTGTGGTGGACTTCATAATCTATAATGTCGATCATCTGGAGCTGCTTGTTTTTCATATAGTCACAGATAGAATAAATTTTGGCACCGTAGGCCAGAGATGTATGGCACTTGAAAGATTCTTTGGAGGTTCAAAGCATTCATATTATTTTCCAAAGGAGATTCATGCCTATATCACCACAATTGGACTTGAATTAGATGTTGTTGTTGGCAATGCTCACATTTCCATGTATGCAACGTGTATGTGAAGTGTTCCACTGAATGCTTCAACGAGATATATTTTCTTGGAACTCAATAATTGTGGGTGTGTCCAGCATGGTTTTGCTTAAAATTTGTTCAAAAGATTACATTGAGTCAGATAAAGTTGAGGACTAATGTTACACTGTGGAACTTTAGAAATTTCTTCTTGATAAATCTTTTAGGAGGCTGATATTATTAAACCTAAAGCATTTTAGGTAAATAATCCCCATGATTATCATGAACTATCGAAGAGAATCCAACACAAGCATCGGGAAATCCTTTCCAATTTAAGCCCCTAATATTGTTGCAAGCATTTTTGCTATTTTTGATAGGAACAAGAAGATCCAGTATAGAGGATACTCCAAAGATTTTTTTTTTAATTCTTTGTGAACATTAATGGGTCAGAGACCTGAGCTTTGATACTATTACTAGACATAAAATATTACTTCCTTTGATCAAGAGCTCATGATTGCCATCTACCAGCAGTGGATGGATGAAATTGGATCAACTCCGCCTGGTAATTCAAGTCTTTCTGAGAGAGCATAATGGGAAAAACTAGTTTTTGCAAATTTTATATCAGAAAGGGGAAAGGTTGTTGTTGCTGCTTCTAAAGCAAAGACCATACAATGGATGATGCATGCCAGAGGTGTCAAGGAATAAATGATATTTAAACTAGTTTTATTGGACCAAGGGAAACTAAATATCCTCCTGTCCAAAGGTCTAAGTCCTGAAGAACTGGCTCAAAAATGCTCTAGCACAAGCTACAACAGAAGCTACAAGGAAGAAAGTATCTGCCTCAATTCCATCAGGTGGTGTCATAGAATATGGCATTGAGATGTAGTTTAAAACTAATGGTGGTTGGATGTATGATGTCATTGTGACCTATGTTGATAAACAAACAAAGCAACATGTGGGTAAGGAGAACATCAGTGAAAATATTCTTCTACCAGCACTAAATGGAAACACAAATGTTCTTGGAAAGATATGTCAAGGTTATACACTAGAAGCTTATTTAGAACTTACAGCTGAGGATGTAATGGTTGCTATGGGATATGTTATTGGTTATGGCTCACCTTTGATGCTAACTGATACATCACACAAGATTAAAAGGGGGATAAAAGATCTTTCATTACAAAGAAGCCCGAGGCCATGGCTCTTGACGTTATGTCCATATTTTCATATGCTTCAGAAGTATGTGTGCTTAGATTTCTAGAAGATAATTAGGAAGAGGGGATGTGATAATAGTCAATCTGAAGATCATGGCAAATGTGTAAAGATTGGTTTGTTAAAAATGCTTCAAGTGAATATATTCACCAAGTGTAATACTAAACCCAACCAATTTTGCCAGTATCCACTCAAATTATGCCAAAGTGGGAATATTAAAATAGGATTTTCGTCAAATATCATAGCTCAAGATATTTTGGAAGGCACTCATGTGAAATATTAAATCCCATACAAAGCACATATTTTATTTGGTGAAAATGGGTTATGAAGGCCGTGACTTTAATTGAAAGGGAATTTGTAAATCAGAATAAAAGGAGCCTTTCAAGAAACTATTACGGGAAGAGAGGAATTTTCATTGTAACTTATTTTAAAGAAGCATTTACTCGAGGGTGAAAAGGGGCCTTTAAAAACTCATCAGAAACCCATTGGAAAGGATTCAGAAATTTTTACCATTCTACTGCCCTACATATAGCCAGAGAGCTATATACAAAGGATAACTTGAGACTTTGAGCCCAGTTTTTATTTTTCAGATGTTAATAGAGAATGTTGTTCTTATGTTCATGTTTTCTCTATGTATGTAGATTGTTCTTATGTCTAGTACATACATTCATGTATTGTAATCTATTGTATTCGCTCATGGTATGCAGGTTCTGGGAGACTGTGTGCTATATTTTATTTCCTTTTCTTTCTTCTTGGGAGATTTAGTTTTATTCTTACGCCTGCAATTTAATTTCTTTTCTTTCCTCTCTTCTTTCTTTATGCTGCCTTTAATGCTTTCCGGTAAAAAGCATATAGTGTTATCATTCATTGCATATCATCAGAAGGTAGCTATGCCTTGTAAAATAAATAGAGAATCATTGCAAATATCATTGCAACTGACTCAACTGTTGGTTCAGTTTTCATTTGCGTGGGCAAGAGAATACAGAGTTAAGTGGCAAATCTGTAAACCAACAAATTTTTGGCGACTCTGTTGGGGATTTCGAATGTGAAGTATTGGTGTTCTTATTTTCCCCAGAAAATTTGAAGGTACCTCCCCGAGGATGGAGGTTGGTGATTTTACAAAGTAAAAAGTACTTAGAAGTATTTTATTCCAGCAAAAACTCTTGCCTGGTTTATTTTTTAGATTTGCATTATGGCGTTGATTTCTCCTTAGGCATGGGGAAAGCATTTTGGACCTCTTTCTTTGCCATAGTATTCACCTCTACTTGAAGGATCAAGAAAGTTCTTCCCAAAGTTTAATGGAGATAATACTCAGGATGTTGAATATCATATTTTGGCATTCACTGTTGCATGCAGGATTTTGGGGGTAAGTGAAGAAAACATATTTGTTTGATTATTCATTGAATCTCTTGTCGGGTCTGTTGCCAGTTGGTTTCAAAATTTAGAAAATGGATGCATAACTGACTGGGATACATTGAAAAATAAGTTCCTTAGAAGATACAAATCAATGGTGGATGAAGGTACACTATTGTGTCGATTTTTCCACATAGAAAAGAAAGAAGATGAACCCATCAGAGATTTTGTGGATCGGTATGCCCAGTTGCTCAAAAAGATTCCTGCCTCTATTCAACCAAGAAAGCGAATTCATCTTTGCACTTTTATTTCTTCGTTGCATCCTAATGTCCAATTTTTCTTAAAATGGAGTAAAGTAGATGATATTGGGCTTGCACGATAAGAGGCTATCAAGATTGAAGATGATCTGATTTTAAGTGGCCTTTATGAAGCAAATAAAATTATGAAGCACACTCTAAATGAACCTACGAAGAAACCTACTATGCAAAAACAAAATATTCAGCCTATGGATTTTCAATATGTGCAGCCTCCTTCTATTGAATGCTTTAATCTCACTATTTTTTATCCAAAGCATTTTTGTAGAGATGAGATAAATAGTGTAAGAATTCAGCCTCATGTGGAAAGAAGAGTTGAAGCTTATAGTTTGCATTATGAGGAAGATAGTAATGAATCTAAAAGTTCCTCTGATGAAGAAGATGAGCAATACTCCCATGATGTAGATGGTAAAAGGGGGAATGAAAATGATGTTGTTTTATCATCCTTGTCTACCACATAAATGGAAGCATTCACTTTTACAAGCAATGAAGAACAATCTGAGGTTACGGTACATAAGTAGGAGGTATCAAATATCCTCCCTCTGAGTTGCATACAACCCGAGTATGAATTTTTTGAATTTTCTGAACTAGACAACACAAAAGTGCTGCTATGGGAAGAGGTCAGAGCTAATCTTGTTTTTGAATCTTTTTCATTTTGAAAATTTGGGTGTGAAAATTTTTAAACAAAAACTGGAAAATGATGTTACAAGCAGCCATGATATTTTTGATAAAGGTGATCAAATAGACAAATTTGTTGAACTTCATATTGTTCATATCCCAAATTGGTGTCTTGAATCATCTGAGGATGACTTTTTGTGTGGAGAGGAAGTGATTATGTCAGACCTGCAATTTATAGATGAAGCTAATCAGGTGAATCAGAAAATTGTTGAACCCATTCCTAAAGAGAAAAATGAAACTATTTTATTTGAAGATGGTTTTGAAGCTAATAAGGGTAAAATTCACATGGCATATTTTATGTCTATGTCAGTAGAGAACAACCCTCATCCAATCTCACATAAGATGCTTTTCGCTAAAAATAAGTCTTATGATGGTTTGAGTAGTCATGGTTATTTTCAAGCATGAGATGTCAATTTATCTACTACAGGTAAAAATGGTTATATGTAGGAACCTGTTGAGGAGATTTCAGAGGTCTATGATGCAAAGTGGTTGTTTGGTTTTGACACATCATTTAGGGAGTCTTCTTGTTTCATGAATTCTAGAGTTATATCTAAAATTGTGAGATAGCTTCTGAGTTTACAAATGCTTCACAGGTACTTTTCTCTTTTCCGCAAAGGCATTTATTTTTCTCAACTAGTTAATGGCTTTGCATAATTCATTGAAGTAGTTGGAGTGTACTGTACCCAGTTGGGCTACATTGGATTTTTCATTTGATTTCTATTTTTGTGGTTTGTGCATCGATGTCTTTCCTCTCTTCTTCCTTTATGCTTCCTTTAATGCTTTCCGATAAAAAGCATACAGTGTTATCATTCATTGCATATCATCAGAAGGCAGTTGTGCCTTGTAAAATAAGCAGAGAGTCATTGCAAATATCATTGTAACTAACTCAACTGTTGGTTTGGTTGTCATTTGCATGGGCAAGAGAATACAGAGTTAAGTAGCAAATCTATAAACCAACACTCCAAAGGATCATTCAAACCTAGGGAAACTGGATTACCAAACAAAAATTGAAGCATATTATCTTCACCGAGTTGATTAAAAATCAAAGAATCACCATCTTCTACAAGGGCGTTAGAAAGGGGCACATGCTCTGCTTGTGGTTGTGAAGCAACCAATCTTTTGTCAGCTATTTTTGGTTGGCTATCCTGTTCATAGGCAGTCTTCAGTCTCCTTATATCTTTCGGTTGCTCACCGTCTCTACCCAATTGTGAGCCAACTCTATCAAGAGTTGGGTCCAAACTTGATGTACTCTTGGGGGTATGAGTAGTTTGATATTTATTATGTTCTGTAGTAGTTGATTCCTTTGGAACTGAAGAGCCCACCTATTCCCTGAATTTTATATCCATCCATTTTTCAGTTCTCCTTAACACATGAAAAGAACGAAGCATTTTATCTGTGACTTCCTTTTTTTGACCATTGCACTGAAGGCAAAGGTTGCAAAGAGGCACCATGATAACCTTCATCCAGTATGTCTGAATTATCATCAACTATCTTTAGAACTTGTAATGGCAAGTCAAAAGAATGGATTTGGTCGATGGTCAACCTCATCTAGCTTCTTTTCTGCACTTCTCTTTCATCTAAGCAATCCTCCAAAAAGTCCTCAAGTTGAGGCTTATGTAAATACAAACCACCTCCATGCATATTCTTTTTCACAAAATTCTTACTATCAAAAGCAGACCTTGCAGGTAATGGGTGAAAACTGTACTCTACCAACAATTTCTCTACATTTCAAGCACTATCATTACTTTTACAAGAAAAGAAAGATATGGACACAGGGAAGGGGTACCCTTTCTTCTTCATGGCGTGATATTTAACATTGACAACCGTCATCTAGTGGCAAATTTCTAAAAGCACAATAAAATCTGAGGGATACCTTGGCAATTTTAATAGGGCATTTTCATAACCCCCAATCCTCAAATACGAAAAGTGATCAAATTGAACATTAAAACTTCCAAAATTCATTACCAGAGTGACCGCTTCGGGGGAAAACCTCCTTTCCTAAGAACCTTCAATTCTTTACGCAGATATCATGAGGAATGCATCGTTCACTCTGCAAAAGTCCTTCATTCTAATGTTCTTCTATAATTGTGGGAAAAAATGATACACATGCATGTCTAGAGTGGGATATCCTTGAGCTCTTAAACCAAGCCAAACAACCTCTCTACTAGCTAGGATGTATATAAAAAGAGAACACATATGAAATGTCACCTTCTATGGAAAATTCACCAATTGCTCATGCATTTGTTCACTTATCAATTTAGCCCAATCTGTGTTGAGATTCACCATAGATGAGCAAAATAAACTGGCACATCCAATATTCGAAAGAATCAGATTTAGCACTCCCGATGACATGATGCAGTAGAGTAATCATGTCTAAGATTTCCTCCTTAAAGTGTCCTCTTTTTAGATTGGCATGGAGCCTGGAATTTCCTTTCTTCTCATCTTTCAACCAACTTTTGGTGATATGACTTTGGCACCAATTTTTCTTATCCCAGTAGAAACCCCAGCCAATGGTAATAGAAGCATCAACAAACTCCTCATAATCCACCAATTTCAGGGCATGTGTGTCTGAATCAATTCTCACTATCACAAAGCCATCAAAAGCTTGTATCTCCTACAAATTAGGGAAGTAATTATTCGTGCATGTAACCACCAAATCTGGGCAAGGTACAACAAGAGGGAAACCTCCAGCTCGATCTAACCCACTGCTCATAATTTTCTCCGTAAGGGAAGATCTGGTTTCACTCTGTATTCTATTCTAGAAATCCTCTAAATCCACATGACCAAGGTCTGTATCCTTTACATTCGACAAACTACTTCCCACAATAGAAGCAACAGGGGGACCTTGGAACTTTTATATCATTTTGACTAGTTTAAGAAACCAAAAAGAAAATAACTCTAAACTAGTCAAGGACACAAAAGAGGTCCACAACACATTCGAGGAAAAAGTGCTATCCAGATTCATGAAAAAGAAGTTGTTTTTCCCAACCAATGAATCACAATTATACTGTTACAGCAAGAGAAAGAGAGAGACAAGGAGAAAAGCCAATTATCCTGACCTATATGTGAAGAGCTTTATGAATTCTCTGTTATGGCTAGACTAGAATCTCTTGCAACATATCTCCATCCCAGTATAATGAGGCTCTTCTTTACAAGATGATAAATTTATCCAAGTCTCGTATCAAATCTCATTGATTTCTTCCTAAATTTCATTTAATTTTAGCAGTGGATCGTACTTCAAAATTCATAAATATTTCCCTCAGTTTCCCTCTGAAAAGAGTGCCCACACCTTTCCCAACATTCCAAATTTATTGCCAATTGATTGGTGTCACTTCTTAGTACGTGACCTTAACTTCGACAAGCGGCTCTATAAGAACAACAGATGCGTTGAGTTGGGGCGTCATAGATTTTGAGAACTCTTGAACTCAAAGACCGAAGGTTTGAAATTTTAAAGATCTTCCAACCCTCCGATGACAAAGACTTCTTTTTAACAAAATGACACAAGACCATCAAGATAAACCTTATGATGCAAGTTTTGTGAAGAGTCATGGAGTCACGAGGTTCATGATCTTTTGAACTGGCCAACGAAGGTTCAAAAAGTTAGGGGATCGTCGACTATGAAAAAAATGACTAAGTAAAAAGGCGCGACCTAGAAACAAAGCATGAATAGCGATGGATAAAGGATGGGAATGACTTAACATATGAATGCTTTAGCATATTTCAAAAATATGGTAATAGTCTGTAAGGATGTTTTAATACTTAATATCATCCTCAAAAGAAAACCAAGAATAGAGGAATTCTAAAAAGGAGATAGAAGAATGAAATGAGTTGATCGATTGCTACAAGGAGAGAAAACAAACAAATAGACAGGAAGTAATCGAGTAAAGAGGAGTACATGAATCTGGTGCTAGCTTTCTCTATCGCTAGGGGTCATGTAAATCAAGATACTCTCATGGAACATGGGCTAGCAAGTTGTGTTATGCTAGGTGACCATGGGTTAAGGTCATATGAAACACACAGGATAGAAAGTTGTGTTATGCTAGGTGGTTCATAGACTATGTAGATCACAAGCTAGTAAGTTATGTTGTGCTAGGTAACCATAATTTTGGGTCGTATGGAGTACACAAGCTAGCAAGTTGTATTATGCTAGGTGGTTCATAGACCATTTGGATTGCACGCTAGCAAGTTGTGTTATGCTAGGTGACTGTATATTATCAATTCCTCAAGGAGCATAAATAAACAACACCTTAGGCAACGTAGTGCCTCAGGGAGAGCAAAAAAATAAACAACACTTTAGGGAATATATTGATAACCACGCCTCAGGGAGTGCTATGAAAAACACTGCCGCAAGGGGCACATAAATAGGTTCAAAATCAAGAGGAATGAATGAACAAGGGTGCATGTGTGGATGCATAAGTGAATAGGGAATATATATGCCCCCCCTTAAAATGTTTGCATGTGTAATATGCAAATGTTTTAAGGTAAATAGGAGGGGAAAGTGTAATGGGAGGAGAGATCCTTAAGAAAGAATGACTATCCCTTTAGTAGTCTGTTGTACTGCCCCCAGAGTAAGAGTGAGAACAACCATGAAAGGGAGCTTTATAAAATAAGGTTGTGTCACCATGCATAGCAATGAGCTAATTAACCAAGAGCTATAATTGACACATCAATGGTGAGGTGATTAATGAGGTCTACATCATGAGGAAAGGAATAGAGATCTCTAAGTGTAGAGTGTGAATCATGTTGGGTGAATATTTTGTCGTCAACTCACTGATGGAAAAATGGTTATATCAACCACAGTGTGATGAGATAAATCTTCCTCTCAGCAAGGGGAGGTTCCCTTTTAACTATTACAAACTTATTTACACTAAATACTAAATTCGGGGGTGTGTTACATTCATCCTTTTCTCTTCTTTCAGAAAAGATGTTTACAATGTTTCACGGTAATATTCAATAATGCTTCTACACTTCTAATATTAACCTAAACAGTTATCACCAATATTCTTGTGAGTTGAAGCACAAAGTCTTTCAACTCACTTCACAAAAAGATTCATGAACCAAGTGAATAATCTCAAGCACAAAGTCTTCAAATTATCCCTAGAAAGATTTTAAAAGTAACTGTATCACCAGTTGGAGCACAAAGTCTGTCAACTAACAACACCACTGATCCACGTGAATGTGATTGAAAATCATAGCACAAAGTCTACAAGTTCTCAACATGATTCATGTACAAAGTCAACAACTACAAGCTCAAAGTCTTTATAATCCTCCACCAAGAAATGCTTTCAACACACATAGATTCAAGGAAATAATATAACACAAAGTTTATATAACTTATCTTGAACATCCTCCAATCATAATAACCAAATGCCACTTTATCCAATCAATCAACAAGAGAAATCAGCAAAAATGCCATATGTACATCCTCACTCATACAAATTTGATTCAACACAAAGTTTGATGTCAAAACTTGCCTTCTTTATTGATTGGAATTGATCATACAATTTTGAACACAAAGTCTCAAAGTTGAGTATCAACTTGGGCAGCATTTCATTGCATAAGATTAAAGATAATATTTACAATGGGGGTCCTCTTTATTTATAGGAAAAGTACAACTAACTATGACTTATTCAACAAAGGAGTCCTTTTTGACTTGGGACTTCCTATGTTTTACATGTAGTTACATATGAGAAAAGTACATGTAAAAATGTCTAAAACTAAATGAAAAGTACATATGAAACTACAAAAATATTCTAAGGCATGATGGCTTTCATCAACTCCCATTCCCTGTAATCTGCACACATCTTCATGATGATCGGTCCACAAACCCGATTCAAGAGTAACTTGCCAGGTTTGATGACTCAACATCTTTGTGTGCCACTTCCATTGTCACTACTATTTGCTCTCCAATGTCTATTGCACAGTCCATACATGATTGCTCCTTCAACTGTCCACTCCATCCTGGTCATCTCTAAACACAATTGTTCCTCCTTGGCTACAAGTGGCTCCAACACATCATTCTCATTATCATGACTATGAATTGAATCACCTATCTCCATGAGTAATGGATTTCAACATCCTTCTTTACTGTCATGTGCATGCTCCTATTATCAAACCCCTACTATCTTGTGCTTCATTACTTGGCCTTCTTAGGAGATGGGTCAGTCATTTGAAAAATAGACTCCTTCGGATGACGTGATGACCTCGACAGCTTGTAGGAGAAATTGTAACAAAAAGTCATGATCTTGCAGTTAGGGGAAACACTGGTAATTTTGGGAAATTACATGTTGTCGATCATGACCAAAGAAATGAGCTTTAAAGGGCTAAAGGGCAAGCGGGTCGAAAAAATGGATGAAAGCAGGCTCAGGATTAGTGATAACTTTAAGAAACCCCTCCTAAAAAAAGATATAAATCCTAGCGAATGTTCCAACTTTTTGGAAAAAAAATTAATTTCTATTGGCGAATCTTTCCTTTTTTTGAAAAACATATTTAATTTTATTGGCAAATTTTTTAAATCACTAGAAATTTATAGAAAATTCTGGCGAATCTTGACAAAAAATTAGAAAATACATTAATTGCCATGGTGAATCCTTCCTAAAAAAAAAATTAAATTCCTATGGAAAAGTAAAGACCTAAAGGTGGCAGTGATTGACTAGTTTAAGGTGTAGTGCTCATGTCTATAATTCCTTAATTCCTTAATATTTTAAATCAAACATTGAATATTTAAATTGGCCCTAAATTATTTTTCACCACCATTGATTTTATTTATAATCTAATCGTTTAGATTCTACTCCATGGACCAAAATGTACCCGCAGAGCTCCAATACCCATGGGACTCGAAATTGCATTTGGGACATTGATCTTAATGGAGATCAACGACCCAAATGCAATTTTGGGCCCCGTGGGCATTAGAGATCTGTGGGTACATTTTGGCCCTCAAAATTTAGCCCTAGCCATTAGATTATAAATTGAGATCAATGGCCCAAATACAATTTCGAGCTTGATGGGCAATGGAGCTCCATGGGTACATTTTAACCCATGGAATACAACCATAGTTGTTAGAGTATAAATAAAATCAATGATGGTGAATAAAACTTGGTGATATGGTCCTAAAATAACCAATAATTATATAATATTATTGGTGAATTAATTTCATTTTCTACTAAAACTTATAAAACTTAGGCGAATTTGATCTAATTAGGTATCAAATATTGTGGCAAATTTTTGAGTTTAAAATTTTAATAAAATAAATATTCTGGCGATTTAACTAGGATTAAAATAAATTTTTTTTAAAATGTGGCAATTTAGGTCACCTTATAACTTGTACTATTAGCCAAATTTTGAATCCCTAATTTCAACTATTAGCTAATTGGCGAATATTAGCCACTAAAAAATCACTGCTTAGGATAGTAATTCAGAAAATCCTCCAATGTTAGAAAAATTTGAGGGAGTGAATGCATGGGTGGCAAAATTTGCTTCCCTTGCATTTCAAGAGGAATTGCAAATGTCAAGGTGACAAATTTTGTCACTCCTACATGTAGAGTAGCATTTGGAAGTGCAAAATGTATAAGTGGTAAAAATTACCACTTTCGCAGGGAAGGACGATTTCTGCAAAGTGTAACGGCGGTGAATTTTGCCGCTTTTACACCAGATGAAGGAAATGCAAGGTTTCATGTTGAAGCGGCAAATTTCACCGCTCTCGCATTAGCAAGGTCCAAATTTCATGTAAGGGCAGCAAAATACCCCGCTCTTACATCGAGTATTACATCCGTCAAAACAAAGGCAAGGGCATCAATTTTTGCTGCCCCTGCTCAACCTACATGAACGTGAGTGTATCAACTACCATCAATAAACTCAGAGATGAATAACCTTCAAAACAATCAAAACACAGAAAAAATGACATCTTAACATAAACAAAAACAAACAACATGAAAATGAAAATCTAGGGTTTCACAATCAGTGGATTTTAAACCGTTGATAACAAAGAAAAACTCACTTGACCAGAGGGTTTTAAAAATGACAACAAAGAAATAAAACTGCCCAATGATAAATCGTAACAGTTCATTTGCAACCAAACCCTAAGAAAGAAAAGAAGAGGGAGAACGAAAAGAAATAAATGAAAACATACCTGATTAGAGCGCTAAAACCCTATACACAATCACCAACCCGATTCGTCCAATCCACGGTTTGCGTGATTTGATTGACTTAAGGAGGAGTAGATTCACATCACAAGGGGACTTAAAGCAAATGTAAACGAAAATAATAAAAAGAAGCAATTAAAAATGGTTAAAAGACTGGATATGCTCGAGATATGCTCGAGCAGTAAATCCCACCGCTTATGCATTTTAACATGAACAATAGGCACAAGCAGCAAAATTTGCCGCTCCTACACATAAAAGAATTGACAAGAACAAAATGCATGGGTGGCAAAAATTGCCACCCTTGCACATAACTCAAAAAAAAATGCAATGGCGGCAAAATCTGCCGACCTTGCATGTTAAAAAAATTCCTCTAACTCTTCAAAATTGCGAAAACCAATTTAACAACTTACGCAAATTTTGAGAAATCTAAACAAGAAAAATACTTGAATAAATACTTAGGAGCGAGAGGACTATGCACGAGGATGAGATGACTCACCTTGATTTGCGAGCTTAGAGTGTAGGCTACAGAATAGACAAGTTTCGTAGGGGTCGTCCAACAAAATGAGCGCAGCTAATTTTAAGAACAACAACTGGCTCTAACTGGGGAACTTCCTTCGATCGTTCTTTGAAATGATCAAATGGAGAAGAATCCAGTCTCTAAGTGCCTTCATCCATGCCATTGGGCCATAGAGTCAAGCTACCAAAACAAAAAGACACAAAAAGACTAAACAAAAACATAAAAAGACAAAATAAAAAAAAAAACACAAAAAATATACAAAAATTCACAAACTTATCTGTCACTTCACTTTGAGAAAAGCTTTAGATGTTGTCTGCTATGAGGCAGCAGAAAAGATGTTCCACTTCTTTTTTTTACTATTGAAAGAGTAACATTTCCTAGTATTTGCCATTCTGGGATCTTCTTCTGCATCTAGATTGGATTGTACCACTCTTGCTGATGAATTCAGTCCCAACTGTCGTCACCGTTTGACAAAGCGATCATGCTCATCAAAAAGTTTCTTTGGAGAAACCAATCCTTTAGAAATTTTATTTCCTTTCAGCTACAAAATTCCTTCACTTGAAGAGGATAATCCATCCGTTTCTAGACCTCCATTTGAAACACTATCCAATAACTCAGAATCTTCATCAATGTTCCAGAAATAAGTACCCATATCAGAAAACTCAAAGAGCATTTGAGCTTTTGAAACCTCAGATTTCGTGACTATGTACTTGGCCTCCCTTTCAGGATGAACTTCCTACATAATACCCTCAATGGGTATTCTTGCCTCAGGCATTTGAATATGTGTCTCCTCAACATGATCTGTGATACCAACAAGCTGATGTGGACTTGCTACAGAAGATGTAAAACTCTCATCTTGAGGTTTTACATTGGGGGTACTGGTCTTAGGAACAAGGGATGAAGTAAGAGTATCTGATGTACTTACTTGTTTGTCACCAGCCACATATTGATGATCAAATTGATTTTGTGACCATGTGAGAACAACATAGGATTCATCAAAAGTAACTTCTTCTTGCCCCATCTCATCTTCCAAGTTCAAGAACCCGATGGTAGAGTCACCAGCTAATTGCTCTTCAACTTTCTTGAAAAGATTAGCATCATCTTCTCCTTGATCATATTCTGATTGAAGAAGATCATCTTGCTCTAATTCATAATAGAAGATTGCTGCATTCACAGGTGGTGCTTCCAAAGCAAGTATTCCTCATTGTGGAGGAAACCTGTTTTGATTCTGATCCATTGAAGCATTGCCTTGGTAATTCAGAGTATTAGGAAAAGTTCCCCTTGGTATGTCCTTGTAGAGGGGAATGGACAAACTCTGTCACACCTATTTTTTCAGAGCTAACATCTCATTAGCCAACTTTTGCACTCTAGGATCCATAGTGCTTGTAGAAGATAAAGCTAAAGGGAGCTACTCATTAGGCCTAATAGAATCCTTCTTCAACTTTCCTGCCAAGATCAAATCATCCTCCACTTCAACTACCAAACTTTGAGCAATTGCAAGATCAGTTGGTGTTGCTCTTTGTAAAAGAAAACTTACTTTTGGCAACTGTGAATTGATGAAGAAGCATTTTAGGTTCTCAACTATGGGTAGAGCAACAATTGGGATCCTATTCTTTAGCTTATTGAACTTTGCCATGAACTCATGCATGGGCTCATGCAGTTCCTTTTTCAATTGGGCAAGTTGGGCCAACAAGGCGTAAGCATCTTCTACTGGCTTGAATCTGGCTTCGAACTGAGTTTGAAGTGTATTCCATCCAGTGACAATTCCAGGTGCGAGGTGAAAGAACCAATTAGCTGCAACACCTTGGAGTGTTTCTACAAATAGTCTCACAGAAACATCTTCATACTCAACTCTAAGAACACCACATGCAATGTAGAAAGTTGCAATGTGCTCATCTGGATGTTGTTTACCATCCCCGTAGAACTTGGGAAAGTTCTTACGTGAACCCCAAGGTAGTTCATGTAGAGGCTGAGTCAAATTCAAAGGACCAAACGCATTTCCCCATGGACCTAGGGCAGCCATACTCCTTGATAAAACTTTAGAGCAAATATAACAAAAATATATTACAAAACATGAGGTCGGTATGCTTCAACCAAAGGCAAGAGGCTCTTGATTGCACGTTCGATCCCCAGCAGAGTCGCCAAAAACTGTTGGGTGAATATTTTGTTGTCAACTCACTGACGGCAAAATGGTTATATCAACCACAGTGTGATGAGATAAATCTCTCCTCTCAGTAAGGGGAGGTTCCCTTTTAACTATTACAAACTTATTTACACTAAATACTAACTTCGGGGGTGTGTTACATTCATCCTTTTCTCTTCTTTCAGAAAAGATGTTTACAATGTTTCATGGTAATATTCAATAATGCTTCTACACTTCTAATATTAACCTAAACAGTTATCACCAATATTCTTATGAGTTGAAGCACAAAGTCTTTCAACTCACTTCACAAAAAGATTCACGAACCAAGTGAATAATCTCAAGCACAAAGTCTTCAAATTATCCCCAGAAAGACTTTAAAAGTAACTGTATCACCAGTTGGAGTGCAAAGTCTGTCAACTAACAACACCACTGATCCACATGAATTTGATTGAAAATCATAGCACAAAGTCTACAAGTTCTCAACATGATTCATGTACAAAGTCAACAACTACAAGCTCAAAGTCTTTATAATCCTCCACCGAGAAATGCTTTCAACACACATAGATTCAAGGAAATAATATAACACAAAGTTTATATAACTTATCTTGAATGTCCTCCAATCATAATAACCAAACTCTGCTTTATCCAATCAATCAACAAGAGAAATCAGAAAAAATGCAATATGTACATCATCACTCATACAAATTTGATTCAACACAAAGTTTGATGTCAAAACTTGCCTTCTTTATTGATTGGAATTTATCATACAATTTTGGACACAAAGTCTCAAAGTTGAGTATCAACTTGGGCAGCATTTTATTGCATAAGATTAAAGATAATATTTACAATGGGGGTCCTCTTTATTTATAAGAGAGACCGAGAGAAAAAATAGGAAAAGTACAACTAACTATGACTTATTCAACAAAGGAGTCCTTTTTGACTTGGGACTTCCTATGTTTTTACATGTAATTACATATGAGAAAAGTACATGTAAAAGTGTCTAAAACTAAATGAAAAGTACATATGAAACTACAAAAAAATTCTAAGGCATGATTGCTTTCATCAACTCCCATTCCCTGTAATCTGCACACATCTTCATGATGATCGGTCCACGAACCCGATTTAAGAGTAACTTGCTAGGTTTGATGACTCAGCATCTTTGTGTGCCACTTCCGTTGTCACTGTTATTTGCTCTCCAATGTCTATTGCACAGTCCATACATGATTGCTCCTTCAACTGTCCACTCCATCCTGCTTCTCTCTAAACATAATTGTTCCTCTTTGACTACAAGTGGCTCCAACACATCATTCTCATTGTCATGACTATGAATTGAATCACCTGTCTCCATGAGTAATGGATTTCAACATCTTTCTTTACTGTCATGCGCATCCTCCTATTATCAGACCCCTACTATCTTTTGCTTCATTACTTTGGCCTTCTTAGGAGATGGGTCAGTCATTTGAAAAATAGACTCCTGCGGATGACGTGATGACCTCGGTAGCTTGCAGGAGAAACTGTAACAAAAAGTCATGATCTTGCAGTTAGGGGAAATACTGGTAATTTTGGGAAACTGCATGTTGTCAATCATGACCAGAGAAATGAGCTTGAAAGGGCTAAAGGGCAAGTAGGTTGAAAAAATGGATGAAAGCGAGCTCAGGATAGTAATTCAGAAAATCCTCCAGTGTTAGAAAAATTTGAGGGAGTGAATGCATGGGTGGCAAAAATTTTCGCCCTTGCATTTCAAGAGGAGTTGCAAATGTCAGGGTGGCAAATTTTGCCGCTCTTGCACGTAGAGTAGCATTTGGAAGTGCAAAATGTATAAGCGGTAAAAATTACCGCTTTCACAGGGAAGGACGATTTCTACAAAGTGTAATGGCGGCAAATTTTGCCACTTTTACACCGGATGAAAGAAATGCAAGGTTTTATGTTGAAGTGGAAAATTCCACTGCTCTCGCATTAGCAAGGTTCAAATTTCATATAAGGGCAGCAAAATACCCTGCTCTTACATTTATTACATCTGTCAAAACAAAGGCAAGGGCGGCAATTTTTGTCGCCCCTGCTCAACCTAGATGAACGTGAGTGTATCAACGGTGATTTCTACTGTCAATACACTCGGATATGAATAACCTTTGAAACAATCAAAACACAGAAAAAATGACATCTTAACATAAACAAAAACAAACAACATGAAAATGAAAATCTAGGGTTTCACAATCGGCAGATTTTAAACCGCTGATAATAAAGAAAAACTCACTTGGCCAGAGGGTTTTAAAAATGACAACAAAGAAATAAAATCATCCAATGATAAATCGTAACAATTCATTTGCAACCAAACCCTAACAAAGAAAAGAATAACAAGAACGAAAAGAAATAAACGAAAACATACCTGATAAGAGCGCTAAAAATCCTAGACGCGATCACCAACCTGATTCGTCCAATCTGTTGACTTTTTCCCAGACTGGATGCTTATTCCCAGATTTCCCTACAAGGTAGCCATCAGTGATCAACAGGATCTCTGGGCCAGGGGGCCAACAGTGTAGGAGATAGACTCTATATTTTATCTCCTCTTCTTCTTCAGGCTCTGCAAGACCTAGGGGGGTATTCCCTATTCAACATCCATGAGGATATGCATACAAGGCTGGGATGCTGACAGAAAGCAGATGGTCCTCTTGTAAGTAGACCAAAAATGAAAGATAAGGGCAAAGGGGCTAGCTTTGGGCCTATTTGCAATTGTAGACAGAGGACTGAGGTTCCTAAAACTAACTCTAATATCCTAATGTTGGTTTTAGATTTTGCTTTGGAGTTTAAGTGTGGATGCAAAGCTGGATATGGTTATAACACAAAACAAAGCATGATTGGTGCCTATCCAGGGCCTGGAGTCAGTAGACATACACCTGTGAATGATCAGCATGAACGGCTAAAACTGGATTTCAAGGGGACATATGTGATACCTGCCTTACAGGTATCTCCCAATACAGAGTGTTAGGTTATCTCTACTTATGGTATCCCTACTGCAGTATACCCTTCCCAATGTTCAACCTGAAAATAGTTTAATCTACCCCTTGAGTAGAAGTTAAAAGATCAGACAGTCAACATAGGAAATCTATGCTCTAGAATCTAAACATTACTAAACATCCAGATTCAGAAGAAGAATACATGCAATACTGGAGACAGAATTAACACAACACATGCCAAACAGCATTTCTCATATAAGTTTAATCATGAAATCAGTGGGTTCATGCCAAAAACAAACAACAAGAGATACATAAACTCACAGGTAAGCTGTACAGAGCAACCAGATCAGCTTGTTATGCATTACAGAGCCAAAATCATCAACTTTCAACAACAACAAATGAACAACACAACCTGCTTATAACAGCCAGGTAGGTGCTCAGCAATTAATTACAATGTTGACCAAAATCTCGCCAGATACACGGTATCATGAAAATGGCGCTCAAACACAACCAGATTGGCGCCCAAACTTGAATGCAGCAGGTAGGGGAGGAGACAAGAAGATTTCTCGAGCCCCGCGCCATCATCCGCTGATTGACACCTTTAGTCGGGTACCAGATCGACCCACGCCATCGCCCATACCTCTGCAACCTTCGCCATTAATGGCGCACCAACCCGCGGCCTCGGGAAGAACATCATACAGACTATCGCAAGCATTTCCCGCCGAGATTCATCATCATGATATTTGAAAATGCAGGATAACAATATCCCACATGCACCCCGCGATGACCTCAATAACACTTTATATACTAGGTCATGAGCATATATCATGTCGGTGCTTTTGCTCCTGACGACATTAGTATATAACCTCATCATCATCATCCCTCAGCAGCATGATATCCTGTTGTTCGAAATATCACCCTGACGTCATCATGATATTTGAAATATAACCTGCATGATAATCGGCACAACCTGATCCATCGGAGGAACATCCTCCTGCTGAGCTTATACCAAAAGTCTGGCCGATGATCATCCTGATGACATCATCATCATATCCTGCTGACGTCATCATCATATCTGCCTACTGCACACCTCCTCATATCCGGATGACGTCATCATCATGTTTGCAAATATCAGGAGGTCTCTTCAAGATGATCAGTGTTAGAAATATGACCCCCGCGGGACCTTGATGACGTCATCATCATATTAACATCATCATGATATTCGGAAGACAACCGGATATTTGGAAATATCCTCCTGATGTTCAAATATCAGGTTGCACTGTAGCTCCTCTATAAGATCGGGGCGATAACTGAATATGATGATGCTGCTTGAAAAGATCACCCCCAGTAGATAATGCGCGAAGCTAGCAGGCGGATATCTCCTTAATATTAGCATCATCATGATGCTCGAACAAACAAACATATATCCGGGTGATATGAAAATATCACCCCCTCCTTCGGAATATCATGATGCAGATAGGCAGAGAAAAAGATATCACCCTGAGATAAGGATGACGTCAGCGTCATCAGGATGAAGAAACAACGAACAAGAAGTGATACAACATCATCAGGATGATATTGACTAAGATCATCCTGACGTTCAAAATATGATGACCCTAGTGAATATCGGGTCACACTTAGAACTCTTCAACAACATCATCAGGATGATCATAACCAAGATCACCCGATGATAAAAATATCACCCCGGCGAAAATATCATGAAGGCAGAAAATATGATGACCTCCGCAAGCAGCAGGATGAAAACTGGAAATATCATGATGATGACGACCCTTAAGAAAAAACAAGTTGTGTCGAGCACTTAGAGAATAACCCCTTCAGGATACCGGGGCAACATCATCATGTTTGAGCAAGGTGATAAATGAAAGATCACCGGATACTTTGAAAAATCACCCTCGCAAGCAGATGAGGGCGCACTGTAGCTCATCAGTATCATCAGGATAATAAGCAAACATCACCCGACAGTTGAAATATGATGATGACGTTGAAAAACAAGTCGACGAGGAACATGATGATGCAGATCATCATCGAAGACAAGATGATGATGATGACCTCCTCCTCAGGAAAATATGATGCTGCAGTTGAAAAATGCTGAGGAGGTCCAACACTTAGAAAAAATGGGCAAGAAGATAAAGGCTTCAAATGAAGAAACCTCCTGATCATGACAAATCAACCCCTGGTCAAAATGAGTGTCAACAGTGGCTCCGAATGGGGGCGTGCAGGTGAAAACCTGCAGTGAGAACCAGATCTCCGGGCAGACCTGACAAAAAGCCAAAAAACGTGAGCTGTACAAGGCATTTACACTACATACATATTTTACAAATGTGCACAGCAACCAGTCATTATGCAAAATAGAACTTAAGGAATTGGCCATGCACAGGCAATTCCAGAATTTCACCATCTAGGGCCTGGAGGAAATAAGAATCCTCCCCATGAGTATTGCAAACCTGATATGGGCCCATCCATAAGGGTTGAAACTTACCATGTTTACCCTTTTCCTGATCTTTAGCATTCCAAATGAGCACCAGATCATTTACTTGAAACTTCCTTTTTGTAGCTCTCCTGTCAAACTGATATTTCACCCCTTGTTGTCTTTTGAGATTGATCTGGTGGGCTCTCCTTCTGTCTTCATCCAATGCAACCAGCTGATTCACTCTTTCTGTCATGGGATCTTCAATCTCCTCATCATACTCTTGAATGAATCTGTAAACTGGTAGGAGATTGTTTATGGGCAGTCTAGCTGATGCACCATATACTAGCTCAAAAGGTGACTTCCCAATAGCCCTTTTCACAGTCACTCTGTCAGCCCATACTGCTAAATTCAACTTTGAGTCCCAAGCTCTCTTGTTCTTGTCCAGTATCCTCTTGACAATTTTCATGATGCTCCTATTGCTTGATTCTGCTTGACCATTTCCTTGTGGGTGATATGGTGATGTATATGACAGGCTTATCCCATACCTGTTGCAAAAATCAACAAACTCACCTGATCTGAAGCACATAGCATTATCAGTGATTATTTTAGATGGTACTCCAAACCTGATGATGATGTTCTCTAGTATGAAATCTGTCACCACCTTACTTGTAGCTCTTTTAGTTGGAATGGCCTCAATCCATTTGGTAAAGTAGTCAGTTGCCACCAAAATCCAACTGTGTCCCCCACTTGATTTGTCTGCAATTTCCCCTATAAAATCAATTCCCCATTGCTGGAATGGAGCATCCACAGGTGCAGTTCTGAGGGGTAAAGCACCATGATATTTCAGCTTTCCTGAGAATCTCTGGCAAGGGTCACACTTCCTTACTAACTTTTGTGCATCTGAAAAGAGAGTGGGCCACCAATATCCTGCCCTGAGAATTTTATGAGCTGTTGTTTGGGCAGTATAATGGCCACCACATAATCCTTTATGCATGTCAATCAAAATATTGTTAGCCATGTTCTTATCCACACATCTCAGCAGCACACCATCAGGATTTTTCCAGTACAGCTCACCTTGAACAATGACATACCTGATTGCATGTAGCTTTAGAGTCCTCTTTTGACAGTCACTGAAATGGGAAGGACAATTCAGATTTTGCAAGTAATAGATAATATCCTTGTACCATTCAGATCCTGATGCACTTACATTCTCATCTTGGACTGCATTAACTTGGCATGCTTCCAAGTTTGACTGTGCCAACATCTTGGCTAGTCCTTGTCCCCTTATCAACTTAGTAACTTGTATGTCTATGTTGAATTCCTGCAGTTTGTTTATCCATCTGCACCTTCTTCCAGTCACCTCCTGCTGAGTGAATATGTCTTTGACTGCAGCATGAGGTACATATGCAATTATATGTGACCCTACCAAGTATGGTCTGAAACTTTTAATGGCTCTAACAAGTGCATATGACTGCTTTTCCATAATATCATACTTCAATTCAGAGGCCTGCAGGGACATACTGAAGAAGGCGATGGGCTGTTCAAAACCATCTTCATTTTTCTGTAACAAACATGCAGCTACAGTATGAAAGGAAGCAAATGAGAACACCTGGAATGGCCTAGAAAAATCAGGAGATTTAAGAACAGGGGCCATCTTTATTGCCTCTTTGATATTCTGAAATGATTCTGTTGCTTCCCTTTCCCAGTTGACAGTTGCATCCTTCTTCATCATCTTGGAAATGTTCCTTGTGATCTCTGCAAAGTTGGGAACAAATCTTCTGACAAAGTTTACCTGTCCAAAGAAGGACTGAACTCCTTTCACAGTTTTTGGCATTTGGATCCTGTCAATGGCTGCCACTCTCTCTGGATCTATCCTGACTCCATCCTTGGAAACAATATGTCCCAGAAGCTTTCCTTCAACTACTCCAAAGGCACACTTCTTTGGGTTTAGAGAAATACCATATTCTAGTGCTCTTATAAAAATCTGCTCCAGATGCAAATAGTGCTGCTCTTCCTTCTTTGAGTAGGCAGTCAAGTCATCCTGATATACTGCCAGGATTGAATCAATCAGCCCTGCAAAAGCAACATCCATTGCTCTTTGAAATGTAGCACCTGCATTTGTTAGTCCAAATGGCATTCTAACATACACATACGTTCCCCATGGAGTGGTAAAGGCAGTCTTATATTGTTCTGATTCTTTTACCTTCACCTGGTTATATCCTGAAAATCCATCCATCATGGATAGAAGTTCACAACCAGTCACTTTCTGCAACATAGCCTCCATATTAGGCAATGGATAGTTATCCTTCAAAGAGGATACATTCAAGTTCCTGAAATCAACACACAGCCTAATATCACCATTCTTTTTCCTGACTGGGACGAGGTTAGATACCCAAGTTGAATGTCTGATGGGCACAATTATTCCAGCATCCCTGAGCCTTTTGAGTTCTTCCTGCATCTTGGGAGCTAAGGTAGGATTTATAGGCCTTTGCCTCTGTCTAAATGGCTTAGCTTCAGGCTTCAGTGGGATCTCATGTTGGAATAAGTCTTCCCTATAAGCTTTTAGGTCCTCATATGACCAAGCAAAAACATGTTTATACCTTTTTAGCAATGCAATCAGCATACTTCTTATGTGTGGTTTGAGCTGTTTGCCAATATATACCTTCTGAGGGGCCTGAGATGTCCCCAAATTTATTTCTTCTAAATCCTCCTTATTTGTGGGGGATGTCCTTGTGACCATTTTGTCTCTACTGTCAAAGGCTCTTTCCAAAGCCACTAACCCTCTAGGGATCTTGTTAGTCTTCAACTGGATGATCTCTTTTCCCACAAGGGTCTCTTTTCCATTTACAGTCTCTACAAAAGCTTGGAAATCAATCTGTTGATTCTCATACTCATCTATGCAGTGCAAAAATTTCAGCAAATCCCTATCATCATTAAAAACTTGCCAACTGCATATGTTTTCTGGTATGGCAGGCCTAATTTTAACTTCTATATCTGTGACACCTGACAGAGTGATGTCATCTGGCCTTATTGCAATATTAGCTAAGAAATCAGCCATAACATTTTTTGACCTTTCTACCCAGCCAATTGAAAATGCATCAAAAAGTTCAATAGTATCCCAAACAGCATGCTTGTATTGCTTCAGTCTTTTATTCTTTGCAGCATACTTATTTCTGATTTGGGATACAATCAGCTCAGAGTCTCCAAATACTCTTAACATTTTAATTCCATGTTTGAGAGCAATATTCAGGCCTAAAAGTAAAGCCTCATATTCTGCAATATTGTTTGTGCAATCAAACCTCAGCAAGAAAGAGGATTTGAGGAGCTTACCAGTTGGAGACAGGAAAACAACTCCAGCTCCAGAGCCTTCTTTTGCACAAGCTCCATCAAAAAACATGGTCCATAACCCTTGCTGATCTAGCTCTCCAACAAAGGCATTTTTCTTTTTGTCTTCTGCATCATCTGAGACAACCTTGAAGTTATCACAGTCAGTGTCTACAAAGCACACCTGTTCATTTGCTTCTTGGTCTTCCACTGTCTCTAATGATCTTTGCTCTCTAATTAGCTTGACATCCCTGCCATTCATTGGAATCATGGCATATGATAGGTCTAGCTGCATACTTCCACCAATTAGTGCTGCCCATCTTCTTGACAGCAGCATACCATACTGTGGCTTGATGTCAACCACTGTTATATTCATTTTGTATCTTTTTTCAGGAAATGCTGCCAGCTTGAAATCTACATCCTTCATGATTCCAATAACTGGTACCTCTCTGGCATCCATAGCATAACATTTCCCACATGCCTTGTCAATCTTTAATCCAGTTTGTTGCATGATAGCCAAAGGCATGACATTTGTAGATGCTCCAGAGTCAAGCATACAATTTCTAATTATTTTACCATTTATAACCAGGGAAACATAAAATGGTTCCACCTGTGAAGGACACTTTGTCATGGTCATTCCTAAATATACTTCAGGAGTCTCATCTTCTTCATTACACATGACCTGTTTCTCACCCTGGGTCTGATCATTTTGCTTAGCTTGAAAAGGTACCCCTGAGATTAGGGATATTGTCCTATTCTTGATCTCTTCCACCTTCATGAGTTCCATAAGTGGAACAGAGACCTTTACCTGAGAGAGGATCTGGGCTACATTAAATGGAGCACAGTTTTGTGCAACAGTTGTAGCTTGCTCCACAATCTTGCTCTTATCCTGAGCTGATTTAGCTTTCATTTTCATAGTTCCCTGATCATCATTCTTGTCTTGGGAACCTCTACTTTGATCTTCTGCCTGAGGGATCTTGTTTTCTGGTCCTTGAAATTCAGGACCTGCTCTGTATCTAAAGTTCTGTTTATTACTTACCCACTGCCTTTTTTGTGGTTCAGTTCCTTTATGACCATGCACCAGCTGACCTGCAGAAATATCCTCTGGCTGATGTGAGCTGCCAACGTGATTTCTACCTCTGAGATTGTAGTTGCTCTTAACCTGAGCAACTGCTGCAGCTGTGAAGGCTCTAATCTCCTCATCAGAAGGTCGTTGTAGGTTACTCAGAAAATTGTGTGAGTTCTGAGCATACACATAATTATCTTCATCATCTTCATCATATGGGGACTGTTGGCAGGCCTGAACTTGATGATCTGTATTGTCATCAGCATCATAAAGAGTATATCCGTTGCCTATAGACATCATGTTAACATCATCATCCTGCACATGATGTGGCTCATTGCACTCATTACAAGATGTAGCATTATCATACAAAGATTGGGCAATCATGCACTGTGACTGTGAATGTGGCATCTGACAGATTATACACCACGGAGCATCATCAGCAATATTTATAGTTTTCTTTAGGGGATCAGGAGTTTCCTTGGCATGTTGAGCCCTCTGATTTGTGTTGTTACGTGAAAATACAGGCTTACCATCATGCCAATTGGTGTTATAAGGCATATCATGTAATGATGGCCTCTTTTCCTGCCTTTGATAGACTTGCCTATCAGGACCCATCCCTTTTTCACTTCTAGCTAATCTATAGCTTAGGTCCTTAACAACATTTGCAGGTTTGTCTATCTTATCTTCAGGAGCAGATGTACTACCTTGAGTGTTCTGAGGCTTGTTTGGATTCTGCAGAATTTTTACATCATTCCTTCTATTGGTCTTGCCTGATGCTTTCCTATTGTTTTCAATATTTACTGCAATTCTGAAAGCATCCCTGAGAGTGGCAGGACCTTTATCTCTTAATCCATATGCAGTCTTTGCATCAAAGGCATTGATGTACAAAATTATGCACATTGGTTCATTTGGCCTCATGTGATGTGGCAGTTTGTTCAACACTTTAGTAAATCTTGTATTAAAGTCTGCAACCTGTTCATTTGACCCTTTGGTGATGCTGGTGAACTCATTTACAAAGAAGCTAGGGTCAGTTTTATCACCATATTGCTCCTTGAATATCCTCTTAAAATCATCCCATGATGATATGCTCCGGTCAGGCAGATTCCTGTACCATTCTCTTGCCTCATCTATTAAGGATTGCATGAATGACTTCATGAAAACATCCTCATGCTCAACCTCAAAATTATCCATGACATTTTGAAAGGCCTTTAGATGATCTTCTCCTGACACTGTGTTGTTTCCTGAAAACTTAGGCACTTGCAGCCTCAGATGCTTATCAATAGGGTTAGGATACCCAGGAATACCATCAAACACCAGCTGTCTGAATCTGTCCAACTGCATGGGCTGTCTGTTTGGCTGATTAACATTAACATTTCTATTTGCATTTTGGTTTCCTGCATTGTTCAGTGGTATCCTAGCATCATTCACATATTGTCTGTCATCATGATGCTGATGTTGCATTTCATATCTTTGCTGATGTCTTTGCATATTTGCATTCTCTAGAGTAGGAACTGAATTATTCTGGGCAGTTCTCAAGGCTTGCACTTTCTGCTGTATATCATCTCTGATTTTCATGGCTTGTAGGTATTCTAGTTCTGCTCTTAGGATTTTGATTTCTTCAGCTAGCTGTTCATCCTTAGGTCTGGAGGTAGATGGTCTCATGCCATTCTGGTCATCATCCTCATCATCCCTCAGAGACTCTGCCTCTTCAAACCTTTCACTTGGGTCTAGAAAGGGGCGTTCTTGGAACACCTCTGACCTCATTCTGATACTACCACCCTGTTGCCTCTCATATGCACCTTGGATATCTGCTTCTGCACTTGAAAAATAAGGAGCATGCTATCCTGATGGCCTAGGGTTATCTTGTACCTCATCACTTTTTCTGGGGGAGCTCTCATGACTAGCTGAGACAGTCCCCTTTCTTCTATACATCATTCTTTTTGTTAATGGTAACTCTTCAAATAAAGGAGTTTGTTGGGATCTTCTCCCCTGCATATAATTTTACTTTGACCGGTTGGGAGATTACTTCGGAGTCGCCACCTATTTCTAGGAATTGTTTTCTTCTGAAAACCAGGGTTCTTTCACAAGGTTCCCCAGCGGAGTAGATTACTGTTGCTGACTCAGATGGGTCACATATATATCACTGGAGATGATTAGATAGCACTTTTACTTCTCACTCCCCAGTAGAGTCGCCAATTTCTGTTGACTTTTTCCCAGACTGGATGCTTATTCCCAGATTTCCCTACAAGGTAGCCATCAGTGATCAACAGGATCTCTGGGCCAGGGGGCCAACAGTGTAGGAGATAGACTCTATATTTTATCTCCTCTTCTTCTTCAGGCTCTGCAAGACCTAGGGGGGTATTCCCTATTCAACATCCATGAGGATATGCATACAAGGCTGGGATGCTGACAGAAAGCAGATGGTCCTCTTGTAAGTAGACCAAAACTGAAAGATAAGGGCAAAGGGGCTAGCTTTGGGCCTATTTGCAATTGTAGACAGAGGACTGAGGTTCCTAAAACTAACTCTAATATCCTAATGTTGGTTTTAGATTTTGCTTTGGAGTTTAAGTGTGGATGCAAAGCTGGATATGGTTATAACACAAAACAAAGCATGATTGGTGCCTATCCAGGGCCTGGAGTCAGTAGACATACACCTGTGAATGATCAGCATGAACGGCTAAAACTGGATTTCAAGGGGACATATGTGATACCTGCCTTACAGGTATCTCCCAATACAGAGTGTTAGGTTATCTCTACTTATGGTATCCCTACTGCAGTATACCCTTCCCAATGTTCAACCTGAAAACAGTTTAATCTACCCCTTGAGTAGAAGTTAAAAGATCAGACAATCAACATAGGAAATCTATGCTCTAGAATCTAAACATTACTAAACATCCAGATTCAGAAGAAGAATACATGCAATACTGGAGACAGAATTAACACAACACATGCCAAACAGCATTTCTCATATAAGTTTAATCATGAAATCAGTGGGTTCATGCCAAAAACAAACAACAGGAGATACATAAACTCACAGGTAAGCTGTACAGAGCAACCAGATCAGCTTGTTATGCATTACAGAGCCAAAATCATCAACTTTCAACAACAACAAATGAACAACACAACCTGCTTATAACAGCCAGGTAGGTGCTCAGCAATTAATTACAATGTTGACCAAAATCTCGCCAGATACACGGTATCATGAAAATGGCGCTCAAACACAACCAGATTGGCGCCCAAACTTGAATGCAGCAGGTAGGGGAGGAGACAGGAAGATTTCTCGAGCCCTGCGCCATCATCCGCTGATTGACACCTTCAGTCGGGTACCAGATCGACCCACGCCATCGCCCATACCTCTGCAACCTTCGCCATTAATGGCGCACCAACCCGCGGCCTCGGGAAGAACATCATACAGACTATCGCAAGCATTTCCTGCCGAGATTCATCATCATGATATTTGAAAATGCAGGATAACAATATCCCACATGCACCCCGCGATGACCTCAATAACACTTTATATACTAGGTCATGAGCATATATCATGTCGGTGCTTTTTCTCCTGACGACATTAGTATATAACCTCATCATCATCATCCCTCAGCAGCATGATATCCTGTTGTTCGAAATATCACCCTGACGTCATCATGATATTTGAAATATAACCTGCATGATAATCGGCACAACCTGATCCATCGGAGGAACATCCTCCTGCTGAGCTTATACCAAAAGTCTGGCCGATGATCATCCTGATGACGTCATCATCATATCCTGCTGACGTCATCATCATATCTGCCTACTGCACACCTCCTCATATCCGGATGATGTCATCATCATGTTTGCAAATATCAGGAGGTCTCTTCAAGATGATCAGTGTTAGAAATATGACCCCCGCGGGACCTTGATGACGTCATCATCATATTAACATCATCATGATATTCGGAAGACAACCGGATATTTGGAAATATCCTCCTGATGTTCAAATATCAGGTTGCACTGTAGCTCCTCTATAAGATCGGGGCGATAACTGAATATGATGATGCTGCTTGAAAAGATCACCCCCAGTAGATAATGCGCGAAGCTAGCAGGCAGATATCTCCTTAATATTAGCATCATCATGATGCTCAAACAAACAAACATATATCCGGGTGATATGAAAATATCACCCCCTCCTTCGGAATATCATGATGCAGATAGGCAGAGAAAAAGATATCACCCTGAGATAAGGATGACGTCAGCATCATCAGGATGAAGAAACAACGAACAAGAAGTGATACAACATCATCAGGATGATATTGACTAAGATCATCCTGACGTTCAAAATATGATGACCCTAGTGAATATCGGGTCACACTTAGAACTCTTCAACAACATCATCAGGATGATCATAACCAAGATCACCCGATGATAAAAATATCACCCCGGCGAAAATATCATGAAGGCAGAAAATATGATGACCTCCGCAAGCAGCAGGATGAAAACTGGAAATATCATGATGATGACGACCCTTAAGAAAAAACAAGTTGTGTCGAGCACTTAGAGAATAACCCCTTCAGGATACCGGGGCAACATCATCATGTTTGAGCAAGGTGATAAATGAAAGATCACCGGATACTTTGAAAAATCACCCTCGCAAGCAGATGAGGGCGCACTGTAGCTCATCAGTATCATCAGGATAATAAGCAAACATCACCCGACAGTTGAAATATGATGATGACGTTGAAAAACAAGTCGACGAGGAACATGATGATGCAGATCATCATCGAAGACAAGATGATGATGATGACCTCCTCCTCAGGAAAATATGATGCTGCAGTTGAAAAATGCTGAGGAGGTCCAACACTTAGAAAAAATGGGCAAGAAGATAAAGGCTTCAAATGAAGAAACCTCCTGATCATGACAAATCAACCCCTGGTCAAAATGAGTGTCAACACAATCCACGGTTTGCGTGATTTGATCGACTTAAGGAGGAGTAGATTTGCATCACAAGGGGACTTAAAGCAAATGTAAATGAAAATAACAACAAGAAGCAATTAAAAATGGTTAAGAGACTGGATACGCCCGAGATCTGCTTAAGCGGTAAATCCCACCGCTTATGCATTTTAACATGAACAACAGGCACGGGCGGCAAAATTTGCTGCTCCTGCACATAAAAGAATCGACAAGAACAAAATGCATGGGCAGAGAAAATCGCCACCCCTGCACATAACTCAAAATAAAAAATATGCAATGGTGGCAAAATCTACCGACCTTGCATGTTAAGAAAATTCCTCTAACTCTTCAAAATTGCAAAAACCAATTTAACAACTTACGCGAATTTTGAGAAATCTAAATGAGAAAAATACTCGAATAAATACTCAGGAGCGAGAGGACTATGCACGAGGATGAGATGACTCACCTCAATTTGCAAGCTTAGAGTGTAGGCTACAGAATGGACAAGTTTCGTAGGGGTCATCCTACAAAATGAGCGCAGCTAATTTTGAGAACAACAAATCATAAAGGATATAGTAAGGTCACCATCAATGGGCATAAACAACTTCTTACGAAAAAAAAGGGAGAAGCATAACATCACAATTGAGGTAAATAATGTTAAGAAGTATGAAGTCTTAGGTGAGCAAGGCAAACATATAGTTTAATGTTTCTTCAAAGTGCACATAGCCAAGATGAGTAGAGAGGTAAATGTCTTAGATAGACGAGGAACATCAGCTGGGGACTGAAACATCAAGCCCCTAGAAGAGGTACCTATTGACTTATTTTTAGAAGAGTTCTTGTAAGTAGGAGGAGGGAGAGAAATGAGAGTTGGTGAATGTTTTGTTTGAGTATTGTTATTATACATGTGAGCAATCACATGATAGTGAGGTTGCTATGACACATTTTGATCAATCTTGTTATTTTGAGTTAGTTGTTTTGCATAGTTAAGAATGTACTCAAGAGGTCAATGTGAATTTGGAATAGGAGTAGATGGTTGTGGTATATCAAGATGAAGATGCACAACAATATTAGGTTTCGCAAGTTCTTGTTGGGAACCAGAAACATAAATTGTGTTGATATGATTGTTGATGTTATGCATTTTTGTAGAAGTCGATGTGATCTTTGATTCTTCATTTTCAGAAGTTTCATTGCTACAATGGAGATCATCAGAGTGAAGATTAGGTAAGGTGATATTGAGAAAAGTATAGATATGATCGAATTATGAATGACATCTAAGGGAAAATGACCAAAGGAGAAAGAAAAGAATTCTTCACGTCCTTAATACCCAATGAATGTGAACATGCAACCAAAGGAGGAAGAGGATAGTCTTTCACAACCTTCATGATACCCAAGGAACTTGAACATACAATTAAAGGAGGAAGAGAAGACTCCTTCACAACCTTAGTGATATCCAAGAAGCTTGAACATGCAACCGAAGGAGGAAGAGAAAAGTCTTTCACATCCTTCATGATATCCAAGGAACTTGAATATGCAACTGAAGGAGGAAGAGAAAAGTCTTTCACATCCTGATACCCAAGGAATTTGAACATGCAACTGAAGGAGGAAGAGAAGAAGCCTTCACAACCTTCGTGATACCAAAGGAACTTGAACATGCAACCGAAGGAGGAAGAGGAGAGTCTTTCACAACCTTTGTGATATCTAAGGAACTTGGATATGCAACTGAAGGAGAAAGAGAAAAGACGTTCACAACCTTCATGATACCCAAGGAAATTGAACATGCAACCGAAGAAGGAAAAGGAAAGTCTTTCACAACCTACATGATACCCAAGGAACTTGAACATGCAACTGAAGGAGGAAGAGAAGAAGTCTTCACAACCTTCTTGATATCCAAGGAACTTGAAAATGCAACTGAAGGAGGGAAAGAAGAAGGTCTAACCTCCTTTTTGATACCACAGAAGCTTGGACATGCCACCAAAGGAGGGAGATTATCATGAATCAAGGAAGGTGTGGTAGAAGTGGAAGTGAGATAGCCAAGCTCGATTCGGATTGACCTAGCTAGTTGAATAGTGATTTGGTCCCTCTCTTCCATTAAACAGATTGATTAGTTCTCTTTTTACCTATTTCTTCATTCTTTCTCTTGGCTTACAGCTAATTTGGAGACTTTGTGCTCCTGATTTTAGTTTAATCTGATCTTTCCTTTTCTTCTTTTCCTTCAATAAATCTCTACTATGTTTCTTATGTTCGTAGTTGGATTTCTTTTTTTTTCTCTCACTTTTTCTCAAACGTAAAGGAAAATCATTGGCCTCACAACAATTCCTCCATTTGTTGGTGAATTTTGTTACTACCCGTTGGGCAAGTCAATTGTTTTTTGTAGTGATAAAACTATTTACCAACATGACCCAATTTAAAAATTGCAAAATTTATCTAAGTCCTTGCCCATTTTGTCAATTTTTTTAAGGGTTGTGTTTCCAGGCTTCCCCTTGTGTTCTTTATGTGATGAATGTTGAATAAGTAAGAACAATTCTAAGTCAAGAGGGTTTTCCTTGTCATTTTCTAGCATTTTCTGAGTTTTGCAGGTTTTCGCCCTACTACAGGATGTGGGTTTTTACTAGATACTACATGTGTTAAGTCTTCTTCCCATGTTGCATCCAGTTCCACTTCTACACAATATTCTTGCATGAGTTTATCTTGTTTCCAAGTCTTCATTTCACTTTCTCTATTTTGTGGGTTCTCGTCATGATGCAAGATGTCAATTTCCAAGTGCAATATCCTTAATCTAGTTCCATGCCTTTCCCCATAGCGTCCCATCTGTTAGTCTAGGTTTTTTATTCCTTTTTATAAGGTTTTTCGTACACATTTATTTAAACTTGCTTAGGTTAATAAAGCATGTTTTATTAGGTGAGAGGATTATGAGGTGTCACCTTCCTACATGTGAGCATCCATTAGCTATCTTGGGAAGATATTTTGCTATCTTTAGTCCGATAGATGGTTTCTCCTCATTGGTCAGTGTTGCCACCTCCTCCCTCTCCCTGGTCTATATAAGCATGCTCCCTAGCATGTATTTTCATCCATGTTGAATGCATAGTATTGTTACTCTGCTATTCTATTGTATTGAGCTCTTATTGCATTTACATCTCATCAACTTTTGCATGTCTCTCGGAGTCGCTGGTTTGCTTTCATTTGCATTTCAATTTATGTAGCTTAGATCTCTCTTATAGATTCTAGTTTTCAATCTTATTCAAGATTTCTAACATGGTATCAGAGCAATAGTTTGAGAGTTTTGAGTTCATTTGATTCCTGATTGAGAGGTTGAGTTTTGTAAGATCTTGTCAATCCCCTATGCTCTTCTCTTGTGTTTTATAATGATCTGGAGAATCAGAAAGGATATAACAAGACCCATTAACCCTTTTATTTTTGCATGCATTTTTTTGTAAGATCTGGGTGATTGCAGAATTTCTAATTACATTGGAAGCATTTCTGGTTGTTCTGAAGTTAGAAATGGCTTTCGTTTCATCTAATTTGGAGATCATGTGAAAAAGTTGCAAACGGGGGTTTGAAGCTCATATTTTGTGAAGCATCTTTCAAACAGAATATTTTCAGGCCAAAAGAACATTTCTATTGTTTTTGGAAGGCCCAAAAACCCCCATTTCCATATAAGGTTTGTACAGATCAGACACCAGAAGCTCTGCATGTCATTTTTTCCTTGTTGAAGATGTTTTTACACTGGGGCCACATCCTCTGCAAGTGATAAAGAAAACCGTCTTCTGGGTATCAATTAGTTTTTTCATGCAGTCAATAAATCATTAAGCTTTAGCTGGACCCCTCACCATTGCAGTTTTCATTTTTACCACTGATCTTCAAATGGCTCGTTCTTAGCCATACGGAGGTATTTTTTAGTGAAACATTTTTTGAAAATGGATAGAAATTCATTCTCTTTGCAATGGTAGAATCATTTTTTTCTCAAATGATCCCATTTTCCAGAATTTAAGTTATCTCATCAAATCTAAAGGACAATCCTCATTTTTTGAACTTCAAACTGCTATAACTTTCTCATATGATCTCGTATCGAGGTCATTCTGTTTTTGAAAGTGGATATTTTTCTGAGCACTACACATTTATGTAGGTTTGAAGTTGTCATTCAGAGATTTTTTGTACCTTCAGTATTTGGGTCCATTTTTGGACATTTGTATAACTCTGGAAAATAACTCCAGCATTGTAAACGTACTGATCTATAAAGTGCCAAAACATATTTTCTGGGGGGGGCTCTATTGATTGAGTGAAAAAGGGGGGGTGTCTTGAGTGTGTTCTTTCTTCATTGCCTTTGAGTTCTCTTTCCTACACAACAACAATCTTTACTTCTACATTAAAATGGATCAATTAATAGTGCCTATACCCACACCCTATAACTACTATGAGTGGAAGTCTAAAATTATAATCTATCTTAAGAAGCTAGAGTTGTTTAGAGTAACTATGGGTTTAGAAATTGAACCATCTCTAATTGTAGAAAAGCCTAAATGGTTTAACAAACTTGATGAAGCTTTTGGAACCTTATGTATGTTTGTATCTCCGGATTTACTTTTTCATATTGATTCTTCCACAACACCACAAGATATATGGACTACCTTGGAAAACCTCTTTGGTGTACAAGATGAACTTAGAGGACATTTACTAGAGAATGAGCTGATAGGGTTAAATCCATGTAATTTTGATACAATTTAGGATTTCTTCACAAAACTAAAGGCTTTAAGATTACAGTTGAAGCAATGTGGGATAGAGAAGAAAGATAGTCAATTAATTCTTAGCATTCTTTCTAAACTTGATTCCAACTACTCTATTTTTGTTTCTACATTCTATGCCACTAAAAGTGCCTTAGGAACCACATATAAGACGCCTTCTTTAGATGATTTTGCAAATGAACTCACTAAAGAGCAATGACAAGGGTCGTTGTACCTCATCATTTAATCATATTTCTTTTGTCAAATCTAGGGCTGTGTCCTTGGCTATCTGCAATTAGGAATCCTATAGTTGTCAGTTTTATGTAACTAACTCTAATGACCTTTACTGCTTTAAAGAAACTAATATTACTGATCAATATGCTATGAAATGAATTCCAAGAATGTTGAAAACAAAACTGAACAATGAATTGCGTAAAGTAAATCTATATTATTCCTTTCAACTAAAACATGAATTTATCTATGGAAACAATAACTAACTTCTTAAACATAATCTAAAATAACAAAACAATAGTACTAGCCTTCTGCCTTAGTGGTGAGAGTGGGCCCTTGCTCCACACCCTTAGGGCTGAAGACTAAAGTGAAGAATTAGTACAAGAGAATAATATCACAACTCAATTCAGTCCAATTCCATCAGCTTTGTATTTAGAAAATATTTATGTCAAAATAAGATTACAGAAATCAGAAAAATAATCACTCTCCTTCTGCTACTACTTTTGTGAGTTTATATCTAAATTTGTGATGAGAGATCACTCACCATATTCTACTAGTTCCTCTATGAGATAACATCAATCTCTTTATTCTACTAATTGTCTAACTACATAACAAATATCCATGCAATAAAAATAGATAGAATGGAACAAAAGTTCACACTAAATCTGAGTCTTAGGTTTAAATACACTTAGGCAGTGAGGCCTTGAAATATAGGTATTTAAATCAGTTTATCAATAACTCATACAAAATCAAAAAGAGATAAAAACTTCCAGCAGTTAACTATAGACTGCCCTTAATTACTCAGGTGATGATTTGAGTAACATCAAGAGCATCCTAATCACCACTAGAAGTGTTTGACTGACAGCTGTGCTAGAAATCTGCACTATTCTAAAGAGGCACTGGAGATGTATGTTTCAATCTGTAGCTCTGGAGATATGATTGTGACCTTCTTGTTTAGCTCCGAAGATGCTCAAGACTTCAGTCTAGATCTAGAGATGCTTCACCTCCTTATCCCAAAACTTCTCCAATCAAACTGGAAATCATTGGAGACCAGTCATGGCATTCTGATGTGGCTCTGAAGATCATTAGGACTACCTCTGGAGATGCACAAAATTGTCTACCTGAACACCTGCACCTGTTGATTCAAAAAGAGAAGATTTCTGCATATTTCCATCAATTCAATGCACACTAGTCCTTCAATCAGAAATCATGATTGTAAGTAATTCATCTCTTATTAATCATCATTAGAACAATCTTGTTAGCCTATTTTGGTGCAATCATCAGGACAATGGAATAAGAAGGGAGAAAAAGAGGGGTAAAAGGTGTATTTCATGGGTGCTACCTGGCACTCATCATCCTCTCGTACTTAAGGATTAGCAGGTCCTCCTGCTTGTCACAATCTGGACTTATTCTGGTGGAATATCCTGTCAGTCAAGTTGTAGTCTTGTGCATAAGTTGTCCAAGTGGTGTGGTCTGTATTACCATTTCCCTTGTACTAATCAACTTGCTTCATCTATTCCTACAATTTATCATCCTCCATTTGTTCAGCCCAGACAGGTCGTGGCTCAATGATGAGAGGGGATATGAAACGGCCACCTATCCACTCCTATTGGTATTTATCCATCATTTTGGATATTAACCTGGCCTTCCTCATAAACAACCTTAGATTGGCAGGGGAAACCACTTCTCTCATTTTTTGCTCTGAAGTTAAGAGGTTCCACCTCTTCTTTGCCACTGAAAGTACTTGATTGGCTAAATTGTTCATGAAGAGACCGAAATCAATAGAACATTCTTGAAGGTGCTTCAGATATAATGGAAAATTTTTTGTCTTACTTTCCGAGTGGAAGACATATGCTCTGAATTGGACTTTAAAAGCATGGGGATTTGGACATCTTTTATGATAAAAAGACTTGTTTCTTCATCCTTCTTGAGATGTGCCTCCATTCTCTCATTCCAAATGTGATGATTTCTCATCAATGACATGAATGCTTTGAGCTGACACTCCCCTACAAAATAGTTAATAATGAAGATCATATCATCAACTAAGAGGAACCTCTTGCAATAATAGAAATAACAGAAACATAGAAGGAATTTATTGATCGCAGACCACTTCGACAGGGCAACCTCCTTTGAGCATGCTCAATACAATAAATTCGTGGATGCCTTCATTGGCCTCAACACGTACTTATATACTAAGTCTAATCTAAACAACTATTGCTTGCCATGAATGTGGGATAATGCAATATACTCACAGGATGACTTACAAAGCATATGCATCCAAATGTAATATACTAACAAAGTAAAGAGAAGGGTTAAACATGGGTTCCTAACATCCCCTCCCTCTTAGAAAAGCTTTGTCCTCAAAGCGTAAGATGTGGAAATTATTGCTGAATCTGAAGGAGTGGTTCCCATGTAGCAATCTCTGGGTGCATTCCATGCCACTGAATTAATACCTCTGTGATGGATAAGGGGCAAAGATGATGAGTGCACCTGTCAAGGATTGCCCCCAGCTCCAAAAGGATGGATCCTTCATTATCTAGTTGTGATAAAATAGTTTGTTCTCTATCGATGGTGCCAAGAAATTTCTTTAGACAAGAGACATGAAATACTGGATGAACGCAGGAAGAAGGAGGAAGCTCCAATTTATAAGTAATTGACCCAATCTTCTAAAGAACCTTATATGGCCCATAGAACTTTGGAGCCAGCTTATGATGCCCAATCTGATCTTGGGTGCAGAGTGTTGACTGCCTAAACTCGTGAACTGCTGGGGAAGTATGGAAGGAGCACTGGCATTGCCTAACCATAGACTGCTTCATATGGAGTCATGTTAGATGTAGTGTGGTAGAAGGTATTGTACCACCATTTAGTGAGAGGGAGCCACTTTGCCCACTAATGTTGTTATGAGGTGAAGCAATGAAGATAAGTTTCCAAACATTTGTTAATAATTTCAGTCTAACCATCTGTTTATGGGTGATACCCAGAACTCATCTTCAGTTTGGTGCCAGTGTGGCAAAATAGCTCTGTCCAAAAATGACTGATGAAAGTTGCATCACGATCTGAGACAATGGAAGAAGGGATGCCATGAAGATGGAAGATCTGGTCCATGAAAATTTGTGCGACTGAGGAGGTGGTAGAGGGATGGTTGAGGGGAAAAAATGACTATATTTGGAGAGGCGATCACCCACAACCAAGATCACTATCTTCCCTCCATATTTAGGGAGCCCCTCAATGAAATCCATAGAAATGTCCAAATCCATGTAAGGATGGGCAAGGGTTTGAGAAATCCAAGGACTATCATTTCACCCTTGTTACATTGGCAGGTATCACATTCAGCCACCATTTGTTGAATTGCCCTTTTCATTCCCTTCCAAAAGAAGTTATGCCATGCCCGCTCATAAGTTTTGAGGAACCCAGAGTGCCCTACCAATGGAGAAACATAGAGTTCATAGAAGACAGCTTGTTGGATAGATTCCAACCAATTTGGAACAGGCATAGAAATAGCTAAAAAAGAAGCTTGGTCATCACATGTCCGAAAAAGAGAATCCACCACAATATTGTCCTTACCCTTCTTGTAAGTGATCTCATAGTCATAACCCATGAGTTTGCTGATCCATTTTTGTTGTGCTGGGGAGGAGACCCATTGTTCCAGGAAATATTTTAGACTCTAGTGAGCAATCCTGATGCAAAAATGATTCCCTAGTAGGTATGTCCGCCACTTATGTACTGCATGCAAAATAGCCATCATTTGTTGTAGATCCGAAGGAGTAGTGGAGACCACAAATGGTTGCATATGAATGGAATGAAGCTGAGCGATGACACCATGTGAATTCTTCTTAAGAAGATTTTCCAAGCGATGTGAACTTATGATGCTAAGAGACCCTAGTTGTAAGTTCTTCAATGTGTGTTTGTGCCAATTGTCTGAAAACTGCATCCAAAGTTCAACAAAATCCCATGAGATGGGTCCAAGTGTGCGTAACCATTGGGCGCCCAAAACCACATCACATCCGCCTAAGGGCAAGGCAAACATGTCGAAGCACAGGTTATAATCTCCAATAGAGATACGCACATTGTGACACTTCCCTTTGCAAGGTAATGTGCCCCCATTGGCAATCATGACTTCAAAGCTAGAGCAAGGATGAACAAAACAATCAGCCTGTTTGGATATTCAAGGGTCAATGAAGTTATGAGTGCTACTAGAATCAATGAGTATTGTAAGAGGGAGCTTCTTGAAGTAACCCTTGACCCGCATGGTTTATGGGGTGGTGACTCCTGCTAAGGCATGGAGAGAAATCTCTGGGTGGTCTTCCTGAGAAGTAGGGTCAACAGGTGACTGTTGAGTTTCAACATGATCAGCTACTGTATCCTAAGCATCTACATAAACTTCAGTTTCAAGCAGAGAATCCACATCCAAGAGATAGAGTTTTTGTTCAACACATCTATGTCCTCGAGTGAATTTCTCATCACAATTATAACAAAGCCCTTTTTCTCTATGTGCCCGCATCTCTGCTTCAGTCAAATGCTTGATAGGAGTTGTTCTAGGAGTTGGCATTATTTGAGGTATTTGGGAATCCATATTTCAGCATGGAACAAAATTGGATTTGGAGCGCTATTGAGTTGTGATATGGTCCTCCGCCAACTTAGCCAACCCTAAGGCTTCCATCATTGTGCTTGGACGGAACATTTTAACCTCAGAGTGAATTACATCCTTCAGACCACTGACAAAACAACTCCTGAAGAATTCATCAGACAATCCCTCTGTGTGATTGAATAGTTTTTCAAATTCTATCTGATATTCTCTCATAGTGCCTGTTTGGTGCAATTTCGTGAGTGCTCCTATGAAGTCATCAAAAGCTCTAGGGCCAAATCATTGCAAAATGAGTTTACAAAAATCTATCCATTTTGGCTCGTCATGAGCCTTCATGTACCAACGAAACCATTGAAGGGCTTCATGTTCCAAATGAAAAGATGCAAGTGGTACTTTATTGACATCAAAAGTATTATGCAGACTGAAATATTGTTCTATCTGGTATATCCATCCAGTCGGATCATCACCATTGAAGCGAGGAAAATCAAGCTTTGGCCCACGAAAATTGCTGGAAGAAGAAAACCTTGTGTCTGTAGAAGACTCTAGCTATTGTCTATTGTTCATGGCTGAATGCTGAAGATTGAGCCTGAGATTTTTTTCATCCAGATCTTGGAGTTTGATCTTGAGGGTTGCAAGTTCATCCTCCATATTTTTTTCTCCTACGTGGGTGACAACCATAACCAGGATTTTTTTTTTGGAATGGGTAGAAAAACAAAAACAAAACTTTTTTAGTAAAGGAAAATTTAGATTTGGGAAAACTCTGATGGGTAATTGGGGTTTGACTAGGTTTTGGACACTTTCTGAGGGAAAGAGGAGAAGAAAATGCAGATTTCAGAAGTGGGGTGAAAGAATGGGAAAATTTGTCCAAGAGGGACAAGGGAGCAGAAATATGAAATGAACACTGTGGCAAAATTTGAAGGCTATTGAGTCAGAATCAAAGAAGTTATGGCAAACCCTAAAAATAGACAAATGTGGGATTTCTGGCTTCGATAAGTGGAATTTGGGATCGGGTCCTCAAGGAAGGAAATATGCAGAATGGAATTTTAGGGGTTCCAGTGAATTTTGAGTGGAAACGAAAGTAAAGCAAGGAAGATATGGCGAAAAAACTAATTTTTTTTCTAGAAACTATCTGCCAACTACTCTGGACGGATTCAATTTGTGATTTCTCGGCTGTCAATAGATATGGGCCCCAAGTATGTTCGGCTTCCTAAAGGTTTAGGGGATTCACTCAGATACCAATGTTGTCTAATGGCTTGTGTATTGGGGCAGTACCCCTCATTCCACGGCTCAGGTAAAATTGATAACCGCTTTGCCACAAACGACAGTTCTTGGTTTACCTCACGGATGGGAACTAGTCAATCAGGTAAGGGCCATTGCCCTTTTCACTGGTAGGTCCTCTCAATGGGCTAGCTACTTTGGGGTTCCTGTGGTACTCCTCACAATGAGTTTTAGGGCTATGCCCAGGCACTTCCCAAAGTTAAGCAGATAGGGATTATTTCCTGATCCGAACCTGCAATTGAAATGAACAAAATAAATGCAAAAAAAAAGAATTACTACAATAATCACAGTGCCTGGAGGCCACTGTAGAAACAAATTCAGCAGAAATTCCACCCAGCAAGCCCAAGAAAGTGCTCTGATACCAGATGAAAGGAACGTCCTACAATAATATAATAAAAAATGCATGAAATAATAGAAATAGCAGAAACACAGAAGGAATTTATTGATCGCAGGCCACTTCAAGGGGGCAACCTCCTTTGAGCAAGCTCAATACAATAAATTCATGGATGCCTTCATTGGCCTCAACACGTACTTATATACTAAGTCTAATCTAAACAACTATTACTTCCCATGAATGTGAGATAATACAATATACTCACGGGATGACTTACAAAGCATATGCGTCCAAATGTAATATACTAACAAAGTAAAGAGAAGGGTTAAACATGGGTTCCTAACATCAACATAGAAACCATGCAAATATAACTCACAAAATTTTTGTCTTCATCATAACTCCTCATCTATGCTTCCATGAACCCCTCCCCTATTTTTGTGTTCTCAGTAAGATCAGACAGAACCAAAGATAGTTTTCTCTGCAGGACTCTCTCTTGTAAGAACATAGCATAGCTTGCACTTGGAGGCCTACAAGATAGAATCTCAGATGAAATGGAGGCTATCTGAATGACTTTTTCTTCCAGGGTTTCTACTCTTTTTGACATGGCAGTAACTACCCTCTGTAATTGTAGCATAGGCTTAGAAGCCTCATATTCTCTACATTTCCTTTCCCAATGGAACAGGGCTTTGGGAATATCTATTGGAATTGGGCCCACATATGGATCTATTTGTATTCCCTATTCCATGGTTGCCCCTGGGCCAATTAACTCATGAATATATTCCTCCTAATCATCTATTTTGTTGGCCCAAGTCAATTGTTTATCTTAGCTCTGTACTTTCTCAATCAATGCTACAATGTTTATGAGACTATTGTCTCTAGCCTTGGTAAGATTAGAAATACTTTGTACTGCCTCTATCTCCTTTCCCTTAATGATTTTAGCTGTCTCAGTCTCTTGGGCTTCCAATTCTGCTTCCTTCTCCTAGATTATTTGTTGTTTACTCTAGAGCTCTATTTGTAGTTTTTCACTTACCTATTTTTGCTTCATCTCTTTCTCCTTCATGACCTTCTTGAGGTCAGTGATAATCAGATTTTTCCCCCATAATAATCTTTTTAGATTATCAATCTCTTCTAACATCTGCTGCTCTTTTGAAATTTTAATATCCTCTTGATCAGAGGGGCGAGAGTAAGTCCATGTTTCTTCTTCTGTGTGTTGTACATCAGGGTTTTCCATAGCCATTGGCTCTTCACTGCTAGCTGCATCCATTTGCTCTGCTTCAACTTCCCCTATAGCCTCCATGTCCTGAGTTTCTTCTTGAGTCTTCCCTGCAACTGCTGGCACTGACGAAGGTCCAGCTTTTTCCTCAGAGGCTCTGAAACCTAGAAGAACTTCATCTAGGAGAGCAATATCTTTCTCAGCTTGGGTAAGCTGCCTTTTCCTTTTGCTTCTCCATAGCATAGGTGGAGCAGGTGCCTCCGGAGAAGGTATATTATCCTCAGAATCAGAGGAAATAGTAAAAGTTTGTCTTTGTTCTGTCTCTGGAGCAGGGGAATGTTGTGTATGAATAGATGGCTCAGGAGAAACCTCTCTTTGTTTCTTATTTCTTATTAGAGGAATGTCATCTGAGTCATGGGATGCTTCTTCAGCCTAGTAATGTATGTCAGAGTCAGCTTTCTTTTAAATTCTCTTTGCTTTCTGACCTTGGCTTTCCCTTGTTGGTCTTGTTGGAGTAGATTCCTCAGCCAAGGTCATTTTTCTCCTTGCTGAGTGAGTCATATATGGTGTATGCTGAACAACAGGTTCTCTAATTTCTTTTCCTTTCTTCTTCTTGTCAGAAACAGGGGTAGCAGATGATGTTGCCTCCAGTGAGGGTTTTGAATCTTTACCCTTCCCAATAGCTAGATATGAAGTTGAAGGTTTTGCCTCCTCTTCTTGATGGGTAGAGGAGGTCTCATCTACACTCTGTACCCTTTCTGGTGCTCTAACCTGGGGTTTGTTATCTAAAAATGTTTGCCATAGTACTTCCCCATCAGCTTGGGACACAAAGTGATGTTTTACTACCAGGAAAATGAGACCATGGTGTTTCATAGGGCCTTTTCCTTGTTGGTACTTTTATGCAGTTGCTCTAATGGTAGAGTACAGAAAGTTTGGAATATTTATGCTAAATTCTAGGTGGGCATTTCCATGCCTCAGAAAAATCAACAATTTCATTATAGGCCCTAGAACTAAGGAAAACTAACCATCACATGTGAAATATTTCATCAACCATAGAGCTACAAATTGCCATGGGTTTGGAAGTGAGGACCTAAGAATTCCTTTAACCTTATTCTTGCTCAAATGCAACTGTATTGCAGGTTCACCTTCTACAGAGAAATTTCTAATCAAATCAACATATAAAGTTTTTAGATGGTAGAACCTCTCACCTTGTTCAGGTAATCCGGAAATATGACTGATAGTGGTTGCAGAGAGATTGAATTGAACTCCCCTTACAACTGTCTGATTGTCCCTCAAGTTTCTTAGGAAGTCATCAACAATATCCTCTTGAAACCCTTCAAACTTTTCTGAAAACTCCATCCATCTGGCATTTCTAAGAATTTTTGTTGCAGCTTTGTCATGCAAGAGACCTATAATACTTTTTGGCTTTGATTTCTTCTTAATCCCCATTCCTAAGTCCTTTTTCCACCCTCTGTGCTAAAACTCTCCCTCACTTTTATGTGTAGTTTGTTCTTCCTCCTTTAACTCTGTAGGATCCAAAGAACTATATCAACTGACTCTGTTCTTCAGGGTATTTTGCAGTTTTGAATGAGGGTTATTATGTCAATTCATTTATGGCTTGGACTATGGAAAAAGAATTTAAAATCAGTTAGAGTGCCTATGCAGTCATAATTGTAGCAAAGTGATGGGACACTCCGTAGACATAGTGACAGTATAGCAAAGATGGTGGCATGCATGAATTCATAAGGGAAATAATGGTAGGAGGACGTGTCATAATGATGGCACCCAAAAATAGAAATAACAGGATAGTTACTAACTAATGTTTAATTAAAGAGAAGTACTTGAACCAATATTAATGATGACGACCCGATGTACCTGGCTACAATGTCGTGGCTTTGATGAGACTAGATGTGACTTGGCACATGAACAGCTTCTTCATGGCTTTGAAATGGCGTCAGCATCCCTTGTTGTCACATTCCATGCAATCACTTCCGCTGAGTGGTTTGAGAATGACATCTTTTCAGGTGACATCAGTGCAGTCATTTGTGAGTACCTGTGCATGAGAGTAATGACCTTTTTCTCAATTGTCTGTTTGCTGAATGGCTTCTGTCCAGATTTCATCTAACTCATTGAGCTGAAGAATTTTGCTTTGTTGGGCTATAGACAATGGTAGACCAATATCTAATGCAGTTTTAAGTTTCTGGAGTTCAAATTCTATAGACAGAATGGGCTTCTTTCCATAGACTAATTCATATGGTGTGAATTTTGTTGTGGACTTCCAAGTGGTATTGTAAGCCCAAACTACTTCAGGTAATTTGTTCGCCCAATCTTTTATATTCATTGCCACTGTCCTTGTTAGAATGTTCTCAAGTTCCCTATTAGTCACCTCTACCTGCCCATTAGCTTGAGGATGGTAAGGTGAAGATTTTCTATGCTTAACTTGATATAAATTTGTGAATGCTCTAATTACCTGTGAAGTAAACTGAGGTCCTCTATCTGAAACTGGATCTTGGGGCTCCAAACCTCAAGAAAATCTTATTATAAAGGAAATCAACAACTTTCTCTTCTCTTGCAAATTGCAATGCATGCACTTCAACCCATTTGGTGCCATATTCTGTACATACAAGAATGTACTCTTTGCCTGATGATGGTGGAGAAATTGGTCCCACAAAATCTAGACCCCACTGTTCAAATGGCTCCATCATTACTTGAGGATATAGTAACATCTCTTGGGTGAAGGTTGGATGTCCCATCCTTTGGCATTGGTCACACTGCTGCACATACTTCTTGGTATCCTTATGAATAGAGGGCAAGTAGTAACCACTCCCAAAATCTTGTGGATGGTTCTGTGTGAAGAATAATACCCAGCAGATGGTTCATCATGACATGCTCTCAAGACATCAAAAGTTTCATCAGCTTTTAGACACCTGCGTAAAATGAAATCAAGACCACATTTAAATAGCAAACCATTTAACCATTTGTAAGATAAGTTTTCCTTAATTACGCATTTCCTTTGTTTTGAGGTAAAATGGGATGGATACAAGCCTGTAGCTAAGAAATTAGCTGTGTCAGCAAACCAAGGTGCAATAGAAGAGACAGCAAAAAGATGTTCATCTAGAAATCTGTCCTCCACTGGCTGGTTCTCTCCACCTGTATGCAATCTTGACAGAAAATCAGCAACCAAATTAAATTTGCCTGGATTATCAACTATGGTAATGTCAAATTCCTGCAACAACAATAACCACCTAATTATCCTTGCACCCACTATTGGCTTATTCATTAAGTATTTGATGGTTGCATGATCAGTATGTACAAATATTTTGTACCCAGTAATAGAATGCCCAAATTTATCTATAGCATAGATGACTGCCAAGAATTCTTTTTAGTTGTGGTGTAATTTCTTTCTGTAGAGGTAAGGTTTTTGCTGATGTAATAGATGGCATGCATACTTTCTCCTTCCTCCTTCTATCCTAAGACTGCTCCAATGGACTCATTTGAAGCATTAGTTTGTATGTGAAATGGTAAAGTCCAATTAGGTCCTCTTAAAATAGGTGTAACAGTAAGCTTCTCCTTTAGGGTTTCAAATGTTGATTGACAATCCTCTGTCCATAAGAATTCTGTGTCTTTGTTAAGCAGGGTAAACAGGGGGGCAGCTATTCTGCTAAAATTCTCTATAAATCTCCTATAGTAGCCTGCATGACCCAGAAAACTTCTAACATCTGTCTAATTTTTAGGTGAAGGCAACTGTTAGATCACTTCTATTTTGTTTTGATCTACTTTGATCCCATTTGCTGAAATGTGGTGTCCCAATACAATTCCTTCCTCTACCATCATGAAGCACTTTTCATGGCTCAAGGATAATCGATTCTTTTCACAACATTTTAATACTTTATCAAGGTTTATGAGAGCTTCTTCAAAGTTGTCCCCATACACAGTAAAGTCATCCATATAGACCTCCATGCACTCATTAGCTAATTCAGCAAAAATGGCTAAAACAAGCCTATGAAATGTAGCTGGAGCATTACATAGTCCAAATGGAAGAACTTTGTAGGCAAAAGTTCCCCAAGAATAGGTGAAAGTGGTTTTATCCTGATCTTCAGGTGCTACTTGGATTTGGTTATACCCACTAAACCCATCCAGGAAAGAAAAATACTTTCTCCCAGCAAGGTTGTCCAGCACTTGGTCAATGAATGGTAAGGGAAAGTAGTCATTTTTTGTAGCTTTGTTTAGCTCCCTATAGTCAATACACACTCTCCATTTCCCATTCTTTTTAGGCACTATGACCAAGGGTGAGACCCATTGAATGTATGAGATTAGATATATAAACCCTGCTTGCAACAATTTTTCTATTTCAGTCTTAACAATGTCTTTTAAAGTAAGATTCAGTCTTCTCTGGGGTTGTCTGACGGGTTTGACATATTCAGTGTATATATGATGAGTACAGATCTCAGGAGGGATGCCCTTCATATCTTGGTATTCCCAAGAAAAAGATGCTAAATGGGAAATTAGGAGTTTGATAATTTCTTCCTCCTGTTTTTCTGCTAACTGGGTGTTGATATTCAGTGTTTTCTCAGGTAGAATCATAACTATTTTGTGATCTAATCCATAGATGTAGTCAATCCATATACTGGAGTCATGGTATTGAGGGGTCAAGAATGTGGAAGCAACATGTGGGATGTGGCTAAGTCTCTGTAAAAGGTTTCTCCACAAGGAATGATATTTGCTAGGGTACAATGAGTAGAAGTGAGAAGTTCTCTCCTAGAATCTTGGGCTAGCTCCATTATATCCTCATTGATTACAATGTGGGTGACATCTTCAGTTGTATCATAGTGGATTTCTTCTTCTAGCTCACCCAAATGTTCTTTGATGGTAACCATAGCTACTGAGTCATTGTTTTCCATGTTATCTGGCTCATCTACCCATACTCTTCCTGTATAATGTATTGATGGTTTAGCTAGAGGATACATGGATATTTTCTTCAAGTCTATCCCACTAGAAATGACCATATCCCCAGTTCAACAAGATGTTGCTGTTGTAGCCAGCCATGGTCTTCTTAATATCAATGGATAAGCATTTCTTTGGTTTCTTGGCTCTAATACCAAGAAGTCTACTGGGAATTCCCATGATTCTATCACAACTGAAACATCAGTAATCACCCCTTTTGGAATAGCTACTGACTGGTCAGCAAGTTGAACAATTGTAGATGTGGACTGGATACCTATTAAGGCTAATTTCTCCATTGTATGAACTATCATTACATTAATTGCTTCTCCCAGATCAACAAAAACATTTGAAATTTCTACCCCTGAGATGTAAACAGTCATAACAGGATTTCTAGGGTCTCCATATTTTGGGAGGAGCATTTCTCCCATTAGGAGGTCTAATACCTTTCCTTCCACCTAAATGGTTGAGGGAAAGTTCTTTTTTCTTCCCTGGGTCTTAACACAATGTTGTCTGATGAATTGGTTTAGTTCTAGCACATCTCTGATTGCTTGGAGGAGTGGAATTTCAATGTTCAATTGTCTAATTTCTTGTAGCAGTTTTGATTCCAGGGTATATTGGACTTGTTTTTGTAAGATTTTTTTTGGGGAACATGTTGTTTGAGCTGTTTTGGGTATGGTGCTAGTTTTTCCATCTTTGGAGCTCTTATCAAAAATGTTTCCAGGGACGTTCTCCGGAGTCATTCTTTTAGGAGGATCTCCAGAGTTATCCAAGGATGATTCTTTTAGCATTGTTTCAGTAGTAATCTCCTCTGGAAGCTGAGTGGATAGACTTTCATGTTCCTCATCATTGGTTACTTCAACTATAGTTGGATCAGATGGTCTTGGAAGTGCTTTCCCATAACGCAGTTGGAGATTATTGGAATATATAGCATTAATTCCAGCCATGTTTTCTTGTTCTATCATATAAACAGATGCTCCCTGTTTATTCCATGGGTTTGGTATAGGTTGAGCTGGTAAGGGTGGTTGGCTAACTTGTTCGTTTTGTGACTGACCTTGTGTGTTGGAGGGTCCAGTTAGCAATGCTTTTTGTTGGGGTTGGAAACGTCTAGGTTGTCCCTAGTATTGTTGATTATATCATATTGAGGACCCTAATGAAGCTGCATGTTTTGTGATCCAAACTGTGGTGGCCATTGTTGATTCCCCCAAGGCTGATTTTGCCAATGTTGGTTCTGCCATTGTTGGTTCAGCCAATCTTGTGGCCCCCAAGGAGGATTATTCTAAGGTCCATGCCAAGTTGGATTCCATTGATTATTTCTCCAATTAGAAGGACCCCTATAAGAAGTTTGGTTTGGATACTGATTATAAGGGAAATTTCCATCTTGTTTTTGTCCTACATAGTTCAACTCCTCCTCTATAATGGCATTCTTTTTAAGGCTAGAAGTTGACTGCATTGACTGGTAGGATGTTCCCTATCACAGATCTGACAAATCTCTACTTTATCTAAAGGGCATTCTCTCAATAGGTGTTTGTTCCTACACCTAGGACAATAGATGGAGAGTGGTTCAGTTGTTCTATCCTGATCATTTGTTCTAGTTTTTTCCTGAATCCCATCTAATGTGGTATTCAGTTGGACTAGAATATTTGTTTTAAAATTTGCAATTTCCTCCATTAACTGTCCTATTTCATTCTTCCCTTTGAAAGATTTGGGCGTTCTCACTCCATCTTGGGTTCTGGAATTGTTCCTAAAGAGTTCTTCTATAGCAGGTATATCCATTTTGTTGATATTCCCTTTTCCCATCAAATCCAGTGCATGTTTTGATTCTTTGTCTAATCCTTTTACAAACATGGTTCTGGCCAAAGAATGATTTACAGGGTTGCCATATCTTCTCAAAGCAAAGTTGAAACTATCCACATAATCCTCTAAGGTCTCTTTCCAAGACCCTTGAAATTTGGCAAGTGTGCTTGTGAAATATTTTTCATAAGGGCATTATCTCCAGCAGCCAAGACAATGGGATATGAGAGGGTTCTTAGAGCCTGATTTTCCTCCTCTTCATGATTGTCATCCATGTCTAATACTAGTTCTTCTTCTTGAGGTTCTGGAAAAGGGTCTGCCTAGAATTTTTGTTGTAATTCTTAGATATAGTCAGTGAGTGGAAGATTTGGAGGATTTAAGGGATTATTGAATTGAGGTGTAGCTTCCAAGGTAGGTTCTAGATGTCTCTCTTCAACAAGATCTTGTGCCACCCCACTACTTTCTCCTATAGTTTGTTGATGGGGTGTCTATTTTATATACCTTCCTTTTGAATCTCTAGCTCTTGTTGGCAAGAGACACTATGTGGCTTCATGAGTGTTGTCATTGATGGCAACAAAGTCCATCCCACTCATCTGCAACACATAGTATGTCTATACCGAAAGTCAGACTGAAGAGTATTTTGGTCTGGTAAGCAAGAACATAGCATACAGCAAGGTCTGACAATCAGGTCTTGATCTCTCAGAGGAAGTATCTCAGTAAGTGTGGACTTGGGGAAGTCAAGAGGAGTACTATGACTAATACATTCCAAAGATTGAGCCTCTGGTGATGAAAGAGTGAAAAGATATGAACACCTAAGTGTTGGGTTCCTGTTTGGCAGAGAAGACTGAGGAAGAACTGATCGGCAGAGCATCAGACCTTAATCCAGATGAGATATTGATGGTGATCAAGTTTCTTGAGGGATCATTCATGATTGGCCGACATGCTTGATGACTTCTATAAGTATCTCTTTGATACACATCACTTAGCAAGCAAGGATTCAGCCGACAGACTATAGTTTGGAAAAATATTGAGTATTCCAGATGCCGACTAGAAAGATGTTGAAATCCTTAGTGCGGATATATATACCAGATGGATTTCGATTAGAAGTAGGAGATGATGTGTTGTAAAGTGCGAAGAAAAGTAGAGAGCAGTGTGGAAGTAGTAATATTGGTCCGGTATGTGACAGAACAACAACACTAATGCAGAGTGGTGCAGGGCACCCAAGAGCAGCATTTTGATTTCCAAGAGCATTTTGATGCATTTTAATAAGTTGTAGTTTTTGTTTAGCATGTTTTGTAATAAGGCTTTTCATAGCCATGACTGGAAGGTCCTTTTGTGTGGTCAAGATGTTTGGGGTGACTATATAAACCTCACTCATTCTTAGTCCACTTGGACCCTAGTTATGCCACTTAGGCCTAGTAGGCCTAATGAGGTTTTCTTTGAGTCTATTTGCTAGTTTTTTGTTTTTGCATGGTCTAGGGAGTATGATGGTGGTTTGATTCCATTGGACAAGCTAAACACATCGACAACCTTGTATTAATGCAAAAATACTATAATGTCACATGTTGCCAATGGTGTCAATGACACATTGGCCAGTTGCCACTCAATTTTGACAGTTGAAAACTATTGTTGGAGGTTGGATACCAACTTGGATCAGTTTATACTATTGTCATCTCACTCCTGTACGACAGAGAGGTGTTGGTACGGAGTTTTGGGCATAGAAACAATAAAAATAGACTATTTTTCTCTGTTTTCCTGTTGTTGTACGGCCTGTACGGATTGGCTAGGTGAACAAATGTTATTTTTCTGAAAGTACTTGGAGTCAGGGTTTGAATGCAGCAAGTTTGAGGTTTTGAAGTGGTCGCAGTGAAAAGATATTGCAATTTTAGTCCAGGCTGCTCTAAAACCCTATTTTCTAGGGTTTGGCATATAAAACTCGCCCTAGAATGCATTCCAACTGGTGAAACCTCATGAAAATCAGTGAAATATAGGCTAGGGATGTGTATTCTATGATTTCAAAAGCATTTTGTTGGGAGATTCAGTCTTTGATTTTTAAAGTGATGCCCTAGGTCAAGTATTCATAGGTATTTGACCAAAATTGTGCTATTTGATGTTGTAGATGACAAAATCATGATAGGAGGAGTGAATGAATGGTGGTTTTGAGTTGTTTGAAGGCTGTAGAAGTGTTCCAAGTTCCTGTCCCAAGTCTATGAACCCAACCTAGACCATTTTCTTTGTAACCTAGACCTAAAATGATCAAGTAGGCCTAAAGACCTAGTAGGAGTTTTGAGTTGCAGGAATAGAGTTGGAATTGGAAACTTGGAAGTTTGTTAGGGTCCCTTAAAGGGTACTCAAATCCGTCATTTGTGTGTCTAGTCCTTCAAGGTTTTGTCAAGTTGTGTGGAGAAAACTAGATTTGGAGGGCTAGTAGCCTTACTAGTCCAAGTAGAGGTTGGAGAGTTGTGGGAAGTTGGGGATCAAACCAATTGCAAGGAAAGTGTTTATAGACCTGTTAGAAGGTGTGGAAATAGTCTTGAGGATTGAACCATAGCCTAGTTTACAAATCTTTCATATACCCTTGGATGTGCCTTTGGTTGGTTGAAGGATAGGTGAAGTGGGTGAGTGGGCAAAGAAGGGTTAAACTTACCTTGTTTTGTTGCTTCCCTTGTGCCACCTCTACATCATAGAGTAAGAATGAAGTGCAGTAGATCAGTATATTGAGCCTAACTAGAACTAAACCTCAGCATATGTGGATGCTTCTCATCAGTTCAAGTACCTGGTTTCTTTCTATAAACTATTGTAAGCAGTGAGCTTCTTGTGAGCAGTGTGCTCAGGCAGTGAGCCCTAATTGGCAAGTGCCATTTTTGTACTTCTATTCTTTTAACAGAGAATACAATCTTGGGTTAGTCACCCCATGGTTTTTCCCTTAATAGGTTTTTCCACGTAAAAATCCTTGTGTTATGTGTGTTGATTTCTTTCTGCTCTCATGTTCATGTATGCTTACATGTTTTGATACTGCACTAATTGATAAAGAAGAAAAGAAAGTCAAATAATTAAGATAATTGATTCACCCCCCCTCTTAGTTATCAACAATTGGTATCAGATCTAAGTTCCTCTAGACAGAGCCTAACAGCTTGAGGAAGATCTGGGAATCTCAATGGATATGTACGGTATGAGGGATCAACTTCAGTCTGCCCTAGATGATCTTGAGCAATCTCACTCTGAAGTCAAAAACCTGAGGAAAAGACTCAAACAAGCTGATGATTTCATAAATGAACTCAAAGAAAAATTAAGTATCTCAATGAAGAAAAGAAAGGAACTTCTTTAACAATTAGCAAGTCAAAGTGAAGCCAATGATACTCATGAAGATCTAAATGAGAAGAACAAGTTATGTGAAAAGCTATCAAAAGAAGTCATTATGGTAAGACATGAAATGGAATCAGGGGTTATGAAATTCACCCAAGAAATTGAAAAGAAAAGAAAAATTGAAGATAATCTAAGACAATCTCTCAAGGAGAAGTCAGAAGACTGCCACAAAATGGATAGAATAATCAGACATCTGGAATCTGATCTTGAAGAAGCTAGAGATAATGAAGAACAACTTGAAAATCAGATAGATACTCTTAAAAGGGATCTTCAAATAGCAAATGAATACAAAGAAAAATTCAAGATAAGTTCTGCTCTTCTTGAAAGCCAAAAGAGGGTAGATGACAAGCATGGCTTGGGATATGAGAAAGGTGAAAGCTCCAGATTTGATCAGAAGAACTCTGGATCAGGAAATTCAAGGAACAGACCTAGAAGACCTCTGGTAAGACAACCAAATGCCCAAAGATATCCATCTTTCAATGGATACTGCCTCAAAGGAAAAAGAAAAGTCAATGTGGATGAAGTTCAAAGGGAGATGAACAAGATTTGGGTAAAAAGAAGTACAGAAAATGTTGGGGATGGATCCACACCAAAATCTGGTGTTGATATTCCTTCCAGAAACTAAATAGATGAGCTCTAGCTCAGGGGGAGTCAAAAAGGAAAACAAATTCCCCTAGCCAGTCAATTGGTGCCTAAAATTGGCACATGGAAAGTTGTGAATTAAAGGGTTCTTAGTGAAAACATCTAAATAAGCCTTGGTAAAGATTTGGAAGATCCGCAAGAAGTTTTGATGAGGTTAATCATCCAAGATTGATCCAGTTTAACAGTCATCCGATAAGAGTAGGATTTTTACAGTTAGATCTGGTATGATTCAAATTTGAGGTATCTTGATCTGTGGATAAATGAAATGATTGGAGAAAGGTAGATAGATTGCCAATATTCACCGAAAATAACTCTAAGTGCATCTCAGTGATCCGGAAAGATCTCTCAGGACAAGGAGAACAAGGCAACCAGAATAACTTAAGTTGTGCATTTATTACAATGTGAAATTAGGGTTTGCGCAGAAATATAAGGGTTCTCTTGTTCATCATTTGCACATTTGCATTCGAGAAGAAGAAAGAAGGAGCTCTGCAACAAAATTGCCTCAAAACTTCTCAAAGATCAACAACAGAAATCGATTCAACCAACAATCTTATCTAGCTCATATCATGAACCCTAGAAGCGTAAAAATATATTTTCGCTCTTGAAAATCTCTCATTGAATCTTTTGAAAGATGGCTACTTTGAATGTTGTCAAAATCACTAATAGGCTGTGACCTAAATTCAAGAAACAGCCGTACAAATCTCTAGAAGTTGATCCCCTAGGTGCATTCTCTAGCATTTCGCATGGGGTTCTGCATGTAGAAGATGTTAGGGTTTACATACATGCAAACATTAAAGAATTTGGGGAATCCAAGCTGATGGATATCTACCACAAGGAACTGATAGATGAATCACTTGAACTTAAACCCCAATACAAGGCCATCCGGGATAAGCATTTCGGACATTGCATCCATTTCCCCTATTTTGCAGAAGATGAATGGGTCCGATATGTTCTGAGCAAAGTGCATGACAACTTCATGTGGTTGATAAGGCCATTTAAGATGACAAAAGATGCTATTAGAGCGGTAACCAGTTTGCACTCATCTGTGTAGGAATCAAGGGCAACACTGAGAGGGGGGGTGAATCAGTGTTGTGTGAATTTTCAAATCCTTTTTAAACTTTAACTTTCAGAGCTCAAAAAGAAAGATACCATTTGATTTGTAAAATACATATGCACATGACTGTGAATATAGAAAGAGAATAAAAACTTCTTAAGTAAATCAAACACACACAAAGAAGATCAATATGAATCATGACACAAGATATGCACGAGTGGAAAACCCATCAGGGGTAGAAAAACCACTCCAAAACTGCCTCACTGGCTTAAATGAAAAACTTCTTACAAATGTCTCACTGACATATACAAGGTCTCACTGACCACAAGCTTCACTAGCATAGAAAGGTCTCACTGACCACAAGCCACACTGGCATATTGTGCCTCACTGGAAAACCAAATTACCAACAAATGTAATAAGCAAATCAGAGGGATACTCTGTTTCCATCCAATACAAACATATGTCTGTCAAATACCCATTCTATTCAATCTGACATCCGGATACACTCAACAATCCTTTATTCTGATCCAATCAACATTGCATATTAATCCTGTATTCTAATCCATTCAACAACACTACATATCAAATCTGTATTCTAATCCATTCAACAACACTTCACAACACTGTATGTTTCATCTCTATCCTTCTTAATTCATTCATCAATGCACCTGGAAAACAAATTTATACAAGTTGAATGTCTTTTCACTGCCTTGGAACCTTTTACATTCCTTCATAAATTTCTCCTTCTGATCACATAAATTTTGCAATTATAAACAACAAGACTTTTGAAATTTCACTTCTCTGCAAAAACACATTTTCTTTTCTCCTGCAAATAAACTCTTCAATTTTGATTCATATTCCTGAAAAAAACATTCTCTCATTGCAAACAAAAAATAATAAATAAATCTTCAATATAATTTTCTCACAAGACAAATTATCTCCATTAAAACCTTTTCATATCTACAATCTCTGCATAATGTTTCATATTCTCCAAAACACAAAAAAACTTCAATCTGATTATCTTTCCTTCAAACAAATTTTTCATTAACCTCTTCAAATTCTTCAAAAAAAACAATCTTCTCAATCTGCCTTATTCTCAAAATAATCCTTTCAAAAAAAATAATCTCCAATCTCCATAAAAAATCTCCTAAAAAAAACTTCATCCTTTTAAAAATCTCTTCATAATAAAAATCTCCTTATTAAGAAAACTCCTTAAAAAAAGGACCAACCAAAAGGATTACAAGGAAATTACTTAAGTTTTTTTTTTTAAAAAAAAGAAAATTGCTATCTTTGATTTCGGGCTTCAAAAAGGATTCTAAATACTTCTCAAAGTTTTCAAGGAAAACTAAAAACCTTTTCCTTAATGCATAAACCCGTGCCCTCTTGGTAATTGGCGGTGGTAAGTTTAAATTTAAACATAATGAAAGCCCGCCATTTGGGAGACTTGCTCTATAGGTAAAAAGAAGGAAAGGGGCCGGTTCCCCTATGGAATTTCATGACTTAAGTTTACAACTTAAGTTCTTTCACCTGCTCGACCAGTCATCTTCAAATTAGAACAAAAGCACCCCTTTTGTAATGACAATTAAGTCAAGATTTTGGAATTTATTAAGATGACTAATTACCATTTAAGTCATATTTAAACCTTGAAGAATATGACCTCATTGAATATCTCTAAAATGACAATTTGCTGCCACTCTTTTGTCTTTTATGTATACTCTTTGCAAATCCCAAATACCTTGACAACACACTGAAGTATAAATCAACTTGAAAGCAATGAGGTAAATTGAGAACTCCTAAAGCATTAACTTGCTCATAATATGAACAAGGACCATCATCTGAATACATCATTGAATATTCAATATTTGAAGCACAAGTATCATATATTGTTCAACTGATATCACCTATCCATAATATGTGAGCATTAACAAAATGATGTAAACAAGCAGATCAAACAAGATAACCATAAGTCTTGTATCTAACATAACCTATATCTATGAACATGAAACAACTCTGCATTAGACCCATTTGAGCTCCTATATGATCAACATCCTCAAAGACATCCTGATGTAACTCAATCTGAATGATACAACACTTTACCATACTGAACAAGTTGTAATAGAAAGAACACATGAGATGATGTCTCCTACTCAAATGTTTACCAATATCATCCCTGCACATGATGATGATCTTATCAAAACATTATTCTTCATAACTCCTGACTTGATGATATTGATGTCCTGATATGAAGATTAATCCCAACATCTATGACAACCTGAAAGAACACATTTTTGACATCAATGACAACCTGACTCCATCAATCTCCCCCTTTGTCATTGATGGCAAAACCACCTAATGCAATTTTTCTTTCTCCCCCTTTTTGACATTGATAACAAAGACTATTATCTCCCCCTGAGAAAAATAACTCATATAAATCATGAGAAAGATATCAATCAACTGTTTACACATTTCTTGGATCACAAACACTATCACTGACCTTGTTATCTTTCATACCAACCAAGAAATTGAAAAATCACTTACTCAAACCTTTGATATCACTAGCCTCTAAAAATTTCAAGCACTAATCATATTTACAATTTGTTGTTATTCTAAAAGCTCTGTTCTTGCACATCTGCATACTGCAGAACTTTTCAACTTGTGAGGAATAAGAAATTACGAAGCATAGGACCTGAAAGCAACCTCATGTAAGGCACACCAACCAAAGCATCAAACCACTGTTATAACTTACCCAATGACTGTACCATATTATGCACAATAGCACTTCTTGTAACAAAATCACTTATGAAGATGAAGACTACACACTCCTGATGACATCACATGTGATTGAAGGAATCACTTCAATCATCAACACAATTTGAAGTATGATTATGAAGGCATAAAAATTGACTCCTGTGGCATGACTCATATAAACTTGAATTCCATGCAGAGATATCATAATCACTTCAACATCTATGATATTGCAAAATTCTAATGATAACAACATGAAGACTACTGATCACAAAATTCACAAGCTATGATACCATGATGACCACTCTTGAGAAGACCTTGCCAAGACATCCATGATAGTAACAACTCAGTCCTCCAAGGTAGCAGATATGACCATCAAATTATCATCCTGCAACTAAACTATTCTGACACCTTTTCTGTCATGACAAAGAATGAAAACCATCTGAACAATCCTCCTATTCTACACAAGACACTTGTCAATTTTGATACAAAACCACATCTGAAACATACTGTATTATACAAGAACTACTGCCTCTTGACTTTGTCATTCAAACAAACAAACTGCATCAACAAATTCTTTCTGCAACAACTCTTTGCACAAATCAAAAGCAGAGATAATTGCTATGAATTGAATTTTTATTTTTAGCCACCACAGATAAATATCTGATAAGAGCTCTTTGAAGCAACTAAAGCTCTTTGCTATGATAGCCAATACTTTTCAATAACAGGATCCCAATGAACTGCAACACAATTTTTGAGTACCAACATGATATCAAGTCACAATCAGCATCAATCTCTCTGTGCAGAGAGCTTCTGAAACACTTTATCAACAACATGTATACATATTGAACCAAAGATCACTTCATGCTATGTTAAGCAACAGATGAAATGACTTGTGCAAGATGCACAAGCTTAGATTTTGACTTCTCTTTACTTTCTTTCTGCTTCCAAATCTTAACAGGCTCTTTCTTCCTCCAAACCTTTTCTGTCTTTTTCTTTTCCCAACCTTTCAAATTAGGTGGAGCTCTCCTGCAACTGTGTGCTTTATGACCAAGAGAGTTGCAATTATAACAAATTATGTTGTAATCAAAATCAATTGACTGATAATACCTTTGATCACTCATATTAAGCTTCCATGAAGGATCATACACTCTGTTCATTTTGCAGCTTCTTTGAATATATCCAACATTATTGCACTTGTAACATACAAGGTTAGTATTCCTTTTGCAATCAACTGCTTTATGCCCAAAATGATTACAAGTATAACAGTAACCATTAAATGAATAGTTATACCTGTACAAGTAAGCTTGTCTTATAGATGCAGGTTTTCTAAAATTTCTTCTTTGATTGTGCACAAATTCATCTCTCATTTTCTGTTCAGCTTCATTCTTCCTTTTTCCTTCTATGGCAACATGACTTAAATTAATTTTCCTTCTAGAAGTCTCTCTAGCTTTGGAACATTCCCCTTCTTTAGTACTTTTTTCAAATAGCAGATTCTTGTGCAACTTAGAGGAAGCATTTTCTAACTCCTTTCTTAAAGAGACTATTTCTGATTCTAGTTTTAGATTCTCAATACTTCTAACTTCAAGGTCAGATATTGAAAGATCTGTTATCCTCTTAGCTTCTTCAATTTCTGTTTTCAATCTAGCAATTAGTTTGTCAGAATCATCAATATATGTCTTTAAAGTTATAATTTGACATTTGGCCTCTTCAAGATCTGTAGATACAATTTCAAGTTTTGAAAGTACAATATCTTTAGATTCTCTTTCTTGCTGCAACTGCATCATTAATTTATTGTTCTCTTTCTTATAATTCTTGAGCTCACTCAAAGCATATATGAGCTCTCCTTCCAAATCAATCTCACAGTCTTGTTCATTATAATCCTGATCATCATCACTTGTAATGCTAGTTTCTTCTGAATTTGATTGGGATTGAACTTCAACTCCTTCATTTGAAAGTCTCTTTTCATTGCTACTTTCTTCACACACCAGAGTGTCCCCTTCTTTATCATTATCTTGATAAATCCTTTTCAATCTCCTCCACATATCCTGAGCTGTAACAGAATCCATAACTTTACAAATAACATCATTAGACAGAGCAGATAATATAGCCTTCTTTGCATTATCATTACATTCAAAAGCTTCTTTGTTATTTGCAGTAATACCATTTTCAACTGACATTAAAACATCATATCCTAAGGAGGATAAATATACTTGCATTCTAACATACCAAACTGAAAATTTTGAACCATCAAACTGAGGAACATCTGAAACAATATTAGATTCAACTTGGACAACATCTTTATCCACTGACTTTATATCAACATCTGGATTTGATATGAAAGATGTCTTTTGAACCTTTTGACTAGAATGAAGCTTGACATTTTTATTCTTATTTCTTCTGCACTTACCCATTGAACTCCACACACAGGACCTACCCAAGCTGATTAAGCTGCAAGAGGGAAATTGGCTCTGATACCAATTGTAGGAATCAAGGGCAACACTGAGAGGGGGGGTGAATCAGTGTTGTGTGAATTTTCAAATCCTTTTTAAACTTTAACTTTCAGAGCTCAAAAAGAAAGATACCATTTGATTTGTAAAATACACATGCACATGACTGTGAATACAGAAAGAGAATAAAAACTTCTTAAGTAAATCAAACACACACAAAGAAGATCAATATGAATCATGACACAAGATATGCACGAGTGGAAAACCCATCAAGGGTAGAAAAACCACTCCAAAACTGCCTCACTGGCTTAAATGAAAAACTTCTTACAAATGTCTCACTGACATATTCAAGGTCTCACTGACCACAAGCTTCACTAGCATAGAAAGGTCTCACTGACCACAAGCCACACTGGCATATTGTGCCTCACTGGCAAACCAAATTACCAACAAATGTAATAAGCAAATCAGAGGGATACTCTGTTTCCATCCAATACAAACATATGTCTGTCAAATACCCACTCTATTCAATCTGACATCCAGATACACTCAACAATCCTTTATTCTAATCCAATCAACACTGCATATTAATCCTGTATTCTAATCCATTCAACAACACTGCATATCAAATCTGTATTCTAATCCATTCAACAACACTTCACAACACTGTATGTTTCATCTCTATCCTTCTTAATTCATTCATCAATGCACCTAGAAAACAAATTTATACAAGTTGAATGTCTTTTCACTGCCTTGGAACCTTTTACATTCCTTCATAAATTTCTCCTTCTGATCACATAAATTTTGCAATTATAAACAACAAGACTTTTGAAATTTCACTTCTCTACAAAAACACATTTCCTTTTCTCCTACAAATAAACTCTTCAATTTTGATTCATATTCCTGAAAAAACCATTCTCTCATTGCAAACAAAAAATAATAAATAAATCTTCAATATAATTTTCTCACAAGACAAATTATCTCCATTAAAACCTTTTCATATCTACAATCTCTGCATAATGTTTCATATTCTCCAAAACACAAAAAAACTTCAATCTGATTATCTTTCCTTCAAACAAATTTTTCATTAACCTCTTCAAATTCTTCAAAAAAAACAATCTTCTCAATCTGCCTTATTCTCAAAATAATCCTTTCAAAAAAAATAATCTCCAATCTCCATAAAAAATCTCCTAAAAAAAACTTCATCCTCTTAAAAATCTCTTCATAATAAAAATCTCCTTATTAAGAAAACTCCTTAAAAAAAGGACCGACCAAAAGGATTACAAGGAAATTACTTAAGTTTTTTTTTTTTTAAAAAAAGAAAATTGCTATCTTTGATTTCAGGCTTCAAAAAGGATTCTAAATACTTCTCAAAGTTTTCAAGGAAAACTAAAAACCTTTTCCTTAATGCATAAACCCGTGCCCTCTTGGCAATTGGCGGTGGTAAGTTTAAATTTAAACATAATGAAAGCCCGCCATTTGGGAGACTTGCTCTATAGGTAAAAAGAAGGAAAGGGGCTGGTTGCCCTATGGAATTTCATGACTTAAGTTTACAACTTAAGTTCTTTCACCTGCTCAACCAGTCATCTTCAAATTAGAACAAAAGCACCCCTTTTGTAATGACAATTAAGTCAAGATTTTGGAATTTATTAAGATGACTAATTACCATTTAAGTCATATTTAAACCTTGAAGAATATGACCTCATTGAATATCTCTAAAATGACAATTTGCTGCCACTCTTTTGTCTTTTATGTATACTCTTTGCAAATCCCAAATACCTTGACAAAACACTGAAGTATAAATCAACTTGAAAGCAATGAGGTAAATTGAGAACTCCTAAATCATTAACTTGATCATAATATGAACAAGGACCATCATCTGAATACATCATTGAATATTCAATATTTGAAGCACAAGTATCATATATTGTTCAACTGATATCACCTATCCATAATATGTGAGCATTAACAAAATGATGTAAACAAGCAGATCAAACAAGATAACCATGAGTCTTGTATCTAACATAACCTATATCTGTGAACATGAAACAACTCTGCATTAGACCCATTTGAGCTCCTATATGATCAACATCCTCAAAGACATCCTGATGTAACTCAATCTGAATGATACAACACTTTACCATACTGAACAAGCTGTAATAGAAAGAACACATGAGATGATGTCTCCTACTCAAATGTTTACCAATATCATCCCTGCACATGATGATGATCTTATCAAAACATTATTCTTCATAACTCCTGACTTGATGATATTGATGTCCTGATATGAAGATTAATCCAAACATCTATGACAACCTGAAAGAACACCTTTTTGACATCAATGACAACCTGACTCCATCAATCTGGAGGGTTACCTATTCTCAAATCAGTCAAAAACCAAACTGTGAGTGAGGCTACCGGATCAAAATTTGACAAGAGAGCAATGACAATAAAAGATATCACTGATCCAGATATCAAGTTTGCCTCCATGATAATTGGCTACAAGATATATCACTCCAGCAGGGAAAATTTAGTACCTGAAACTGCAATTTACATTGCTTATTAGATGCTAAGAGAAAATGCTAACTATGATCTTTGTGAGCTTCTCTTGAACCAACTGTTAGAGAATTTGTAGAAAATAAAGAAGGATAAAAAGAATTCATTTAAGTACGGTGGCTTGATACTTTGCCTATTCTTCTACTATATGAATGAGCTACCCAGAACTAGTGGTTGGGTATGGCAAAATGAAAGACCGGTTGCCATACAAATCAGAGATTACATGTATGGGCTTGGTGATGCCAAGGCACAAAGCACTGCACTCTGGGGTTACTTCAAAAACTTCCAAGGTATGATGCAGGCCAGAGAAAGAATTCCCCAATCTCTAGTTGAAAAATACAAGGATACAGTGTGCTTCATGGTAGACACTGATCAATGGCTAATGGAGGCAGTGGAGCCAAGGATAGTCTGGATTATGCCAATGGGGTATAAGGTGGATGAGAAAAATTTGGAACTGCATATCCAACACCTACTAAGTCAGCCTAAGGACCCTAAGGCAGAAAGGTTTGGAACCTTCCAAGAGTTGAGTGTAAAAGTTCATGTTGAACTGAGACAGCCTAAGATCAAGAGAAAAGTGAGAACGGAAGTAGAAGAATTTGCCAAGAGATGTGGAATTTTAAAGGAGGCAATTGATGCCAATAAAGAGAAGGTGGAAAGGGCAGAGAAAGAAAGGCAAGAAACAGAAAAGGAAAGTACTCCGGTGCAAGCCCCCTCCTAGACTAGATCCTCCAAAAGCTCTGCACCAACCACTTCTAAGAGTCAAAAATCCTCAAAACTAGAAGCCAGGACATCCAAAAAGGGAGAGAAGAGAACTAAGACAAAGGCCACAAGGTCTTACACTAGCCAGAAGAATGATGAAGAGACAGAATCTAATGAGGAGATCAAGAAAATGAAGAAGAAGAAGAAAACATCCAGTGAACCCTCTACCGATCATAACAAGGAAGAAGAGGTAGAAGAATTCATTGAAAGGCCTACTCTCTACATTGATGATATCATCAAATCAGTTACTGTGGATGGGAACCTGCAACCAATGACTAAATTTTATGATGAATATAGTGAAGCTGATCAAAAGATCTTGCAAGATGCCACAGTCAGGTATCTAAACATCTATAACAAAGCATTCATTGAAATTATATCTTTGATTCCCAAAAGCTTAGAGAAAGAACTTGAAATGAGAAAGAACAATGCCAAGGCAAAAGACCTAGAAATCCGGGAGCAGATTGCTATCCAACTCTATCCTTCCATTACCCCTCAACAAAAGAACATGATCTTCAAGGACTGTAAGGATGAGTTCTGAAGCAAAGCAAGAATGAACCAGCTTATGCTTGGAGAAACTGACAAAGTGGCAAAAGAAACAGATGATATCCTCCGAAATGCTTTTAAAAGATTCAATCTTCCTATTATAGAGGACTTAGGTGATGAACCCTCTGCCATGGATGACGAAGGAGAATCTACTGTGAAAAATGCAGAAGAGCCAAAGGACATAGGTAAGGAAAGGACTCAAGACTTAGACTCCTTTGCTCCAAAAGAGGAAGTCCCTAAAGAAGTAAACATCTCTCTTCTGGATCCCCCTGCTGACTCTGGAACTAAAGGAGAAGAAAGAAAAGATGAGAGAATTTGTCAAGAAGAAGAAGTCAAGGGAAGAGAAAAAGATCAAACAAAGAAAACCCCAGATGACAGCTCTGAGGCCACAGAAGGGAAGAAAACTCTGTCTCCGGCAAGAGACACTGCAGAAGCAGTCAAAGACTTCCTGACAAAAGAAATGATAGAATTAGATGAACTGGAGCTACTTCAAGGACCATTCAATTTTGATTCCCTCTCCTTGGTTCAAACAATGAAGATAGCATCCTTTTTCCAAGCAAAGGCAAAAGAAAAACTTTTGAAGTCTCACATGGAAGACTGTGAGTTGATAGAGATTGCATCCAGTGTGTTGGAGAAGATCATGCCATCCTTCCAGAAGGATCTTTCAGTCTCTTCATCCCATAATCTAAAATCTCTTATTAATTCTATTAGCACACATTTTGATTCTTTGGAAAAAGCAGCAGAAGAGAAAGTCCAGAAAGAGTTTTTGGATAAGAGATTCCCCGAGATACAAGGACTTATAACAAATGATAGGAGAAATTTGGATATTGGGATAAAGAGCTTAGAAAATGCTCTTAAAGATGGCGGAGGTCTATACAAATTTTATCTATCTTGGTCCACCGTGACAGCAAATATTACCAAGAAGGTGGAAGAACAAGAGAGTAAACTGTCAAGTTTATCTCAAAATTTTGATCCTGTCACCTCATCCATAATGAATCAAGAATGCCAGGGTATTGCCATTATGAATGAGATAAAGAGGCTTGAGAAGGAGAAGAAGAATAGAATAAGCAGAATGAGTGATCTAAGAGGGATAATTATCCCTAAGTTAGAAGCCATGAATGAGGCTCTAACTGATGCTCAGACTATAGCTCAGACCAGTGATCTGGTAGATTTAAAAAGGGCAAAAGCTTTTGCATTTCCATTGAGTGGCCACATTTCAATTTTGGACAAGAAGAAGCAGAGTTGGGTGACAGAAGTTGTACAGTTGAAGAATACTTTTGCAGATATACTTAAGTATATGTAAGTATAACTTGTATATATACTTATGTGGATATGTATAGGCTAATTTTTAGAAATTTTGGTGTGGGGATTCTACCCTTTGCCATTGATGTCAAAGGTGGAGTGAAGAGTAGTGAAAAATGTGGAATCTAGCTAAGGGGGAGCTCCGAGAAAAGTGTACATTAGAACAGAGTATTAGCTAAGGGGGAGTGTAGTATGACAGTCATTTTTCACTAAGTGTTTCCGTCAATGCCAAAGGGGGAGATTGTTGGCAAGAGACACTATGTGGCTTCATGAGTGTTGTCATTGATGGCAACAAAGTCCATCCCACTCATCCGCAGCACATAGTATGTCTATACCGGAAGTTAGACTGAAGAGTATTTTGGTCTGATAAGCAAGAACAAAGCATACAACAAGGTCGGACAATTAGGTCCGTATCTCTCAGAGGAAGTATCTCAGTAAAGTGCAGACTTGGGGAAGTCAAGATGAGTACCATGACTAATACATTCCAGAGATTGAGCCTCCGGTGATGAAAGAGTGAAAAGATATGAACACCTAAGTGTTGGGTTCCTGTTTGGCAGAGAAGACTGAGGAAGAACTGACCAGCAGAGCATCAGACCTTAATCCGGATGAGATATTGATGGTGATCAAGTTTCTTGAGGGATCATTCATGATTGGCCGACATGATTGATGACTTCTATAAGTATCTCTTTGATATGCATCACATAGCAAGCAAGGATTTAGCCGACAAACCATAGTTTGGGAAAATATTGAGTATTCTGGATGCGACTAGAAAGATGTTGAAATCCTTAGTGCAGATATATATACCAGATGGATTTCGATGAGAAGTAGGAGATGATGTGTTGTAAAGTGCAAAGAAAAGTAGAGAGCAATGTGGAAGTAGTAATATTGGTCTGGTATGTGACACAACAGCAGCACTAAAGCAGAGTAAGAATGAAGTGCAGTAGATCAGTATATTGAGCCTAACCGGAACTGAACCTCAACATATGTGGATGCTTCTCATCAGTTCAAGTACCTTGTTTCTTTCTATAAACTATTGTAGGTAGTGAGCCTCTTGTGAGCAGTGTGCATAGGCAGTGAGCCCTAATTGGCAAGTGTCATTTTTGTACTTCTATTCTTTTAACAGAGAATGCAATCTTGTGTGAGTCACCCCGTGGTTTTTCCCTTAACAGGGTTTTCCACGTAAAAATTCTTGTGTTATGTGTGTTGATTTCTTTCTGCTCTCATGTTCATGTATACTTAAATGTTTTGATACTGCACTAATTGATAACAAAGAAAAGAAAGTCAAATAATTAAGATAATTGATTCACCCCCCCTCTCAATTATCAACAGCTCTAACCATACAGATCTATCCTAAAACTATTTAGCTAAGTTTCCCTAATTAACACAGTAGATCCCCGGCAATGGCGCCAAAAATGACAAGGGTCATTGTACCTCATCATTTAATCATATTTCTTTTGTCAAATCCAAGGTTGTGTCCTTGGCTATCTGCAATTAGGAATCCTATAGTTGTCAGTTTTATCTAACTAACTCTAATGACCTTTACTGCTTTAAAGAAACTAATATTACTGATCAATCTGCTATGAAATGAATTTCAAGAATGTTGAAAACAAAACTGAACAATGAATTGCTTAAAGTAAATCTATATTATTCCTTTCAACTAAAACATGCATTTATCTATGGAAACAGTAACTATCTTCTTAAACAGAATCTGAAATAACAAAACAACAGTACTAGCCTTCTGCCTTGGTGGTGAGAGTGGGCCCTTGCTAGTGCAAGGGCACCATAGTAAAATCTACTATGTTGAAATAAGGCCTATTTGGCAATGTCATTTTGTTCATGTCTTGTTTTCTAAAAACCTAGGAGTTTTTGTTTTCCATTTGGCAAATAATGGACACATTTGTAGAATCTGAAAAGATCAACAAGAGTCGGTTGGGATTCCAGGTAGTTGGCCTTCCCTAACCACTGAGCAACTGTTGATCTTCCAACTCTGGTTTAATAAAAGCATAGAGGAGCAACCAAGAAGGGTTTAGTAGATTTGAAATAGATTTGAGGATTGTGATTTGGAAATCATCTGAGAAATAAAAATTGTTTTGTTCTATCAATTTGGATTTTCTGTTCTCTGTAACTGTGTTTGTGTAACTATAGAATTATGTTCGAAGTGTAGTTCTTTCTGTGCATTCCATTGTTGCAGCATGTCGATGTGAAGCATTCCACTGGTAAGATTTCTGTTGAAATCAGTGGAATGGCTTCATTGTATAGTATTTGTTTATTTGTTCTATGTTCTGTTTTTGGTGTTCAACGGTGCAGAGGATCCAGATAGTGCATATCACACAGTAGATTGACCTAGCATCTCCATGTGCTAGGGTTGGGTTGAAGAGTAGATGAATTGTAGGGTTGCTGGGCGGTTGAAGTCATTGTTGGTGAGACCAAGGCCATCGGCAAAATATTTCTCTCTCGGAGCGATAAGGATGGTCTAGCCGAAGAGAGGTTCAAGCCATTAAAAGGAAGTTGCAGTCTAAAGATTCTTATCGAGGTGATAAGAAACAAGTGATACCGACAGAGATCCGTCAGGAGGAATCGGTTGGCGGCAAGAGATCGTAGGGTTTGTCCAAAGACATTCGTCACACCGATGAGTAGTTGGTCCATTGGTGCATCGGCGTAAGTTTCATATCATTTCACTAAATGTATATCATAAATGTATATCGCAAAAGCATGTTGAGAATGTATGTTGAGAAAGCATGTTGAGAATGTATATTGAGAATGTATCTTTCGTCGGATACAAATGGTGACCGGTTGTAACGGGGAAATCAGGGTAAAGAAACTTTAGTTCACCGGTAATAGCAAGTCACACCAAGCATATACAAAGTTGGTATATCAGCATATCGGGAGAACAAACAAGGAGTCTACCAATAGTGAAGAGTCTCGCCGACGACGGGTTGTATCGGTGTATAGGAAGGATAGTAAAAGATCCCGCCGATGATCTAAGTCTTGCCGATAGGTGAGTGACGTAGAGTCATCCATCAGGGAGAGTTGTGAGATTAGAGAGATAAGGTCGAAGATGACTGATGGTATTGTTCTTGCCGATAGTCAGAGTTGTTGGACCTCACGTCGGCGTGACTACAATGACTGGAGTGATAGGTTGCAAGGTGGTTGATGAAGTAAGTCTTACCGACTGAGGCTCTGCAACATAAAAGATGAAGGACAGATCGCTGAGACAGAAGAAGGACTCTCACCGAAGACTCCAGAAGTAAAATTTGATTAGTTGTGTGCTTTCAGTTTGTGCACTCCTTAACATATTGGTATCAAAGCCATAAAAGGTTATGTGGTTGATCTGGTATATGTCAGTAGAGGAGAGCGAAGGAGAGGCTAGAAATATGCCTCCAAAGGGGATGACCACCGAAGTGGTCAAGAAATTTAAGGAGATGGAAGAGATGATCAAAACTGGAGTTAGGGAAGCACTCCAAGTAGAATTGAAGGCACTGAAGATAGGAAAAAGGATAGAGGAAGGTTCAAATGGAGAAGAAGAGAACGTGAAAGAAGAAGAGGAACAAGAAGAGGCAGAGATACCTGCTGAACAAAAGCAATTCCTGGAAGCCATTAAGGCTATTGACAAGGACTCTTCAGAGGCTCAAATAGATATCCCCATGTTCAGTGGAAAGATGAATGCTGATGAAGTCATGGAGTGGATTGAGCCCCTAAACAACTACTTTGAGTACAAAGAAGTCCATGAAAGTAAGAGAGTTAAGTTTGCCAAAACTAAACTCAAAGGTGCTGCCCTTACATGGTGGAATTACACCCAAGGAGAAAGGGTAAAGAATGGGAAGAGTATGATTTCTTCATGGAGCAGAATGCTAGAGAAGATCAAGTCCTAGTTCCTTCCATCTAACTACGAGGTGCAGATTTACAGGAAAATGCAGAACCTCAAGCAAAAAGATATGGATGTAGCTACTTACACCGAGGAGTTCCACAAATACACTCTTCACTGTGGGTACATGGAGGATGAAAAAGCCAAGGTAGAAAGGTATCTAAATGGCCTGAGGTTCAATATTCAGGATGAAATAAGTTTATTGACCCCTGAAACTATGGAAAAATGCTTTCAAGTACAATTAAGAGTTGAAGAGAAGCTGGAGAGGAAAGGTGAACAGCAAGGTAGAGGAAGAGGTGGCAGAAATTTTAAGGGCAGAGGTAGTTTTGGAGGAAGAAGTCCTAACTAGAGGCCTAATAGTGAGTCTAGCCAAGGAGAGCAAGTTGGGGACTCAAGTAGAAAAGGAGGCTACCGAGGAAGAAGGCCTAATGGAAGAGGTGGGACAAATGGATCAAGCAGAGGATCCAAGTTCTCCAATATGAGATGTTATAATTGCAATCAGATAGGGCACCCGGCCTACAAGTGTCCAGATAAGGCCTCAACTTCTCATGGTAATGAGAGAAGAACCACATTGACTCAAGAGGATGCAAGGAGTGTGACATCTCCTGAAGTGAATTTGACATCAGAGATGGGAGAAAATTTGATGATCAAGAGGACACTGCTCAAAGAACCAGTGCAGACTGAACCATCACAAAGAAGAGCTTTGTTTAGAGTCAACTGCAAGATCCAAGGTAAGGTTTGTAAAGTTATTATTGACTCTGGTTCTACTGACAATATTATATCTTTGGAAGTAGTGGATAAATTAAAATTAGAAAAGATACCCCATAGTTGTCCATATAGGGTCAGTTGGATAAACAAGGAATAGCATATAGTCATCAATGAACAAGCATGGATAGACTTCAGCATTGGGGGGTATAGAGACAAGATTTTGTGTGACATCCTTCCAATGGATGCTTGCCATCTTCTTTTGGGCAGACCATGGTAGTTTGACAAAAAAGCTCATCATGATGGGGAAAAGAATGCTTATTCATTCCAAAAGGATGGTGTAATCTATAGGATACAATCATTGATTGAGGAAAATCCACAGCCTGTAGGATCTAGTATAATGATGGTAGGAGAGAAGGACTTCCTTGAAACACTAGAAGAATCAGGTGGAGTAGGGTTTGCTTTGGTTGTGAAACCTAAGGAAAAGAAAAGAGAAAATATGAAAGAAGTAGGACCTAAGGAGGTCAGAGAACTACTTGAGAGTTATAAGGAAGTAATTGCAGTAGATATACAAGACTCACTACCACCAATTAGAGATATCAGCCATCAGATTGATCTCATACTGGGAGATGTACTTCCCAATAAGGTAGTCTATAAGATGACCCCTCAGCAGAATGAGGAGATAACCAGGCAGGTTCAAGAACTTTTAGACAAGGGGTTAATCAGAAAGAGTTTGAGTCCCTGTGCAGTCCCCACTATTTTGGCACCAAAGAAGGATGGGAAATGGAGATTGTGTATTGATTCCAGGGCAATAAATAGGATAACCATTAGATACAGGTTTCCTATTCCTAGAATTGAAGACCTAGTGGACTATTTGTGGGGTGCTACCTATTTCTCTAAGATAGACTTGAAGAGTGGGTACCATCAGATAAGGATAAGAGAAGGTGATGAATGGAAAACAGCATTCCAAACTAATGAAGGGTTATATGAATGGCTTGTATTGCCTTTTGGTCCGTCTAATGCTCCTAGTACTTTCATGAGGTTAATGAACGAAGTATTGTAGGATTTCATAGGTAAGTTTGTAGTAGTATACCTAGATGAAATTTTGATATTCAGTAAAAGTAAAGAAGAGCATTTGAAACACATAGAGATAGTCTTGAAGAGGCTGAAAGACTAGAAGCTGTTGATAAACTTGGACAAATGTGATTTCATGAAACAAGAGTTAATCTACTTGGGTTTTGTCATTTCCAAAGGTGATCTAAAGATGGATCCTTCAAAGATGGAGGCTATTCTAAATTGGCCCACACCTAAGATAGCAGGGGAGGTAAGGAGTTTCCATGGTTTGGCCACATTCTATAGGAAATTCATTAAGAACTACAGTGACATCTGTGCACCTATGTTGGAAACCATCAAGGGTGGTTGCAAGGTGAAGTTTATGTGGACAAGAGAAGCAGATAGGAGTTTTGAGAGTCTAAAATAGAAAGTTGCTAAATTCCCTGTCTTAGTGTTGCCTGATTTCAATAAGGTTTTAACAATTGAATGTGATGCAAGTGGGCTGGCCATTGGAGCAGTGTTGAGCCAAGAAGGCTGACCAGTAACCTTCTTCAGTGAAAAGTTAAATGAAGTCAAGAGGAAATACTCATCTTATGACTTAGAGTTGTACGCTATGGTACAAGCTTTGAAAAAGTGGAGACATTAATTGCTTCCCAAGGAATTTATTGTGTATACAGATAACCATGCTCTCAGATTTTTGAATGGGCAGGACAAACTCAGCCACAGACATATGAAATGGCTAGAAAGTCTGCAAGCATACACTTTCACCATTAAGCATAAGAAAGGAGTCACAAACAAGGTGGCAGATGCTCTCAGCAGGAAGGTCTTGACAGTCCAAGAAGTGCAGTTGCAAAGCATGGGTGTGGAGTCACTCAAAGAATTGTATGGAGAAGATCAGGATTTTAGAGAAATCTACAAGGTGTGCAATGAATTTGCTAATACTTTTCATAGTGAGTTTTCAGATTTTACATTGCAGAATGAACTATTGTTCAAAGGATGTCAGTTGTGTATCCCTAAATGCTCAATGAGGGATAATATTGTGAAGGAAAAACATAGTGGTGGTTTAGGTGGACATTTTGGGTTGAATAAGACTTTAGATCTGGTAAGGAGGTTTTATTTCTAGCCAAGAATTCAGTTTGACATCAAAAAAATTGTTGAAAGTTGCATAGTATGCCAAAGAGCAAAAGGAGTCTCGACCAATGCAGGATTGTATCAACCTTTGCCAATACCCAACAAGCCTTGGGAATGTTTGAGTATGGATTTTGTGATGGGCTTACCCAAAACAAGAGCAGGTTGTGACAGTGTGTATGTAGTGGTAGACCGATTCAGCAAGATGGCTCATTTCATTCCTTGCAAGACCACTAATGATGCTAGCTACATTGCAGGTTTGTTCTTTAAAGAAATTGTCAGGATTCATGGGCTACCCTTGAGCATTGTGTCTAATAGGGATAGCAAATTTGTAGGACATTTTTGAAGGACTTTGTGGAAAAGATTGGGAACAAAATTGTCTTTCAGTTCAGCCTATCATCCTCAGACTAATGGGCAAACTGAGGTGGTCAATAGATCTTTGGGCAATCTCCTTAGATGCTTAACAAAAGAACATGGCAGTAGTTGGGATGTGATACTCCCACAAGCAGAATATGCTTATAATGACTCAACAAACAGGAGCACAGGTCTAAGTCCCTTTGAAATTGTATATGGGAGTCACCCCAGGGGTATTTTTGAATTGAGAGACATCCAGGGGTTGGACAAAAGGAGTGGTCATGTTGATGCATTTGCAGAAGCCATGAAAAAAATACACCAACAGGTTAGAGATACTTTGCACCAGAATAGTCAGAAGACGAAGGCTCGAATGGATCAAAGGAGGAGGGATGTGCAATATCAGGTAGGCAACTTGGTCATGGTTCATCTGAATAAAAATAGGTTGCCAAAAGGAGGCCACAGCAAACTGATGATGCGGAAGATTAGACCCTGTCAAATTCTGGAGAAGTACGGTCCAAATGCTTACAAGATTGAGCTTCCTAATGATATTGCCATTTCACCCATATTCAACATTGCTAATTTAACATTGTATAGAAGTCCTAATACAGGGGAGAATGCTAAAGACCCTATTCAGGAAAATGAAGACTGGATGAAGCACTTACCTTCTAGGGAGCCGCCAAAAATGGAGTACATTTTGGAAAGCAGAGAAGCCAGGAAGACAAGGCACAAAACATATTTTGAACATCTAGTTAAGTGGCAAGGGCTTCCAGATTCAGAAGCTACATGGATGCTGGAGGAAGACATTCTAAAGCAAGGTGAAGATGTACAAGAATTGGTCTCTAAGAGGACTTGAGACATTTTTCTTCTGGGGAGTATGGTGCAGGGGTACCATAGTAAAATCTACTATGTTGAAATAAGGCCTATTTGGCCATGTCATTTTGTTCATGTCTTGTTTTCTAAAAACCTAGAAGTTTTTGTTTTCCATTTGGCAAATAATGGACACATTTTGTAGAATCTGAAAAGATCAACAAGAGTCGGTTGGGGTTCTGGGCAGTTGACCTTCCCTAACCGTTGAGCAACTGTTGATCTTCCAACTCTGGCTTAATAAAAGCACAGAGGAGCAATCGAGAAGGGTTCAGTAGATTTGAAATAGATTTGAGGATTGTGATTTGGAAATCATCTGAGAAATAAAAACTATTCTGTTCTATCAATTTGGATTTTTTGTTCTCTATAACTGTGTATTGTGTAACTGTAGAATTATGTTCGAAGTGTAGTTCTTTCTGTGCATTCCATTGTTGTCAATGTGAAGCATTCCACTAGTAAGATTTCTATCAAAATCAGTGGAATGGCTTCATTGTATAGTATTTGTTTTTCTTGTTCTATGTTCTGTTTTTGGTGTTCGACGGCGCAGAGGATCCAGACAGTGTGTGTCACACAGTAGATTGACCTAGCATCTCCATGTGCTAGGGTTGGGTTGAAGAGTAGATGAATTGTAGGGTTAATGGGCGGTTGAAGTCATTGTCGGTGAGACCAAGGCCATCGGTAAAATATTTCTCTCAGAACGATAAGGATGGTTTAGCCAAAGAGAGGTTCAAGCCATTGAAAGGAAGTCGCGGTCTAAAGATTCTTATCAGGGTGATAAGAAATGAGTGATACTGACGGAGATCCATCGGGAGGAATCAGCTGGCGGTAAGAGATCTTAGGGTTTGGCTGAAGACATTCGTCACACCGATGAGTAGTTGGTCCATCGGCGCATCGGCGTAAGTTTCATATCATTTCATTGAATGTATATCACAAAAGCATGTTGAGAATGTATGTTGAGAAAGAATGTTGAGAATGTATATTGAGAATGTATCTTTCGTTGGATACAAACAGTGACCGGTTGTAACGGGGAAATTAGGGTAAAGAAACTTTAGTTCACCGGTAATAGCAAGTCATGCCAAGCATATACAAAGTTGGTATATCAACATATCGGGAGAACAAACAAGGAGTCCGCCGATAGTGAAGAGTCTCACCGACGATGGGTTGTATCGGTGTATCAGAAGGACAGTAAAAGATCCCACCGATGATTTGTCTTACCGATAGGTGAGTGATGTAGAGTCATCCATTGGGGAGAGTTGTGAGATCAGAGGGGAGAGTTGTGAGATCGGAGAGATAAGGTTGAAGATGACCAATGGTGTTGTTCTTGCTGATAGTCAAAGTTGTTGGACCTCACGTCAGCGTGACTACAACGGTCGAAGTGATAAGTTGCAAGGTGGCCGACGGAGTAACTCTTACTGACTGAGGCTCCACAACATAAAAGACGAAGGACAGATCACTGAGACAGAAGAAGGACTCTCACTGAAGACTCCAGAAGTAAAATTTGATCAGTTGTGCGCTTTCAGTTTGTGCACTCCTCAACACTTGCTCCACACCCTTAGGGCTGAAGACTAAAGTGAAGAATCATCACAAGAGAATAATATCACAACTCAATTCAGTATAATTCCATCAGCTTTGTATTCAAAAAATATTTATGTCAAAATAAGATTACAGAAATCAGAAAAATAATTGCTCTCATTCTGCTACTACTTTTGTGAGTTTTTATCTAAATCTGTGATGAGAGATCACTCACCCTATTCTACTAGTTCCTCTATGAGATAACATCAATCTCTTTATTCTACTAACTGTCTAACTACAGAACAAATATCCATGCAATAAAAATAGATAGAGTGGAACAGAAGTTCACACTAAATCTAAGTGTTAGTTTTAAATACACTTGGGCAGTAAGGCCCTGAAATATAGGTATTTAAACCAGTTTATCAATAACTCATGCAAAATCAAAAAGAGATAAAAGCTTCCAACAGTTAAATATAGATTGTCCTTAATTACTCAAGTGATGATTTGAGTAACATCAGGAGCATCCTGATCACCACTGAAGTGTCTAAACGACAGCTATGCTGGAAATTTGCACTATTCTAAAGAGGTGCAGGAGATGTATGTTTCAGTCTGTACCTCCGGAGATATGATTGTGACCTTCTTGTTTAGCTCCGGATATGCTCAAGACTTCGGTCCAACTCTGGAGATGCTTCACCTCCTTATCCCAAAACTTCTCCAATCAAACTAGAAATCATTGGAGACTAGTCATGGCATTCTGATGTCGGCTCCAGAGATCATTAGGACTACCTCCGGAGATGCACAAAATTGTCTACCAGAACACCTGCACCTGTTGATTCAAAAAGAGAAGATTTTTGCATATTTCCATCAATTCAATGCACATTAGTCGTTCAATCAGAAATCATGATTCTAAGTAATTCATCTCTTATTAATCATCATTAGGACAATCTTATTAGCCTATTTTGGTGCAGTCATCAGGACAATGGAATAAGAAGGGAGAAAAAGCGGGGTAAAAAGGTGTATTTCATGGGTGATACCTGGCACTCATCAAGCAAGACAAGTTGGTTCAAATGGGCACAATTAAGCCCTCTAAATCTCATGCCTTGGCTGCAAATTAGGGCACTAAAGATCAAAAAGGGTCTAGTAAGCAAGATAAGAAACAAAAGAACCAAGGAGAAAAGAAGCAAGAACAGAAACAAGTTGCTTCAAACACAACTAATAATGCCTCTTCTTCAAAAGGCGACAAGCCCAAGAAGGAGAAAACTCAATGTTCCTATTGTAAGAAACTTGGTCATGATGAGAATAAGTGTCTAAAGAAGTAGATTGATCACTTGACTCATCTTCTAGAAAAGAACAACATCAAGGTGCCTGATTCTGTCAAGCAGTGTTCATCTCAAGAATCTTCGAAGGACACAGATAAAAGGAAGGGGAAAGGAAAGGGCAAGGCCCTAGTTGTTGCTTCTCAACCAGATTCTTGGATCACTGACTCGGGTGCTTCACACCATTTGGCTTCATCACAAGGCAATTTTGCCTCCTTGGAGTCATGTTCTTTGCCATCTATTTTACTGGGTGATGATACTTCTACAGAGGTAAAAAGGAGAGGGTCTGTTGATGTGGGGGATGGCACATTTCATGATGTTCTATGTGTGCCCTCATTATCAACTAATCTCCTATCTATCTATCAGATCACTCACATCGGCACTGACAAATGGGTTGAGTTTACTCCAGACACAGTGGTTATCAATGAGATGCACAATGGGTCTACAATTGTTGTGGGCAAGGCTGATCATCAGTCCCGACTATATCACTTTTCTCACTTTGTTCCTAATTCTCCTTCACTTTCTTTGCTTACTCACTCAGATGAGGTGAGCAGCTTGTGGCATCAATGGTTTGGCCACTTGAACTACCGTTACTTACAACAGCTTAGTCAACAAGACATGGTTTTAGGGTTGCCTTCTATTTGGTATTCTGATGGAGTTTGCTAGGGATGCATTCTTGGTAAGCATACTGAAGAAAAATTTGATAAAGGCAAAGCATGGAGGGTCACACAACTCTTGGAGTTAGTACATAGTGACCTTATGGGTCCATTGCCACATCCTTCTTTCAGTAGGGCTCGATATGTCTTGACATTCATTGATGATCTTTCCAGATATACATGGGTATTCTTTCTCAAACACAAGTCTGAGTTCTTTGAGTCATTTCGGGACTTCAAAGCTTTTGCAGAGAAATAGTATGGGAAGGCCATCAAGACTCTGTGTACGGACAATGGGGGGGAATATGTCAACTAGAGGTTTAAGCAGTTTTGTGCCTTAGAGGGCATGGGTCTTCAGCATACAGTTCCTTACAATCCACAATAGAATGGTGTTGCAGAGAGAAAGAATAGGTCCTTGAAAGAGATAGCTACATGTATGATTCATTCCAAGTTGATGGCACCTCAGTATTGGGCAGAGGGAATCAACTATGCGTGCTATATCCAGAATCAGGTTCCTCATCGAGCTGTAAAGGGGGTCACTCCTTTCCAAGCTTGGACCAGTCAGAAGCCCACAGTGAAGCACTTTCAATTGTTTGGATCTCCTGCATGGGCCCACATTCCAGCAAAGAAATGCAAGGCTTTGGATCCGTAAAGCAAGCCTTGCATATTTTTTGGGTACTCTAATGGTGTTAAGGGCTACGGGCTTCTCCACCCTACCACACATAAGCTTTTCATTGAGAGGAGTGTTTGCTTTGAGGAGGATGCTTCCATATCTTCCAACACTTCTCCTTCTTCTATCACTTTAGAGACATGGTGACATGATGATAGTTCTTCCAAGGATCTTAATCCTCCTGCACCACATGAGGAGTCTTCTTCCTCCACTTTAGATGGCGAAGATGATGCTAAGGTCATTTCCTCCTCCTCTTCAAGTCATCATTCAGAGGATGATGATTCTCCTCTAGGTTCTCCAGCTATTGGGCCTATTTGAGCTCGTCAGACTTTAGAGTCAGCAAGTGATTGGGTTGGTGATCTTTCAGATGCGAGAAGAACAAGGTCACACTTCGAGCAGGCTCCTCATCTCTTCTTTGCTTCAACTTCTGATCCACAATCCTTCAGGGGAGCTTCTAGTGTCCCCGAGTGGAATGTTTCTATGCAGGAAGAGTTTAGTTCCTTGGAGAGGAACCACACTTGGGATTTAGTCCTTCTTCCTAAGGAAAGAAAAATTATTCTATGTAAGTGGATCTATCGAACAAAATTTGTTGCAGATGGGTCGATCAATAAACATAAGGCTCGCCTGGTTGCAAAAGGATTCTCCCAGGTTCTTGGGATTGACTACTCTGAGACTTTTGTGTCGGTTGCCAAAATGAATTCAATCTGACTTGTCCTTGCCATTGTTGCAGCCCATCACTAGGAAGTTCATTAGATGGATGTGAAGAGTGCTTTTCTTCACGGTGACCTTCAGGAGGCAATATATATGGAGCAGCCACAGGGGTTCATCTAGGATCCTTCACTTGTTTGCTAACTTCGGAAGTCTCTCTATGGCCTTAAATAGGCCCCTCGAGCCTGGTATGCCAAGATGGACTCCTTCCTTCTATCAGTTGGGTTCACTCGGTGCCATTCTGATCCGAATGTCTACATTTTGTAACAGGATGATACTCTCACTTTTCTTGTTGTCTATGTTGATGACTTGATGATTACAAGGAGTTCCTCATCCACCATCAAGACAGTGAAAACTGCCCTTCATGATCAGTTTCTGATGTCTGACTTAGGTCTTCTTCATTACTTCTTGGGCATTGAGATTACACAGTCTTCGGATGGTATCTTTCTTTATCAGCCCAAGTATGCTCTTGATATGCTTTCTAGATTTCGCATGGTTGATTGTAAGCCTGCACTAACTCCATTTCTGTTAGGGGTCAAACTTGAGGCTTCTTGTTCTTCACCTTTGGTAGATGATACCTTGTATTGCCAATTGGTTAGGAGTCTCATATACTTGACTCACACGAGGCCTGATATTTCATATCTCATGGGCCTGGTCTCCAAATTCATGCAGGAGCCACATGAGCTGCATTGGAAAGCAGCTAAGCGGCTTCTTCACTATGTGCAGGGCACTCATAGTTATGGGATTCATTATGCAGTGGGTGTGGATATTGACTTGGTGGGATACACAGATTCAGATTGGGCGGGCAATTCTAAGGATCGCAGGTCTACTTCAGGGTATTGCTTCTCTCTTGGTTCTAGTCTAATTTCTTGGTCGAGCAAGAAGCAGTCTGCTATTGCTCTTTCATCTATAGAGGTTGAGTATCAAGGAGAAGTTAATGCTACTACTAAGGCCATTTGGCTTCAACACATTCTCACTCAGTTTGGCTTTTCCTTTAGGAAGCCTATAGTCATCTTTTGTGACAACCAAAGTGCTATTCAGATCTCTCACAATCTGGTCCATCATCAATGGACCAAACACATTGAGATTCACATGCACTACATTTGGGAGCTGATTCATGAGAAGGTTCTTGATCTTCAGTATTGTCTGACATCATATTAGATTGTAGACATCTTCACCAAACCCTTCACTGAGAGCAAGTTCATTCATTTGCGAGCTTTGCTTGGGGTGCGGTAGGTGTCCTCTATGGCAAGGGCTTCTTAGCTCCTTCTTTTCTTCTCTCTCTATTCTGGGGGGGCGTACTCTTTATTTGTGGGGGGGAGCTACTTCTCTTTTGGGGGGAATTCATTGTACATGGGTACTTCATCAGGCTTTATTTGTCAGGACCCATCTCTTTACCCACCTAAGCTATGCTTAAGGGGGGGTGTTAGTGTAGGTTTTTTATTCCTTTTTATAAGGTTTTTCTTACACATTTATTTAAGCTTGATTAGGTTAATAAAGCATGTTTTATTAGGTGAGAGGATTATGAGGTGTCACCTTCCTACATGTGAGCATCCATTAGCTATTTTAGGAAGATACTTTGCTATCTTTACTCTGATAGATGGTTGCTCCTCATTGGTCAGTTTTGCCACCTACTCCCTCACCTTGGTCTATATAAGCATGCTCCCTAGCTTGTATTTTCATCCATGTTGAATGCATAGTATTGTTACTCTGCTATTCTCTTGTGTTGAGATCTTATTGCATTTGCATCTCATCGACTTTTGCATGTCTCTCAGAATCACTGGTTTGCTTTCATTTGCATTTCAGTTTATGTAGCTTAGATCTCTCTTATAGATTCTGGTTTTCAATCTTATTCAAGATTTCTAACACCATCCCCTTATCTTTTATCCACTCCACCTTTCACATCGTATTCTAGGTTACTTCACTGTAAAGTTTCCTTGGTTCATTTCCTTCACTCCATCCCTTTATGTGGACATCTACCTCACTTCAGGATACATTTTGCTTCATTCACATCTCATCCTAATGTGAAGTTTCATGTAAAATACCCGCACTCCTCCAAACATTCAAAACATTCAATTTTGACCTTGCAACAACCTAATGGGTTGCGAGATCCCCTTCACACATTTCATATCCAATTATCCTCCATCCTTTCACATAACTTTGAAATCTTATTTGCTCCCTTCCTCCACTTTGAGGGAACCTGATGTCCTAATGTATGTCACTCATCTCCTCATTCTTACATCCACTTCCAATGTGAAGTTTTGCACCACTCCTCCACATATTTCCTCCATCTTCCAGGACCTCCTCCTTTTGCCCAAATTTTGTTCCCATGTCTTGTTCACCATTGGATCCTCGCAAAAGTTCATAACTTCTCTAAAACTCTCCAAATATTTCCAACAATTTATGGGCCATCATTAATAGTCAATTTGGCATCTACAACTACCCATTTTGAGTGATAATTTCCCCATTATTTCTTCTAGTTGATTAGCTCATGATTGAAGGCAAATTTTCATGAGATTGGTGCAAAATCCATGAGTTTAATGGTTGTGAACCTTAATTTTCATTTAGTACTGCATCTACCTCCAGTTATGCATTAGGTTCCCATGAGCGATTTAGGGCACTAGAATGAAAAATCTATAAAGGCGCAATTGTTCTTCATTCAAAGGATTGGTCATTATCTATTCTTGTGTGCCTGAAAGTGTTGAGTTTCTTCTAGGGTTTCAAATTCTACTTGTCTAGTTCTTCTAGAAAGCTATGTATATATGATTCTTGGGAAATTTGTAGTTGTTACCTGTGTGTGCACCTCAGCCCAAATAGGCAAAGCTGGGACAACACTTTTTTTTTTATCTTGAGAAGGAGATAGATACAAATGACTACTACAAGATACTAAAGGACATCCTAAATCAATTATGAAGACAACAGTCATGATGGCAGTGTACAAAGAAGTAGAAAAAGGATAGATAGACCTACAAGCAGAGACCTATATCAGCTCTCTAACACATGATGAATCAAAAGAATAGTGTAGGCTAAGAGCTCACTGCTGACTTTAGAAGGCCTACTACCCATGTAGGAGGCCATTCTAGTTATCATCTCTACCAGAATCATGCATCAACTCGTTACAAGTTGCTACAGGGTCTAGATAGAGATGGGAAGAACATCCTACATGAGCAGGAGACACCCAGCATCAAACAAAAGAATGTTTCAGGTTGTTTCAAATCTATTCATTACAGCTTGTTTAAGTCTCAGATGATAAAAGTACACAATTCATTATATTCACTTATGATTATAAGCAACTATATTGAACAATAAATTTCAGATGTACTTTCCTTATGCAATTGATAGTTTTACAAAAGAAGAACAACAGACAAGTCATTGCATAGAACAACTACTTATGTTCACAAGAAAATTTTGTTCAAACTTCCCACACAAGCCATGGGAATTGACTATAAACTGATGAAATAAAAAGGGCATATGTACATCTGAAACTAAAATCATAAAGAAGAGAAGGGGATCCATAATTGCCTGAGAGACAAATCCCCTCACTTGTAGTTGTGTCATCTTCAGGTTCTCCAGTTTAGCCTCCAGAAGTAGCTGCAAGAAGAAGAAGAAGAAGAGAAAAATGTTAGAGCTCAGGACATCCTCCACCTATATATGTTAAGAGCATCAAATGTACATGTTCCCTTTTCAGAAGCATCAAATAGGAAATGAAAGAGATAAAGGACTATCCAAATGCAAACATGCATCCACAAGGAGATGCAAAAAATAAATACCACATAAGCAAAAAGGAAGAATGACTGTGAATAGCGTTGTTATAAGGAAGAATGCAGAATTTTAGTAGTTCAGAGGTTGCTAAGGCTTTGGTACCCTCTCAAAGGTAAAAGAAAGCATTTAGAAAAGATTGGTGTTTCCCTTGTAGGGTTAGTGCAGCCACAGATGCAATGGAGATGTAATGGAGATGAGTTGAAGAGTTGCAAACCCTTAACAAACTAAGGAAGCTACTGTAGTTTCACAGTAAGCAAGGATATACCAAAATGAAATGTCAACGGGTATTTAATACATTCCTCTTCATCATCTCTTTTTTTCTTAGGGTTTCAGAAGCTTTCAAATGATCTTGAGGAATGCATAGGCACAAAGGACAACAACAAAGAAGGTTAGGGTTAATATGACAGATAATCTTGTAAGGGTATGAGAATGGTGCAAGTTTCACATAGAAAGAAGTATCAAATTCTGTAGGGTTTGTTAAGATAATTCAAGACAACATAGAGATGCATGAGAAACTCATGTCGCCCATACATGAAGTAACAAGTCTCTAAATAATTTCTATAATCAGGTTTGCTAGCAATGTAATGACTTATGAGAATGATAAGCTTTCTTCTGATCTGAGAAATATATAGAAATGTCAACAAGGGCTTGTGTCACCATTAGAAATCACTCACACATTCAAGAATTCATGATGGTTGTCTTTGATATGAGGAAGAAAACCATGAAAGAAGATAGAGCTGATTGTTCTCAGTCATGCAAACCTTGTTGAGTGGAAAGGAGGAGTGACTGTCCCTAGTTTTGATAGTGGAGAAAAGTAGTTTAAGAATAGTCATGTGGCATGGGATTACCCCACTCTACTAAGAGGCCTATTACTATTCTTTGGAGTCCTCACTTGAAAAATCCATCTCAGTCAAGAAGACACAAACAAACATGTGGAAGATCAACCTCAAATATGTAAGAACAGTGGGCATTGGTTGTTTAACAAGTTAAGTCTTAAAACCCTAGAAAAGAAGATAAAAATAGTTACAAGGTCAGAAAGATGAACAGAGATCCTGCATGAAACTTTTCCACTTATTGTAGAAAGGTATTGGCAAAAAACCTCAAAGTATAACAACCTCAAAGTATAACAAAGAGAGAGCTTGAAATTATATCAACCAAAATATCTATTTTTGCATGGAGCCATCACAGTCCTCTATGAGGGTTATTTGTCATCAACCTACAGGTCTACAGGCCCAAATATCCAACAATCATGTGATTGATGTAGAGATTGGAAACAATCTGGGTACCATAAAGGTAACAATGGAAAGCTAGTTTACTAGACTGAAATACATATATAAACATCAATAGAGCAGATTTTATTCTCTACAAAGGATGAATAGGAGGTCTATACAGAGAGCTATGAAAAAGTAGAGAAAACATATTCAAGAGGGACAGTAGTAATATCAAAATGAGAACAGTTACTGAAGCCCTCAATAAAGTGACATGAAACCCTAGACTCCTAAACCTTGAGTCTTGAAAGATACCCATGAAAGAAAAGCACTGTAATAGTCAAAAGACTAGAATATGGATAAGAAACCCTTTCGTGATGCACAGTTTTTAATCCCATAAAGAGTTATAGAGAGAGAAGTAGAAGTATTTGACTTTTTTCTCAGAAAAGCAATAGCAAGATGAAGAGCTTGCTATACATAGCCTTGAAAGGAAGCACAATAAAGCAATAAAGCAGAGTTCCTTTCATTGTTTTTTCAAATCAACAACAAAGAAAGAAAAGGAAGCATCTTACAGTTTTCATCAAAGGAAGAAGAGTTAGCAACAAGAAAGAGAAAACTCACTAGTTCAGTGCCTTCCTAAGGTATCAACAGAGTAGTATCCAACCCACTCCATGGCGGTGCCCTCATAGGAGTATAGTAAAAAGAGAAGCAGTGCAAGAAGAAGAAAGACAAATGATACTCATATTAGGGTTTCAAAACACTTTTGGCCAAATAGAGATGCCCTAATTTTAGTCAAGTAGTGACCAAAAGATCTAAAGTCTTTTCTTCTTTTTTGTTAAATCAATGAAATAACATCATAGCCCGTGGAGAAACACTTTCCTAGTGTTTAAAGAGTCAGCAAACACCATCATGAGCGACCATTTGAGAAAGGTTTGAAGTCAAAAAATAAACATTATTACCTTTATCCTCCTCTTTGCATGGTCAAAAGACCATCATAATGTATTTTAACAAATATTAAAGTAAATGATAACTAGGGTAGCCTTAATAGTTGTTAAATAAATCAAATAAAATCATATTGTAATTTATTCGAACACTTATTAAGGTAAGTCAATAATTATAATTACCTTAATATTTGTTAAAAATAAACTTATAATTACCTTCAAATCATGCAAAGAAGAGATAAAGACCAAGTCAACGGGAGGTATAAAGGCATGCAAAGGGGAGATGTTTTGCAGTTTTCTTAGACTTTTTAGTCAAACTATGTCATTTTTAGAGGTCCACTTGGTAAAGTAGCAAGATGAGAGGAGTTTGGAGCTATAATCATGCATCTTGGGGCAGTTTGGAACCCTCAAATATAGGTTTTTTTGCCTTGCTCGCCCAGCAACTGGGAGTTTACTGATTTGTTGAGGGTTTCTTTTTCAACCACTTCATGCATCATGAGAGGAGTTCAGTTCGAGTGGAGTTGACTTCCCCACAGCTTGGAGATAGATTTTTGTAGTAAAAGAGAAAGCACAGGATGTTTTTTTCTTATTTCTTTCTTGTTTTCCTTTGCACACAGCAAATAAAACCTCTGTATTGTAACTGGTCAGCATTATTTCATATAGAGCAGCAACATTATTTACAACATTTTTTTAGATATTCTTGTAAGGTACTCTTATTATTTCTCAATAAAGAAGAGTGTTACCTTATGAGATACATGTGTTATGTGACTGATTGAATGATATTGATGAGAAGTTTGTCTGTGATTTTAAACAAATCCTTTTAAATTTCATGTCTCATTCCTTGAAGTTTGATACAGAAAGCAATTGATTCATATAGTTTGTAGGTTGAGTTAGTCATTTTTCAACTTTTGTAGGTCAAAGCTCTTAGTTTTCCTTCAGAGAAGTAGAAAAGGTTCCAATCTTCCTATGAAATATTAATGTATGAGCATTGTTCAGACTAAGTTGTGTAACCACGTCATTTTGAGAGAAAATTGTGAGTCAAGATAGCAAGAGTAGAACTTATAAACTCGGTGCATCACCTCCTAGGATCTAATTTTTAGTTTTATAGCAATTCTTTTATCCCTTTTCCTTGCAAATATAGAAGATTTAGAAGATTCTACAAGGAAGCAGCCCTCTCTGGAGGTTCACCTTTGCCAGAGACAACCCATAGTCTGAAGGTGATCCCATGTTTTATGGGATTGGTGATATTAAAGCTTAACCAGGTTGCAATCCTCATGACAATAGTTTTTGGCATGCTCGGTGGGACTGACTGAATTATTTCAATTCAATTTTTCTCCATTTCATCACTATTTTTTGGTATGTATAGCAGTGTTTTCTACCTTTTGAGGTGATATAGAACATACATGGCGACTCTAAAAGTGAAGAATCTACTGGCATGATTAGTACAAGTGCTCAAAGTATATCAAATATTAGTATTTTGGTGAGGTCCTGGTCTTTTCTTTAGTGAGAAAGCTTCAAATCACCTGGTGACTTTGTTGGTATGTACAAAAGTTTCTAAATCAGACCTGGATTTTCTTGCTTTAGGGAAAGTTTTCATGAAACCCCAGCTCATTTGAATGTTCTAGCATGTGAATTTATCAAGGAAAATATGCCTTTCCCATCTCCCTTGTCAAAACATAGTTTATGAGCCTTTATATCATCCATATCAGACTAAAAATGTTGTTGGTTTCATCCAAAACAGCCATGTAATAGTACGATATCAGCATGTTCATCACACTTACCTCCCACCCACCCCTGCTCAGCCTTCTTGGCAGCCTATCCATGCCTATAATCAGCCCCAAGAAAACTATTTTTCTCCTCACCAGCATGTTTACCCTCCTAAGCAACCTCAAGATGTAACATGAGCATTCATGAGATTGTGTTAGATTTTCAAAAATAGTTGGATGCTATTGAAAGAGAACGAGAGTATAACATGCAATAGGAAGAGATTGCTTTTCAAGCCTACCTCCAATAGCAAGAAATGGAGGCACAAGTAAGGTATGAGGAAGAATATTTTGCTAAACAGGTTGTAGAAAAAGAGGAACAAGTGAGGCAACTGCTTGCCCAAATCCAAAGGATGGAATCTCAATCAATATCCTCTCTTCCCAGCTTCATACAAGCTCCTCTTACAACCATGGATCAGCCCTTAAAAGAGAAGTTTTCAAAGTTCAAAATCCCAAGTTTCAATCATGGAAAACTTTTCGAATCAACAAGTAAGTCCCCTCATTTTAAGATTCCAAGTTTTAAAGGTTCTCATATTTTGCAAGAGCCCTTACGAGTGCAAAATCAGCCTATGATCTGTCAAGAGTAGCCCATTCAAAAGCCTATTCTTCCTCATGCATGTGTAGAGGATGTTGGTTCATTCTTGACGTTGAATCCTTTACATTTTGATTCATTAGATGGTTTTTATAATACTATTCATGAGATTAATGAAAGCATAATGCAAAGGCTACAATGTACAAATCTTCGGTTGCAAGGACAACTTGTATAGGGTTCATTAGCAAAGAAACAAATGAAGAGGAATATTCAGTCTCTTTGTTTGATCAGATACCTAGTTTGGTTGACAAGGATGAGGAGAACATGCCAATGTTCACCTTACCAGCTGATTTGGAGCAACAAAAAGACATTAGAGAACATGTGTGTTGGTGGTTCATGAAGACAACAATGAGGATGAAGCCTCAATCCATATAGAAGAACAAAAGGACAACTCTATTTTGGAGGCTAATGAGATTGCTTTGCATGAAGATGCTTATCAAGATGGGAAAGTAACCAAATCAGAACTTATGCTTCAAAAGGATGATCTTGATGCTTGATCAAGCCTTCAAGAGGGCTGCTATGAATCTAAGGTGACTCCTCTTGTGCAAAAAAGTAAAGAAGATCTTAAATATGTTTCTTTTTGGGATGAATTAGAGATTTTTTGTGCAAATTTAGATGCCAAACCAGCATCTCAGGAAGAAGAAGTTCATAAACAACAAGAGCATCAAGTGGAAATAACTATTTTTTCCAAAGGTTTATGATCAGCAGGATGATAGAATAGCAGAATGTAAACATCAAACCAGCACTGATTGTTTGAGCAGGGGTTTGTCAAGAGGATGTCCTATTCGACATCTAATCTAGTTGGAAAGCAACAAGGAGAAGCCATTACCTATCATGCTTATTTCAAATCATGAAGATGAGCAACAAGAAGAGAAGAATCAGCTCACTTGTCCACCTCAAAGCAACTGTATTTTCAATCAAAACAAGTGGGTATGTGTTTTTGTTCTCTTTCTTAAAGAGGTATTACATAAGTTTATTGGATACCCACCTTTTTCTCATCCCTTGTTGGCTGCTTACAAGCATGGAAAGCATTCTCACCTAATCAAGAAAGGAACTTATTTTATGGAACCAGATAATGGTTTTGTTTAGACAACATGTTTCATTTATTTAGTTTTAGGTAGGTAGGCCATGTAAGTCTTTCTTTTCCAATAAGTGTTGATACATAGTTTGTTTGCCCTATTTAGGGACGGTTTTGTCTTGTTTTCTATTGTTGTGTCCGTGTGTTGTTGTTGTTCAATGTTTCTACCAGTCTAAGTTCTTTAAGGCCTAAATGACTCTATTACCCAATGGATATGCTAGGCAACTAGTCCTATGAGTTTTAGCAGGAAAAACTAATGTAGATGTCATAAAAAATGTTACCTATTTGTGCACCTCAACCCAAACAAGCAAAGCTAGGACATCACTGTTGTTTTTTTATCTTGAGAAGGAGACAGATACAAATGACTGCTACAAGATACTAAAGGACATCCTAAATCAATGATGAAGACATCAGTCATGATGGTAGTGTATAAAGAAGTAGAAAAAGGAGAGATAGAGCTACAAGAAGAGACCTATATCAGCTATCTAACACATGAGGAATCAAAATAGTAGTGTAGGGTAAGAGCTCACTACTGACTTTAGAAGGCCTACTACCCAAGTAGGAGGCCATTCTAGTTATCATCTCTACTAGAATCATGCATCAACTCATTAAGATTTGTTGTAGGGTCTAGATAGAGATGGGAAGAACATCCTACATGAGCAAGAGACACCCAACATCAAATAGAAGAATGTTTCAGGTTGTTTCAAATCTATTCATTATAGCTTGTTTAAGTCTCAGATGATAAAGGTGCATAGTTCATTATATTCACTTATGATTATAAGCAATTGTATTGAATAATAAGCTTTAGATGTACTTTCCTTATGCAAGTGATAGTTTTACAAAATAAGAACAACATACAAGTCATTGCACAGAACAATTGCTTATATTCACAAGGAAATTTTGTTCAACGTTCCCACACAAGCCATGGGAATTGACTATAAAATGATGAAATGAAAAGAGCATATATACATCTGAAACTAAAATCATAAAGAAGAGAAGGGGATCCGTCATTGCCTGAGAGATGAATCCCCTCACTTGTAGTTGTGTCATCTTTAGGTTCTCCAGTTCAGCCTCTAGAAGTAGCTGCAAGAAGAAGAAGAGAAAAATGTTAGAGCTTGGGACATCCTCCACTTATATATGTTAAGAGCATCAAATATACATGTTCCCTTTTCAGAAGCATCAAACAAGAAATGAAAGAGATAATGGACTATCCAAATGCAAACATGTAGCCTTAAGGAGATGCAAAAAATGAAGACCACATAAGCAGAAAGGAGGCTCCTTGCCTCTATTTTTTCTCTAACTTTTGTTCTAAGTGTGCAGGTATGTGAAGATGCAGCATTAAAAGAAACCTTTTCAATCCCTGACAAGTCTGAGACAAATTATAAAGACGGCCTAATAATGAGATCATGCAAAAAGTAGAAAAGGAGCAGTCCTTTATGAAGACAGTCATCCAAAAGGAACAACAATACAGTCATCTTATAAAGAACAACCATCAACAGTCAGCACTGTCATGAAGAGTGCAATGCATTTTTGAGAAGATGGGAGCCTGAGAGAGATTTGTTTTGATGCTTATCATCGAAGATCATGCATGAGTACAGTGCCTTCCAAATGCAGGGGTCATAAAGCCACTATTGTAGAGGGTTTGACAGCGTGTTTGAGTTTACAACAATGAGATCCTGATGAAACAAGGAGAGCAACATGCAGAGATTCAAGAATCTGCAAGATGGTGACAAAGAATGACTGTGAATAGTGTTGTTATAAGGAAGAATGCAAAAGTTTAGTAGTTCAGAGCTTGCTAAGGTTTTGGTACCTTGTCAAAGGTAAAAGAAAGCATTTAGAAAAATTTGGTGTTTCCCTTGTAGGGCTAGTGCAGCCACAAATGCAATGGAGATGAGTTGAAGAGTTACAGACCCTTGACAAATAGAGGAAGCTACTGCAGTTTCACAATAAGCAAGGATATACCAAAATTAAATGTCAAAAGGTATTTAATACATTCCTTTGTTGAAAGGCACAAGACAACTGAGAGGGGGGTGAATCAATTGTATCAAAACTTTAACTTCTTTAAACAAAATCACTTTCACATTCACTTACTTTAACTCCTTGTTCTGTTATGAAGATTAAACATGAATAGTAGAATCAAAACATAAATACTTCAAGATCATACACACATGAACACCAAATTTTTACGTGGAAAACCCTAAACAGAGAAAAGCCACGGTGAGTGTTAGCTCACAATATAATTTAGTAACAATATCGAATAGCAAAAGAGGCTCACTGCCAAAGGGCTCACTACCCAAATGAAAGGGTCACTGCCAAAGGGTGGCTCACTGCCAAAGGGTGGCTCACTGCCGAGGGTTGGCTCACTGCCAGGATGGGTGGCTCACTGCCAGGATGGGTGGTTCACTGCCATGAACTAATATAGTAGCACCTACAACATCCCTAGGTTCAGTTCCATTGAAGCGCAATACATCTCCTCTATTTTTCTTTGATTTTACAATTTACACTTTATCTTCACATCTTTGCACCTATATATATATGAACCTAAAAAATGGTGTTATTGTATTGTGTTAAAACCATGGAGAAAGAGTTGACAGTCATGTCCTGTTTGATATCAAGTCTTGTAGTTTGGTCCACTAGGACCTAAAAGGAGTTGTTTGCCCTGCCATCCCCTATATCCTCTTCCTCCTGTGTAGTTGGTTATGACCCCTTAGTGGTCCTTTGTGTTTTTACCTCTGCATCAAATTGGTATCAGAGCACAGTTAGTAGGTCTGTGAAGTGTTATGTTGCAAAGGCAATTTGTCAAGATGCCTCCAAGAGCGAGAAACATGGCTCAAGAGATGAATGAGCTGAAGGAGAAGCATGCTAGAGGGTTGAGGGAGCTGAAGGAAAGAATGGCTACCCTAGAACAAAATCAAAGAAGAGGAGTGGCTCTAGGTGAAGAGATTGAGTCTAAGGAAGAAGAAGAAGCTAAGTATGAAGATGTGGAAGAAGAGTTAGACCCTGAGGATCAGAGGATGGTAAAGTTGTTGAGGGCAATAAAAGAAGACAAGCACAAGATAAAGATAGATGTGCCAAAGTATGGACGAACCCTGAATGATGAAGAGTTGTTAGACTGGATTGCAGCATTGGACAATCACTTTGAGTGTGAGGAAGTTCCTGAGGATCAGAAAGTGAAGATTACAAAGACCAAGCTGACAGGTCATGCTTTGTTATGGTGGGATTATCAGCAGACAGAGAGGAGAAAGCAAGGAAAGGCAAAGATTGTTTCATGGGACAAGATGGTAGCAAAAATTAAAGGTAAGTTCTTGCCTAAAGATTATGAAGTTCAAATGTTTAAGAAGCTTCAAAGTTTAAGGCAAAAGGAAATGGATGTTAAGACATACACTGAAGAGTTTTACAAGCTAAGTATAAGGTCTGGTCAAAATGAAATTGAAGTGCAAAAAGTTGCTAGGTATATTGGTGGTTTGAGGTTTAACATGCAGGATGAGTTGGTGTTGGCAAATCCAAGGAGTGTGGAAGACTGTTATCAAATGGTAGTTAGAGTGGAATAGAAGCTAAAAAAAGACAAGATAAGTCAGCCAGAGGCAGAGGATCTTTCAATATTGTTGGGTGAATATTTTGTCGTTAACTCGCTAACGGCAAAATAGTTATATCAGCCACAGCTATGATGAGACAAAGTCTCTCCTCTCAGCAAGGGGAGGTTCTCTTTTAACTATTACAAACTTATTTACACTAAATACTAGATTTTGGGGTGTGTTACATTCATCCTTTTCTCTTCTTTCAGAAAAGATGTTTACAATGTTTCACAGTAATATTCAATAATGCTTCTACACTTAAACAATAATCAACAATATTCTTGTAAGTTGAAGCACAAAGTCTTTCAACTTACTTCACATCATGAACCAAGTGAATAATCTCAAGTACAAAGTCTTCAAATTATCCCCAGAAAGATTTTAAAAGTAACCGTATCACTAGTTGGAGCACAAAGTCTGTCAACTAACAACACCACTGATTCATGTGAATGTGATTGAAAATCATAGCACAAAGTCTACAAGTTCTTAACACGATTCATATACAAAGTGAACAACTTCAAGCTCAAAGTCTTTATAATCCTTCACCAAGAAACACTTTCAACACACATAGATTCAAGGAAATAATATAACACAAAGTTTATATAACTTATCTTGAATGTCCTCCAATCATAATAACCAAGCACCACTTTATCCAATCAATCAACAAGAGAAATCAACAAAAATGCCATATGTACATCCTCGCTCATACAAATTCGATTCAACACAAAGTTTGATATCAAAACTCACCTTCTTTATTGATTGGAATTGATCATACAATTTGAACACAAAGTCTCAAAGTTGAGTCTCAATTTGGGCAGCACTTTGTTGCATAAGATTAAAGATATATTTTACAATAGAGGCCCTCTTTATTTATAGGGAGAGGCCTGGAGCAAAAATAGGAAAAGTCTAACTACTTTGAATTATTCAACAAAAGAGTCCTATTTGAATTAGGACTTCCTTTGTCTCACATGTAATTACATTTTGAAAAAATACATGTGAATATGTCCAAAACAAAATACAAATTGCATATACGAAAATGAAAATAAACGAAGGCATGAAGAAGAATATCAGCTACCACCATCATTCTTCTTCAGGAAATTATGGTACATGTCCTTTACTGCTTCCATCTCATAAATGTCTAGTCCAAGTGTATTGTCTGAAACAACATGAGTTTCGATGATTGTATCTTTCACCATCTTTATCGCTTCCTTCATTGATAGGTCAATCATTTGGAAAGTGAGCACCTTTAGATGACATGATGTCCTTGACAGTTTGCGGAAGAAACTGCAACAAAAAGTCATGATCTTGCAGTTAGGGGAAAAATGGCAATTTGAGAAACTGCATGTCGATGATCATGATCACAAGGCTGAGCTTGAAAGGGCTAAAGCGTGCGCAAGTCAAAAATTGGGTGAAAGCGGGCTAAAGGCATCATTTGTAGGAATTTCCCAGTGTTAGGAAATTTCGAGAGAGATATGCACTGGCGGCAAAAATAGCCACTCCTGTAGGTTGGGGTAATGTTTGACAGTGTAAGGGCGGTTAATTATGCCACCTCTACAGGTTGGTGATTTTGTTGTGTGCAAGGTCGGCCAAAATGGCCACCTTTGCAAGTAACGAGATTTTGCAAGGTTTGATGTTTGGGCGGGTGTTTTGGCCGCTATGGCAGGTAAGATGGGAGTCGACAATGCAAGGGTTTCAGCGGAAAACACCGCTATAACAGGTAATGTTCTGATAAGGATGGGGTTTTGGTGTTCAAGCGGGGATTTCAACCGACAATGCATGTGGGGTTGGATTTGGTCTTTGTAGTGTTCGATCGGCAAAAATGGCCGACATTACACAATGGCAAGAATTGGGATTGATTGTGTTGGGGCGGTGAATTTAAGCGCCTCACACCTCATTGGTATATGGAAAACATTTACGGGTTTAAGCGGTGAAACCGCCGACCTCTGTAAGGAAATAACCTAGGGCACGATTAGTTTGAAAACAAATCGGACGTATAAAACGGACTCGCACAACAAGTAGAAAACAATCCCAAAAACAACAACAAACAAACATGAAACAAAACCTAACAAAATAATATTTAAAAGATACATATATCAAATAAAATGTTAGGAAGGGTAATAGAAACAAATGAGAAGCTTACCCATAGCGCTGGCGATAAACCCTAATGATGAGAACGAATGTGATTGAGCTCCCAATCAGCGTGATCAAATAGCGTGAGGGAAGGCTTACAGACCAGCTAGGCAGAAGGAGAAATGATAAAAAGATTGATCAAATAAGTATTTAAGACCCAAAAATAGACATTAAATGGATGGCATGAGTGGCCATTAATGGCACTCTAGTCAAAAGATCCAGAGATCTTGCTCGGGCGGGAGTTTCGGCCAATCCGGCAGGCAGCGTCAATCACCATATGTAACGGCGGGTGTTTTCGCCGACGTGGCAGGTTCCACCGAGCAAGACATGTAGAGGCGGGTGATTTAGCTGTCGTTACATATGAAACAAAAAATTCAAAACATGTAATAGCAGCTAAAAACTCCGCTCTTACATGTTAAAACAAAAACTTTGCCAACACCTGAAAATGACTAAAATTGACCTTTTAACCAGTTTGCGACTTAAACGATCTTTGCGAATATTGAGAAACCAATTCAAGGGAATGTCGTAGACCAGTTTAGAATGTCAAATGACTTCACATGAGACCAAGGGAATCTTGTCTCGATTTGCAAACTTAGAGTGTAGATTCACAAAATGGACAAGTTTCATGGGGGTTGTCTACAAAAACGAGTGTAGCTAATTTTGAGAACAACAGCTGGCTCTAACTAGGGAACTTCCTTCGATCAAACTATGAAATGATTAAAGGGAGTAGAATCCAGTCTCTAAGTGCCTTCATCCATGCCATTGGGCTATAGAGTCAAGCTAAAAAGAAAAAGACACAAAAGACTAAACAAACACACAAAAAGATTAAAACGAAAAAGACACAAAAAACTGTACAAAAATATGAAAACTTATTTGTCACTTCACTTTGAGAAAAGCTTCAGATGATGTCTGCTGTGAGGCAGCAGAAAAGATGTTCCACTTCTTTTTCTTTTACTATTGAAAGAGTAACACTTCCCAGTGTTTGTCATTCTAGGATCTTCTTCTGCAGCCAGATTGAATTGCCCAATTGACACTGATGAATTTGGTCCCAACTACCGTCACTGTTTGACAAAGTGATCATGCTCATCAAAAAGTTTCTTTGGAGAAACCAATCCTTTGGAAGTTTTATTGCCTTTCAGTTGCAAAATCCCTTCACTTGAAAAGAATAATCCCTCTGTTTCTAGACCTCCATTTGAAACATTATCTGATGACTCAGAATCTTCATTGGAGATCAAGAAGTAAGTACCCATATCAGAAAACTCAAAAAGAACCTGAGCTTTTGGATCCTCAGATTTTATCACTGTGTACTTGGTCTCCCTTTTAGGATGAACCTCCTGCAGGATACCCTTAACAGGTATTCTTTCCTCAAACATTTGAATCTTTGTCTCCTCAACATGATCTGTGATATCAACAGGTTGATATGGATTTGCTACAGCAGACGAAAAACTCTCATCTTGAGGTTTTTCATTGGGGGTACTGGTCTTAGAAACAAGGGATGAAGTGAGAATATCTGGTGTACTTACTTGTTTGTCACCAACCACATCTTTATGATTTGATGTGTTTTGTGACCATGTGAGAACATCATATGATTCACCAAAAGTAACTTCTTCTTGTCCCATCTCATATTCCAAGTTTAGGAACCCGGTTGTAGAGTCACCAGCTAACTGCTCTTCACCTTCTGTGAAAAGATTAGCAACATCTTCTCCTTGATCATATTCTGATTGAAGAGGATTGTCTTGCTCTGATTCATAATAGAAGATTGTTGCATTCATAGGTGGTGCTTCCAAAGCAAGTATTCCTCGTTGTGGAGGAAACCTGTTTTGATTCTGATCCCTTAAAACATTGTCTTGGTAATTCAGAGCATCATGAGAAGTTCCCCTTGATATGTCCTTATAGAAGGGAATGGACAAATTCTGTGACACCTGTTCTTTCAAAGCTAAAAGCTCATTAGCCAACTTTTGCACTATAGGATCCATAGTGCTTGTAGAAGATAAAGCCAAAGAGGGCTGCCCACTAGAACCAATAGAATCCTTCTTCAACTTTCCCGCTAAGATCAAATCATCCTCCACCTCAACTGCCAAACTTTGAGCAATTGCAAGATCAGCTGGTGCTACTCTTCGTAAAAGAAAACTTACTTCAGGCAATTACGAATTGATGAAGAAGCATTTTAGGTTCTCATCTGTAGGTTGAGAAACAGTTGGGATCCTGTTCTTTAGCTTATTGAACTTTGCCATGATCTCACGCATGGACTCATGCGATTCCTTTTTCATTTGAGTAAGTTGGGCCAACAAGGCGTAAGCATCTTCTGATGGCTTGAATCTAGCTTCGAACTGCGTTCGAAGTGTATTCCATCCAGTGATAATTCTTGGTGCAAGGTGATAGAACCAATCAGCTGCAACACCTTGGAGTGTTTCTACAAACAGTCTGACAGAAACATCTTCATATTCAACTCTGAAAACACCACATGCAATGTAGAAAGCTGCAATGTGCTCATCCAGATGTTGTTTACCATCCCCATAGAACTTGGGAAAGTTCTTACGTGAACCTTGAGGTAGTTCATGTAGAGGTTGAGTCAATTTCAATGGCCCAAATGCATTTCCCCATGGACCTGGGACAGCCATATTCCTTGATAAAATGTTAGAGAAGATATAACAAAAATATATTACAATAGATGAGACTGGTATGCTTCAACCAAAAGTGTGAGGCTCTTGATTGCGCGTTTGATCCCCAGCAGAGTCGCCAAAAAACTGTTGGGTGAATATTTTGTCGTTAACTCGCTAACGGCAAAATGGTTATATCAGCCACAGCTATGATGAGACAAAGTCTCTCCTCTCAGCAAGGGGAGGTTCCCTTTTAACTATTACAAACTTATTTACACTAAATACTAGATTTGGGGGTGTGTTACATTCATCCTTTTCTCTTCTTTCAGAAAAGATGTTTACAATGTTTCACTGTAATATTCAATAATGCTTCTACACTTAAACAATAATCAACAATATTCTTGTAAGTTGAAGCACAAAGTCTTTCAACTTACTTCACATCACAAACCAAGTGAATAATCTCAAGTCTTCAAATTATCCCCAGAAAGATTTTAAAAGTAACCGTATCACTAGTTGGAGCACAAAGTCTGTTAACTAACAACACCACTGATTCACGTGAATGTGATTGAAAATCATAGCACAAAGTCTACAAGTTCTTAACACGATTCATATACAAAGTGAACAACTACAAGCCCAAATTCTTTATAATCCTTCACCAAGAAACACTTTCAACACACATAGATTCAAGGAAATAATATAACACAAAGTTTATATAACTTATCTTGAATGTCCTCCAATCATAATAACCAAGCACCACTTTATCCAATCAATCAAGAAGAGAAATCAGCAAAAATGCCATATGTACATCCTCGCTCATACAAATTCAATTCAACACAAAGTTTGATATCAAAACTTGCCTTCTTTATTGATTGGAATTGATCATATAATTTGAACACAAAGTCTCAAAGTTGAGTCTCAATTTGGGCAGCACTTTGTTGCATAAGATTAAAGATATATTTTACGATAGAGGCCCTCTTTATTTATAGGGAGAGGCTTGGAGCAAAAATAGGAAAAGTCTAACTACTTTGACTTATTCAACAAAAGAGTCCTATTTGACCTAAGACTTCCTTTGTCTCACATGTAATTACATTTTGGAAAAATACATGTGAATATGTCCAAAACAAAATACAAATTGCATATACGAAAATGAAAATAAACTAAGGCACAAAGAAGAATATTAGCTGCCACCATAATTCTTCTTCAGGAAATTATGGTACATGTCCTTTACTGCTTCCATCTCATAAATGTCCGGTCCAAGTGTATTGTCTGAAACAACATGAGTTTCGATGATTGTATCTTTCACCATCTTTATCGCTTCCTTCATTGATAGGTCAATCATTTGGAAAGTGAGCACCTTTAGATGACGTGATGTCCTTGACAGTTCACGGAAGAAACTGCAACAAAAAGTCATGATCTTGTAGTTAGGGGGAAAATGGCAATTTGGGAAACTGCATGTCGATGATCATGATCATGAGGCTGAGCTTGAAAGGGCTAAAGTGTGTGCAAGTCAAAAAATTGGGCGAAGGCGGGCTAAAGGCATCATTTGTAGGAATTTCCCAGTGTTAGGAAATTTCGAGAGAGATACGCATTGGTGGCAAAAATAGCCACTCCTGCAGGTCGGGGTAATGTTTGATAGTGTAAGGGTGGTTAATTATGCCGCCTCAGTAGGTTGGTGATTTTGTTGTGTGCAAGGTCGGCCAAAATGGCCGCCTTTGCAGGTAACGAGATTTTGCAAGGTTTGATGTTTGGGCGGGTGTTTTAGCCGCTACGGCAGGTAAGATGGGAGTCGACAATGCAAGGGTTTCGGCAGAAAACACATCTATAATAGGTAATGTTCTAATAAGGATGGGGTTTTGGTGTTTGAGCGAGGATTTCAACTGACGATGCATGTGGGGTTGGATTTGATCTTTGCAGTGTTCGATCGGTAAAAATGGCCAACATTGCATAATGGCAAGAATTGGGATTGATTGTGTTGGGGCGGCGAATTTAAGCACCTCACACCTCATTGGTATATGGAAAACGTTTACAGGTTTAAGCAGTGAAACCGCCGACCTCTGTAAGGAAATAACCTAGGGCACGATTGGTTTGAAAACAAATCAGACGTATAAAACGGACTCGCACAACAAGTAGAAAACAATCCCAAAAACAACAACAAACAAACACAAAACAAAACCTAACAAAATAATATTTAAAAGATACATATATCAAATAAAATGTTAGGAAGGGGAACAGAGACAAATGAGAAGCTTATCCGTAGCGCCGGTGACAAACCCTAATGATGAGAATGAATTTGATTGAGCTCCCAATCAGCGTGATCGAATAGCGTGAGGGAATGCTTACAACCCAGCTAGGCAGGAGGAGAAATGATAAAAAGATTGATCAAATAAGTATTTAAGACCCAAAAATGGACATTAAATGGATGGCACGAGTAGCCATTAATGGCACTCCAGTCAAAAGATCCAGAGATCTTGCTCGGGCGGGAGTTTCAGCCGCTCCGGCAAGCAGCGTCAATCACCATATGTAACGGCGGGTGTTTTCACCGACATGGCAGGTTCCACCAAGCAAGACATGTAGAGGCGGGTGATTTAGTCGCTGTTACATATGAAACAAAAAATACAAAACATGTAATAGTGGCTAAAAATGCCACTCTTACATGTTAAAACAAAAACTTTGCCAACACCTGAAAATGACTAAAATTGACCTTTTAACCAGTTTGCGACTTGAATGATCTTTGCGAATATCGAGAAACCAATTCAAGGGAGTGTCACAGACCAGTTTAGAATGTCAAATGACTTCGCACAAGACCAAGGGAATCTTGTATCGATTTGCGAACTTAGAGTGTAGATTCACGAAACAGACAAGTTTCGTGGGGGTTGTCTAAAAAAATGAGCGTCGCTGATTTTGAGAACAACAAATACAAAGCAAGTTAGTGAAAGTCAAGAAGACATGAGCAAGGTACAAGGACAAGGTGCTGATTTCAGACAAGGACAAAGTGCAGATTTCAGAGGTAGAGGTTCCAGAGGCAAATTTGGTGGTGGAAGGAGTGCAAACACCTTTGCAGGTAAGTGTTATAATTGCCAATAGTTTGAGCACCCAACATTTAAGTGTCTTGAAAAGCAAAAATTTTCAAATGATGGTGAAAGGAAGAGTGAAAGAAGGACTCAATTAGTCCAAGAAGAAGAATGTGGTAGTTCTAGTTACACAAGGTGTGATGCTGAGGCAGGAGAAGCATTGATGCTAAGAGAAAGAGCACTGTTAAAGACTTCCAGGGAGAAGGAGCTGATTTAGAGGAGAGCATTGTTTAAGAAAACTTGCAAGAGCAATGACAAGGTATGTAAAGTGATAGTGGATTCTGGTTGTACTGATAATATGGTGTCAAGTGAGATGGTAGATAAACTAAAGTTAAAGAGAGTTCCTAGGGAAGTTCCCTACAAAATTTCTTGGGTGAGTGATCATCAATCCATTTTAGTGGCTGAACAAGCATTAGCTAAGTTTAAAATTGGAGCATATGAGGATAGGGTACTTTGTGACATCCTACCTATGGATTGTTGTCATGTGATACTGGGAAGACCCTAGCAATTTGATAGGTTTGCAGTCTATAATGGAAGAGCCAATACCTTCACTATCAAGAAGGATGATAAGACTTTTGTACTACTGCCATTAGAGGAGCAGTCAAGAATAGCAAATATGATCGTGTTTGGCAAGAAGGAGCCAGTGATGTTTGAGGAGAGTGCAAACAAGGAGTATGCAGCCTTTTCAAGGCATAAAGTTGTTGAAACAACAAAAAGTAAGTGTGAAGAAGAGTTGCAGCCAATTGTGAGGAGAAATATCTTCATGTGGAAGAAAGAGGTGAGTGAAAATGAGAAGTGTATGAGTGTAGAGCCTAGGGTAAGGCAAGAAGTGAGTGAAGGAGTCTTAGTAGGAACAATCATGTGCCCTGTGGTGAAGAGTAGAAATAAGAGAACCAAATGAAGTTGGTGCAACAGTTTGCAAATTTCCTGGGACAGTGAACACCCTAGTTGCAGGTCTAACAGAGGTTGGTAAAGGTAAGGTGACAGTGGACAATAGAGAGCAAAGTATGAGACAGTGGTGTGGGAAAGGAGTTGAGAAGAAAGTGTTGACAGAGGTAAAGAAGAGTGAAGTTGACAGAGCACTCTATGACAGAGTGAAACATATTTCAAAGAAGGACAAGAGAAAAGATAACAAGGATAGTGAAGGATCAAGGCAACATGGCCCTGATGAAGACAAGCATGGAGCCATGAAGAACAATTTGCAAGAATATTTCCAAGGGACTTGGAAAAGCTACAAGTTAGGGTGTATGGTGCAGTGCACCTAGAATAATCATTTAGTCATTTTTTTGTAATTTTGGTTGGTAAAGACAAAATAAAGTTTTAAATTAATGTATTAAAGCCTTCTAAAGGCATGGTCATTTAGTGGTGGCCTTAGAAAAGGCAAATTTCTAATAATAGGTCTAAGAGATTTTTATTTCCTAGATTTTAGGATAGTCTTGTTTTTCCTTTATGGAAGGCTTTAATTACCTTCTTTTTTTAGCTTCCCATGAAGGAGATTGGAGAAATTCATGGATTTCTTCTGTAACATGCCTATGATAGAAAGGGAGATCGAATATGCTTATGGAGGAAAGTTTTTCATAAAGAAATAAGGAAAAAAAAGAGTTTCTTGCATTTTTTTAGTTTTTTTCTTAGTTTTGCAACCTTAGTACAGACATGTACAGCCTTTTCATGGAGGGAATCAAATGAAATCTGAAAGAGGGCTATGTTATCTCTTTTTTGAATTTAGTTTGGTGAATTAATATTATTGGTTAAGAATCTTATTGTATTTTTCTGATTTTTGGTCAAAAAACCTAGTTGTTTGGGGGTTTCTTAAGAAATCGATGGCTTTGGAGCCATTTCCATCCACACTCTAACCCAATAATGGATGGGATGGAGATATTTTGTTTTTGTTTCTCTAATTTTTGTGCTGCAGATGCAGGAGATTGGTGGAGGAGTTCTGTTAGAGCAAAAACAGCCTAACAACATCATGTATTAGGCATCTTGAGCATTGGTAGAATAGTGGGTTGAAGAGTATTGAATGTGGGTTGAACCAAGAGCCCTAAAAATAGTTTATATAGATTATTTTCAACATGTTTTCTATCTTGTAATAGGTTCTATAAAATTAGAATAAGTTTCATGGTCATTTGTTGTGTAGAAGGAGACCTAATTTAGGCTTAGGACAGCAAGAACAATCCCAATTTGAGTCATATGTTTCAAAACAACCTATGTTGAATGTTTGGTATGTTAAAGAACTTGATAATGGGTACTCAAAAAGTCCTTAATAGTCTAGTTTGGAGATCAACATCTCAAGTTATTGCATGACAGTCCCTTTAGGAGGGCTACAAGGAAGTTAGGGCAGTTGTGAAGGAAGTGGTACAAAGGGTACCTCCTGAGCATTTTGATAGTTTTGTAAGCTTGGGGTAGTCAAACCTAGAAGGTCTAGGGTCCCTAGAAATTTAGGAAAATTTCCCATGTATATGAACCTAAAAAATGGTGTTATTGTATTGTGTTAAAACCATGGAGAAAGAGTGGACAGTCATGTCTTGTTTGATGTCAAGTCTTGTAGTTTGGTCCCCTAGGACCTAAAAGGAGTTGTTTTCCCTTCCATCCCCTGTATCCTCTTCCTCCTATGTAGTTGGTTGTGACCCCTTAGTGGTCCTTTGTGTTGTTACCTCTGCATCAACCTACAACATGCATGAGTTCAGTTCCATTGAAGTGCAATACATCTCCTCTATTTTTCTTTGATTTTACAATTTACACTTTATCTTCACATATTTGCACCATCACTCATCACTCATGAATTCATTACATACATTTATACCAATCATCAACCTTGGAATGTACAGCAAGGTCATCATTACAATCTACAACCATTGGAACTATTTCCAAGGTCAGCATACATACATAAATCAAATTAGGACTAGACCTAAACAAACTTGTGGAGAAAATGAATAAAAGAGGAACACTTCACAGCCCAACTTAGATCCAAATACATCATCACATGCTACAACATGCTTCCATAATCCATGAATCACCTCCGCAACATGTGTAACTAACCAGGTCAGTCAGAAATAGTGCACACATCAGGAGCACTTAGATACATGCTTCCAACAACTTTAGTATATCTTGCTAATCAAGAAAATGCCTTCAATACATTCTAGAGACATCCACGAGCAACATAGAATCACTTGGGAGCTGACAAATCCAACCGCAACAAATCTCACTTGAAGACAACAAATATCACTTAAAGACATATCACAGACTGCTTCTCAACAAACAGTCAAACTCTGTTAATCAATAACTTGCTTTCCAGGAAACCAAATAACAAATCCTTTGGAATGATGATAGCTAAGGACCTTATAAGCTTAAGTCCAAAACCATGAGACCAAAAACCAACCTACAGAGAAATGCAGAGCAAAATACTATATCCATGTCACTCTGCAAACATTGCTAGGCACAGTCTTCAAACTGGTGAATAGAACTTTTTCTATACATCAATTTGGACCAACAAATTATGGATTTAGCATCTTCAAACACTTCTCTAAAACATATCCAAATCTCATACTTAATTCTTCAACACAGAGAAAATGTGGAGCAAACTACTTAGACAGTGTTCTTAACATGACAACTCAATCAATCAACAAACAGTAATATCAAAAGATATAGTTGGCACCAATGACAACACAAACATGTTGACATCAATGACAACACTAGTTAGTACATACTTGCAACATCCTTTTCATCATCTCTATTTTTCTTAGGGTTTGAGAAGCTTTCAAATGATATTGAGGACTGGATAGGCACAAAGGACAACAATGAAGAAGGTTAGGGTTAATATGACAGATAATCTTGTAAGGGTATGAGAATGGTGCAGGTTTCACATAGAAAGAAGTATCAAATTCTGCAGGGTTTGTTAAGACAATTCAAGACAACATAGAGATTCATGAGAAACTCATGTCACCCATACATGAAGTAACAAGTCTCTAAAGAAGTTCTACAATCAGGTTTGCTATCAATGTAATGACTTATGAGAATGATAAGCTTTCTTATGATCTGAGAAACCTACATAAATGTCAACAGGGGCTTGTGGCACCATTAGAAATCACTCACACGTTCAAGAATGCATGATGGTTGTCTTTGATATGAGGAAGAAGACCATGAAATATGATAGAGATAACTTTTTCTCAGTCATACAAACCTTGCTGAGTGGAAAGGAGGAGTGACTATCCCTAGTTTTGACAGTGGAGAAAAGCAGTTTAAGAATAGTCATGTGGCATGGTATTACCATTCTTTGTAGTCACTTGAAAAATCCATCTCAATCAAGAAGACACAAACAAACATGTGGAAGATCAACCTCAAATACATAAGAACAGTGGGCATTGGCTGTTTAACAAGTTAAGTCTTAAAACCCTAGAAAAGAAGATAAAAATAGTTACAAGGTCAAAAAGATGAACATATATCCTACATGAAACTTTTCCACTTATTGTAGAAAGGTATTGGCAAACAACCTCAAAGTATAATAGAGAGAGCCTGAAATTATATCAATCAAGATATCTATTTTTGCATGGAGCCATCACATTCCTCTATGAGGGTTATTTGTCATCAACCTACATGTCTGTAGGCCCAAATATCCAGCAATCATGTGATTGATGTAAAGATTGGAAACAATTTGGGTACCATAAAGGTAAAGATGGAAAGCCAGTTTACTAGATTGAAATATAGATATAAACATCAATAGAGCAGAGTTTATTCTTTACAAAGGATGAACATGAGGTCTATACAAAGAGCTATGAAAAAGTAGAGAAAATAGATTCAAGAGGGATAGTAGTAATATCAGAATGAGAACAGTTACTAAAGCCCTCAATAAAGTGACATGAAACGCTAGACTCCTGAACCTTGAGTCTTGGAAGATACCCATGAAAGAAAAGCACTGTAATAGTCAAAAGACTAGAATATGGATAAGAAACCCTTTCATGATGCACATTTTTTAATCCCATAAAGAGCCATAGAGAGAGAAGTAGAAGTATTTGACTATTTTCTCATAAAAGCAATAGCAAGATGAAGAGCTTGTCATACATAGCCAAAAGGAAGCACAGTAAAGCAATAAAGCAGAGTTCCTTTCACTCTTTTTTTAAATCAACAACAGAGAAAGAAAAGGAAGTATCTTACAGTTTTCATCAAAAGAAGAAGAGTCAGCAACAGGAAGGAGAAAACTCACCAGTTCAGTGCCTTCCTAAGGTATCAACAGAGCAGTATCAGACCCACTCCATGGCGGCGCCCTTACAGGAGCAGAGTAAAAAGAGTAGTAATGCAAGAAGAAGAAAGACAAATGATACTCATATTAGGGTTTCAAAACACTTTTGACCAAATAGAGATGCCCTAATTTTAGTCAAGCAGCGACCAAAAGGTCTAAAGTCTTTTCTTCTTTTTTGTTAAATCAATGAAATAACATCATAGCCCATGGAGAAACACTTTCCTAGTGTTTAAAGAGTCTGCAAACACCATCATGAGTGACCATTTGAGAAAGGTTTGAAGTCAAAAAATAAACATTATTACCTTTATCCTCGTCTTTGCATGGTCAAAAGACCATCATAATGTATTTTAACAAATATTAAGGTAAATGATAACTAAGGTTGCCTTAATACTTGTTAAATAAATCAAATAAAATCATATTGTAATTTATTCTAACACTTATTAAGGTAATTCAATAATTATAATTACCTTAATATTTGTTAAAAATAAACTTATAATTACCTTCAAATCATGCAAAGAAGAGATAAAGACCAAGTCAACAAAAGGTATAAAGGCATGCAAAGGGGAGATGTTTTACAGTTTTATTAGACTTTTTAGTCAAACTATGTAATTTTTAGAGGTCCACTTGGTCAAGTGGCAAGATGAGAGGAGTTTGGAGCTATAATCATGCATCTTGGGGCAGTTGGAACCCTCAAATATAGGCTTTTTTGCCTTGCTCGCCCAACAACTGGGAGTTTACTGATTTGTTGAGGGTTTCTTTTCCAACCACTTCATGCATCATGAGAGGAGTTCATGTCGAGTGGAGTTGACTTCCCCACAGTTTGGAGAGAGATTTTTGTACCAAAAGAGAAAGCATGGGATGCTTTTTTCTTAGTTCTTGCCTATTTTCCTTTGCACACAACAAAGAAAACTTATGTATTGTAGCTCATCAGCATTATTTCATATAGAGCAGCAATATTATTTACAACATTTTTTCAGATATCCTTGTATGGTACTCTTATTTTTTCTCAATAAAGTAGTGTGTTACCTTCTGAGATACATGTATTATTTGATTGATTGAATGATATCAATGAGAAGTTTGTCTGTGATTTTAAACAAATCCTTTTAAATTTCATGTCTCATTCCTTGAAGCTTGATACAGAAAGCAATTGATTCATACAAGTTGTAGGTTGAGTTAGTCATTTTTTCAACTTTTGTAGTTGTGAAAGCTCTTAGTTTTCCTTCAGAGAAGTAGAAAAGGTTCCAGCCTTCCTATGAAATATTAATGTATGAGCATTGTTCAGACTGAGTTGTGTAACCATGTCATTTTGAGAGAAAATTATGAGTCAAGATAGCAAGAGTAGAACTTATAAACTCGGTGCATCACCTCCTAGGATTTAATTTTTAGTTTTATAGCAATTTTTTATCCCTTTTCCTTGCAAATACAAAAGATTTAGGAGATTCTACAGGGAACCAACCCTCTCTAGAGGTTCACCTTCACCATAGACAACCCACACTCTGAAGGTGATCCCATGTTTCACAGGATTTGTGAGTTTAAAGGTTAACCAGGGTGCAATCCTCGTGACAACAGCAGTCACATAAATAATATATGTAATTGGTTTCTCCATGATCATGTGTAGATCTTCAAGGAAACTTCAAACTCTTAGGTTTTTGGTGTAGGGACACCTAGACCTCAAAGCAAATTTTGATTTTTTTGGTCTCAATAATGAGAACCTAGGTGGCATTTTTGTCTTAAATAATGTAATAAAGCCATAACCATGTAGTGGTGGTTTTAAAAAAGGCATTTTTGTAGTGGAGGTTATGTAGGAGCAGAGTATTTAACATTTTGTCTAAAATTAGGACTTTCCTTCTTGAGCTACTTTTATGACAATCAGCTTTTACCTCATTTTTTGGCTTTTTCCCATGAGAGAAAAGAGATATATAAGAATTTTATGTTAGTAGAAGCTAGATAGAAAGAAGAAACATTCAAATGTATGAAGGAGGATGAGAATTGAGTAAATAAAATACATTGTTTTGCTCTATTTTCCTAATTTTTTTCTGAGTTTTGTTGTCCTCTTGTTGTTCCAACGTTCCTCACTAAGCCGTACAGTACTGTCAAGGGTAAAAATAACTGAAAATGTTTGAAGGATGGTACTAACTTTCATTTGAGTCATATAAGGTGAAATTTCATAGATCTTTATGTTGGAAAACTAAGAGGGGGGGTGAATTAGTTGTCCCTAATCTTTAACCTTTTCTAAACTTTTAATCTTCTTTCTTAATTTACAACCAAATTAAAGATGTAAACATTTAAGCATAAATCAACACATTGAGCAAAAACAACATGAACACACAACACCATAATTTTTTATGTGGAAAACCTGGTTAAGGGAAAAACCACGGTGGGTGTTAACCCACAAAAATACGTACCCTATTAAAAGTACTTAAGAAAATAGAAGGCACATGCCTTCGGGCACACTACCCAGAGCTCACTGCTCAAGAAGAGGCTCACTGCCTATAAGAAATTATGATTTACATAGAGATAATGAATAGAGAAATAGAATCTACATTCATGCCTGAATCAATCCCTTTGAAGACTCACAAAACTTCTACTCCTATCTTCAAATTCTTCTTCACTGACTCTTCACTCTATAATCCCTTCACTCCTCTTCTTCTCTGCTCTACTTTTGATCTTTTCTTTAGATCTAATTCATTTCATACAAGGATAATTTTCCACAACTCTTCAACAAGTATTTATACACTTCATCAACCTTGGAATGATCAACAACATTGGCTAAACTTAATGCGGATCTTTACACTGTCAGACAAACAATTGAGACTTGAAACTTCCTTCATTAACATACCATGCTTCATAAAATGCTCTCTAGACTATCCGCAGCATGCCAGGAACATCCGGTCAGCCAAGACTGAGAAGAACATCAACCTCAAAGAAGAAATCTTCAATCAACAAGCCCAAACTTCAATGCAGACCTCCAACACAGTAGCCACACAATCAGAGATCTCCACAAGCACATTGAAGATAGATTGCGGACCTCTAAACCACGAACCACTGGAGTTGATGATACACACTGGCTTCCCAAACATGTCTTCTATCCGCAGACCATAATATTTCACTGCGGAGCAATCCGGACCAACTTACTATCACATTGTCTCTTTTGAATACTGCAAAACCCAGTTCTACTCAGATGGCCATAAATTCTTCAAATCTTCTTGCGGACTTCTCAATTCTTAACTGGAGCAACCTCTGACAATCCTTTACACAGCCATATGGTTTGCATGCATTGATTGTCATTAATTTTCTCAATATCCTCAACAATCTGATCTTCTATACAGACAGCAATATAGGATACAGTTGACATCAATGGCAACAAGGATATGTTGACATCAATGACAACGCCACTTAGGCACATATTTGCAACAATCTCCCCCTTTGTCATTGATGCAACATATGATGTGAAAAACTAAATTCAACCATCAAGACAAGAACTTCTCCCCCTTTCTCTTATTACACCTGCAACCATTATCTTCAATGCTCCCCTTTTCACCAGTAACTATTCACTTCCAAGTTTTTCACATGACTTCTCTCCCCCTTTGACATCAATGGCAAAGGGCACATATTTTCTATCTTTTCTCCCCCTTTTTACTTCAGACTGATCTCCAACATTTGCATACTGACTACTCCTTAGAGTAGTATCTTCTCAACATCAATCTGAATCTCAAGATATGTCTGAGAATTCCACCAGACTGATGCACATAAGTGCATCTTAGTTCTGATTAGGAGGGGTAATAACCCCTAACTTCTCTCTGAGATACTCAAAAGTATCCTTGGGAAGAGGCTTAGTGAAGATATCTGTGATCTGATCTTTGGAAGGCACAAAATCCAACTTGACTTCATTCTCATTTACCTTCTCTCTCAAGAAATGAAACTTGATAGATATATGTTTTGTCTTTGAATGCAATACTGGATTCTTTGAGATGCTTATTGCACTAGAATTATCACAGAAAATTGTGACTGGCTCCTCAAACACAATTCTAATGTCCTTCAACATTTGCTTCATCCACAGAACCTAAGTACAATTATTTGCTGCTGCTATATACTCTGCCTCTGTAGTAGACAGGGATATTGCCTCTTGCTTTTTGTTTATCCAAGAGACCAATCTTCTCCCCAAGAAGGATGCACCACCACTAGTACTTTTTTTGTCATCCACATCTCCTACCCAATCAGCATCTGTATATGCATGAAGAGTGAAGTCATTGTCCTTTGGATACCACAGTCCATAATCAATTGTCCCCTTAAGATATCTGAAAATTCTTTTTACTACCATAACATGGAATTCTTTTGGATCAACTTGAAATCTGGCAACAAGTCTAATTGCATTCATGATGTTAGGTCTAGTCTGAGTTAGATAGAGCAATCCTCTAATCATTGATCTATACCTTTTTTGATTTGCCTTGGGGGAGTCATCACCTTTGCTTATCTTACATCTGGTTACCATAGGTGTACCTTCTGGATTTGAATCTTCCATTCAAACTTCTTCAACAATTCTTTCACATACTTGGACTGAGATATGAAGATACCTTTATCTAACTAAACAATTTGTAGACCTAGGAAGAAATTCATCTTTCCAAACATTGACATCTCAAACTCACTTTTCATCTGATCAACAAATGCTTTGCACATACATTCATTTCCACCAAAAATGATATCATCAACAAAGACCTCAACAATTAGAATGTTCTCATGATTAATCTTGAAGTACAGATTACTATCAATAGTACCTTTGCTAAATCCTAGCTTGAGCAAATGCTTATCCAATCTGGCATACCAGGCTCTTGGAGCTTGTTTGAGTCCATACAAAGCTTTTCTCAGTCTACAAACCATATCTCCCTGATCAGACAACTAAAATCCTTCCGGTTTCTCAATGTAGACTTCTTCCTCCAAATCTCCATTCATAAATGCTAATTTGACATCCATCTGATATACTTTAAAATCTCTGAAAGTAGTAAAAGTAATAAATAATCTAACTGCCTCTATCCTTGCCACCGAGGCAAAAGTTTCTTCAAAATCAATTCCTTCCACTTGAGAATAGCCTTTACATACCAACCTTGCCTTATTCCTGTAACATCAGAAATTGTCCTCCTTTATGGAATGGTACAATTTCCCTCGGTTTAGCTCCTCACTCTTGGTGACCTCTCAACCTTTTCTTTTTCAGCCTTCTCGAAACCCTGATTGACTTAGTCTAAGAGCAGTTTATTCACTTTTTGAGGTAACTTATTGATATAACTCAAAAAGAGATTTGAGATTTAGGTCACTAGGACCCCCAAAAATGCAGATATGAGCTGAAATTGGGGGCTAGGACTTGGGCGCCCGTGCCCTAGTCCTCCCCCATTTCATGGGATTTTGAATTTTGGTGGGGTGTCGGTTCCTACCGAGTGCCTCGGGATTCCGTTTTCAAATTCTCAGTTTTCACGCGATATCGAGACGTTATTTCAAAATTTGAATTCCCTAAAGCAAGATATAAAAAATATTTGCAATTCATCTTATCACACACAATTCTTATGCAAGCTTGATGCCAAAACTCTGTTTCAATTGTCATTGAAGATTAGTGACTTGTTGAAGCTCTTCAAAGTATTCTTTATTTGCTATCTTGGAGACAATGGATGAAGATTAGGAATCAAGATCTTGAGTCTATCTTTCTCTTCCTAGGGTTTGTACACCCTTTACGTGATTGGGAGAAGGGTTGAAGCCTCCAACAACAAGCTTGGAGATCCTCCACGAACATTGCTGATTCGCCTTCTTGTTCATGCAAGTCTTCATTTATCTCATCTCCTTGAGGTGAAGTTGTATGTGTTTATTGATGCAAAGCAAGTTGTTGATCTTCCCTTGATTGAGACATCTAGGGTTTGATTTTATGCATAACACATTGTTAGGTTTGCACACACTTCTACAAATCTTTATCTCTGGCTATTGTTGAGGTAGAAATACCAAAGACAAGGCTTGACTGAGGCAAGCTCCTATATAGCCACAATAATTTCCTTCTTTTGTATGTACAGATTGTGTTTTGTAGGTTCTGGCAAAAAGAAGCTACAAGAAGAAGGATATTGCAGGTACAGTTGCGACAGACTTTCAAATTTTTGGATTCTGAGACTTGTGGGAGATTGGAGCGGGTGCCCTAGTCTAACTAGGGGTTTATTCCAGGATCTGGAAGCCTTTTAGCAGTCCCAGACACCCTATGCAGAAGATTTTCCTATTTGGAAACTTTTAGGACATTGGAGCGGGTGCCCTAGTCCATGCAGCCCTCAGAATCTGGGTACACTGTCTATGAAACCTTCTCTCTACACCTCTGTGATCAGTTTTTCCAATTGCTTCATCACTTTCTGTATATTTCTGATTTAAGGCATAATTAGGGTTTTACTTGGCTAAGAGAAAAGTACTTGATAAAATCTTGATTAGGGCCTTAGGTTCTATAACCACGTGAGTGTAAGGGACAAACAAAGTGATTAGAAGCTTGTTCGCAAGCTTGATCCTTGTCCTCCCAATGCTTAGTGGTGAAATGGTAGTATTTAACTTAGCGTAAACACACTATCAATTTTCACACTAAACATTTTGGTGAACCCAAGCTTTAAAGAATTTGCATCCTTTTAAAACTTCAAATTTGATATAATTTGTTGTTCTAGAGCATAATTGGATTGAAAAACCTCTTTAGTTAAAGTGCATATGTTAATTTGTGGATTACATTCTTTATCTTTTCACTAAAAGGATTGGATATTAGCATTTATTGTTGAAAGTTGTATTTCAATTGCAAAGGCCATCATTGTGCATTTAAATCTTGGTTTAAATAGAGCATGTTAGAATGTCAGATTTTTTTTGCAAGATTTTCATGCTTATGATGAGTCGTTTAGTCTTGATGACTTTGATATGTTACATGAAGCCCTTGAGGACTTTATCTCGATTGAACATTCCACTACGACCTCTAAGCCATCACTATTTCAAAGATTTATAAATGCAATTTATGTTCCTAAATCTAAAGAAGAGATTGAAAAACCAAAAATTGTGGTTACTCTATGTGCAAATGTGGTTCAACCATCCTCTAAACTTGTGCTTATTAAAGGTCTTTCATATTCTTCTCAATCTCCTGATCACATTTATGATTGTACAAAACAAATTGCGAAACAAAACTTACAACAAACCAATCATAATGTGGTTGCTCATGCATATAATACTCAGAATAATAAACAAAGTACACAACAAACAAATGTTTGGATATCTTTACCAGCTTCTCAACCTATGCTTCCTCAAGCACCTCGTTTAACATATAAAGGTGGTAAAGACTATGACCTTGTAGAGCAGCTTCGCGCTACTCTTGCAAAGATATCTCTTTGGGAACTTATACAAACTTCACCTACTTATCATGGAATGCTTAAAGAATCTTTACAAAAGGTGATTGTTCCTCCTATTGTTAAACCAAATGATGTTGCTGCTTTACTAAATTGTATGCATGCAACAAAAATAGACATTCTATTTCAGCAACATGAGTTACCATCTCTCGAGGTTCAGAAGCAGTATGATCCTTTGGTTATCTTTATTACAATCAACAAAACATTGTTTAAGAGAGTTATGATTGATAATGGGTCAGCCCTTAATGTTTGTGGTATTGATTTATTGCATAAGGTTAAAGTTGATATATCTGTTGTCAAACCAGAATCGTTAAGTATCCATGGTCCTATACAAGTTGGACCTATGATGGTGCCTACCTTGATTCATGTAATGCCTTGTTCTCTATCTTATAGCATGATTCTGGGTAGACCTTGAATACATGCGTTAGGAGCAGTTCCTTCTACTTTACACCATTCAATTAAGTTTATCTTTAAAGGAAAATCGCATACTATCCATTCAGATCATGAACCAGATAATTGTTTGCAAATGGAAGTGCATAAGCATGTTGTTGGTCCTAAGATTTTAAACAATCTGGAAGCTGAATTGTCAGCTCCTCTTGCCTCTAAAAATGTTATGCAAGAGCCCAAGCAATTGAATGCATTTGTTCATGATGACTGGGGTTCGTTAGATTTCGCACCCTCCTCCATAGGAGAGTATAAACTTAAAAACCCCATCCCCGAGACATCAAATATTGCATTGATCACATCACATGCTTCGAATGATAAACACAAGATTTCTTTGTTGACAAATAAGGATAATACTCTGAGTTACACTACTGATTATGAGACATATGAAGCTTTGCCTTCGTCTAAAGAAATGGTCTCTCTCTATGGCAAAGGATTTTGAATCCTTTACAAAAATTGTGAGTATGTAGGTAATGGTTGTGGCATAAATCAACAAGGAATTAAAGTCCCTATAGAATCCGCTTTGCAACATTACTCAAGTGGCATTGGATATAATCCTTTCAAGGAATCCAAAGCCGGCAAATGCCCTACTCTAAATGTGAATACAATATCAACACTTAGTTTGATATTCCCTGAGATGATTGACACCAATTGTCCTCCAGGATCACTTCCATTAGATATGTTTATGGCGGATGAAGTGATAATGGATTTCTTAGGTTCTTATGATGGTATTCCTCATTATCACCATAAACGTGGCCTACCTTACTATTTAAACAATGATGCATATTTTGGAAAGACTACTAGCACAATAACTACTACAGTAGAGTAAAATGAAGAACTTGAAGAACAATTACAATCCTACAATCCCCCTGACCATAGTACTCTCCTTAACGGAAAGACTATTGATGTTGTTATAGATAAGGATAATCCTGAAAAAGTTATCCCTATTGGTGATTGTTTAGATGCAGAAGAAAAAGAAGAAATGACTAAACTGTTGAATGAGTTCTTAGAATTATTCGCTTGGAATTATTTAGACATGCCTGGTATAGATCCTCAGATTGTAACGCATAATATTGTGTTGAAGCCAGATGTTAAGCCTTTCAAACAAAAGATTTGTAAGATGAATCCTAAGATTGCTTTTCTTGTTAAAACTGAAATAGAAAAACTCTTACAGGCTAGTTTTATTCGACCTATTGATTACTCTCTGTGGATCTCGAATATTGTTGCCGTCACTAAACTCGATGGTCGTATAAGAATGTGCATAGATTTCTGAGATTTAAATTTGGCTTCTTTGAAAGATGATTTTACGCTCCCTAATATCAATATGATTGTTGATTCCATAGCCAGACATGAGTTGCTATCTTTTATGGATGGGTTTTCAGGATATAATCAAATCCTTATAAATCCTCTCGATCAGTACAAAATAGCCTTTATAACACCTTGGGGTACATTTTGTTGGGTAGTCATGCCATTTGGACTTAAGAATGCAGGAGCTACTTACCAATGTGTGATGACTCTTATATTCCATGATTATATGCACAATATTCTAGATGATTATGTTGATGACATCCTAGCGAAGTTTATCCATTGTAAGGATCATGTAACAAATCTTCGACAGATATTTGAGCGCATACGAAAATATAATATGCGATTGAATCCCTGAAAGTGTGTTTTTGGCGTAGACAATGGAAAGTTACTTGGATTTATCGTTTCAAATAGAGGTATAGAAGTTGATACAAAAAAGATAGATGCAATTGTTAATATGCCAATACCTAAGAACATATCTCAACTTCGTAGTTTGTAGGGAAAGATATAGGCCATTCGCCAATTTGTTTCACAACTCACAGATAGGACTCCCCCCTTCACACAACTACTGAAGAAAGATTCTCGCTTTCAATAGAATTATGAATGTCAAAAAGCTTTCGATGATTTAAAGGATTACTTAGCTAGTCCGCCTGTTTTGCAACCCATTGTTTTTGATAAACCATTTCTGTTATACATTTCAGCATCTAACAATACCCTAGCAGCTTTGTTAGCACAACATAATGATGAAGGCAAAGAATGTGTTATCTATTACATTAGTCGTACTTTGCTCGATTATGAAGTGCGATACATAGTTATAGAGAAGCATTGCTTAGCTTTAGTGTTTTCCACTCAAAAGCTTAGACATTACCTCTTAAATGCTAAAGTGCATGTAATGCTAAATTTTGACCCTTTGAAACATCTCTTCGCAAGAACAGATTTATCAGGTTGTCTTGCTAAATGGGTTATGCTATTAACAGAATTTGATCTCAAATTCATTTCACAAAAAACAATTAAAGGGCAAGCGATAGTCGATCAGTTAGTTGAAGCTCCCTCACCCTTTTCTATACAAAATGTTGATGCTTTTCCTGATGAACAGATATTAACAATCTCTACGGATGAAAAATGGGAGTTATACTTCGATGGATCAAAATGTCGAACCGGCTCTGGGGCTAGTATTATATTAATACCTCCCATTGGTAAGTTGATTCCCTTATCTTACCATTTAGATTTCTTATGCACAAACAATATAGCTGAATACGAAGCTCTAATCGCTGGACTCTGTGCAGGCTTGGCTCTTAACATCAAGAATATTACAATATATGGTGATTCTCAGTTAATCGTTAAACAAATAACGTGATCATATCAAACTAAGCATGATAAATTATCTCAGTATCGAGAGTTTGCATCATCTCTCTTAAAACAATTCAAATCATATTCAATCGACACCGTTCCCAGGAAAGATAACCGACATGCGGATGTAACAGCGAGCGTAGCTTCCCTTATATCCCCTGACGGTTCTCCTGAGGAATTTACCTTCATTGTTCATAATCTTAAGACACCAGTAATTGAAATCCCTATAGTTGTGAATTTGAAACTCTGTGGTAATACATACACTGATGAATGGTTCTCCTACATATTCAATTATTTACACGATGGAACCATTCCAGACTTGACATCTAAGAATGCCCGACTCTGTTTACACAAACTAGCAGCGCGATACATTATATTATCAAATGTCTTGTATCGACGAAGTTATAATGGTGTTTTACTCTGATGTTTAAGTAACGTAGAGATTTCGATAGCTTTAGAAGAAGCTCACTCTAGTGCCTGTGGAGGGTATTTTGGTGGAAAATCGTTGGTGCAAAAATTGTTATGTATGGGGTTCTATTGGCAACATATGGAACAAGATTCCTTTGCTTACGTCAAGAGATGCCCACAATGTCAACAACATAAGCACCTAATCCATGCTCCTGTTCAAGAGCTTCATGTCCAGGTGTCACCATGGCCATTTTCTATCTGGGGCTTGGATCTCATAGGTAAAATTTCCCCACCCTCCTCTCATGGACATATGTTTATCATTACTGCTATTGATTATTTCACAAAATGGGTCGAAGCAGTCCCTTTGCGATCCATGACCGCTGATGTAATTTGTTGATTCATACAAGATAACATAATTTTTCAATTCAAAATACCTTCCTCCTTGGTTTCGAACAATGGTACACCATTTAAGAACAAGGATATGAAAAATTTCCTTGAAAAATATCATCTACAACATCGCTTCTCTATGCCTTATTACCCTCAATCCAACAGCCAAGCAGAAGCTTCAAACAAAGTTATTGGATAGATTCTAAGGAAAACTATTAATAAACATCAAAAAGATTGGCATACGCAATTATCCTATGCACTATAGGCCTACAGAACAAGTATTCGAATGGCTATGGGTAACACACCGTATAATCTCGTGTATGGCGCAGACGCGATAATGCCCTTGGAGTTAGAAATTCTTTCTTTGAAAATTTCCCTAAGAGACATCATGGATGATGACATAGAATGAGAGAAAAGATTACAGGAACTTGAGATGCTTGATGAAAGACGTATTAACGCTCTTGAACATTTCAAGGCTTATCAAAAAGGTGTGCAACGAGCCAATAATGCGCAAGTCATACAACATTCATTCAATGTTGGGGACTTGGTTCTTTATGAAAATTAACGCAACATAAATGCACCACCTGGCGAAAAAGGTAAGTTTAGTTCTAATTGGCTTGGACCATATATAATCACTGAAACCTTTGGATTCGGAGCGTATAAATTAGCTGATGAGCAAGGTACGCTATTTAAAGAACCTATTAATGCAACGCACCTCAAAAGATTTTACGCTTAAAAGATCTAATGTTAAATGTTCCTAATCTAATTTAGTACATAGATTAGCTTCAATTTTGACAAGCTATTACTGTTTTGTCTTAATTCATTTTGCATTATATCTTTGTTCAATTAATCATTGTTGCATTGTGTTTAAGTAGTCATTGCTTAGATCACTTTAGTATTAACTAAATATAGCATGAAAGTTAAAGGTATGTGTAAAATAATTAATTATTGTGTTTGTTACTTCATGTTCTTTTTAGAATTGTTAGTATATCACAATAGTATTAATTATAGCATTTTAGACATCATCACTAGTTACATTTTTACAAAAATCACATGTGATAGATCAAAAGCCATTACACATAAATCAAAAGAAATATATATATATCTCAGTTTCATGTATACATCTGAGTCGACTATCCCTCAAAACAAAATGGGATGTTGTAGTGCCTAAAGTCTATGAGTCACATAGCTGAGCCTCGATCGCCAATACCCTCAGGCCCTCGTGGTGTACGAGTGACAGAAGCCTGACCATGTGTGGCTATGGATTGTGAATGACTCCGTGAGATGCTTCATGATCGTAACCCCCTAATCTCACCTCTCATCTCTATCATCTGCTCATGTGCCTCCTAGTACATCCTCTGGTATCAGTCTTTCTCAGCCTAAGCCCTATCTCTATCAGCTCTAGTCTACTGGACCTCTCGCAGTAAGAACTCACTGACAGTTAGCCCTCCCTCCGATGTAGGAACCGTTATTGTTTGTCCTCGCTGTGCCCTGAGCTCAGTCTCGACGTGCTCATATCTCTGTTGAAACTCCTCTCTCTCTCGTGCAGACTTATCTAGCATGGCCTTTGTAGCAGTCATGTATTTGACAATAGGCATAAATATCTCAGCATGCCGCCCAGCAAAAGATCATGGTGAATAACCTGCCCGCACTCGCTACTCTGAGGCATCTATCGATACTATATCTCCTATGACGCGACTTACAAAGTCTTGCCATGCATCAGTCCCAACTACAAAATAGAGGATGAGATAGATGTTAGACTCCCATATAAATATCACATATAATAAATTATACAACACATAAAATAATAAATCAAACCTTACCTGGATCTCCATCTCGCCAAGATGGATCTCAAATCGCCGATGGTGTGATGAGCTCTGCCATCTGATCTGCAGCTGGAGGCATAGACCTACTACTCTCCCCCCACTTTGTCTGACTAGGCCTCACCTCGTCTACAGGAGTAGGATCACGAGCCTTGGACCGCGGTCTCAACTCGGTCTCCTCATCAGTGTCTGTCTCTTGTTGGCTCTATCACAATCTCTCTCTGAAGACGTACTGTGATGGGACCTCCTCAGACTCATCCTCGTCCTCCTCCATACCCTCCTTGAGATCGTAGTATCCCGCGAAGTCACTGACGTCGTCCTCCACCCCTGTGTCACTAGCGTGACCGGCCCAAGGTCAAGCATCTCCTATAGGATGCCCAGGAGGAAAGATAGGTGCAGGCCACGCTGTGTGCCACCAGGTCTGATATGCTCGGGTACACCTGGCATCATCTACGTCTGACACTGGCTCTACATCCTCAGGACCCTCATCATCGCTAAGTGGTACGTCTTCTATAGTCAGTCGTCAGATAGTATTGGCTCTGACTGCACTCTGAGCTGCACATGCGTAGCTTGGATGAACTACAGGAACATCGTGTATCTGTCTGAACAGTTGTGCCACCCTATCAAAGTAGAACCAAGATACAACATGATCAAGGCGACCATCCATCAGCTAATCTCTCTGCATCTGAGCTAACTACCTCTACTCGCCAAGCCATCTGATGAAGCCACGAAATGGTCTCCAGATGTTGTCAACAGGCTGTAATTTGTCAAATACTACTCTCCAGTATAACAGATTATCGTGCCTCCAGCACCTAACTAGTGGGTAGGCATAGACGCGTGGATGGGTGAATACTACCTCTATAAGAAAACCCACCAGTCGTGTGTACCTGATGTGCTCAAAGGCCCAGACCTGTAATAATGTGCAAACCATCAGACTTTGCATCTCGTAGTGGACGTATCGCCCTAAGTCACGATATAGGTGTGCAAGCATACTGTGCCCCCATGCGTAGACAGTCTGATGCTCCTCCATCACTCTAATAGTATGAATGAGACCCCCGTGAAGGTGAGTGCCTCATCCATCTGGCGCGATGGCTAATGCGACTGTGGCAATCATGATCCTCCGTAGTAAGGGAATGTCTCTACATCCTTGCTCTAGTAAACGGAGCTGAATATGTCCTCGCTTTGCCTGAGAAATAGTGTGACCCAAGTAGTACAGCTGACTCTCACGAGTATACTCCACTGAGTGATGTCCAACAACCCTCACTATCTCTCCTCAGATCGACAGTCAAAGGATCCTAAATACATCCTCCAGTGTGATGGTAATCTCGCCAATTAGTAAATGGAATGTGGATGCATCTGCATCCCATCTCTCCATCAGTGTCATAAGCATTGCATAGTGGAATCTGATTGTGGGCATCTCAAACACCCACCATAGCCCACCATCTGTAAATGCTCTCTCTCTCTGTGGTAGTCAAAATGCTAGCGTGCTCTCATAGAAGTGCCATCAGATGACCCCCTGTGTGCTCACGCATCTCAAGGACATCCTACAAATCGGAAAGCAAGCAAGCGTATCAGAATCCTTGCTAGAAACCAAAATAAGCTATCAGAAACTAAATAGAGTGTCTGAGCCTAGGGCTTGTGTCCTCTGTGGACCAGGGCGCCCCAGAGGGACATTGGCGCCCCTGTGGGACTAAGGTGCCCCAGAGAGACTCTAGCGCCCTAGGTGGACCCGAGCGCCCCTGTCTGGGAACCTTATCCACCTTCCCCTCATGGCACAGACATCGATAAACATGAAAGTAGAAGTACAATGAAAGACGACAGAAGGACAGAATCAAGACCCTACCTCAGCCTCGAATCATCTCTCCGCCACTCAGGCTCGGAGCATCTCCAGTCGCGGTGGATGGTATGGACGTCGACTCGGCATGGTTGTTCTCCTAGTCTCCTCTGTCTCTCTCTGCAATGATAAGAAACAAGAATGAGTTAAGTGATAAGTGACAACTCCCTTTTACATAAAGTAAGTGAGTGAGAAATCTTATCCCTAACTAGGTGCAGAAGTGTGCTCTTTTACTCTTGAGCCCTTTTCTTGAGCTGACGAACTCTAATTTCAGTGTTGTTTGTTGCATGGGAATCCTAGTTCCGCTCTCTTCCTCCCCCAATGTGTTACGTTTGAACATTATTTTTGACCCTCACAACACATTTCCCTTGAAATCGACACGCGTGGGTATCTCCTTGTTTCTACTCTCGGACTAAGCAAGCAAAAACAAGGGGAGCATATATCTCCCTCAATTTCCTCCCTCACCATGTCTCATCACTCAACCCCCTTAGCTTTTTTGATACTGACTCATTGGTGGTGGGTGCAGGTTGATTTGATTTTGATTCATCTGATAAGTGTTCCTTTGCAGGATGCGGTTCCTGACTTTGTGATCTTGTAGGATTGCAGACTTGGGGACTTCTTCCTTCTCAGCGACAATGCTTCGGCTTCCTCTACAGTATCCTTTTCATGATTGATGTATTTACTTTCCTTTAGTTGCATATGCACGTAGTGTCATATGGCCACTAAAGTGGGGGCTAAATGTAATGTCAGAAATTGTCCTCCTGTATGGAATGGAACAATTTCCCTTAGTTTAGCTCCTCACTCTTGGTGACCTCTCAACCTTTTCTTTTTCGGCCTTCCCGAAACCCTGATTGACTTAGTCTAGGAGCAGTTTATTCACTTTTTGAGGTGACTTATTGATAGAACCTGGAAAGGGATTTGAGATTTGGGTCCCTAGAAGCCCCAAAAATGCAGATCTGAGTTGAAATTGGGTGCTAGGACTTAGGTGCTCGTGCCCTAGTCCTCCCCCATTTCACGAGATTTTGAATTTTGGCGAGGTGTCAGTTCCTGCTGAGTGCCTCGGGATTCTGTTTTCAAATTCTTAGTTTTCGTGTGATATCGAGATGTTATTTTGAAATTTGAATTCCCTAAAAATAGATATAAAAAGACATTTGCAATTCATTTTATCACACACAATTCTTATGCAAGCTTGATGCCAAAACTCTGCTACAATTGCCATTAAAGATTAGTGACTTGTTGAAGCTCTTCAAAGTATTCTTTATTTGCTATCTTGGAGACAATGGATGAAGATTAGGAATCAAGATCTTGAGTTTATCTTGCTCTTCCTAGGGTTTGTACACCCTTTGCATGATCGAGAGAAGGGTTGAAGCCTCCAACAGCAAGCTTGGAGATCCTCCATGGATATTGTTGATTCACCTTCTTGTTCATGCAAGTCTTCATTTATCTCATCTCCTTGATGTGAAGTTGTATGTGTTTATTGATGCAAAGCAAGTTGTTGATCTTCCCTTGATTGAGACATCTAGGGTTTGATTTTATGCATAACACATTGTTAGGTTTGCACACACATCTACAAATCTTTATCTCTAGCTATTGTTGAGGTAGAAATACCAAAGACAGGGCTTAACTGAGGCAAGCTCCTATATAGTCACAACAATTTCCTTCTTTTGTATGTACAGATCATGTTTTGCAGGTTACAGTGAAAAGAAGCTACATGAAGAAGGATATTGCAGGTACAGTTGCAACAGACTTTCAGATTTTTAGATTCTGAGACTTGCGGGACATAGTCCAACTAGGGGTTTATTCTGAGATCTAGAAGCCTTTTAGCAGTCTCAAACACCCTATGTAGAAGATTTTCCTATCTGGGAACTTTCAGGACATTGGAGTGGGTGCCCTAGTCCATGCAGCCCTCAAAATCTGGGTACACTATCTCTGAAACCTTCTCTCTGCACCTCTATGATCAGTTTTGCCAGTTGCTTCATCAATTTCTGCATATTTCTAATTTAAGGCATAATTAGGGTTTTACTTGGCTAAGAGAAAAGCACTTGATAAAATCTTGATTAGGGCCTTAGGTTCTATAACCATGTGAGCGTAAGGGACAGACAAAGTGATTAGAAGCTTGTTCACAAGCTCGATCCTTGTCCTCCCAATGCTTAGTGGTGAGTATTTAACCTAGCATAAACACACTATTAATTTTCACACTAAACAATTCCTTACAACCTCACCATCTTCATTTAGTTTATTCCGGAAGACCCATTTGGTTCCAATCACATTTTTGTCATTAGGTCTAGGAACAAGATCCCAAGTGTGATTCTTTTTAATTTGCATCAATTCTTCTTCCATTGCTTTAACCTAGTTTTCATCATTGCAAGCTTCACTTACTGATTTAGGTTTAATCTTTGAAATCAAACAAATCTCCTCTTGATCTTCAGAAATTTTTCTCCTAGTTCGAACACATTTATTTTGATCTTCAAGATGATTCAACCTTACATACATGGGAGTTTTAGAAATTGTTTGAACTTCTATTTCTTGAACTTGTTCCTCATCATCTGCACTAACCTCTTGAGTTACTGGAGTTACCGGATCAATCTGATTCTGAGTCTGAACTTGAACTTGCCTTCCTTGACTTTGACTTTTATCTTGATCATTTGAATCATATCCGCAGTACCTGGAATATCCTTCTTTGCTTTCATCAACTTTAACATTAGCACTTTCAACAATCTTTTTCAACCTCTTGTTGAAGCACCAGTAAGCCTTACTTTGAGTAGAGTATCCCAAAAATATTCCTTCATCACTTCTTGCATAAAACTTGCCTAAATTCTCATCTCTTTTGATATAGCATTTACTGCCAAAAACTCTGAAATATCTCACAGTAGGAGGATGACTAAACCATAGTTCATAAGGGGTCTTACCAGAATTTCCTTTGATCTGCACTCGGTTAAGAGTGTAGATAGCAGTACTCATGACTTCTCTCCAATAAACTTGAGGAACATTTGTTTTCATCATCATGGTCCTAGTAGCTTCTTGAATTGTCTAGTTTTTCCTTTCCACAACTCAATTTTACTGAGGAGTCCTAGGAGCAAATAACTATCTTTTTATTCCATGTTTTTCACAGAAAGCATCAAACTCATCGGAAGTAAATTCTCCACCTCTATTAGATCTTAGACACTTCAATTTCCCACCAATCTCATTTTCAACCATCATCTTGAACACTTTGAACTTATCAAGATCTTCTGATTTTTCTTTCAGGAAAGTTACCCACATCATTCGAGAGTAATCATCAATCAGCAACATAAAATATCTATCTCCTTGCACACTCCTAATTCTAGCAGGGCCACAGAGATCAGTATGTACAAGTTCTAATCTCCCACTTGAACCTTGTTCCTTACTTTTGAATGAAATTTTGTTCTATTTACCCAATTGACATTCTCTACATATGCTATCAGGTTTCACAAGTCTTGGAAGATCTCTTACAGCTTGAGTGGAGCTTATTTTGACAATGTTATCAAAATTCACATGACACATCCTCCTATGCCATAACCAACTTTGATCTGTCTGAGCAATCAAACATCTTTTGTCAGAACTACTTAAGTGAAAGATGTTACCTATAGTTTGAGTACCAAATGCAATTTCAATTCTGGGGCTTTCCAAGATTCTGCATTTTCCATCCTTGAATCGAAGATCATAACCCTTGTCAACCAATTGTCCAACACTGAGAAGATTATGCTTCAGTCCTTCCACATATAGAACATCATTGGTGTTGTTCTTACCATCAAAAGAGATGGATCCTCTGCCAGGATTCTACCAGCTAAGTTGTCTCCAAATTTCACAAGCCCTCCTTCATAATTTTCAAAACTCACAAACTTACTCTTGTCACCAGTCATATGATGAGAACATCCACTATCAATCACCCATTCATCTTTTTCAATAACTTGAGCAGCCAAGGCACTTTCCACATTTGCATAGCTAGTAGATTTAGTAGACACCGGATCTTCTTCTTTGATAGCAATGAACACCCAATCATTTTCAGAGGAACCTCCATGATCAAATTCATCATCTGTGACACCTTCTTCTGTAGCTTCTTGGACATAGTAACAATTCTTCTAGCCCTTGTATTTGTTAGGGTTTGGTTTTCAAAACCTCTCCGAACATCTTGAGGCAAAATGACCAATCTTATTACAAGCAAAACATTTGAGTGGTAATTTTCCTTCATACTTACCGGATCCTCTTGGCATTCTTCTGGCAATAAGAGCTTCAAGATTTGTAGTTTCTATTTCAATATCTTCAAGATCCTTCCTTGTCTTCACAAATCTGTTTGATCTTGCTGAAGAGCTTTCACTCGGATCATATATTTGTTTTCTATATACACTAGCTTTGAATGCAGATTCAGACTTAGGAAGAGAATCACCAAATTCACTTAATTCAAAAGCTAAAATTTTGCCAACCAGGTGATCTCTTGTAACATCTGAAACAGTCCTGATCTCCTCTATAGCAGAAACCTTATGTTTGTATGAATTAGGGAAAGATCTGAGCACTTTTACCACAAACTCTGATTCTTCCAAAGTTCTGCCAACACACCTGATCCCACACACAAGTTTGTTTATTTTTTGCATGTAGATTGTGATGTATTCATCTTCACTCATCCTCAGATTTTCAAATTCTCCTCTTAGACTTTGTAGTTTGGCACATTTGACATATTCATCTCCTTCCTACAGATTCTCCAACTTCTTCCAGATTTCATGAGTAGTTTTTAGTCCAAAAACATTTGTCATTTCTGAATCAATCAGGGCACTCAACAAGCCTTCTTTAGCTCAAAGGTTATTTACTGCATCTTTAACTTGATCTAGAGTTGAAGGACCTCTCTCTGGAGGTTCATACTTATCTTTGGTTATCAACCAATAAGCATCACCCATGCATTGTAAATGGCATTCCATGTGACTCTTCCAAACAGAGTAATTTGTTCCATCGAATCTTGGACTATCCTTCTTGTAAGTCGACGTCTTGGATCTCCTTGAGCGGTTAAGCTTCTTCTAGAGGAACCTTGCTCTGATACCAATTGTTGGACAACTAAGAGGGAGGGATGAATCAGTTGTCCCTAATCTTTAACCTTTTCTAAACTTTTAATCTTCTTTCTTAATTTACAACCAAATTAAAGATGTAAACATTTAAGCATAAATTAACACATTGAGCAGAAACAACATGAACACACAACACCAGAATTTTTGACATGGAAAACCCGGTTAAGGGAAAAACCACGGTGGGTGTTAACCCACAAAAATGCATACCCTATTAAAAGTACTTAAGAAAATAGAAGGCACATGCCTTCGAGCGCACTGCCCAGAGCTCACTACTCAAGAAGAGGCTCACTGCCTATAAGAAATTATGATTTACACAGAGATAATGAACTGAGAAATAGCATCTACATTCATGCTTGAATCAATCCCTTTGAAGGCTCACAAAAATTCTGCTCCTATCTTCAAATTCTTCTTCACTAACTCTTCACTCTATAATCCCTTTGCTCCTCTTCTTCTCTACTTGCTTTTGATCCTTTCTTTGGATTTAATTCATTTCATACAAGGATGATTTTCCACAACTGTTCAACAAGTATTTATACACTTCATCAACCTTGGAATGATCAACAAGGTCGGCTAAACTTAACGCAGATCTTTATATTGTCGGCCAAACAGCTGAGACTTGAAACTTCCTTCATTAACATACCATGCTTCATAAAATGCTCTTTAGATTATCCGCAACATGCCAGGAACATCCGGTCGGCCAAGTCTGGGAAGAACATCAACCTCAAAGAAGAAATATTCAATCAACAAGCTCAAACTTCAATGCGGACCTCCAACACAATAACCACACGATCAGAGATCTCCACAAGCACATTGAATTCACCAATAACATTCACTCTAAACCAAATTACCAGAATCATTTGTATCTTCCTCCGGAACCTCAAGAACACTATCTACCATGACTGTCAAACTAGAAAGATAGCTTGCAGACCTCCAAACCATGAACCACTAGAGTTGATGATACACACTGACTTCCCAAACATGCCTTCAGATCCGCAAACCATAATATTTCACTGCGGAGCAATCCGGACCAACTTACTATCACACTGTCTCTTATGACTACTACAAAATCCAATTCTACTCAGATGGCCATAACTTCTTCAAATCTTCATGCGGACTTCTCAATTCTTAATTGGAGGAACCTCTGACAATCCTTTACACAACCATATGGTCCGCATGCATTGATTGTCATTAATTTTCTCAATATCCTCAACAATCTGGTCTTCTATACAGACAGCAGTATAGGATACAGTTGACATCAATGGCAACAAGGATATGCTGACATCAATGACAACACCACTTAGGCACATATTTGCAACACTTTAAGCATTTTTCAATCAGATTTCTGAAAGTAGCTACCATACCCTAGTTTTAAGGGTTTTTGAAAAAATTGATGGATTTTTGGTTGTTTCACCAACATCATAACTTCTGAATAGATGAAATGGATCATATTAGACTATATTTTGTATTGAATCTCTATTACAGGAGCAAGGAAAAGTTATTTGTGTTGTTTGAAGTGTTGTCCTAGAAGAATCCTCATGATTTTTGCTTAGTTTGAGTAGGTTAGAGGCTAGATTTGTGCAAAAGTCTGAAGTATTGAGTTTGCACAAGTGTATTTGAATGTGTTTAAACCAATAGCCAAGATGGTGGAGGCCTGGAATAGGGATTTTCAATAAACCCTTGAGTTTTAGCCTAAAAAAGAGGGTTTAGTGGTTTGGGGGTCTTGTGATAGTTTTCCCTGAGGAAGATTGTGGATTTGGTAGTTTTTGAACTAGTTGAAAGACTGTCCATAGGAGTTTTGAGTTGGGGGCAAGTTTAGAGGACACTTCCTTTGTAAAAGTGGGCTAATTGCCCTCTAGGATAGTAGAAACAGTCCATTTTTTAGGCTTGTGTTCCAAAAGACCACACCCTGCATGTTTGGTATGTTATGTAATGCCATAATGGGTATCTAGAAATCTAGTTTGTTCATCGGTTTGTTAGGTTTTATGCAAGTTATGCCCCAAAAACACCTTGGACAAGGCTATAAGCAAGTTGGTCAACTTACAAAGGAAAGACAAGAAGGGTCTGTGGTCAGGAATCCTAATGAGTTTCATTAGTTTAAATGCATCATTTTAGTGAGATCTCAGTTGTCTTGGAGGATAGGCATGAGTTCCATGCATATAAGCCATGTTGGTTTACCTTCCCCATTCATTGAAGCCATGTATTATAGAAGGAACAATCCACTTTCTTGCATGATCAATCAAAGCTACATTGGAATTGATTTGAAGTTGTCCCCTGCTCTGCATTAGTTTTCCTCTTTCCACACTTGTTGGTATGATTGTAACACATATTTGATGAATGTGATAGCATTTTAAGTCATTACATGCTATGGAATAGTCATTTTTGTGTTTTATATGGATGTCTGTGTTATGATGATGGATTATTAAGAATGTTCTATTAGTTGATATCACATCTTGATGTATGCATATACTTGGATCAGTTTTTGTTATGCTTTCACCTCATTGTTCTTTCTGGTAAATTGTAACTCTATTACCCACTAGATAGGCACCGATCATGGAAGTTGTGATCAATCATATTCCTCAAAAAAACATCTTTAACTAGTAGTTTAGGAGTAATCTATTAATTTGTATGCATTTTCATGATTCAGTGTTACTGCCAACTAAATATTTTTAGAAAACCCTATCAAGTTTATCCTAGTGAATAATGTATGTATACTTGCATCTTGCCTTCATACAATGAGGCCTTCATTATCTTAACAAGAGATTTTTAGTTCAGTTGGTTAGTCTTGAATCTAGTGACAGCCTTGGGGGTCAAGCATACACTGGATACAACTGCAAGGATTTATACTGTTCAATCTTTCATTTTTCAAATCTTGTTAAGGAATACCTCTAGGAACACCCTCCTAAGCCTAGTTGAGCTCAAAGTGTAGGAGAGATTATCCACTCTAGGCAATTGGCCTTTAACCATCCAATATTTGTTGATGAGATATTGCTCTATCTTCTTGAAGACAACCCCCTAGCCTTGAAGGTAAGAAATACTTTAGGATTTTGGATTTGTAGTTTTAGGACCCAACATAATGGCACTGATGTTGGGGTTAGTTAGATTCTAGTTATATCTTTCACACCTCTATAATTTGGTAAAACATAGTGTGGTTGCAATAGTGATAGTTTAAAAAATCTTCAAATTTATCTCTTGCAAGTGGAGAGTGGTGACTATTCTAGTAAACCTAGAAATTAGTTCAGAATTCAATGGATTTAAAATGGAAAGAAGAAGGTAGTATCAGGATAGTTAGGACATGAAGAATTTGTAGATCACATAAGAAGTCAACAAAATAGATGGAGAGATAGAAATTCTTGTGAGTCTTCTAGACCAAATGCTCAAGATCAAGTAGGTACCTCTAGTAGACATGACACATCTATTGTTTAAAAAAACCAATACTAGTATACTTCAAAATATTATGTTGATAACCTTAAAAGGACACATAAGGGAATGAATAGGAATGACTATGAGGTTTAAAGAAATGAAATTCTCATTGGTAGAGGAAGTAGGTATAGATTCCAAGAAGAAAACTTGTGAACATTTGGCATGTAGAATCAAAATATGAAAACATATCTTGTTGGTCAACATCCTAATTCACCCACTATGTCACATAGAAATGAACATGATACTACTCTTCACAATACTAGTCAACTATCACATTCAAATGTTGATGAGAGAGAAGGGATCCTTAATCAATAATTAGACTTTCTAGACCACATTAGATAGAGGAGATAAGAATTCCAAGAATAAATTCAGTTGCAACAAGCTCAACTTGCTCAACGAGCACAACCTCAGGCTCAAGCAACCTAGCAACAAAATAGAAATTAGAATCATAATAAAATTCTAAAATATCAGAAGAATAGGAATTTAAACCAAATAAATTATGTAAACATCCCAAATTCCAAACTTGGTTTCTGAAGATAGGCTCAAAGGTTCACTCTAGTGAGGCAACCTTTGGGAGTAGAAATATACAAACAATTGGATTTATTGGGTATCCCAATTTTCTAAAATGCAATTCCAAATGAGATAAGGGAAAAAGTATCAAGATTTCAAGGAAATAGTGTAATTATAGGAGAACACTTGAGGCATTTCATCAATGTCACCAGTGAATATGAAATAGATCGCGAGGATGTGATGATGAAATTATTTATGCATTCTTTAGAGGAAAGTGCCAAAGAATGGTACAAAAGTCTCCTAGATGGTAGTATTAATTCCTAGGAGGAGTTCATGAGAGCTTTCAAATTGTAGTATGGGGATAGAATAGATCCCAAAATTTCCATACATGAACTTACAACCATCAAGAACAGAGTAAATGAATCAGTGGTGGATTTCAACAATAGATTTATCATGACCATGAGAAAGGTACCACTAAACCTTAGACCAAATGAATCAATGTGCTTAGTCCAATACTGTGGTGCATTTGATTCCAAAATTGGATATTGTCTAAAAGACAAAAATCCACAAACTTTGAGAGAGGCCTATGCCACAACAATAAATATTGAAAGCAATATGAGGGCATCAAGTAAATATATCAAAAGGTTAGGAGTAAAGATTTCTTAGCCAGACCAAACAATTCCAAGCAGACCTCTTACTGCTGAAGACAAATTGGATAGGTTGATGGGTGCAATGAAAGACCTATCATATAATGTAGCAATAAATAAGAAAGGACCACCACCTCAAAATGTAGTAACACATTTTAATGAAGGATAAAGGTTGCATAATAGACCATATAATATTGATTAGTCCAAAAGACCGCAACAAAATGATAAACAAATGCCTCTTAAGCAAGAAAATTTAAAACAATAGGAAAACAAAACTCCAGATCCATTGAGAATAGATCATGTGAACTTATAGGAAGTTGCTTCATGGTGTAAATCTTGCTATCTCCCTCATGATCCATCAAATTATGTAGGTTCTCTCTTGATGGGCAAAGAGGTAGAGCTTCCTAATGAAGAAGGTAATATAGAATATTATGAAGAGGATATTGATTAGCTTGATATAAAATGATATGAACTAGTGGATGAAGATGATGTTATGACAACTATGATAGAGATGATCATATATTTCAGCATGATCATAGTGCAGGTCTACATCAATATGAGTTACCTGCTTGTGACTTTGAACATTTCAGGGAAATCATGCATCAAAGATATTAAAGGTCCAAACCATCAAATGAAAACATAAAGGTCCTCACAGATACAAGAATAATGTAGGTCTAAAGTGGATATCAATTAAGAAATAGACATGTACCTGCACAAGGCAATTATTTTACAAAACCAAATGGAGTTGATGCACATATTGAAAAGGAAAAGCAAAATGTAGACATTGAAAAAAGTGAGCAACATTGGTCAAAAGAAGGTGATAGAAAAGAAGAGTATGTCCGTGCAACAATAGGAAACAAAGAAGTATGTACCTAAGGCTTAAGAACATATTGTGCCATTAGTTGTTGCACACATCTTAGAAGCAAGAGACCCAAATGATAGAGCCAAGCAAGATCAATCCTAACTGGTGAAAGGATAAGATAAAGGTAAAGAGAAGAAGAAAGAACCAAAAGGCAAGGACATTACTTCTTGTGGCCCACTCTTTCCCTTCATTCCTGGTGCTAGTGATGTTACTATTTCACTAAACACACCCCTTCCAAGTTATAACCCTATTGATGTGGCACAAGTCATGAGTCAAGTTGGGATTTTAGTGCCAGTTGGGGAACTCCTTAGAATTCCTGAGCATAGGGAAAGGGTGTTATCTTACATCACTATTGTTAATGAACTAGACCAGCATGTTGATGTTCCTAATGTTGTTGAAAAGGATAAGAATGATGAAGAAATTATAGAGGTTTACCTAGGTGCTTCCCTAGTAAATAGCCAACTAAGTGCGGATCTCCTTTACACCACTTTGATGGTTAATGGGTGGTTACTCCCTAAATGCATGTTAGATTCTAGAGCTTCTAGCAATGTCATGCCACTTCAAGTCATGAATGATTTAGGTTTACAAGTGTCTAAGTCCTATGGTAAATGTTTTTCCATGGACCCTAGAGAGGTGATTATAATTGGAGTTGTAAACAATGTTGAAGTTCAACTTGTTGCATACCCTAACGATTCATTTTTTATGAACATTATCATTGTGGATTATCCTACCAAGTGGGTATGTTGTTATCCAGAAAGTGGGCACCATCTATGGGAGGTATTATATAGATGGATCTATCACAAGCCACTAGTCCATTGCATGGAGTAGAAGTCAAGTTACATAGAGAAAAGAAGATATTGAACATTGTAGAAGACCGCTACAAGACTAATGATGAAGTACATTTCTTTGATATTGGTATTAACCATTTAATGGGATATTGTGATGAACAAGATCATGAAAATGTTGAACCTTCCCTTTGTCATGCCCTTGCTCATCATATGAATGATTTATGGACCATGTTCTTTGATGGTGAATGTTCAAAGGATGGTTCAGGCATAGGTGTTGTATTGGTCTAACCTAGTGGGGAACTTTCTAGGTTTCCTTTCAAGCTAAATTTTCAATGCACAAATAATATTGCTAAGTATGAGGCTCTCATATTAGGTTTGAATATTTCTCATAAACATGGAATCAAATGTTTAAAGATCCGTGGAGATTTAGAGTTGGTTGTGTAGAAATTAAAGAATATCTATGCAACAAAAGATAAAAGATTGAAAACATATAGAAATGTAGTTTGGGACACTTTGGAATTGTTTCATGCAGTTGGAATTGAATGGGTAGAGAGGTTAGAAAATATAGAAAAAGATGCTTTAGCAATTACAACATCAAGATTTGATTTACATTCAACTTATTCACATTGTCAATATAGTGTGGAAGCTCTTATAAGGCCCACTATACCTGATAATACATACAGCCGGTAGGTGTTTGATGATAACAAATAGATATATAGATTTTTGAATTGCATTGATGAATTTGATATCCAGCTGATTCATTGGCATCCTATGGTTGAAGTTGAAGATGGCAAAGAAATATTGTTTGGTAATGAGATAGTATAGTTAAAAACCAATACCATTCCTAAACAGATTGTAGCATTGAAAAGAATATTTGATAATGTAGATTTCTATAGGAGTAAGGGCAAGCCAATTTAAAAGGAAAACATTGACGGTGTGAACTTAGGAATTGAGACAACACCTATGATGATTAACATTGGAAATAAGTTGAAGCCTATTGAAAAACAAATGCTTATTGCATTACTGAAGAGATTTAAGAAATGTTTTGTATGGTCCTATGATGAATTAAAATCTTATAAGGAGGACTTATTCTAGCATGGCATTCCCCTCCAACATGATGCAAAACATTCTAGACATAAGCAAAGACCAATTAATCCAACCCTTGCTCTTCAAATGCAAAAGGAATTGATAAAGTTGAAAGAGGGAGGTATTATCAGACCTATTAGACACTTTGAATGGTTGTCTAAGCTTGTTCTAGTTAGAAAGAAGAATAGAGAGATAAGGTTGTGTCTAGACTTTAGAAACTAGTATATTAAGTCTCTTAAGGACAATTACCCTCTCTTAAGCATGGATTATTTGTTGTAAAAGGTAACAAGATCTAAACTGATGTCCATGATGGATGGATTTTTAGGATACAACCAAGTGATGGTCAAGGAGTCAGAGTAACATGACAACATTCACCACTCCTTGGGGCACCTACGTTTATGTGAGAATGCCATTTGGATTAAAAATGCAGATTCTACATTTTAAAGGGCAATGGATGTTGCCTTTGTTGGCCTCATCGATGAAGTCATGGTAGTTTGCCAAGATGAATTGACCATATTTTCCAAGGAAATAGAAGATCATTGCAAGCATCTAGAGCTAATTTTTGAAAAATGCCTTGAATATGGGATTTATTTGAATCCCAAGAAATGTGTATTTGGTGTTGAAAATAACAAGTTCCTAAGACACATTGTATCAAAAGATGGGGTCACGATAGATCTGGAAAGAGTGAAAGAAATTGATCTCATTCATCAACCCAAGTCAGGCAAAGGTGTGCAGTCCTTCTTTGGGAAAATAAACTTTGTCAGGGGATTCATCCCTAACTTTGCTGAGAAGACCAAGGGTATCTCCAAGATGTTGAAGAAAGGATAATAAATCACATGGAGTGAAGAACCAGTTGAAGCATTTATAAAAATCAAGGAAGCTCTAAAGAGGCACCAGACTTGGTAAGCCAAAATTATTCAAAGCATTTTTAGCTATCTCCTTTGCTTCATTCTACAAAATTTCTATTTTTCTACTTCAGAAAAATAAGAAAGGATATGAGCAACCTATTGCGTTTTTTAGAAAATCTTTACAAGATGTTGAACTGAAGTATTCAATTATGGAAAAGCATTCTTATGTCCTTGTTAAGACTATAACAAATTTAGATTAGATATTGTAGGTGCAAAAATCATTGCCTATGTGCCACATACAACAGTGAAAGACCTTCATTTACCAAGAAGCCTCAAGTAGGAGATGTAGATGGATCAATAAGATCCAAGAGTATGACATGGAGGTATAAATTACCAAGTTGGTTAGAGGTCAAGCCCTAGCCAAGCTAATGGAAGATGCAAACTTGGAAGAAATAGTGGTAAATGAGGTAGATTCCAGTTGTGCTTCCAAATTTTGTCATTTGAAAGACAACACATGGTACAAGAGTATCGTATTTTATTTAGAAAACATGAGTTGTACACCTGAATTGAATTCCCATTAGCAAGGAACACTCAAATTGCAATCCCAAAGGTATGTGTTAATGAATAGTGCTTTAATTTAGAGAAATCATGATGGGTTGCTTCTCAAATGTCTAGATCAAGAACAATCTAATAAGGTGATGAATGAGTGTCATCAAGGAATTTGTGGAGGAAATTTCAAGACTAATACCCCTGCATACAATATCCTCAGAGTAGGATATTGGTGGCCAACATTGTTCAAAGATGTTGCAACAATAAGAAAGTGTGATGCTTTCTAAAGGTTTTCAGGTAAGCTAAAGTTTAAAGTAAGATAAAGTTTGCAGGTGCTCTCCCCCTCATGTCAGTTACCGTTGAAGCTCCTTTTCAATGGTGGGGGATTGATTTCATAGGAGAAATTCAAGAGAGATCTAGTAATGGGTACAAGTGGATCCTTGTAGACACCGACTACTTCACCAAGTGGGTTGAGGCAATTCCAACTTGTAATGCTACATCTAAGGTGGTAGTAGAATTCTTATTGAGCAACATAATAACCAGATTTAGTGTGCCTACAAGGATTGTTGATAATTCCATGTGTTTCAAATCCCATGATATCTCAAACACGTGTTCCAAATATAGGATTGATCTAATTCACTCATCCCTTTATCATCCCCAAAGTAATGGACAAGCTAAATCCAACAACAGAATCCTCATGAAAATTATCAGAAGAACTCTAAATATGAATAAGAAGAGGTGGTCTGATGATAAATTGAAGTATGTAATATGGGCTGATAGAAAAACCTTTAAGCATACTATTGGTAAGAGTCTATTTGAACTTGTGTATGGAGTGGAAGCTAAAATTCTAATCAACTTGGAGTTGTTAGTATATCAATTGCTACATGATATAGAAGAAGAAGATGGTGCAATCTCTCAAAGAATCTTGAAGTTGACAGAACTAGATGAGACTAGGAGAGATACACATAACATGATCTTATCACAAAAACAAACAATGAAACATCTATTTGACAAGAGGGAACTTAAAAGAAGCTTCCAAGTTGGAGATATGGTCCTCACATCAAATGCTAGATTAGACGATAAAGGAAAACATGGGAAGTTTGATCCTTTATGGCTTTGACCATATGAAGTTGCATAAGAGTATGGTTACAATGTATACCACCTCAAGGGTTTGACTAGAGAATTCATGGAGCTACTAGTTCATGGTCAACATCTAAAGCATTACTTTTCCTAAGTAATGGGGTACTTTGACTTGTACATATTATCTCTTTGTGTTTTTATTTGTGCAATTGTGACCCTTGTTTGTCATGATGAAGTGTTATTTTCTCAATCCTCCCTTATTGTTTTGTTTTATCCCCTTTTGTGGTCTACTCCTAGAGAATTCTTTTGGATTCTTGCTATGCCTACAGGAGACACACGTCCCCAACCATGGCCAATATTGGGACCCCATTTAAAAATTGCAAAATTTATCTAAGTCCTTGCCCATTTTGTCAAATTTTTCTTAAGGGTTTTGTTTTTGGGCTTCCCCTTATGTTCTTCATGTGATGAATGCTGCAAAAGTTAGAACAATTCTAAATTCAAAGGGTTTTCCTTGTCATTTTTTGGTATTTTCTAAGTTTTGTGGGTTTTGGAACGGATACTGCATGTGTTAAGTCTTCTTCCCATCCTACATCTAGTTCCACTTCCACACAATATTCCTACATGAGTTTATCTTATTTCTAAGTCTTCATTCTTCTTTGTCTCCATTTTGTGGGTTCCTACCATGTTGTAGGATGTTAATTTCCAAGTGCAATATCCTTCATCTAGTTCCATCCTTTTCCCCACAGCATCCCGTTCCCTTCTCTTTTCTCTGCTCCACCTTTCACATCCTATTCTGAGTTACTTTACCACAAAGTTTCCTCAGTTCATTTCCTTCACTCCATCCCTCGATGTAGACATCTACCTCACTTTAGGATATGTTTTGCTTCATTCACATTTGATCTTGACGTGAAGTTCCACATAAAGTCCCTGCACTCATCCAGCCATTCAAAACATTTGATTTTGACCTTGCAGCAACTCGATGGGTTGTAGGATCCCCTTCATGCATTTCATATCTAGTTCTCCTCCATCCTTTAGCATAACTTTTGAACATCATATTTTCTCCCTTCCTCCACTTTGTGGGAACCTAACATTCTACTAGATGTCACTCATCTCCTCATATTCTTACATCCACTTTCAATGTGAAGTTCCACAGCATTCCATCATTGGAGGACTCCTCCTTCTGCCCAAATCCAGTTCCCATGTCATATTCCCCATCAAATCCCCGCAAAATTTCATAACTTCTTTGAAATGCTCAGGATCTTGCTAACAATTTTATGGATCATCATTAATGGTCGATTTGACCACTACAACTACCCATTTTGAGAGAGAATTTCACCATTGTGTATTCCAATTGATTAGCTTGTGATTCAAGACATATTTTCATGGGATTGGGATGGAATCCACGAGTTTAATGGTTGTGAACCCTAATTTGTATTCAATGTTGTATCTACCTCCAGTTGTGCATCAAATTACCATGAGTGGTGTAGCTGGGCACCTAAATGAAAAATCTATAGAGGCACACTTGTTCTTCATTCAAGTGGTTGGTCATTATCTTCTTTCATGCACCTAAAAGTGTCAATTTTCTTCTAGGATTTTAAATCCTACTCATCTAGTCCTTCCAGAAAGCTATGTATTTGTGATTAATGGGAAAGTTGTAATCAGGTAAATGATATCTGTAATTAAAAGTCTCCATGGTCATGTGTAGATCTTTATGGAAACTTCAAACTCTATTCAGGTTTCCTCTTACCACACTTGTTGGTATGATTGTGACAAATATTTGATGAATGTGATAGCATTTTAAGTCATTAAATGCTATGTAATGATCATTTCTATGTTTCATATGGACGTTTGCATTATGATTATAGATTATTAAGAATGATCTGTTAGTTTATATCACATATTGATGTATGCACATGTGAGGCCCATCTTTTTCTGATGCTTTTGTTGTTTTAGTTGGACTACTTGACTATGGTAGTTTGGATTTATACACTTTATGTGTGTGGATAATTATGTTATTACTTTAGACATTCTTTTGGATGGTACTCTTGAACATTTTATTATAATTAAACTTTATGGGAGTATGTTTTGAATCTTATGATTTAATTTTTGAATAGATAATTTTAGATTAATATTTATGTGGGAGAAGAGAATATTGGATGAGTTAGTTGCTTATGTGATAGTCATTAAATAAATTAATTTAAATTATTTGAATTATGTGATCATGAATGAAATTGGATTATTTAATTAATGTTGCTATGCATTTCAAGTTGCTTTGGCTATATTTTCTTGACATACTGATGTTCAAAAATTAAGTGTGCAGGTGGGTGGCCAAGATCTTTAAGTGGTTCGGAGACTCCAAGAATCTGCCATGTTATACCAGTTAGCCTAGCCTAACCCATAGAATAGGTGAAGGCTAAAGTGTTGTGTAATTTATTATTTTTATTTGAGTGTTGTTGTGGATTTTTTATTGTTTATAATTTTTAATTTAATTGACGTTATTTTGGTGAGAGTTAAATTTAATTATTTATTAAATTTATTTCTTTGAATTGAGATGAGGATTGTTTTATTTTGAAGAAAAGAAATTTTGGGAGAAAAAGATTGATTTTTGGGTTTTAATGTTTTTTTTATAAAAAGGTTTTTATTTGGGAAAAAGGAAGGAAAGTTGCTTTCTTTTTTGTTTTGTTTTAATTTTTAATTGTTTTATTTTATGGGATTATGGGTGTTTTTTTTAGAGCACTTGTTTTGTGCATGAAATTGAAAAAAAAAATTTAAGAGGGTTTTGTGAGAAATCAAAGGAGAACTTGTTTTGGCTTGAAGTTTTGGAGGATCTGAGAGCAAGGGATTTGGGTTGCATTTTTGGTTTTGTTGGGCTCACCCTAACTTGGGGAGCTATGGTAGGATCCTTGATTTTCTTGTATTTTTGAAAATTGTAATTTGGTTGTGCTTGCATAAGTTTTTGGATTGCATGAAGGTTTTGTCTTCTTTATTTTATGTCAAATTGTGAGGTTTTGGGTTGTATGGGAGCGGCTCTTCGTATTGATGAGAGCGTCCCAAGTTTTGGGGTAGAGAGAGGCATGGAGTCTCTCTTGGGGAAAAGTTGGGTATTTGCATTATGTGATAAAATGATGTGTTGATGGGTGTTGTGATTGGAAGGTTGTGGAGATGTGGTGATATATGGTGATATGGATTTTTGTTGCTGTGATGTGTATGGTGATGTGGAGATATATGGTGATTGGGGTTTTGTGTGGTGATATTTATGGAGGTGGTGTTATTATGAAGTTTGTTATATGGAATTTGTATTGTGTTCCCCAAGAGGGAGGATTATCCCCTCTCTCCCCCTGTTTTGGATCCATTTAGGATCCTTCGTTTGTGAGTCAATCCATTGGGTTATGTTTTTTTTTTTGTGTTTTGGATCTTTTCAATTTTATGAAATTTCTTGTGCTTGCATGAATGTTATCACCTAGTTTTTGGAGTCTCCTACTTAGGGGTGGGATTTGTGAAGCAAGGAGGAGAGCAGTTCTTGGCCATCTATGTTGGTTGTGTTGTTTGTAGGTTTGAGAGTGGTTCTTGGTAGCTTGGAAATTAAAGAGATTTCTATGGGTTTTCAAGAAAAAGACAATAGTTGCTTTGTATTTATTGGCAAGATGCCATCATGTAGAGTCCCGTTGTTGGAATTCATTTACTTGTCGTTCTCAAAGAATTCTTGTTGGGATTTTGGGCAAAATTGTATTAGCTCTGGATGTGAAGTTGAAAATCTATATTGTAATGTTGAGGATTGGTATTAGTTGTACAAATATGTGAGAAAAGAAAATAAATGTTGTTGTTGCATATTTCCTTATAAAGCTGGAAATGAATATTTTTCTATGTATATTTTTATACCTGTGAAAGTACACTGAAATTCTTTATATTTTAGAAATTATATTCTAGTTCTTATGGGTTGCTAAGAAATCTGAAAATGATTTATTTCATTTTAGTTACACCAATGATAGAATCTTAGCCTTTGTATAATTTTAATAAAAATTTTGATTATTAAATGTTACTGTTTAATTGAAAAAGTTGAATATATATTTATACGCACATGTGTATATAAATATAAATATATATACATATATACATATATATATATACATATATATACACATATATACACATATATATACATATATACACATATATATACATATATATACATATATATATTTATGTATATTCTCTCCGGATAATGGGAAAGCACATTAAACTGTCATAATGGAGAAAGGTGGCGTGTTGTCCAATGGCATGTGTGAAGTGAAAGCTGGCAGAGACTTAATCATTGCTTGTGATGGCATGGTTCAAAAGGCAACTTGCCTTTATGGATCATAGATTATTCTTATTTCAGCATTTCCTTCTGGTTTCGTCTATTTCAGTTGTGGCTACTCCGATGGAAGGTGGCCTAGCAGGTGGCTCTGGCTCTAGGGAGAAAGGCAAGCAACTGATTGCCCCCCTCGACAACAAATCCCTCGCCCTAGGCTGAGTAAATATGTTGGTGGGCATATGAAAAGGAAATATACTCCCCAGAAGAGGTTGAGGAAGATTCCAGCAAAGGAAGCTATGGCGGGGTTTGTAAAGGACATTGAGAGTGAAATAAAAAATCCCATCTTATGGGAATGGCTCTACAGGTTGCTGAAGGTTGCAAAGGAGGTAGACGGCAAGGATGGAGTGAACGTGAGGGAAGTCATGGCTCACTTGCTTTTGGACCCAAGAACTTCTAGAGGGAGATGGAATGTCTTTGGTGTTGTCTATGTTGTCTAGTCTTTGGCGGTGGCGACTATGCTTTTAGTAGTGGCAGCTTCTGTTCTAACACATGAGGACCTTACCGACTCTTCCCGGTAGACTACCGAGAATCATGAATCGGCCTTGGGTCACTTGCACAACATTCTTTTGAATGTGCTGGATACAAGGAGGATGGTTGAGGGATTGGCGAAGAAGCTAGAGGTTCCTATTCCTGTGTGGGCTCATCCGGTGTATACATGTGCGTGCGATGATGAAGGCATAGTAGATTTGGATGGAAGTAAAGATAAGTAGGATGGTGTCTGGTTTCTAGTTTCTATTTTTTTGTATGTCTCCTATATATGTTTCTGTTTATGGAACTAAATTAGAGTGAGGGCCACTGTAATTTGCCCCACTCCTTGGACGTAGTTTGAAGTTTTAGACTTGTTCAGAACCTCTCTGTTTGTGGTCAGAAGTTAAAAACTTGCGAGCTTGGCCCTATTTTTGATGGGTCCCTAGTCCCTAACCAAGGTATATATATCAAAAAAAATATTTACGTATATTCTATCTGATATGTAGCATTGCAACTATGAAGTGAAGATATAGAACTGCTTTCATATTAAGCAGTGATTAATATTTGGGAAACAAAATTTTGATTGTTGTTTTCATTTGTTGGTCGAGAGATGACCGTGGGGAGACCCACAGACTCCCACAGGCCTTATGGCCTATGGGGAGCCGTGAGGCTCCTTGTGGTGGCGTATTAGAGGGGGTCACAAGCCTCTAATACGTCACGGGCTCCCCTATGCAAACTGCACCCCCTTCAACATAAAACTCTACGTTGTATAAGCTTCCAATGCTTATTTTGTATTAAGCTTTAAAACCTATGACTTGACTGCTACAGTTCACCACTGATGCGATTTGAACTCCTACTATTGCTTGTATATATATATGTGTGTGTGTGTATAGATATGTATATATATGTATATATATATGTATATATATATGTATATATATATGTATATATATATGTATATACATATATATACATATATATATACATATATATATACATATATATATATATGTATATATATACATACATATATATATGTATATATATACATATATATACATATATATAGATATATATATGTATATATATACATGTATATATATATCTATACATATATATATCTATACATATATATGTGTATACATATATATACATACACACATATATATGTGTGTGTATGTGTATATATATAGATATATATATGTATAGATATATAAACATGTATATATATATATACACATATATATATCTATATATATATACATATATATACATACACACATATATATACATACACACACATATATATCTATACACATATATATATACATATATACACACACATATATATGTGTATATATATGTGTGTATATATATATCTGTGTGTTTATATATATGTATGTATGTATGTATGTATGTATATACATCTATAAACACACACATATATATATCTTTTCTCTGTTGTTTGTATCATCTAAAGCAACACACAGTATAATCAGAAGAAAATGTTAATGGTTATAGATATTTAAAAACAATGTTTAACCTTTATTTTATTATTTTAATTATAATAAAAAAATCAATTTTATTAGATTTATTTTATTGTTTTAAAATGGAAAAAGAAGTCAAATTTTAGAAAAAAGGAAATAAAAAGGCCTTGAATATCCGAGTGATTTATTATTTTAAAAGCAATTATATTAGTTTAATTCCATTTATACTTAAAGAAAGCATTGATTTTATATGGGAATAAAAACAAGCATTTGTTTTAGAAAAAAAATAGAAAAAGAAGTTATGTTTTTTGGAAAAAGATAGTAAGATTAAATTTAATAAAAAAGAAATGTTTCAATATTTGCTTTATTCTAATTAAGAAGATTTGAAGGAATTTATTAATAGAATTATTTATTTTATGTTAAGAAAAAAAGATTTGAAATTAGTTTATTTTATTAATTAGATTTAATGAATTATTCAAATCAAAATTAGTAATTAGTAATTGTATTTATTTTATATGTTTATTTTGTGCTATTAAATTAAATAGGTCTTTATAAGTTTAAATGAAGAATAATCCGATGCTTCTAATTCTATTAGTAATTTATTAATATTGTCAAATAATTAAATGGTGGAATAATTCTTCTAAATTGTAATATTGATGTTATTGAATAAAATAACTTAGATAACTAATCTTAGCGAAACAACTAAACTATCCTAATGTTATAAACTTGTCATTGGGTTGATAGGACACTTGCATAACCAAAGGGACAATCATCATCTAAACCAATTCGTGAACACTACTTCGAGTGTAAACCTTTAGGTAAATTCTTCATTGCAGTTTACACAATTGCTTCATTATCCTTTCAAAAAAAATATTCCACCTTTTTTGCCACTTGTATGGATGACATGCAGGTGGGCCTGATACGAGCATGACAACATATGCTTTGATCGATTCTTGTTATGCTTTCATCTCATTGTTCTTTTTGGTAAATTGTGACTCTATTACCCATTGCATAGGTTTAGGAGTAACCTATTAATTTGTATGCATTTTCATGATTTAGTGTTACTTCCAAGGAAATATCTTTAGCAAACCTTATCAAGTTTATCCTAGTGAATCATGTATATATAGCCGCATCTTGCCTTCATCAACTTAATAAGATGTTTTTAGTGCAATTGGTTAGTCTTTGACCTAGTGACAACCTTTGGGGTCAAGCGTACACTAGATACAACAGCAAAGCTTTATCTCATTCAATATTTCATTATTTCAAATCCTGTTAAGGAATACCTCTAGGAACACCCTCCTGAGCCTAACTAAGCTCAATGTGCAAGAGAGATTATCTAGTCTCATCAATTGGACTTTAACCATCCACTATCTATTGATGAGCTTATGCTTTATCCTCTTGAAGACAACCCCTTGGCCTTGGAGGTAATAAATACTCTAGGATTTTGGATTTGCAGTTTTAGGACCCAACACTCTTCATTATCATATGATTTAGAATCATTTACCTTTTTCTTTGATTCATATTAGGAGGTTAGTGGGCATGATACTCTTGTAGTCATGAATGATGTTGGTCCTTGTTGCCTTATGAGCATTGATAATGTTGCTGACCTAGATGTTGTTGAATCATCGTATGATGGCATGAAAATGAATAGACATGCAAATCATTTTATGTTGCAACTAAGCAAGGGATGTGTTATTGGTGTTGAAAATAGGGTGAAACAAAACAACAATATATGTTAAACTTTAGTGCATCTAGATTCATTAACAATGATAGATCACAAGGAATTAGAAATCAACCATGACAGAAAATGTAAACCATAACACAATGTTTACGTGGAGAAACCCTTACAGGAAAAAAACTCCACACCCAAAGAGATCTAAGTTTGTATTAATCTTGAAAATAGTTACATCAATACATTAGCTTATCCCTTTGAATTCTTGTAGCATAATGGTATTCATATAACCTACAAAACAATCAATGTATCCTCTAACTCGAAGCAAAAATTTATAGGAGAAGAACAAACTAGAAACCATCACATGGCTTTGGAGAACCGTTAGCAAGGCCAATAGAGATATGGCACCCAAATTTTCAGGGCACAAATCCTAAAACCCCCTTGGTCTTGGTCTTCAAGACTATTTTTAGCATGTTTTTTACATGTCATATGTCATAAACAAGAATATTTGACCACCCAGACTTGGGCACCCCAATTTGTCTTCATACAACCTAATTAAAGATTCTCCATGACAAGTGTCCAAACCTATTATAATGTTGGTCAAGATTCTAATGTAATCTCCCTCTTACATGCTCTTACACATTATAATAATATGCCACAAGTAACCACCATCATGATGAGTCAAGATGCTCTTACACATCTTCCAAGATGTCAACACATGGCCAGACATGCCACTTTAATGTGGGACACCTACTTCCTCATGTGAGGACAAAATCACTAAAGACAAAATAGTAAATACAAACAAGTTATTAAATATGAATATTAGGAATGCAAGGTTGAGACACCTTTTCCCAACAATTAGTGTATGTATGGGCTACTCATTCAAGAAGATTACAATTAAAAGAGGAAGGTGTCTAGTAGTTTGTCTAGATGGATTTGTGCCATAGAGATACATTGCAAGGATTGACCTACATCATATTCCTTATGTTGCTTATAGTAATATAGATCTAGTCTTCCCTATGTTGGCAAGTCATTGGTTGTAAGTTTTTCAGTTTCCCTATTTTGTGTTAGGATTCAAGTTTTATGTTCCATCTCCTTGTGGTGTTTTATGTCTTGCGGGTTTGTATGTATGTTTGTGTATGCTTGTTTTGTGCTCTTCGCCCCACCCTCCTCATCCCCTTATTATTTTGGTTTGCATCTTAGATCTCAAAGATTCTTTCAGTACCCACCAAGGGTACTCATCCCCATTAAAGCCTATGTTAGCACTATTTTCTATATTATCAATTTCATTTGTTCATCTTGCCCTTGAGTCAGATGGGTTTCAACTTTATATCTAGGGTGTGTTCATGTGCATTGGGTTATCCCATTGGTGTTTCTAATTTGATCTTTAATATACTTTCATGGTAGTCTACATGGATTCTTTAGGAGAATTACGGTCTACCACACATTACCTTTGGCAATAATAGGCCCAAGGATATATCAAACTAGATTGTAATTTATGGTACTAGCTTATTAATGGCTCCACATTTTCATCTAATGGAACCCATCTCCTACATGGCATGTGAATACTTTTCTCATTGCCTTGTAATGATGTGACTACAACATATGCTCATATCTCATTGGATGTGACCCTCCAAGGCAATTCAAATTTGTGCTTCTTGTACTCACATGGATGCATCTTGGTCAATGATTTAAACATATGGCTCTAGCAATCTCTATGCCATGGATCTAATGCATAACTCAAACTAATTAACACGTGGCTTGCCCTATGTAATGTTAAGAGACTATATGTCATTATGATTGGTTTACTGACCTAAATGTTGTGTAATGGTCTTGAGGTGGATACAAGTGGACCTTGCTATCCCATGGATGTTTATTTATGACTCATGGGTGGTCCCTTTGGCTACATGTGCCATGTAGGCTCATTTTATTGCCTATATATTGTGCTAAACATTGTCCTATTCAATGGTGACATCATGGTGTTGGTTCCTTATGTATGACCATACTTTCCCTTGTAAGATAGATGTGTATGGGCATGAAGATCTATTATAACTCTAGTGAGCCATGTGTTTTCTACATGTGGCTCCATCTCTTCTCAAGAATGGTTTACAGACATGTAGGCATTTATTTGGGGCCTATTCTTTTGGCTAAATACATTCAATATGCCAAAGATGATGCTCTCAAGGAAGAACTTTCTTAACTATGGGTCTTTAATTCCCCTTATACTCTTTTTCTCCTTGCTATTGATTTGTTAGCTACTATGTGGGCTTACATTGATTGTTAATTATTTCTTAGGATCGAGCTACTTCCATTTTCAGACTGCCTACTATTTTTGCAACTTGCTATGACACTACAAGGCATATGGATTGAATTTAATGCATAAGCACACTAATTTGTACCCATCTAGACCTGTTTTTAAATTGTGAATGACTTGTGTAGCTATAAGAGATTTTATCCCTTCTCCTAAGTATGTACTTGTGGTCCAACATGGATTTTCCCTTCCTTCCAAATGCAACCATACTCTCTACAATCATTGATTAATTATGACAAGTGTTACTAAGGCTGATCAAGGATGTCGTGTGCATGATTTGATTGAATTCATGTACCATCGGGTTTATTGTAACTAAAAATCTATATATGCATTCATGTAAGATATTGTAAGGCTTGGTCTCTTGAGCCAATTTCCTACATATAGGTGTTGTAGCATGTTCTATGGATTCAACTATTGAAAAATTAAATTTTATGAAGGGAAGATTATGTTTGTATAAGTTGTAGGATTATTTATTATATGCATGATTATCTATGTTGCTAAGTGTCTTCATTATCAACTAGAAGATCTTAGGAAACTTAATGTTATTATGTTTCTCATATCATATTTTTTGGTATGTTTGGTATGTGGATTAGTTTGCTAGATAGGGTTGTAAAGTGTTGTTAGGGATCCTTGAAATAACCCTCTCTTTAATGGATTTGAGTTCTTTCATATTGATAATGGATGCGTAAGTATGCTTTGATATGCAGGGTTTCTCATCTTCATGGTTTATGCATAAGTATACATCAAAATCTATTACAACCTTATGGAAGTTTTCTTTTCTTTGTTGTTCTTGACTTTTTTTCCCCCATTGGAGTAGGTACTAGTCTGGAAGACCAAGTAATCAATCTTTCATATAATCAAAGTATACAAGGTTTTTAGTCTTTTAGTGTTAGTTATTCTTCTCTACTCTGCATATTTATGTGCTTTAACAATATTACAATCTCAAGAGGGCTATTCAAGTGTTATCCTTTGTGAAGCAAGCTTTGTGGTCATTTCTTATAGTCATTCATGAAGTGTAATCATAGATTGAATACATATTTTAGGGAAACAAGTGGCATATCTTTGGTTTCATGCATGAAGTGTTATCTTCTTAGAGGAGTTTAGTGGTCTTAATAGTTATAATGAACCAACATAGTGAAGCGTAGTGAGAAGGTTTGGAGTTATATGGTGCATAGGGTATGGTTTATACTCAAGGCTTGTTATGTCTAAACTATTTCTCTTCATTTGTCCTATAATATAACCTCAGGGAACACAACCCTTTTTTTAGTAGAGCCTACATAAGGAGTCATGAATTAGCCCTTAGTCATCCCTACCTGATCATAAGTTCTAGCTTGTTGTTTTGAGTTGACATTACCCAGACTTAGGAGATGAGATTATTTTTAGGGTTTTGGGAGCCTACAGTTTTGAGTCCTAGCAGGATGTAAGAAAAGAGCATACTAAGTTCTTAGAATTATTTTTTATCCTCAATGGAGATGGACAAGACTAGAATCACCAAATTTTATAATACCATGTAATAGTTGTTTATTAGGCAAATCTCCTAGAATTTGATGACAAGATCAAGCCACAAAAACTAATTTGTACATGATAATCAAAGGCTGAAGATATAACACATAACTATTCCATTAGATTGAGTATGAAACTATAAATGTACAAAAGAAGTACAATGACATATAATGGATGAGATAAGATGAAATATGAGAACAAGAGGTTGGTACATATAAGACATGACACAAAGAGATGTGAATGCACAACCAATGTGGGATAAGGGGAAAGTAAACATGTAGTAGAGGTCTCCATCAAACTTGGAAAGTACAAGTCACATGTAATAAATGCATATTACCTCCATGAGTAGATGCCTACTAACGTGCAAGGGAGATATTAGCTAGCCAAATAGATAAGTAAGCTTATCCTATCCTACATGCATACAATCCAATAAAGTAATAAACTAAATGCAAGCAAAACAAAATGCACCAATAGTGTGAAAGGCCAAAATCACATGCCATCGCTCATCCAACACCTATTAGCCTTTAAACAACCACAATTTCATGCCTACAATAGAAAACTATGAGGGTTATCAATCACTATAGTTGATAGTCATTAATTAATTTGGCTAGGTATTGCCATTGATTAATGTCTCAACTTCCAATATATGAGAAACTAGATAGGATTATACCTTTGTTGGCCAAAAATCCTACTAACTTATTTTTCTCCTAATAGTAGTGGACCACCTTAACCCTCTCAAATTTACTTTTCTAGATCAATAATTTTTTTAGTATGGATCTAATTTTCCAGTTAGGGAAGAAGGGTTTATTCAATGCATTCACTATAATTAGTGAATCTCCCTCCACAACAAGATTCTAACATCCTTCAACATACATAACTTTTAAACATACAAGAAGTGCCTCCCATTCTACTTTGTTATTAGTTTTATGGCCTAATTGTCGAGCTCCCCCTAACAAAAAAGAACACTAAGAGTCTCGAAGCACATAATCGACTCTCATTGGACTGAGATTTCCTCACGAAGCACCATCAAAGTTCAATTTACCCTTTGGGGCTTTCCATTTTTCATTTATTTTGCCATTTTTAAGTGCTACTAAGTCATTAATAGGACTAGCAACTATGTAATTACACAATATTAGATATTCAAAATTTGCCATAAATTCAAATGCGTTAAACTTGCTCTAAAGTTTTGTTTAGTAGTTAAAACTAATGCTTACTTTTTCTTTGCATAGAAAGATGGTAGATCAATATACCATACCAACACAAGAAAAATATAATTATGTCAGTTTTTTACTAACTAATATCTTATTTTTAATTCTTTTTATACAAGAAAATATTGTAATAAACAACTACATACAAAAACCATACACAATGCTTTTAGTTCAGGTTCTTTAGGGAATATAAACATTGGAAAAATTAGCAATCCTAAGGATGAAATTCTAATATAGTATTGTATGATTTTGTAATGCTCTTTTTCAGTTGGGAAAGCTAACAAATAATGAAGAGAAAGCTTTCTTAACCATCACCTACTTTAATAGTTAAATGATTTTTTTTTAATTTTAAAATAAAGTTACTACGTAGTAATTTTATGTGAATGTAGTGATTGATAGAATGGTAGGCTCTCTTGTTTGAGAGCAACAAATTACAATTTTAGATCTCACCATTTTAATAGTCAAAAAACTTGAATGAGTTGATAGTTGATATTTAAGTAGAGCAATGAAGGATACATAAATAACAAAGATACTTGATAAAATGGTACTTTCATTATTAAACATCTGTGTTTATCTCTTGCAAAAAGCTAATCTCCCTCACAACAATTGCTTGCATGTAATGCTTTTTAAGACATAATGATCTTTCTAAACAATAGATCTTTGGTTTAAGATCAAGGTTGAAGAACCCAAAAACTAATAATTCAATCTAGTTAGAGATATAAAGGAGCCACAATACATAGCATTGATCCAAATCCTATATATTGTATAAAATTAAATAAAATAATAGTCTAAATTTAACATAAGAAAAATAAACATCATAAAGGAAAAAATAATGACTCGCAGACTGGAAATGTTGTTCTTTATTATATTTCAAAAATAAGAGCCCGGAGTCTCTTTTTGCCTTTGTACAATCTGAGTGAATCAAAAAGTCCTTCCTTTACAAATAAGCCTTGTATATATGGTCTTTTCTTTTTATAACCAACTTGTAACTAAATTTTGAGATTACAATATAGTAACTCTAATAATCATCAAAGCAAATCAAACCTTAAACAATTTTTAGATGAGATGAAGTCTAGTAAAAATACTATACATAATATCACATAAATATGCCATGGGGAAAAAAATAGTTGTACTTTTTCCTTGTGAAATAGTTGGAGATGTTTCCCATGTTAAACGTCCCAACAAATCATGCTCCCTTGATGGAAAATATCAGCTTGCGTTGCACTACACTTCTTAGTTACAACTTACAAGTAAACTTACAAACCCACCCTCACTAAGACATATAGTGAATTAAAATGGAGCTATAAAACCAAAGCAAATAATAGATGAAACCATAAATAATTCACTTAGAATAAAATACTTCATAATGTAAAAGTATCTAGCACTATTGGAATTATAGGGCATTCATTATTCATGTGCTCTAAGCATATGACATCCATCAAAGCAATCTTTCCAGCATCACCAAATCCATCCAAAGTCATAATAATACATGAGTAGAGTGCTCCAATCACATCATGTAATAGATGAGTAGTTGATTTTCTATAATGCCTTGTTGTTTCATGTCTTGCGTGTAAAGAAAGCATTAACAATGTCACTTATATTAGATGAATTGGTTGAAAGGAAGCAAGGTATGCGGAAAACGCTTCCCACACTGATCTACTGAGGAAAGATTTATGCAAATTTTAACTTTTATAGTTACATATTAAGATGCACATTAACATAAAGATAATAACAACATTCAAATGCAAAACTCACAACACAATATATGCATGGGGAAAACCCTTTCAGGTAAAAAACCCCACACTCCAAAGTTGCCCAATATATTATTCAAGAATCAAGAAGATTACAATATACTTGTAGAGCAAGATTTCATAGGAATATAACCAATCATAGATCCAAGAGGTAACTTTACATCTATAAGACTCTTACACACAACCTCCATCTCAAGCTCCTGATAGATAGGAGATACAATATAGTAAACCGTCAACGGTAATTACAAAACTATGAGCCAAAACCACCCAAAAGTGGAGCCCAAATTATCTCCAATCAAAGATGCCTTGTGATGTGCCAAAACACACACCAACATGTGTAACTCTCCCCTTTATAGCTCTTTTAAGTGTCCAACACATTTTTACATTTTCCAAAAACAGGAGGTCTAACTTCCGGAGGCCATAACTTTTGATCCGGGTGTCTGATTGACGAACCGTTTAATGTGTCAGAAAGCTCATAAAGAGATCTATCATGCTATAACCCACTTCATCAATTATGACAATTTCGGGATGTTTAGGGACCTCTAAGTGCCTCAAAACTCAGTTTAAAACTTTTTTGACAGTTTCAAAAAATAGAAACTTTAATATCTCGCAATCCAGATATGATATTGAGTCAAAACTCACCTGATATATTTACTTAGCAGTTTCACACCTTTTAAGAAAAATTTTGGGTCAATTCGAGGTCAAATGTAGAGTTGCTAGAAAAATAGTAAGTCCCACAATTTTTAGCCCTTTTGGAAACTTTGAAAGTTCTAGACCATTCTCCAAGATAAAGAGTATTCAAAAAGACCAAAACTGGGAAGAATAGTAACCTTTCGAAGTTGCAAGGTTGAGACACTTTTCCTAACATTCTCCCACTTGTTGAACACCTTGAAAGAGCAAAGGGAGTATCAACACCATCATTTAATTGCTACGGGCTGAGAGGCCCATAAACTCTGAACACCATTTGAACTTCTTTGTGCTCATAGGCTTTATCAAGGAATCTGCAGCATTCGTCAAAGTGTCAACTTTCTCCAAGTTTATCTTCCCATGCTCTATCATGTCATGAACAAAATGGTACTGGATATCAATATGCTTAGTCCTCGCGTGGAAAGTAGGATTCTTCACCAAACATATGGCACTCTGATTGTCACAACAAATAGTAATCTTCCCTGCATCAAACCCAACATCATAACACAATCTCTTAATCCAAATGGCTTATTTACAAGCATGAGTTGTTGCCATGTACTCAGCTTCAGTAGTGGATAAAGCGACCATAGGTTTCCATTTACTCATCCAAGTAACAGCACCACCAAACATAGTGAACACATAAGCACTGGTGGATCTCCTGCTGTCAATGTCACCTACCCAATCTAAATCCACAAATCCAAAAATACAAAGTGAATGCTAAGGTAACCATGATAACATAAGGAATACTCAGAAGTACCCCATAAATATCTGAACACTCTCTTCACTACATCCCAATGTACCCATCCAGGATTAGCCATAAATTGACTAAGGACTCCCACTACTTGGGCAATGTCTGGTCTACTACAGACCATTGTATACATCAAACTTCCAACCACACTAGCATAAGGAACTATGCTCATATACTCCATCTTAGAAGGAGACTTTGGACAATCTGCAATAGATAACTTTATCCCCATTGTAACAGGAACAGTCAAAGGTCTGCAATCCACCATGTTGAATCTCTCCAACACAATGTTAACATACTTACTCTAGCCTAACCAAAGTTTTCTATTTGCTCTGTCTCTTTTGATCTCCATCCCCAGAATGTATCGAGTTGCCCCTTGATTTTTCATCTCAAACTGTGCTGACAACTGAGACTTCAAATCAGAAATCAAACTTTTACCATTCCCAATGAGTAACATATCATCAACATACAATGTAATAATGAGAATGTGATCATTGTCCAACTTGTAATAAATATAATGATCTGATTTCAATCTTAAAAATCCAATAATCAACACAAAATCAAACTTATGGTACCACATCCTAGGTGACTATTTCAAACCATACAAAGACTTTTTCAACTTGCAAACTAGATTTTCTTTACCTTTCACCACTTAGTGCTCTGGCTGTGAAATATAGATTTCCTCCTCTAAGTCACCATGAAGGAATGTTGTCTTCACATCCATATGTTCCACTTGTAGATCATACGTTGCTGCAAGAGATAACAGAAACCGAATAGATGTCAGCTTTGCAATGGGAGAGAAAATCTCACCATAGTCAATTCCCTCCACCTAAGAATACCCCTTCGCAACCAATCTATCCTTATATTTCTCAGCACTGCCATTTAAACCAAATTTCTTGTTGAACACCCATTTGCATCTAATAGGTTTTTGTCCTTCAGGCAAAGGCACCAAGTCCCAAGTATTATTCTTTTCCAAAGAAGCCATCTCCTCTTCCATGGCCTCCTTCCAGGAACCTACATCTTTCATATCCATAGCCTCTTTCATAGTTCTAGGCTCATCAGTGTTAGAAATCACAACAAAACTACAACTAGAATCATGCAATGAATAACCAAACCTATCAGGTTACCGCCTTATCCATGTGGACCTCCTCAAAGATTAAGGTTGAGGTTCTTCATCTTCTTATGAATTTTCAAAGATACTAGAGCTCTCCTTATTATCAGGTCCAATAGATGTTTTTGGTTCAACTTTCTCAAGGGTGGAAGGAAGATGAACCACATTCTCTTTCTTCTCTTCTTTCTCTAGCTACAAGACAACAGAAGAAGGATTGAGCTCTTTGAAGATCACACTTCTACTATACATAACTCTCTCAGCCACTGGATCCTAAAGCTTGTACCCTTTCACACTGATGTCATAACCGATGAAGATACACTTCACAACCTGGTTCTCCAATTTAGACCTCTTCTCCTTAGGCACATGTGCATATGCCTAACAACCAAATACTTGAATGTGTATCAATGAAGTCTTTTTACCAAACCACACCTCCATACATGTCTTATCAATGAGCATTGATGTAGGAGAATTGTTGACCAGGTAACAAGTGGTAGCAACAGCTTCAGCCCAAAACTTTTGTTCAAGGCTAGCTCCACTTAGCATACTCCTTGCCCTCTCCATCAAAATTCTATTCATCCTCTCTGCAACTCCATTCTACTAAGGGGTATACGGAGTTGTCTTGTGCGTCTCAATCCCCTGTTCTTTACAGAACTTGTCAAATTTGCTAAACAAAACTCACCACCATTGTCAATCCTCGAACACTTAATCTTTCTATCCTTCTGATTCTCTACAAGAGCTTTGAACTCTTTAAATCTACTAAAGACTTTAGATTTGCTTCTAAGGAAATACACCCATGTCCTTCTACTGTAATCATTAATGAATGGAACAAACTAAATAGATTTTGAAATCGAAGGAACATTAACAGGACCAAACACATCTGAATGAATCAAGTTCAACACCTCAGAAGATTTGTGAGAACTGGAATAAAACTAAACACGGTTTTGTTTTCCATAAATGCAATGTTCGCAAAATTTGAACTCAAGATTATAGTCGTTCATACCCTCAACAAGATTTTTATTTTTCAAGGTCCTCAAACCATTTTCACCAATGTGACCAAGCCTTTGGTACCATAACATTGTCTTCTCAGTTGGAAGTTTCATCTCCATAGAATGAGCACCCTTAGGTACCCAGAAAGCACGACCATCAGAAGTAGATGTAACAATCCTCTTCGCTACTGGTTCCAATGGTGAGGATGAAGACTCTGAAGCTCTCTTCTTTGAAACAGAGGCACTATTGCACTGAACCGTGCATGCATCAAGCTGAAACAGAGTGCCAATCTGAACACCCTTAGCCAACACCATAGATCATCTAGTCATCTTGCATCCTCCATTTGAGAAAACAACATGCATACCCACATCATTCAACTTACTTACAGAAAGAAGGTTTTGTGCCAAACTAGGGATATGCAGAACACCATTGATTCCCTTTACTCGTCCATCAGGGAATCGAATCAAGACTCTTCCACGGCCAACAATCTTCAGGTGAGAATCATCACCCAAGTACACCTTTCCCCCATCATATTCTTCATACTTTGAAGACCAACCCCGATGTGAGGTCATGTGAAAAGATGCACTAGAGTCAATAAGCCACACATTCTCAGATACATGTGTTTCCAAGGAAGCAACAAATGATTCTCCTTCATCCTGAGAGGACTTGTCAGAATCTGAATCATAGTTCTTCTTCTTTTTCTTTTTCTCCTCCTTGCACTCCTTGCGGAAGTGACCAAGTTTGCTGCAGTTCCAACACAGAGCCTTAGACTTTCCAAAAGACTTAGATCTCCCACGGGATTTGGATTTTCCTTTTTTGTCCTTCTTCTTATCCTTTTTCTTTCCCTTCACTTTAGATATACCAGGAACCACAAGAGCCTCCTTAGCCAATTCAGAAGACTTTCTCTGCATCTCTTTAGACAACAACAAAGAAACCACTTCATCCATCTTGAAGGTGGTAGTGGTACTCCCAATGGCCATAACAAGGTGGTCCCACGAATCTCATTGTAAGGAACACAGTAATGTCATACATCGATCCTCCTCCTCCATCTTCACACCAATAGAGGTTAACTGGGCAATAAGCATATTGAATGTATTTAGGTGATCAGCGATAGATCCTCCATCTTCCATCCTTAAATAATACAATTTCTTTCATAGGAATAACTTGTTCACCAGGGATTTAGCTTGATAAACATCTCCAAGTTTCTTCCAAAGATCTTTTGCAGTCTTCTCTTCATGGATATTCAAGAGTACTAAATCAGCCAAATAGAGTCTTATCAAACCCTTAGCCTTTCGATCTTTGAGATCCCAGTCTGCTTGAGACATTGCCATTGGTTTTGTACCAGATATGGAATCCCATAAATCCGATCTGCAAGCATGTCCTCCATTTTGAGTTTCCACAACTTGAAATTACTACCATTAAACTTCTCTATCTCAAACCTCCCAGATGTGCTCGCCATCTCTTTCCTGCAACAAAGATTTCAAATTCTTCTGCACAAGCTCCCACTCAAATGAAGATCAGCTCAAAAAAACCCTCTACCCAACAACTAGAACCAAAGGTGATCAGGCTCTCATACCAACTGAAAGGAAGCAAGGTATGCAGAAAATGCTTCCTAAACTAATCTACTGAGGAAAGATTTATGCAAATTTTAACTTTTATAGTTACAGATTAAGATGCACATTAATAGAAAGATAATAACAACATTCAAATGCAAAACTCACAACACAAGATATACGTGGGGAAAACCCTTTCAGGTAAAAAACCCCACACTCCAAAGTCGCCCAATATATTATTCAGGAATCAAGAAGATTACAATATACTTGCAGAGAAAGATTTCATAGGAGTATAACCAACTAGAGATCCATGAGGTAACTCAACATCTATAAGACTCTTACACACAACCTCCATCTCAAGCTCTTAATATATAGGAGATACAATACAGTAAATCGTCAAAGGTAATTACAAAACCATGAGCCAAACCACCCAAAAGTGGTGCCCAAATTATCTCCAATCAAAGATTCCTTGTGATGTGCCAAAACACACACCAACATGTGTAACTCTCCCCTTTACAACTCTTTTAAGTGTCCAACATGTTTTTACATTTCCCAAAAATAGGAGGTCCAAATTCCAAAGGCCATAACTTTTGATCCGGGTGTCCGATTGACGAATTGTTTAGTGCGTCAGAAATATCGTGAAGATATCTATCCCGCTATAACCTACTTCATTGGTTATGAGAAATTTTGGGACGTTTAGGGACCTCTAAATGCCTCAAAATTGAGTTCAAAACTTTTTTCGACAGTTTCAAAAAATAGAAACTTTAATATCTCACAATCCAGATATGATCTTGAGTCGAAACTCACCCAAGATGTTTACTTAGCAATTCCGCACCTTTTGGGAAAAATTTTGGGTCAATCTGAGGTCAAATGTAGATTTACTAAAAATAGTAAGTCCTACCATTTTTAGCCTTTTTGGAAACTTTGAAAGTTCTAGACCATTCTCTAAGATAAAGGGTATTCAAAAAGACCAAAACTTGGAAGAATAGTAACCTTTAGAAGTTGCAAGGTTGAAACATTTTTCCTAACATTGGTCTGCCATGATGGTTGTTACTCAAATTCTAAAGACATGTGGCATGCCACAATATTTTTGACACCTAAATTTAAGATTCATTATTTCATTTGAATAGTTACAAATGTTCTGACGATTATAAAAATTATTATATTAAAAATATCAAATTATATACTTAATTGCAACAAATCTTTGGGGTTTACATAAAATATCATTTTATACTACTAATTTTTTATTTTTATAAATATAATGTGTATTGCCAAATTTTATTAAATTTTTAGAAGTTATTAAGAAAGTTCATATAATAATAGTCTATGGTAAAAAAAGATAAAAATAAATGTTTAATTAAATGTACTAAATGTAACTTTTGTAGCATAAATATGAAATTTAAATTTTTTAGTCAAAACATGTTATTTTGTACCACCAAATTATTGAGTTATGAAAAAAGTCATATAATAATAACATATAAGCTAAATAAAATAATGTATAATTCATGAGAGAGAGAGAAACTGGATAAGAGGGAATTATGCCTTAGGGAGATAGAGAAAGACATGGCTAATGGAAGCTAGGGCATTTTGGATCCTAGGGACTCCAAGCTATCTGTTAATTTTCAAGAATGAAGGTCATGTTTTGATTTTGTGTGATTGTTTAGTCTATGCTTTTTATTTTTTTATCTCAACTTCTTGTAATTTTGTTATCCTCTTGTTGTCCTCCAGTTGTTTACCTAGGGTTTTTGTTGTTGGCCTCTTGCTTGTGTCTTGTTGGGCTCTTTGATTAGTTCTTGTTTGTTGTATCTCTGTAGTTTGACATGTTCCATTACTATTTCTAATTTAACTTTTGTACAAGGGTTCAAACTCTTTCAAAAACCCCCCTTTACCCTCTAAAAAATAAAAATTCATAAGTACAAATTAAAATTTATATGCCCATATGTATGTAGTAAATAAAATAATTCTTAAGAAAAATAAAACTAGCATAGATATTTTAAATACATCTATTTAAAAAGTATCCCTATTTTGAATTTATTATTTAGAATAGATATTAAATTTTTATAATGAATGATGGTTTTTCAAAAATAGAATATAAAACCTACATAAATTATAGAAAAATAAAATAGTTCTTCAAATAAAACAAAATAAAATAATTTTTAGTAAAAATTAAAATTTATGTCTATGTATGTATGTAGTAAATAAAATAACTCTTAACGAAATAAAATAACCCTTAGTAGATAAAATAATTATGTTGTAGTCAGTGTATAATGCCGATTATTATATTTGATAATTTGGGTCCCGAGCATGTCCCTCTGAAGTGATTGTACCATTTCTGATTCACTGTCACTATTGTCATATGAACTTCCATCTTCCTTTGTTTTTCTTTTGCTATGGGAGGACATTTTGTATTTACTTTCTATGTCCATCACCCAACTATAGGCTTCTATGTATGAAGAGGGTGGTACTACCTTCATTTTTTTCTTAAGGATGGAATTAGACCTTCGATGAACTACCTTTTCTTGAGACAGTCAGTAGGTTCTTTTTCTAATTTTACAAGTAGCTCTTTAAGTCTACGGTATAATCTCGTACGTTCTCATGCTTACCTTGCCTGGTATTGTAAATTTTGGCTCCTATTTCATTATCATCTCACAGCAACTTAAACTTTTGTTCAAAGGCCTTCTTTAAACTCTCCCATGTGTTTCGAGAGGCTTCCAGTCAAGTTTGGTATACCAGTCAATTGTTACACCTCACAAGGTGGCTGGAAAAGATCGTAGCCAAATTGCTTTATCATCTTGCCCATTTGTTGTCTAGATTGTCTCACAAGTCTTACAATGCCTGATGAGATCTCTAATCCATTGCCTGTAAACTTGGGTAACTTCTGCTTTTCTCCAATGGGGCTTACCATGGTTTTGTTCTAATGCAAACCTAGCTCCTGGAACCTGCTTGCTGAGGAGTTTTAATTCAACCATTCTGCTATTTCTCTCACACTCTCGACCACATGAGAATCCTCCTCTTCCCACAACTTCAACATTTCGTGTACTTGTTTTGCCTTCAGATTTTCTTTTATACACCCTTGGCTCAGCTTCTTCTCCTTCGATTGACAACCCTGTGATGCCTTGAAGGTTGCTCTCGTATGATTCTATGAAGGATCTGACTCCGACTTCCAACTTTCCTCATCCTGAGAAGGTTGTCTTGACTTTTCAACTTGATCAAAAAGATCAATCCACACATCGTATGGTAGTGGAAGGTGCGTAGATATTTCCTCCCACTCTACGCTTGTGTGATTATTTGTAGCGAAAATCTCTTGACTACGACTTCTACTCAGGCTCGTTCGACTATGACTCCTACTTCGAGATGGACTTTGGCTTCAAACTTCAGTGATCTCTCTTAGCCTTCTTGTGTGTTCTCTTTGTTCACCTAAGAGAGTTTTTACTCTCTTGATACTGACCATGTGGTCTCTTCCCTCCTTTATTGGGCCTAAGGGCATGAATCTCTTATATTGGACCCGATTCCTTTTAAGGCAATGACACTAATGTTTACTTTCCTATCTAATAAATGAATACTTGCAATATTGAATAGAATTAACAAAGCATACTAGATAGAGGAGTAAAAGTATATCTTTATTCACACATGAAATTATTACAGAAGTAGACTAGAGATGGTCAGCCAAGGATCAAATTTGATCCAACTAGATCATACTACTTTCCTTGATGATACAAAGACTATTTAAAGGAATCGATGGTTTCCAAGAGGAACACGACCATCAACTAACCAAATCTAACTCTAACTACCCGAGTGCTTACAAACAATTAATACATAGTCGAATTACATAGTCGGATATGATGAAAGAATTGAAAGAAAAGAAAGAAACTAGAAAAGAATCCACTGAACTTTGGTGTACTGACTACAAAAGTGAAGGTCACACCAAAGGTAAATTGTTTTGTGAGATTTACCAGGTTATGGGTCATTCGATAAAAGAGTGCTTGTATAACTTGAAGACTAGGAGTACACAAGTACTCTTCACACAACGAGAGTAGTCCACTCCATCAAAGCCACATAACACATCTCTAGACATTTATCAAAATCAAAGAGGCAGAGGTTAAAGTCCAATACAGTATGACCCTAGAGGACGTCCGATCATACAGTGTTGATAGTGTAACGAATGGGGACACTTTGCGAGAGACTACCATAACAAGAAGGACAAAGTGTAATTATTGTGCAAATGGTGTGGACCTAAAGACCATGAAGACACTAGATGTTTGAAGAAAAAGGCTAGCATCAACTTGATTTATATTGAAAGGAAAAATGAAGTATTGGTTGTTACTCAAGCCCAAGAAAAGAAGGATGTGTACTTGGACCCACGTACAAAAAAAGAAAGATTTCATGAAGCAAGAGCCAGAATGGAGTAGGCTATGGATAATGAACGATGCCACTCACATGCAAATGCAAGTATGGTAATAAATCAATTACACTCCCAGAAAAATATTGCAAGGCAAGTACTTCAAACTATCCTACCAATTAAAGTATTGGATTTATTACAATGTATTCCGAAACTCTAAAATTCTATTGTCTCGATAAAAAATGAGATGGTGCACACTATGACAAATTTGGAGTTCAACAAGAATGAAGACCCAATAACCAAACCTCTTTTGTTGGGCAACCAAGTGATTGATCCCATGCTATTAACAGTTAGCATGACAAAGAAACCAACGGTGGTAAATATGGAGATCCTTGGAAAGAATCTCACCAATACAATTGTGGATGGCAAGTCTAGTGTGATATACTTTCAGAAGATATATGGAGAAGTTTGGGTAAGCCAACTCCTTTTCCACCAACTTTTCAACTGGTAGGTGCAGACCAACAAAGTATTTGAAAGGAAGCAAGGTATGTGGAATACGCTTCCTACACTGATCTAATGAGGAGAGTTATACAATTTTTTCTCTTTTAACAATTATAGTAATGAGATACACAATACAAAAAGATATAAAATATCAAATGCAAATACAAAATCTCACAACACAAGATATATGTGGAGAAAACCCTTTCGGGTGAAAACTCCACACTCCAAAGCATAGCCCAATCTATTAATCCGTAAATAATGAAGGTTACAATACACTTCCAGAGCTAAGTTCTTATAGGAGTTCACCACTATTGATATTTAGGAGTAATTATGGAAACATAACAATACCTACAAATGAATCATACAAACTACTCCAACAAGAACCTTATTTATAAACAATAACAAGCATGAAGGAAGCTTCTAGAGGAATATACGAGAGGTGGGTGTCCAAATCCACATGGCACACATTGCAACACCTCTTTTGCAACAAATGACACTTGTTCAATATTCCCTTACACCTTTTACAACCCTCCAAACTTGGGTACCCCAAATTTACCTGAAATAGGTATGACAGATGCTCTTACATCGTCATAATATTTGCCATATTTACAGTTGTAAGAGAATCCGTCATAACTGACTAATAATAAATGATTCTATTACAACTTGTCATAGTCAAACTTGGGCATCTAAATATGCCTTATTCAAACATGCAAAGATGCTTTATGATGCATGCCATACCTATCATAAGAATCTTCTATTTTTGTCTCTTACATGTCATAGATTCTGTTATATGTCATAACATCTTACAAATTGCTCAAGATGCTAGCACATGGCAAATCAATGCCACCTCAAATGGGACACCTACATTTCCTCATGTTGACATGTCCATCCAAGTCACCTTCCAAGTGGGATGAAAACTCACCATGCCACCTCACACAAAATGATGAAATAGGATGTGCATAAATAAATACAATATAGGAAAATAATAAATAAATAATTAAATACCAATGCTAGGAATTTGTAAAGGTTGAGACACCTTAATTCCCAACATTCTCCAACTTGTCGAACACCTTTCAAGAGGCAATAGAAAGATAATATTTTTAACTACTAAGAGCTGAGAGGACCATAGACTCTGAACACCATCTGAACTTCTCTGTGCTCACAGGGTTTGTCAGTGAATCTACAACATTCGTCAAAATATCAACTTTCTCAAGTTTCACCTTACCATCTTCCACCATGTCATAGAAAAATGAAACTGAACATCAATATGCTTCATTCTAGCATGCAATGTTGGGTTCTTTGCCAAACAAATACCACTCTGACTGTCACAACAAATAATAATCATCCCTGCATCAAGCCCAACATCTGAACACAATCTCTTAAGCCAAACGGATTCCTTACAAGCATGAGTTGCTGCTATGTACTCTGCTTCTGTAGTGGACAAAGTGACTACAGCTTGCCACTTATTAAACAACTAATAGCACCACCAAACATGGTAAAAACATAACCACTAGTGGATCTTCTGCTGTCAATGTCACCTGCTCCAATCAAAATCCACAAATCCAAAAATACAAATTGAATGTCAAGGTATTATAGGATAACCATGATAACATAGGGAATACTCAGAAGTACCCTACAAATATTTGAACACTCTCTTCACTACATCCCAATGTACCTATCTAGGAGTAGCCATAAACTGACTAAGGATCTCATTGCTTGGGCAATGTCTAGTCTTGTACAGACCATAGCATACATCAAGATGCCAACAACACTAGCATAAGGAACTCTAGTCATGTCCTCCATCTCAATAGGAGACTTTGGACAATCCTACACAAATAACTTTGTCCCTAACATAATAGGAACAACCAATGGTCTACAAGTTTCCATAATGAATCTCTCCAACACAGTATTCACATACTTACTTTGGTTCACCTAAAGTTTTCTATTTGCCCTGTCTCTTCTAATTTCCATTTCTAGAATGTACCTAGTTGCCCCTAAATCTTTCATTTCAAACTGTGTTGAAAGCTGAGTATTCAAATCAGAGAAACTTTTGTATCATTCTCAATGAACAACATATCATCAACATATAAGGCAATAATGAGAATGTGATCATTATCCATCTTATAATAAACACAATGATTCGATTTCGATCTTAGAAATCCCAAACTCAACACAGAGTGATGCAGAGGCATCCACACTATAACCTTCGCATACAGCATGGATGTCTGCAGCCCATCATCATCATCATATTCATCCTCATCATCATCATATTTGACTTCACTATCAGCATCATCATCATATTTCACCTGCCGACCGATATCCTCCTGCAGACAAGCCTTCGCACTTTCGCCTGTCAACAGCATCACCTTACTCGATTATCGGCAGCATCATCATGTTCGACCAGCGCGAACATCCTCCTGACGTCCACTGTTCACTTCAGCGACAACTTCCGTCTTCTCTTCCTTCAGCATCATGATATTCAACATCATGATATTCAACAGGATAACGAACATCCAGTTCTTCCCATTTATCCTGATGATGACAAACCTTAACTTCTCGCACCTTTCCTCGATGCTTGCGTCACCCGATATCCTGATGACGTAGATCCTGATGACGATGACGTCACCCGCAACTTCTCAATATCCTGCCGCTCCGAAATGTCCTGATGACGTATATCATGATGATGATGACATCATATCCTGCGGTTGGCCAAACTTAGTCTTTTTCGGCCCGCAATCAACTTGATCAACCCGATCTTCAACCTGATGCCGATCCGCTCCTCCTCGGCCCTCCTGATGATGATCACCCCGACGCACTTGCACTTCATGCAATCGACAACATCATGCTCTCCTCCACTTATCCGGATGACGATGTCCGAACTGACTGCAGGATATTCACCCAGATATCCTGATGATGCCGTTTTGACGAACTTCTTCACTTAGCGAAATTTCACTTCGCCGATCCTCCAGGGATGACCCGATCCACTCTCAGGGTGATCTTCGACACTCTATCTTATCAGCTCGACCTAGCACATACCCATGCTAGGGTCTTCAACATCTTTCGATGGCGAACCTGCACACCTGCATGCGAACAGAAAACAAACTACAACCTAACCTACTGTACATTGTCATTCCACCGATCAGACGGATCAACCGGTGGAATGGATCAGTAAATCCATGAAACCACTCAAACCAGCAAATTGATTTAACAATGGAATCCAACCAGAGCAAGAACACAAATAGGATCTCTTTATTTGACTTCAAAAGATGCAATACAATGATCAATCTCTCTCTCAGTCTCATTCTCTGCAACCTAGCTCGATCGATGATATCTATCTGTATATGTCTATGCAATATCAACCGATCCTCATGTTTATAAAGATTATCCTACGAGTACTACTGACCCGACTCCAAGCGGCTGGGAACTCTCCAGGTGGCTGGGAGATCCAACCGGACCCTACAGCATGACAGCTGTTATAACAAACTTAACTAAAAATAGCAAAAGCCTGGTCAGCATGATCTTATCATGATCAGCATGACCTTATTACATGCATTTGGTCTAACAGACCTTCTTGGAAACACAAACAAGACCTAAAACTACTAACTGCCTCATGAAGGCCAGCTGTCAGGTAGGTGCTCCTGCACCATACTCCCCAACAGAAAAGAACTCATGTCCCATGAGTTTAGTATGTGGAAGTCCTCCACCTTTACACTTTGCCTTGTCAATAGTCTGACCTGCTCCAGCTTTATCCTCTACTGTCTCTTGGCTTCTCCAAGACTCCTGAACTGTAACTTGCTTTCTGGCAAGTAAATCTGCATGCCTGTCAATGTAGGTCCTTCTCAGGTTGTCTCTGTGTTTGTCAGGTTGTCTGACCAGAACCTCTGTCTGAACTGCCTCTTGAACTGCTGAAATGTTCAACTCTGTCTTCCTGTCAATCTTTATAGGACAAGCAATAGTCCCAACTATGACAACATCCTTGTCATTCTTCTCAACTGGTTGCTGTTTGCAAACCTGTTTCTGCACCTGCTGCGGACCTCTGTCAGTCACAACTGAAACTTTCTTCAGCTTGTTGTCTGTAACAACTTCTTTCCCTGCAGTATCCTTATCTGCCTTTATGCCTGCTCCTCTAGGCATCTGCACAAATTCCTTCTTTCCCATTAAAATGATTTGGGCTGCCTTCTGTACTGCAGCTTTTGCCTGTAATGGCATCAACTTAATAATCTTCCCATCCTTCTTGATGGTATAGGTATTAGCATACCCATCATACAGTACCCTTCTGTCAAATTGCCATGGTCTACCCAACAGTAGGTGACAACATTCCATAGGCAATATGTCACACAAAATTCTATCCTGATATGCTCCAATCTGGAAATCCACATATGCCTGTTCAGAGACAAAAAGTGATTGACTATCACTCACCCAAGATGCCTTGTAAGGGTGTGGATGTGGAATCCTTTCCAAATGCAGTTTATCCACCATTTCCTGAGATACCATGTTGTCTGTTGAACCAGTGTCAATGACAACCTTACATACTTTACCTTTACTCTTGCATGTGGTCTTGAAAAGAGCTCTTCTTTGCATCATATCCTTTGATGCCTGCAAACTAATTCTCCTTAACATCAATGATTCTCCACTCTCTGGATATCCACAATTCTCAGGATCTCTGTTTGAACTCTGTGCACTTTCTTCTACTTTCTCTTCTTGTACCAGTTGTACCCTCTTGTCACTAGTTCTATCATTTCTGGATGATGAACCTTTGTTTTCTGGACATTTGAAAGATGGATGACCAAACTCTCCACAGGTGTAACATTTTCCTGAAAATGTAGTAGAACCTCTACCACCTCCAAATCTTCCTCTATTACCTTTCCATCCACCTCTGAAATCAGACTGTCCCTGTCCTTTACCAGTGTCTTCTTGACCCTCATTGGTTTGCTTTTGTGCAGGGGCTGCTCCTCTTCCCCTATGGTTTCCTCTTCCTCTCATGGACTTATCATGTCCTCTATTCATCTTTTCTTCAATCCTGATTGCCATTTGATAACAATCCTCCACATTCTTAGGGTTAGCTAACACTAACTCATCCTGTATGTTAAATCTCAAACCAGCCAAGTACCTAGCCACCTTTTCTACCTCATTCTCATGATGACCAGATCTCATACTTAACAGATAAAATTCCTCAGTATATGCTTTCACATCCCTATCTTTCTGCTTTAAAAATTGCAGCTTCTTAAACATCTGGATTTCATAGTCCCTTGGCAAGAATTTACCCTTGATCCTTGCTACCATCTTATCCCATGAAGTGATCTTTGACTTCCCTTGTTTCCTTCTCTCAGATTGTACATAATCCCACCATACCAAAGCATGACCTCCTAACTTGGTCTTTGCAATCTTTACCTTCTGATCCTCAGCAACATCTTCACATTCAAAGTGATTATCCAGTGCAGCAATCCAATCCAACAACTCATCTTCATTCAAGCTTCCAGTATACTTCGTAACATCAACCTTTACCTTAGGTTTTTCATTCTGTACTGCCTTTAACAGTTTTGCCAATCTCTGGTCTTCAGCATCCAGATCTTCAGCTACCTCTTCATACTCTTCAACAGTATCTTCATCTTCTTCAGACTCACTGTCTTCCACTTCCCTCTTTTTGTTCTTTTCCAGGGCTGTCAGCCTGGCTTGAAGTGCTTCAGCAAGCTCCTTCATCTTCCTCATCTCTCTAGCATGTTTTTCCTTCATCTCCTGCAATTCCCTTGCAGTACCACTACCTTTTGGAGGCATTTTGTCAACCTCTCAATCAACACACAACACACAATCAGCTCTACCTCTGCCCTTTCGGTGACAGAATCAACACACAACAGCCCAGACCTTTTGCTGAGCTCTGATACCACTATGATGCAGAGGCATCCACACTATAACCTTCGCATACAGCATGGATGTCTGCAGCCCATCATCATCATCATATTCATCCTCATCATCATCATATTTGACTTCACTATCAGCATCATCATCATATTTCACCTGCCGACCGATATCCTCCTGCAGACAAGCCTTCGCACTTTCGCCTGTCAACAGCATCACCTTACTCGATTATCGGCAGCATCATCATGTTCGACCAGCGCGAACATCCTCCTGACGTCCACTGTTCACTTCAGCGACAACTTCCGTCTTCTCTTCCTTCAGCATCATGATATTCAACATCATGATATTCAACAGGATAACGAACATCCGGTTCTTCCCATTTATCCTGATGATGACAAACCTTAACTTCTCGCACCTTTCCTCGATGCTTGCGTCACCCGATATCCTGATGACGTAGATCCTGATGACGATGACGTCACCCGCAGCTTCTCAATATCCTGCCGCTCCGAAATGTCCTGATGACGTATATCATGATGATGATGACGTCATATCCTGCGGTTGGCCAAACTTAGTCTTTTTCGGCCCGCGATCAACTTGATCAACCCGATCTTCAACCTGATGCCGATCCGCTCCTCCTCGGCCCTCCTGATGATGATCACCCCGACGCACTTGCACTTCATGCAATCGACAACATCATGCTCTCCTCCACTTATCCGGATGACGATGTCCGAACTGACTGCAGGATATTCACCCAGATATCCTGATGATGCCGTTTTGACGAACTTCTTCACTTAGCGAAATTTCACTTCGCCGATCCTCCAGGGATGACCTGATCCACTCTCAGGGTGATCTTTGACACTCTATCTTATCAGCTCGACCTAGCACATACCCATGCTAGGGTCTTCAACATCTTTCGACGGCGAACCTGCACACCTGCATGCGAACAGAAAACAAACTACAACCTAACCTACTGTACATTGCCATTCCACCGATCAGACGGATCAACCGGTGGAATGGATCAGTAAATCCATGAAACCACTCAAACCAGCAAATCGATTTAACAATGGAATCCAACCAGAGCAAGAACACAAACAGGATCTCTTTATTTGACTTCAAAAGATGCAATACAATGATCAATCTCTCTCTCAGTCTCACTCTCTGCAACCTAGCTCGATCGATGATATCTATCTGTATATGTCTATGCAATATCGACCGATCCTCATGTTTATAAAGATTATCCTACGAGTACTACTGACCCGACTCCAAGCGGCTGGGAACTCTCCAGGCGGCTGGGAGATCCAACCGGACCCTACAGCATGACAGCTGTTATAACAAACTTAACTAAAAATAGCAAAAGCCTGGTCAGCATGATCTTATCATGATCAGCATGACCTTATTACATGCATTTGGTCTAACAGACCTTCTTGGAAACACAAACAAGACCTAAAACTACTAACTGCCTCATGAAGGCCAGCTGTCAGGTAGGTGCTCCTGCACCACAGAGGCATTAAACTTTTGGTACCACATCCTAGGAGACTGTTTTAAACCATATAAAGACTTTTTCAAGTTGCAAACCAAATTTTCTTTACCTCTCACAATATAGTGCTCAGGTTGTGACATATAAATCTCCTCCAAATCACCATGAAGGAAAGTTGTCTTCACATCCATCTATTCAACTTCTAAATCATATGCAACAATAATTGAACAAGAATCTAATAGATGTCAACTTTGCAATGGGAGAGAAAATCTCACCATAATCTATTCCCTCAACTTGGGAATACCCCTTCACAACCAACCTTGCCTTATACTTCTCAACACTGTCATTTGAACCAAATTTCTTCTTGAACACCCATTTGCATCCAATGGGTTTATGTCATGTTATTTTTCTTCAATGTAGCCATCTCTTCTTCCATGGCCTCTTTCCAAGATCTGCATCACTCATACCCATATCCTCTCTTATGTCCCAGGCTCATCAGTGTTAGAAATCAAAGAAAAATACAACTAGAATCATGTAATGAAAATCCAAACCTATCAAGTTGTTGCCTTATCTGTGTGGACCTCTTTAAAAGCTGAGGTTGAGGTTCTTCTTATGAACTTTCAGAGCTACTAGAGCTCTCCTCATGATCAGATCCAATAGGTGTTTCCAGTTCAACTTTCTTAAAGGGGTCAAAGGAAGTTGAACCACATCCTTTCTTCTCTTCTTTTTTTGGCTGCTGAACAACAGAAGAAAGATTGAGTTCTCTAAAGATCACACTTCTACTATATAGAACCCTTTCAACCATTGGATCCCAAAGATTGTATCCTTTCATACCGAAACCATAACTAATGATGATACACTTTACTACCTTGTTCTCCAACTTAGACCTCTTCTCCCTAGGTACATGTGCATATGTCTCACAACTAAATACATGAAGATGTCTCAATAAGGGCTTTTTACCTGACCACACCTCCATATGTCTTCTCAACAAGCGTTGAAGTAGGAGACCTAATAACCAAGTAGCAAGTGCTAACAATAGCTTCGGCCCAAATTTTTTGTTCAAGACCAGCTCCACTAAGCATACTCCTAGCCCTCTCCATCAATGTCATGTTCATCCTCTCTACAACCTCATTCTACTGAGGGGTATACAGAGTTGTCTTGTGCCTCTCAATCCCATGTTCTTTACAAAACTTGTCAAAATCTGTTGAACAAAAATCACTGCCATTGTCAGTCCTCAAACACTTAATCTTATTATCCATTTGATTCTCTACAAGAGCCTTAAACTCTTTGAACCAACTAAAGAATTCAAATTTGCTTTTAAGGAAATAGGCTCATTTCCTTCTACTATAATTATCTATGAAAGATACAAAGTAAACAGGTTTTGAAATTGGAGGAACATTCATAGTACCAAAAACATCAGAATGTATCAAGTCCAACACCTTAGAAGATTTATGAGAACTAGAATAAAACTAAACATAGTTTTATTTTCCATAAATGTAATGTTCGCAAAAATAGAACTCAAGATTACAATCATTCATCTCCTCAACAAGATTTTTATTTTGTAGGGATCTAAGACCCTTCTCACCAATGTGACCAAGTCTTTGATACCATAACATCATCTTAGCTGGAAGTTTCATCTCCATAGAATGAGAACCCTTAGGTAACCAAAAAGAATGACCATCGAAAGTAGATGCAATAGTCCTCTTTGCTACTAGTTTCAATGGTAAGTATGAAGACTCTGGAGTTCTCTTCTTTGAAACTAAAGAACTATTGCACTGAACAGTGCATGCATCAAGCTTGAATAGAGTGCCAATCTGAACACCCTTATCTAGCACCATAGCTCCTCTACTCATCTTGCATCCTCCATTTGAGAAAACAACCTATACACCCACATCATTCAACTTACTTACAAACAACAGGTTCCGTGACAAACCAAGGATATGCAGAACACCATTGATTCCCTTCACTCATCCATTAGGGAATCAAAGCAAGACTCTTTTACAACCAACAATCTTCAAGTGAGAGTCATCACCCAAGTACACCTTCCCACTGTCATATTCTTCATACTTAATGAACCAGCCCTTATGTGAGGTCATGTGAAAAGATGCACCAGAGTCAATAAGCCACACATTCTTAGATGCATATGTTGCTAAGGCAACGACAAATACTTCTCCATCAGAATCCAAATCATAGTTATTATTTTTCTTCTTCTCCTCCTCCTTGCACTCCTTGTGGAAATGCTCAGGTTTCCTATAGTTCCAACACAATGCCTTGGACTTTCCAGGAGACTTAGATATCCCATGGGCTTTGGATCTTGACTTCTCTTGCTTCTTGTCCTTCTTTTTCCCTTTCTCTTTAGATCTACCATGAATCACAAGAGCCTCTTAGCCATTTCAGAAGATTTTCTCCACATCTCTTCAGACAATAACGATGCAACCACTTCATCCATATTGAAGGTGGTAGTGGTACTCCCAATGGCTATAACAAGGTAGTCCCACAAATCTGACAAAGAACATAGCAAAATCATATATTGATCCTCCTCCTCCATTTTCACACCAATGGAGCTCAACTGGGCAACAAGCATGTTAAAACTACTTAGGTGATCTGTGACAGATCCTCCATCTTCCATCCTTAGAGAGTATAACTTCTTCCTCAAGTACAACTTATTTACCAGGGATTTAGCTTGATAAATCTGACCAAGTTTAGTCCACATATTTTTTGTTATAGTCTCTTCATGGACATTTAGTAACACGGAGACAACCAAACAGAGTCTCACAAGACCCTTAGCCTTTTGATCCATCAGATCTCAATCTTCTTGTTTCATGCCCGATGGCATCTTTCCAAATATAGCAGTCCACAGGTGTCTATCAACCAACATGTCTTCCATCTTGAGTTTCCACAGCTCAAAGTTGCCTCCATTAAACTTTTCCATTTCTATCCTCCCAGATGTGCTCACCATCTCTTTCCAGCAACAAAGATTTCAAAAATCCTCTGCACAATCTCCCACTCAAATGAAGATTAGTTCAAAAAACCCTCTACCAAACAACTAGAACCAAAGTTGATCAGACTCTGATACCAATTAAAAGGAAGCAAGGTACACGGAATACGCTTCCTACACCAATCTAATGAAGAGAGTTGTGCAAACTTTTATCTTTTAACAATCACAATAATGAGATACACAATACAGAAAGATATAAAATATCAAATGCAAATACAAAAGCTCACAACACAAGATATATGTGGGGAAAACCGTTTCAGGTGAAAGTCCCCAAACTCCAAAGCACAACCCAATGTATTAATCCGTAAACAATGAAGGTTATAATACACTTCCAGAGCTAAGATCTTACATGTGTTCATCATTGTTGATATTCAAGAGTAATTCCAACAGCATAATAGTACCTACAAATGAACCATACAAACTACTCCAACAAGCACCTTATTTATAGACAATAACAAACATGAAGGAAGCTTCTAGAGGAAGATACAAGAGGTGGGAATCCAAATCCACATGGAACACATTCTAACACCTATTTTGCAGAAAATGACACTTGTGCAATATTCCCTTACACCTCTTACAAACCTCCAAACTTGGGTGCCTCAAATTTACCCAAAATAGGTATGACAGATGCTTTTACACTGTCATAAAATCTATCATATATGACAACACTTACAGTTGTAAGATAATCCATCATAACTAACTAATAATAAATGATTCTCTTACAACTTGTCATAGTCAAACTTGGGCACCTAAATATGCCTTATTCAAACATGCAAAGATGATTTATAATGCATGTCATATCTATCATAAGAATCTTCTATAAATTCAACTCTTACATGTCATAGATTCTGCCATATGTCATAACCTCTTACACATTGCTTAAGATGCCGACACATGGAAAATTAATGCCACCTCAAATGGGGTGCTTACATTTCCTCATGTTGACATGTCCATCCAAGTGGGATGATAACTCACCATGCCACCTCACACTAAATGATGAAATAGGATGTGCATAAATAAATACAATATAGTTAAACAATAAATAAATAATTAAATACCAATGCTAGGAATTTACAAAGGTTAAGACATCATAATTCCCAACAGTATTAAGGTACTTGTTGTTTTAATGGGCTAAAAGGCAATTATCAGAACCTAAGTATTTCTGCTAAATTATGTGGTCATTTCATTACAAAAGAAAGCATACAATGCATTGTTGGGTCAGGTTTGGTTGGTAGCAGCCATAGTTGATCATAATTCAAAACGAAACACAATCTCCATTGAGAGTAAGGGCTAGAAGTATATAATTAATTTAAAAAATCAAGTAGTTAGTGAGGAAGCAACTTCCTCCGATTCGTCAAATTCAGACTTCAAAGAAGAATGGACAGCGAAGCATGATTTGGGTCCGATGGAGCCAAATGATGAAGGTATTCTGGAATTACAATCATGCTCGAAGGATGAAGCAAATTCCCTTCATGGCCTATCTCATTGGCAAATGAAGGACTATGAAGCATTTTTGTTGGCTTGTAATTTTATTGAAGTTACGGCGATCGGTGAAGAGCAGTGTCTAAAGAAGATTTTGAAAAGTTGGACAATCGATGTGTGTTGGGCGCATCACACGGTTCACAAAAGACATCAGCTCTGATTTTAACAAAGGCACCCAACTTTACGGATGACTGGAGAATTCATGATACATCTTAGAGTAATAATATTCAAATATTTAATTTAGAACTTACGGATACTTGTCGTACAATCAAATCAACTTCACAACAAAATTCTGAAAGAGGGAAAAATATTGTATAGGAAAATTATGGAGAAGGGAAAAATATTGTAGGACGGGAAATTTTTGCAGTCGATGCAACAAATAATAGGTGAACCCCGTCGGAGAAAAATAAAAAATATCGCTTTAGTTTGCGTTGGGTAGAAAAGCCAAAAATTAAAAAATTGAATAGTAAATATTTTTTCAAAAGAGCAAAAGAGAAAAAAATTAAAATTATTAGGTGGGCCCCAACTGTACGGCAGACCCTAAAGCAAGTAAAATTTATAATGTACAAAACAATTAAATTTTTTAATAAGCTACCCATACGTAAATTAAAAAATTTCAAACTCCAAACTCAACCGTACGACCCAGGAAAACAATAACCTTTTAGTTTTTATTATCGCCATCTCCACCTTCCTTCCATTGTACGGTCAAAGCTTCCAACCTCATCCATCGTATGATAGACATCCAATTTTTTTTCAACATATAGACCAATCATACTTTATTGGCCATATGACTTCATTTCCCCCAAACAGTGTTGTCCAATTTCCCTCTCATGCTATCGTACAATATTCCTAGGAAAGAAAATTTCTATTCCCAGCAAAGAATGCCAATATTTCTACCATACAGTTTATTTTATCCTTTCCACCATACGGTCAAGTGTAGTCCCATCTTTTGTTCTTCATTTTTACTATACAAGGTGCTTATTTCTTCTTTGTTGTCATATGACCTTTCCCAAGCTTGTATCATATGGTTATCTATTTCTCTGACATATGACTTCCCTTTCTACTGCTACCATATGAGTATTACCTTTTGTTGGTATATGCTTTCATGTTGTTGTCGTCTATTCTCCTTTGACCATGCACTTTTATTCAAATCTTACCGGTATTCTTCTTTGTCGTACGACCAAGCTTGAAATTTCTTCAGCATCATACGGTCTCCAACTATTACAGTTTCCTTCAGCTATTATGGTGACAAAACATCCTTTATTGCTAGTCATACAAGGTTCATGTATACTTTTTCTATAGTCAACAGGATGGTATTGGAGAGAAAAATGGCATGCACCATGAATGTTTGCATGGTTTTGAAGATCTTCATTTGGGATTGGTTGTGGGGGCTCCGCCCCTCAACATTGTAAATGTGGTATGGGCACTGCCCTTGGATTCCACGAGGGGCATTGCCCCTCAACCCCCATCAAACTCATTGTTGAGGTTTAGGATTTAAATGATTCAGTTGTACAAATTTTGCTAAGTAATCTTTCTACAATAATCATTAGCTTTTTTCATATACTAGACCACCTTCTCTCATTAGCTCTTCCAAGAAGAAATGGAGAATCATTCTTTTTGGTTGGTGAATTAAATGACTATACATCCATGGCATATGGGGACACCAAATAATTTTTTCATGCTTCTAAGATGCTTGCAGTAATATCTAGGTTCAGTAATTGATGGGGTACAACATTCTTAGCTTTTAGTGTGCAATCAAATTGGGTTCTTTGGTTGGTTGGTCTTCACCATTCTCCATCTACTGGCAGGTATTTGGGATGTGTTGGTTCTACTTCTACTCTACTTGTACTTCCAAGTTTTCCTCTAGGTTCTTCAGCGTTGTTGTTAGTTTGGTAGAGCTTACTTGATGTCACTTGATACTACATGGTTTTTTGTCGTCTAGAAGATGACTTTTTATTTTGGAGGGATGATGTAGTCAGTGTATAATGTTGATTATTATATTTGATAATTTGGGTTATCAGACTATGTAATCCAACTATGTATTAATTGTTTGTCAGCTCTTGGGTAGTTAGAGTTAGTTAGAGATGGTTAGTTGATGGTTGTGTTCCTCTTGGCAACTGTCAGGACCTTTAAATAGCCTTTGTATCATCAAGGAAAGTAGTATGATCTAGTCGGATCGACTCTAATCCTTGGCAGACCATCTCTAGTCTACTTCTATAATAATTTCATGTGCAAATAGAGATATACTTTTACTCCTCTATCTGGTATGCATTTTTAATTCTATTCATTACTGCAAGGAATCATTTATTAGATAGGCGATTAAACATATGTCTTATTTTATCTATCTATTTACATATTTACTTTTTCATGTGTAATATTAATAATTTAAATAGATATTAAAATTTAATATTTATATAAAAAATAAAAAATATATTTTAGTTTGTCAAGAGAATTGAGGTCGTGGGGACTACACCCTTTATACTAAAAGAGATTACAAAATTCTGCCTTTGGGAAGGCAACAATTTCAACTTCATTACATGCATATACCATACCATACTTTGTGCTAGCCTAGAGGGCTATACATATCAAAAAGCCCAGATTAAGTCTAAACTATCTAGGAAATAGTCATATTTCATTCTAAAGGGCTAAACTTTGTAAAATGTACTATTTCGTTTAAAGACCTATAACATTGTTGTTAATCTAGTCATGACTCGCCTTCTTCTACAAATTCTTCAGCAAAGGTGAATTCCTATCTAACCTCCTTTGATGTTGAAATTCTTGTAATTTGTTTGAGAAACATCACCACTTTCCCAACCTTCTTCCTTTGTTGCAATTTATTTTTTCAAATGCCAAGATTATGAATAGCCACCATGGCCTTATTACTAGCCCTTTGTGGATTATGACAATGCCATTTATTAGTGGAGATCTTACTTCAATCATCACTTCCTGTAATATCATATCTAAACCTCCCAACAAATGGTTCTTTACCAAATGAGAAACCAATTTCCTAATTACTTCTTTGTCCTCTTTCAAATCTAATAGCACTCTAATGAACATTGATGCTACATCTGAATTCACTTTATATTTGTGATCGACCAACAATAATTCATCACCCAACGACCATTTATGGTGAAAATGGTAATATCTGCTTTAAATTTGAAGATTCTTTTGATTATCGTCTCTGATATAGCACCTAAGAATGTCATTGGGTGTTGTGATGACATGAGACGAACAATGGCATCCATCAATTTGAAAGAAAATGCATAAAAGGAAAGCATATAGTTTGATGATCTTATTGAGATATTCACACATGTTTATCCTTTGATGGTTATTATGCCATGGTCCTTCACCTCCCTCGGTCATTATTTCCCAACACAATCTTTCCTTGAAAGCCACAGTAGCACAAAATGATTATCTTGCTTATTATGCAATCATTATTAGTTATCCCTTCATCTACGTCTAAGGATTGCTTTGTTGTGATTGATCTAAATCAAACTTGTTTCCAAATCCTTCCCATGTTTTTTCTTTTAAACTTATGGCACAATTCACCTCATTATCAATTGCATATTTGGCTAGGAAATCTACCTCATGATTTGCTTCTCTATATACATGTTGTATTGAATAGTCTGCTAAGGTTTCAAGGATAGGCTAGACAACCTTTAGTATGTTTGTGAGTTTCTAATTAGGTTATTCTTTTTTACTTATTGTATTTATGATTACTTACGAGTCTTCTTCAATTTGAGTTTGTCTGATCTTGTATTAATTGTAAACTTCTAGGCTGAATTGGAGAGCCTATGCTTTTTCCTCATTGTTTGATCTATGCTTTATTTTTTTGATCCTGCATATATTAATTTCCCTTACTCATTGCACATAATGAGTTACTCTATCAAAGTTTAATTTATCTAAAAAGTGTTAAGAGATTTGTAGGTGTTTATCTATCTTAAATAACAAATTTAAAATAAAATATCTTTTTGCATCTTTTAATAAATGTACTCAATATGTCTATGCTAGTTTTACTATACAACTATTTTATTTATGACATGTTTTATTTACTTTTGAGTTGTTTTAAATTTTTTATGTCTTTGTACTTAAAAAATGAATGTTCTACTTAAATGATTTTTATTAACACACCATTATATTCCACCCTTACTCACATGTAATAAATTTTAAATAAATAAATAGTATAGATATCTTAAATAGTAGAGATATTAGTCTTCACGCGCCTATATTAAATTTATGACATAAGTTAGATAGCCAATAAATGTATTTAAGATATCTATACTAGTTTATCTACAATTTTAATAAATTATTTACTCCATATTTTAAATACATAACCATATCAATAGTGCCAAAGTTTTATAAAAACAATTATTTTAAATGTTATTTTGTTTTTAACTTTTCTAGTTTTAGTGGAAACAAAATAAATTATTTGCTATATATCTTAACTACATAGTTATTTTTTTATGGGTTAATTTGGCTTAAGGTGTCCATACCCTTGTATTAATTGTAGGAAAAAATGTTTGTGTGAGGCCCATTCCTCCATGTGACTACATCTATATTTGGATAAGTATGCTTTGTTTATGATTTCTCATAGATTTTGTTCATTTGTATGGATACGTTCATTGTTGTGTTTTTCCCCCAATGCACCTAAGCCTTATCCTAAGAGAGGATTAAGGTCTTCATGTATTTGGTGTTGTGCTATGAATGTGTTTAATCAAATTATCCTAAGAGAGGATTAAGGTCTTATGTGTTTGGTGTTGTGGTATGAATGTATTTAATCAAAATTTTAATTATATTTCTTTTATTTGTGTGGGATGTGATTATTTGTCTTTTATAACCTAAGGATAGGACCCTTTTAAGAGTGTTTTAAACATATTTTTAAAATGTTTAAGGGTGGAAAAAATACGAAGAAAAGAAGTGAGAAAATTAGAGAAGGAAAATGTAACCCTAGTTTTTTTATTCCTCTCTATTTATTTCCTTTTGAAAATAATTTGGAATTTGGTCTTTCATTATCATTAGAGAAGATTTTCATTTTAGGAAGGAAGGGTTTGAAGGATTGGAAAAAAAAATCAGCAACAAATTTGGTTAGCAAGGCTTCCTCTAATTTGGTGGAAGCCAGAGGTAAGTTTCCATACCTGTAAAGTACTGAAATTCCACATACATACATAAATAACTGAAGTAAGGCTAAATTAACAGTAAGTAGAGTAGCTACAACTACATTATCAAGTAAAAGATATAGAATTAACATCTATTGTCCATGCAAGATTCCATTCATAAATTTGATATACAATCATGATACAAGTCATCTTTCTGAAGTACAATTACAGAGCTTTCTGAAATTACAACATATACAAGTTTTGATAATGCCTTTATGCCTTACATAACATTTTGAGTTCAATGAAGAAGTACAACTATCTACAAGATCAAGTAAATCCAATGCAATCAGTCCTCAATCACCATTGACCATCTGGCCATCTGTTGCGTCGAAGGACACGAACATGGTTCAAGCATTTTTCCACCCAACCACGAAGCTTGCGCTTCCTCAGTATTCCTCAAACTAAGAAATGCCTGACCCTGCTCGAAGGGCCTAGCAACTTGTAAACAAGCAACAAGGTGGAATCTGGTGCATGTCTATTAACCTACATGCATCCCTAACTTGAATGCAACATCACATTAACAGGATATGGCAGGGAAAATAAACGCATAAACTAGGAAAACAAACCATCTATTTCAATGGTACACACGTCTATTTCAACATTAAAATGACTTTGGCCAAAGTATTATCTAATTAATGGTGTGTAAGTTTTGAAAAGAAAACCTACTTCCCTGTTCCCCCATATTCGGCACCTGTCTCGGAAGGCAATCTTTCCAAAAAAGCATATAAATACAGTAGATAAGAAAAATAAGTCAATCACTTTCAAGGTACAATTTACGGAAGATAAAACTCTTTTCAAACATAATTTATGGCAAAATAATCTTATTTTACGCAAGCATGAGTACAAGAATTATAATTTCATTTAGGATTACAACCTTTGTTTCATGTGTAGCTAGTTTCCTGTGCATGTAGCACAGTGTGAATTAATACAATTGTATATGATAATTTCATGAATTCAATTCGTAATTTTGTTGTTGTAGTTTAGATTTCGGTCATGAGGTAAAAATAGATATTCCAACTTATATTTTATCTAAAATAAAATATTATATGTATTTCAATAAGTTAAAATAACACTATGATTCTATTTGTAATAATAACCCATACTCATGTATTTTTATATAAAATAATTAGAAGTCTACTTAAAAGTTATCATGCAAAAATTATTTAATAATATAAATATAATTCCGGGAAAGGAGCCAAATCGAATATGCATGCATTTAAAATAAGAACTAGACACCGACTTTCTTCTAGACCTGACCCAAAGATTGCTTGATTTCTTCTAAATCTTTTGACTTATCCTTAGGACATTCTTTCAGGGAACCAATAAGAGTATGATAGATGAGATTACAATGTTCAAAATACATGACTAGATAGTTACAGTGTATGCCATATAGCAAGGAGAAAAGAAGCTTAAAGGTTAGAAATTGTCGTTCAATATAGATCATGTTGTTTACATAGAGAGAAAGCAAATTTTTATAAGTTAAAAACCAGCATAGCGGTCAAGATCAACAGGAGGTCGTTTAAGCGTTTTGAGAGGTCGATTTAAAAGGTAGTTACAGGCCATAAAGGGGCCGATTAGCATTAGGAGACTACAGATTTAAAACAAAAGAGAGTGTCAGGTTAAAAGGCACGTAGGCCAAATACAGAAGATCCTGACCAGGCCGGTCAACATTCAGGCAACAGTATGTGCATTGGTTATTGACAGTAGATCCCAAGCTCGAGTCTGTAGTTGATGATGATATATTGTTTAAGTTTTGATCTTTGGGAGATAAGTGTTTGTGGCCTCACGCTGGTGGGATCAGTTAAAACCTAGATTAATCAATGAAAAAGGATTGATGCCGAAATTAGCGAAGTAGAGCTCATTGGAACTAGCAACTTAGGCAGATGGAATGAGCGTAACTCGAGTGCATGTGGGTCATGTTTGAAGTAGTGTTTCACTTACTAAAAAAAATAAAAAGGATTTCAAGATGCTGGTTAAAATGGAAAATAAAGAGCATTCAAAGGAGAGATATATACTTTTTACCCAAAAATGCACCTAGTGCCTGACAGAGGCCAACTGTTGTAGTGGACTTTCCTTCTCCTAAAGGAATGGGTGTAATTCCTCCAACGACCACATAGAATCCATCAAGAGAATCTTGTAACTCCTCTGTGACAGACATCAATACTTTGGCCTTGTACTTTCCATAGAGATCATAACGAGGTTTAAGGTCAATTTGAGCTAATAAGAGAGAGAGACCAATTGAATCTCAAGAGAAGGCCAAAATAGTTTACTTTTAAATGTCTTAAAGGTCGAACAAAAGAGTTTCCAACAGTCGAATAGACATCGATATAAGCCAATGACTCAGCAGGAAAAAGACTGAACGAATTGTTTAAGTTTAAGATCATACGAAATAAAAAGGAAGATTCCAGATCTACTAAGAATTTGCAGAGGCCGATTAGAGTAGGGAATAGGCTGTTGGAATAAGAACTAAATAGATAGAAATCAATTTTCAAGGCAGATTCATTTATCAACACTACAATTATATAGATATTATTTGATATTGATGATCACACTGTTGGGTTTCATCAAGAACAACAGATTTGATAAAAAGAATTACTAAGAAAAAATACCCATTGTAAGGTTATAACACCGAATCTTGTGCTCTACTATGGTGAGTACCTCCTTCGGTCTCGTCCAATCCTCTCTCTCCTATCGTATATTTGTGTATATTCTTTTTTGCTATTTGCTTTCTTTTTATTATTTCCAAACCCTAATTTTCTCTCCAATTGGGCATTTTTTTTCTCATGCAATTCTTTATTTTTATTTTTTTAACTCTCTTGCATGCATCACATGCTTTCCCCATTTTTGATAAAGAAAACAAGGATATATATAAATATCTAAAATAAAACTAAAGTTATATATTTATATAGATTCCAATTATAATAAGATTTTACTCCTTTTTATAAAAAGGCAATATAAGAATTATTTATTTTTGAATTATTTCACCATTTACTATATTTATATAGATGTATAAAACTATAAGTAATTTATTTTTTTATTTAAATTAAATACTCTTTATTTATCTATAATTACAAAGATAGACACAATGAGAAATAGTCATTAATATAGACATATATATAGGTATTTTATATTTTTCTTTGAAATAATATTTTAATACCATTTATTTATATAGATCCATATAGCAAAACTAGTTTATTTAATTTTTGACGAAACAGACCTAGCAAAATTATGCATAAGATGTTATCGAGAAAACAATAGTCACATGCGAAGGTGCTATGAAGAACATTTAGACAACAATCACCAAAGTAAAAAATATGATTCTACAGAAGTTTGTGATAGGGCACCAGACAGAACCCATTTGCGTGTTGACAAGTGGCTAGGTCCCCTCTACCTAACACATGTTCTTGCCTTCGACAAACCTACAGTCAATCCCACTCATTTCCCATAGTCAATAGGTTAGTTCCAACAAATCATAGCCGAAGCGACATAAAGCAACTGAATCATAAGCCAAATAATATATCCCTATCAATATCATCAATTAGTGTTCAATAGTTTCCAATACATTTACCCAAATTAAATCAATCTGAAAGTCTAAGACGTGACATCCTTCCCCAGTTGGAGGATACATCGTCTCGATGTCTTATTGCATCCAACAAAACAATAAAGTATCATACTAACACTAATCAATGTATCAAATGTACCATTGTCAAAGTATCATAGTATCTCTAATATGCATGAAATAAAAGTAACTATTCTAATTATTCAAATGCGGAAAAGATCTATCAATCTATGTAGCATCCTCCCAAGTGGCACTATCCACTAAATACTGGTCCCACTAGACCTTATATTGCACTATGTCTCTATTGTGCAACTTAACCTTGCGCTTCTCCAAGACTCGAATGGGCTCCACTAGCACCACTCTTGGATCCTGTACCTGTAGAGTACACCAATCAATAATATGCAATGCATCAGGATGATTAGGTTTGAGTAACGACACATGAAAAACATTATGGATTTCAATGAGAGCTGGTGGCAGAGCAAGTCTATATGCAACTAGATTGATCACTTCAAGAACGTCAAAAGGTCCTACGAATCTGGGAGCAAGTTTGGATGCCTTGCCAAACGTAATCAAACTCCTGTGTGGCTTGACTTTTAGAAAAACCTTGTCACCTATTGAGAATTGCCTGAAGGTCCTATTTTTGTCTGCATAACTTTTCTATCTATACGAGGCTTGCTTTAATTTCTCTTTAATTAGTCTCATTTGATCTTCCATTTCTTTTAACATGTCGGGTCCAACCACTACTCTGTCTTCAACCTTGTCCCAAATGATGGGTGTCTTACACTCGCACCCATTAAGAGCCTCAAATGGTGCCATCCCTAAAGATGCATGGTATGAATTATTATATGTGAACTCTACCAATGGTAGATATTCCTCCCATTTATATTGTTGGTCCATATAGTACATCCTTAGAAGATCCTCCACTACTTGCTTGACTCTCTCCATCTGACCATCTATTTGAGGATGATAAGCCATGCTAAAATTTAACTTAGTCCCCAATGCTGTATTAAGTGTGGTCCAAAACCTAGAGGTCATGCGAGTGTCACGATCTGAGATGATCATCTCTAGCACTCCATGTAATCGAAAGATCTCTTGGACAAACTTTTTCGCTAAGGTCAACAATCCGTCTGAGAGATTTATGGGAATAAAATGGGCTACTTTTGTCAGTTTGTCCACCACCACTAAGATGACATCATGCCGATTCTTTGACATGGGCAATCCCTGAATAAAGTCTATGCTAAGTACCTTCCATTTATACTCTGGAACACTATGTGGATAAAGAAGTCTTGTAGGATGGACATGTTCGACCTTGACACGTTGACACTCTAAACATCGAGTGACAAACTCAGTTACGTCCTTCTTAAGCTTAGGCCAAAAGTACAATGGTCTCAACCCTTCCATTGTCTTGGTCACTCTTGGTTGTCCTGAATATGGTGCACTATGGACCTCCTCGAGCACTAGTTTCCTCAACTCTCCTGAATCTGGGATATACATCCTCCCCTGGTATCTCAAAAGCCCATCTGACTCAATCACATACCCATCAAAACGATAATCTAAGGGGTCTACTTCTAATGCTTGCTTAACTCAGTCATAATACTCATCCCCTTGCAAGTTTTGGATTACCTATTGTCTTAGATTGGATCTAGTAGTTACCATGGCAACTAGATGTCGTCTCCTACTAAGAGCATCAACGACCCTATTCTCTTTTCCTTTTATGTACTCAATTCCAAAGTCATATTGGCTAAGGAATTCTAACCACCTCTGTCGTGCATTGAGATTAGGTTGTGTGAAGATGTACTTGAGCCCTAAATAATCCATTTTTAACTCAAAGGGCTTACCCAAGAGGTAGTGCCTCCACATCTGGAGTGCATGAACAATGGTGGCCAACTCGAGATCATGAGGTGCATAGTATAAGTCATGTTGCTTTAGTTTTCTGGATTCATATGCCACCACTTTCTCATTCTGCATAAACACTCCTCCCACCTTCACCAGAAGCATCTGTTATCACTGTGAAATGACCATTTGGATCAGGTATGGTCAGAATAGGTGTTGTCATGAGTTTTTCCTTTAAGAGTTGTAAAGCTTGCTCACATTTGTCTGTCCAATCAAACTTCTTACCTTTCTTCTATAACGAGGTTATGGGTGCTGCAATTGTCAAGAATCCTTCCACAAATTTCCTATAATATCCATCTAGTCTCATAAAGCTTCTAACCTCAATTACATTTTGTGGTGCAGGCCATTCCATTATTGCTTTGATATTTTCTAGATCTATCACTATCCCATCTACTAAAATTACATGGCCAAGATAGTGCACTTTACTCTGGTAGAATGTACACTTAGATAACTTGCCAAAATGTTTTCACTCTCTCAAGCGCTGCAAGAATATCCTCAAGTGTCTTTCATGCTCCTCTACTAACTTAGAATAAATCAGAATGTAATTGAAGAAGACCAACACAAATTCGTCCAAACAATCCCTAAACACACTATTCATCAAGTTCATAAATGTTGTTGGTGCATTAGTTAACCCAAATGGTACTACTGTGAACTCATAGTGACCATATTGTGTTCTGAATGCTATTTTAGAGATATCCTTGTCCTTAATCCGTAACTGATGGTAACCGGATCTAAGGTCTATTTTGGAGAATACCTTTGCACCTTTCATCTAGTCGAACAACTCATCTATCCTTGGAAGTGGATATTTATTCTTTATAGTCACCTTGTTAAGCATCCTGTAATTAATGCACAACTGCAACGTTCCATCCTTCTTCTTTACGAAGATGACTGGTGCACCCAAGGTGACACACTAAGTCTGATAAACTCTTGTTTTAACAATTCTTCTGTGCCTTAAGCTCGTATAGTTTTGTTGTTGTCATTTTGTAGGGTACCTTAGATTGTGGTTCTATTCTTGGCACTAGATCTATAGAGAAATCATATTCCCTTTTTGGCGGTAGTTCTATCAATTCATCAGGGAATACATCCTTGAACTCTCTAAGGATAAGATACTTATCAAAGGACAGTTCCTAATTATCTAGATCTCTTATTTTGACTGCATAGCTTGAACAACCCTTTCTTTTAGCTTTCTTCAATTGCATGGCTGAAATATGTCTTAGCTTAAGGGGTGTCCTAGAACCAAGAATCTCTACCTGATTCCTAAAGTCATCAAGGCATTTCACTACTTTCTCTTCACAATCTACTAAGGACTTGTGCTCATATAGCTAATTGATTCCAAGAATCACGTCATATGATCCTAGAGGTGCAACATAAAGGTTTACTTGCATTTGGAAGGTTGGAAGTTCTAATTCACTGCACACTAGAAATGAGTCTACTCTTTTCTCTGCACTATTACCATACTGCACCATCCAAGAATTTCCATATGTCTTGGTTTTACATATAACTTTGCTACAATTTTAAGGTCTACAAAACATTTTGTACCTCTAGTATCAATTAAAATAGAAACTGGAAGGCCAAAGAGCTTATCAGATAACTGAATGGGTGTCGCTTGGAAATCTGCTTGACGATGATCTACAGCTACATAAATTTGGTGTTGAGGAACTCCTTGCCGATTCCCATCTCTCTGGTTCACTATTCATCGAGGACACACACTAGCATAATGTTCTCCTCCACAAGTATAGCATCCATCTTGGGGTCCTCTATGTCTAGCTGGCATGTCACTTATGTTATTGTTACCATTGTTGCCAAAGTTAACTCTCTTATTATTTTGACCTTGGTTCCCATTGTTCTTTTCTTGATAATTATTGCCTCTTTTAAGATTCCTTATTTGATGCTTGTTGTTTCCTTGACTGTTGTTGCTATTTTGATTACGACTGTCATTTTGGAACCTTTTATTCCCATACTTCACATCTCGACTCTTACGATAATTAGCAATCTGCTACAATTTTTGCTCTTGCTTGATTGCTTTTTCAAACAATTCATCCACGGTCAATGGGGTTATGAATATCTACCTCTGCCCCAATCTATGGTCTTAAACCCAAGATAAACTTTTGGATCCTGAACCTCTTGTCCAGCTGATATTATGGAACATACTTCAACAAGTGCGAGAATTTCTCCCAATACTGAGTCACTATCATACCTCCCTGAGTTAGGTTTTGAAATTTTGTCATCTTTTTGTCAAAATAAAGTTATGGTAACCACCTCTTCCTAAAGAGCTCGAGGAAGCGGTCCCACGTTACTTCTCTAGGTAATAGTTTCTTTTTGGCTTTTTCATTATCCCACCAGGTCGTTGCTTCCCCAGTAAGCTGGTAAGAACCCCATATTGGTTTAGTTTCATCAGACAAGTTTCAAAGATTAAAATATTTTTCCATATCAATTATCCATGCCTCAGCTCTGTCACCAATAGTCTTACCATCGAACTTAGGAGGGGCAACCTTTTTAACATCCTTTCCCAACTCCTCAACAATTTTGTTTCAATTGTTCGCATTCACTTCACCTTCAGGACCTTGGGATTCTTCCCTATATTCTGCATTTCCCTCATTCTCATTCTGATTTCCTCTCATTCCCCTGACTTCCTATTCTAGATTGTTCATTCGAGTCCCTTGTTGAGTCAAGAGAGCAAGGATTTGATCCAGTCAGTTATTCTGTCCATTATTATTGTTTGCCTCGTTTCAGTTTCCTTCATTATTTCTGGCATTGCTTCTTGTATTGGCTCCTTCATTAGTGCCTGTATTGTTCCCTATGTTGGCTCTGTCATTGTTTCCTGTATTTAGGTCACTGCCAGATCCTAGGGTTGCTCTCCTACGTCTAGAGTTTCTAGTATTCATACTGAATTATTTGCAAGAAGTTTACAACTTTAGCATAATAGTCCAAAAGGCCTAGGGTAGAACCTAGTGCTCTGATACCAAATGTAAAGTATTGAAACTCCACATACATACATAACCGAAGTAAGGCTAAATTAACAGTAAGTAAAGTAACTACAACTACATCACCAAGTAAAAGAGAGAATTAGCATCTATTGTCCATGCAAGATTCCATTCATAAATTTGATATACAATCATGATACAAGTCATCTTTCTAAAGTACAATTACAGAGCTTTCTGAAATTACAATATATACAAGTTTCAATAATGGCTTTATGCCTTACATAACATTTTGAGTTCAATGAAGAAGTACAACTGTCAAAAAGATCAAGTAAATCCAATCCAATCAGTCCTCGACCGTCATCGACCATCTGGTCATCTGTTGCATCGAAGGACAAGAACATGGTTCAGGCACTTTTCTGCCCAACCACGAAGCTTGCGCTTCCCTAGTATTCCTCAAACTAAGGAATGCACGACCCTGCTCGAAGGTCCTAGCAACCTGTAAACAAGCGGTAGGGTGGATTCTGGTGCATGCCTATTAACCTACATGCATCCCTAACTTGAATGCAACATCACATTAACAAGATATGGCAGGGAAAATAAACACATAAACTAGGCAAACAAACCATTTGTTTCAATGGTACACACGTCTGTTTCAAAATCAAAATAACTTTGGTCAAAGTATTAACCAATTAACGGTGTGTAAGTTTTGAAAATAAAACCTACTTCCCTATTTCCCCATATTCGGCACCCGTCCCGGAAGGCAATCTTTCCAAAAACGCATATAAACACAGTAGACAAGAAAAATAAGCTAATCACTTTTAAGGCGCAATTTATGGAAGATAAAACTTTTTTTCAAACACAATTTACGGCAAAACAATCTTATTTTATTCAAGCATGAGTACAAGAATTATAATTTCATTCATGATTACAACCTTTGTTTGTTTCATGTGTAGCTAGTTTCCTGTGCACGTAGCACGGTGTGAATTAATACAATTATGTATGTTCATTTCATCAATTCAATTTGTAATTTCGTTGTTGTAGTTTAGATTTCGGTCATGAGGTAAAAATAGATATTCCAACTCGTATTTTATCGGAAATAAAATATTATATGTATTTCAATAAGTTAAAATAACACTATGATTCTATTTGTAATAATATCCCATACTCATGTATTTTTGTCTAAAATAATTAGAAGTCTACTTGAAATTTATCATGCAAAAATTATTTAATAATATAAATATAATTATGGGAAAGGAGCCAAATCGAATATGCATGCATTTAAAATAAGAACCAAACACTGACTTTCTTCTAGACCTGACCCAGAGATTGCTTGATTTCTTCTAAATCTTTTGACTTATCCTTAGGACATTCTTTCAGGGAACCAATAAGAGTATGATAGATGAGATTACAATGTTCAAAATACAAGACTGGACAGTTACAGTATACGCCATATAGCAAGGAGAAAAGTAGCTTAAAGGTAAGAAATTGTCATTCAATATAGATCATGTTGTTTACATAGAGAGAAAGCAAATGTTTATAAGTTAAAAACCATAAAAGAAAAACTAGCATAGTGGTCAAGATCAACAGGAGGTCATTTAAACATTTTGAGAGGCCGATTTAAAAGGTAGTTACATGCCATAAAGGGGCCAATTAGCATTAGGAGACTATAGATTTAAAACAAAAGAGAGTGTCAGGTTAAAAGGCACGTAGGCCGAATACAGAAGATCTCGACCAGACCGATCAACATTCAGGCAACAGTATGTCCAGTAGATGTTGAAAATAGATCCCAAGCTTGAGTCTATAGTTGATTATGATGTTTTGTTTAAGTTTTGATCTTTGGGAGATAAGTGTTTGTGGCCTCACGCTAGAGGGATCAGTTAAAACCCAGACTAATCAATGAAAAAGGATTGATGCCAAAATTGGTGAAGTAGAGCTCATTGGAACTAGCAGCTTAGGCAGATGGAATGAGTGTAACTCAGGTGCATGTGGGTCATGTTTGAAGCAGCATTTCACTTACTGAAAAAAATAAAAAGGATTCCAAGATGCCAGTTATAAAGAGCATTCAAAGGAGAGATATATACTTTTTTACCCAAAAATGTACCTAGTGCCTGACGGAGGCCAACTGTTGTAGTGGACTTTCCTTCTCCTAAAGGAGTGGGTGTAATTCCTCCAACAACCACATAGAATCCATCAGGACAATCGTGTAACTCCTCTGTGATAGACACCAATACTTTGGCATTGTACTTTCCATAGAGATCATAATGAGGTTTGAGGTCGATTTGAGGTAATAAGAGAGATCGATTGAATCTCAAGAGAAGGCCGAATAGTTTACTTTTAAATATGTCTTAAAGGCCGAACAAAAGAGTTTCCAACAGTCGAATAGACTTCAATATAAGCCAACGACTCAGCAGGAAAAACGTCGAATGGATTGTTTAAGTTTAAGATCATACGAAAGAAAAAAGGAAGATTCCAGATCTACTAAGAATTTACAAAGGCCTATTAGAGTAGGGAACAAGCCGTTGGAATAAGAACTAAATAGACAGAAATCAATTTTCAAGGCAGATTCATTTATCAACACTACAATTATATATATATTATTTGATATTGATGATCACACAGTTGGGTTTCATCAAGAATAGCATATTTGATAAAAGAATTACTAAGAAAAAATACCCGTTGTAAGGTTATAACACCGAATCTTGTGCTCTGTTGTGGTGAGTACCTCCTTCGGTCTCCTCCAATCCTCTCTCTCCTACCATATATTTGTGTATATTCTTTTTTGCTATTTGCTTTCTTTTTATTATTTCCAAACTCTAATTTTCTCTCCAATTGGGCTTTTTTTTTTCTCATGCAATACTTTTTTTTTAATTTTTTTAACTCTCTTGCATGCATCGCATGCTTTCCCCATTTTTAATAAAGAAAACAAGGATATATATAAATATCTAAAATAAAACTAAAGTTATATATATATATATATAATGAATTATTTAATTTTGAATTATTTCACCATTTACTATATTTATATAGATGTATAAAACTATAAGTAATTTATTTATTTTATTTAAATTAAATACTCTTTGTTTATCTATAATTACAAAGATAGACACAATGATAAATAGTCATTAATATATACATATATATAGGTATTTTATTTTTTTCATTGAAAGTGGATGTACCATTTTAGAATGAAAACAAATAAATTAGTTGACTAGATTTTATGAAGTATTTGTTGCATATGTGATTGAAAACCCTTCTTATATGTTATTTTTTAATTTCCAATAGACTTTTGAGGTATGAGTTGTTTGACGTTGTGGTTGAGAGAGGTGTGACCTCTCGAGAAATTGCTTTGATTATGTGATGGCATGAGTGCCATGGTGATTTTGGTGAATGAGATTAAAACAATGGAGTATTTTTTTTATGACTGGTGTTAGGGTGGGGAGTATGTATTTTGGGTGTGAATTGTTTTGGTTATATTGAGATTGGAGGTTAGTGGGTGGTGCTAAAAATCTGGTTTTCATATTTTCTTTTCTCCGGTCCCCTTGACTCCCCCTCTATTATGGATTTTATAAAAATCCATTTGTGCAGCTTACTATTTTGCTTTGTTGTGTGTGTATGTGTTGCACAAAGGGTTTTCTTAGGACCCTCCTAGCTTAGGGGTGGACTTGCTTGCAAGTCCTACGATTGGGAAAATGGGAAAATGTCCCCCATTGTTGTATTTGTAGTCAACCTGTAACATCCTCTTAACTACAATTTTTTTGGAAGGAATTTCTTCAATGTATTTTTTCTGAATTGAACAAAATAAATGTATTAGTTTGGATATAACTCATACGATAAGATTTTTCAGAATTTGTAAAATGATTATACCTTAACTAGTTGGAAATAGTCTTAGATTTATTTCTTATTGAGACCCTCATTGTCCTTAAATTATAGAGGATCATATTTATAAAAAAAAGCCTGAGCATGTGGGATCGTATTTATAAAAAAAGCCCGAGCATGTGTTGTACTTTAGATTCAGTAAATTATATATAACCAAAATTCATTAAAATATATTTACATATATCATAGTTGTGTGAATCTCTACTCTACTTATATTCTACTTATATTACTTCCCATATATGCATACATACTCTAGAATTGATTTACCTATAGTAGGATTGCCATGCTATTCATATCTATAAAATTTGTCTTATGAGCTAGTAGGAATAAGATTGATAATATGTGAACCTATTTCCAAATTACTCTGTATGCAATTTGGAAACCTTACATATACATATACATATATATAAAATAAAACATACCGTGCAACTTTATACTGGGAAAAAATCCATATATAAATGTGTATATGAGTATGTATGAAATGTTAAAAATGAAAGGCGTTGTAGATGTTTTTAAATAAAAATTTTAATTGTGCTAATGTCCCACTTAAGGGACGACTCATTAGAGCCATGGAGGGCGTGGGATGGGAGTCCCACAGGCTCCCATGGAGGGGCACGACCACTTTAGGGAAGTCGCCCCCTCTTACCACTTCGGGGAAGTCGCTCTGCAATTGATCTCCATTCCATATTGAATATGCACTACTTAGTATATATATTGGTAAAAAATATATTCTTTTTTGTTGTGGTATGAGAATCCTAGTAATAGGGGCAAATAATTTAAAATAGAATTTGTGCAGATGTAGGTATTGTAGAACTTGTAGGAACTACTCATAGAAATGCAAGTGCAAATTGTTTTAAATTAAATTCTTTCTGTTAGATGAGATATTAGATCTAGATTAACTTAGATCCCATACAATAGATTCAACTAGAAAACCCTACTTGCATGTTAGATCTAGCTGTAGAAAAAAGTAGTGTTAGATCTGGCTTTAGAAATATATATTCCTACAAGTTATTTTCACCCAACCACTTCTTGCTCTCCAAATCTATAGCAAATAGAGCCTGCAAAATCAAAACGCATTCATAAAACAAATACAAAAGAAGAAGAACAAGGGGCATAATTTCTTTTCCCATATATTTTTCATTTCCTTGTCTAGTAGGAAAACCCTTCCAACAAAATCAATTTAAGAGAAAATGAAATGGTAAGTGAGAAGAAAAGCTTTTATATATATTTTTTAATTAACTTAGAAAGTTTTATAAATTTATTAGTAAGTTGTTTTATTAATTCCTAAAAAGTAGCCCACTCAAATTAGAGTGATGTGGTGAATAAGTTATTTAAAATTTAGATATGCTCTTAAGTATTAAACTCTTAGTAGTAATTAATTTAGAATTTTAGTGATGTTTTTAATTACTTTATTCTCACAAAGGTAGGAGTAATGAATTTTAATTATTATTATTTTAAATTGAATTTGTTTATCATTATAGAATACCATAGAGGAACAAGTTAAATCTATAATTTATTTATATTTATCTAATTAAGTTAGAATTTTTAGTCGATAGGCTATTAGTGGGAGCTTTTGCTCCCAAAAAATCGTAGGACGCCGGAAACTGTCAATCTCCATAAAAGTGTCAGACGCTGGAAAACATTTTCACCATTAGGGTTTTTCATTTTTGCAGGACGATAACTATTTTCTATGATTTTATAGGTGTCATCGTTAAGTAAATACAAATTACCTTTGAGGAAACGTTTTCACCGTTAGGGTTTTTCATTTTCACGGGCCGGTAACTATTTTCTATGATTTTCTAGGTGTCATCGTTAAGTAAATGCAAATCACCTTTGAGGAATTATCGGCCTATCATAAATTATGCATTTGATTTCAGTTGCATTTCAAAGTTTTCTGTAGATCAACTCAGTTTTTAATCTCTATGGAGATATTCCCAGATTTGCCCTATTTTTTGAGCCTTTTTCTCCAACAGATTAAAGGTGTGAAATTTCTATTTTTTGAACTTATTTTAGATGGCTCCAAATTGTCCTAGTATTAAATTTCAAAGGCAAAAAATTAAATTTTTCCTCTAGCTTCTGATAAACTGTGAAAAATTAATATGTGGGCCTGATTTGTTTTTAGGGTTTGAATAGATAGTGGATTATTGATTGGTTCTTAGGGTTTTCTTTGGCGGTCTTGGTTTCAAGAAATGATGTGAGTAAAATTCTATTCCTTTGGAACCTGGGATAGGAACAATCAAATTAACAGTAGCCACTTGTAAAAGTCGTCGTACACTTCACCACGGGAAAGTTGCTCCAAATCTCATTTAAAACAGGCATGGATAAGCTTTCACATTCTCTGAAATGTAAGGTTTTAAACATTTATTTCATAGAAAATCTAGGGCCATGTGGTCATGATCCCACTCTCTACTACACAAATAAGACAAAGATTATTTTCGTTTTAAGTATGTAGAAAGCATGTACACGAAAAGTAGAATTTCACACTTTCAAAAAAAGGAAGTATCTCAATAATTTAAAACTAAAGAGCCCTCAAAATTAGCCAGGAATAAAGAAGAAATTATCAAATTAAGGTAAAACAGGGGCACTAATATACATTACAAGATTACCTAACTACAACACATTGACAATTTGAAGATCTGGAATAAATGTATTTTCAGTATTGAAAAATTTGGAGTGCATCTATGGAGCCAATGCCATCTGTTGTTAATGTGCAAAGCCATTTTGTTCTGATAAGTACAGCAAATTGAGGTCCTAAATCAACAAAAAAAATTAACATATGGTGTGTGTTGATGTAGAAAGCTATTTTCTTCTATTAATTGCTGCAATGTTAGCTCTTAAGGCCCACAAAATTTATAGGATTTGCATGTTAATATATAGAGCCATTGTGTTCAGTTAGTAAGCACACAAAAAAGGATTGTGTTTCATTAGTTGGCACAAAATTTATCTCCCAAAGAAAATCAATTTTATGGCTAACGCATGCTAATGGATAAAGCCATTGTGTATTTGGTTCATTTCTGCAAGATTTACACCTAATGCAAGTTAATATATGAAGCCCTTTTGTTCTGTTAATTTTCAAAAATTTCAGCTCCAAAGACACAAAAGATTTACAACTGCTGCATGTTAAGGTATATTGTCAAACGGTTATGTTAAATTTCCCAAAAAAATTGTTAATTACAAAGTTATTACACTCTATCAATCAGGCTATTCTTAAACATCACCACCCAATTTAATGGTTATTGGTAAATTTTGGCCAATACAGAATAGATGAGATGTAAAATGACCATTGAAGAGTGTATGTTTAATTACAATATATCAATTAGGTCATATATTATTGTTATTTGTCTATTCAATTTCTAGTCCACATTTGATGTTGTTCCCAGTTGTTCCTTCTTGTCCAAACCTTTTTCCCATACTACACTTTTAGTCTATCCCACAAAGGTATGCAAATAATCTTAAAATTTATATGTATTTTTTTTTATTATTGTTATTTGTCTATTCAATTTTTGATCCATATTTGTTGTTGTTCACAATTGTTCCTTCTTGTCCAAAGCTTTTTCCCAGACTGCACTTTTAGTTTATCCGACAAAGGTATGCAAATAATCTTAAAATTTATATGTATTTTTTCATTTTCTAAAGAAAATGTTGCTCCTCTAGGAAGTGATAAAAGGAACTCAGATTTCCACATGTGTACAAACAACATTTTTTTCATACATATGTATTGGGCAAAAAAATTGTTATTTCCTAAATTTGTCAGTATAAAGCAACTTTCTTTTTGTATTCTTTTTTCCCCCTCCATTGTTTGCATAGGTTTTTTTTTATCTTAGAACTATACTCATACTCTGTTAATTTGAACAACATTTCCTATTGTTCTTTGGGTTCAATTTTTTTACATCATGTGACTTCAACTGATAAAATTTGAAAAAAATATGCGTGTAGTGTTCCAATGGAAGTTGAACTCACTCCTCAAGCAATTCAATCTATAAATGTTGGGGACATAGTAACCTCTCCGTCACTTCAAATTATTTCTCTAAAGAAACTAAGTCCTAGTGCAGATTCCTATGAATGGTATAAGGTTGTGTTGTCCGATGGCTTGCATATGCAGATAGCCATTTTCTTGGGAAAATTTACTATGCTTTTCTCATCCCAAACATTGAAGGTTGGATCTATAGTGCAATTGACGAATTACATATGTCGTTCCACTATAGAGTCAAGGTAGGATTCATCTTTGTCAGAGTTTTTTAGTCATTCATGGCCAAATATACATATGTTTCATCATATTTACACCATGCTTTTCCTTCAAATCTTACGGGCCATTGATACTCTTTGAAATAGAAATCATCACCATGGAATGCCAGTTAATTGGCCAACCCAATTTCTTGTTCAAACAACAGGAACAACAAATGCATCTAGACATGGGCGGCTCTTCAAACAGCTCTTCAAATAGTCAGAGTACAATATTTGGTATAAATACATCTTCTCGACATGAGAACACGGTTGAACATATAAGCCCTATCAAATGCTTAAATCCCTACCAGGGAAGATGGACAATTAAAGGTCAGGTAACAACAAAGAAGAATATGCACAAATTTAAGACACCCGGGAACACTAGATAGGTTTTTAATTTCGACATGATAGACAATGAGGGGATTGAAATTAGGGTTACTTGCTTCAATGATATAATAGAGCTCCATTATGAATGGGTGCAAGTTGGACCCTTGTACACGCTTTCAAAAGGGTCAATAAAGGAAGCAAATAGAAAATACAACAAGCTCAATAGCCATCTTGAAATCACTATGGAGCAGGATTCAATCTTGCGGCGTTGTGATGATGACCCCTCAGTGCCAAAACATAATTTCAAATTCACATCCATTGACAAAATCCCAGACATGGACAATAATAGTCTTGTTGATATTATTGGAATTGTCACTACTATTAGTGATACATCAACTATACAACGTAGAGATGGAACCGAAGTGTTGAGGAGAAGCTTAGACATGCAGGACAAGTCACTTTCCTCCATTCAAGTATTTTTAGGGGTCGTATTTCGGAGAAAGAGGGTATGGAAATGGAAAGAATGAATGATGCCCAAGAAGCTATTGTGGTTGCTATTAAGAGTGGTCGTGTTACTAAATTTAATGGGAAAGTTGTCAACACTACTGCCTCTCTAGTGCTAGCTATAAATCCTGCAATACTTGAGGTAGAGGAACTCAGGCATTTGAAAGATAGAGAGGATACAAATATACCATCATCATCGTCCAACTTAGCACTGTCAACTACATCTCCTGTACAGATGCTTATTGTATCTCTTTTGGAAAGCTGTAAAATAATGTCTCAATCTTTACAGGCCATTGTGAAAGCGACCATCAAGTTTGCCAAAAGTGACACCTTCTGTTACCCAACTTGTCCATTAATGGTTAATGGTAAAGAGTACAAAAAATGCATCCAAGCTAATGATGGTAAATGGTGTTGTATGAGATGTAGGGTTCCTCTTGAAGAATGTAATTACAAATACCTCTTGCGCCTTCAAATTCAAGACCACACTGAGAGTACTTGGGTTGTGGCCTTTAATGAGGTTGCTGGCGATTTGTTGCAAATATCTGCAAAGGACCTTTACATGTAGTATGATGTCCATGATAAGAGGTCTCCTCAATCTATAATCAATGATGTTTTTTTCAAGCAATTCCTCTTCAGCATCTCTACTAGAATTGAGATATACAACTCTAAGTCAAGGCTAAAAGTAACAATTACAAAAGCTACAAGATTAGAATTTGAGAATGAGTGCAACTACCTGCTTTCCCAGATTTCAGAAATGTCTGCCTTTACATGAACACCATTGTATAATAGACATTGTACATATAACCTCAATGTATAAAATGTCTACCTCTACATGAACACCATTGTATAATAGACATTGTACATATAACCTCAATGTATATTGTTTGTGACTGTTTACACTTACAAGTTTTCCTCAATGTATATTGATTGTTACTTTTTACACTTACAAGTTTTCCTTTAACTGGAATTGTTACAACTAAAATCATTTTGCATATGCAAATTTATTTTAAAAACTTCTTCCCATTGTTACTTAGAAAGGAATTATACTTTGAGACAACAGTTATGTAAATACGATTCACCTGGTAGTTGCATGCTAACTCACAAAGGGAACAAAATTTAGAAGCTTGACCCATATTAGCTTTGCCATATGCCGAGCAAAATGACAATTTTTGAGGATTTTGATGGTGTACCTGAGCCTCTAGCTTGTTCAATATTATTTCAAAAGCTAGTAAATCAGGTCTTGAATCTACAAGAACTTGCACTCATCTTCGATGGAAATCTTTTAAATTCTGAAGGGTCATATTAGGTCCATAATCTCCATTGCAAGTAAGATAATTTGTCCCCAAGACCAACTTATATTGGTACATCAACTTTTTACCACCTAATGGTTTATGTCAAAACTAACAAGGCAAGTTCATTAAACAAATATATATATAATTATAAATAACCCCCTACCTGTATTCAGATTTAGAACAAGCAGTAATGAATACATGAAATCAGACGAATGAAACACATAATAAACACTACTTAAATTTACTGCTTATGAGTTAAAAACTATGGAATTGGAAAAAATACCAAGAAACATGAGTACTTATTGACATTGTCAGAGCTGCAAATTAAAAGTGAGAGAGAGAGAGAAAGAGCAAATAGAAGGGCACGAGGGATTGGAAAAGAAACATGAGAGTGCAGAAGAAAGGACAGGAAGTGACAAATGTAGGCCAAATTATCTCTGCACCATTAAGAATACACTCAAAATGTTTTCTCAAGATTCATTCTTTACTTAAATCCATAAAATTAAACTGTAAACATTTGCCATCCAAAATTATACACAATGTGGATTGTTGTTATGTGTTTGCTATAATGTTAAACCATAGCTTGATTTTAGCTTCTTATCCATTAATACCGTACTATTAGGTTGAAGTCATTCTAATGTATGTGCTACCTTAAGAGGAGATAAAAAATAGATTTCTCTCCTCCAAATGCAAATATGATACCACAGACCAAACATATAATGAAATTTCATGTTACTACAATGCAGCTCAGCCTCTAAAAGAGGTGCATTAATTTTATCTCATAGACAGAGTTGGCAGGGTTGTGCGATTAGGTGAAAGGGAGTGCCTTACACTCAGTTGTGGGCAAAGATTTGCACACTAGATTGAAATTCAATCATTTCCTTTTTATTTGCAGACAATTTAGCACACCGAATATATGTTTTAGGAATTAGTGCTTAACCATAAATGTTGAATTGTTGTCTAATGATACTATAGATATGTTTTTTGTAATATGGTAGTGTTTGCTTACAACCTCTCTTATTCTTTGAACATGGATCTTGCTTATACAAAGACTAAATTAGTAGTTGATGAGAGCAGAAAGAAACTACCATAGAAAATTTGGCCTTGAGGCATAAACCGCCAAGCTGCCACTAGGTAAACCTAAATGCTTCTATTGAATCCATGCTTCAACCTCACCTAATTTGAGTAGGATAGAACTGTTGCCATAGTTGTGAATAAGAAAAACAAAGTGGAAACTGTGGAACTTTAGGTAAGTTGTGCAAGTTTGCGCTCATCTGTACTGCTTTTTCATATGCAAATAATATGGAAAAATATATCTTACAGTTTTTGTATGCCAAGAGACCCCTACATCTCCTTACCATTTTTATAGACATATTTAAACTTTAAACAATCTTCAAGTTGAAGAAAACATCATAGTTCTTTTCATTATAGTGCTTGGTGCCTGAAACATGTGCTGAATGAGTGGAAAAAGGATGGGAAATGTGAGGCGTGTAGGATTGTTACTAGACAAGTCACTCTCTTTTCCATGTCTTCTAATTTAATAATTACTATATCCCAAACTTAAACTAACCCCCATGGATGCTAGACAATAAGATTTTCTATTAAGAAGACACGTGAATGGTTAACCAAATTGGTCGAGCTTGCTCTCACAAAGTATGATGGTATGAGGTCACAGTTGCCCCATGTCAAATTGCCTCTATAAGGATATATCATAGGTATTATTGTTATATTACATGGATTCATTTCTAATCCATATTCCATGCCACAGGGCATAAGAGAGCCTGCGCTCATCCTAGGTGACTTCACTGTCCTCTAAACTCTCATATTGATGACCATGTTCAATGTTAAATTTTACCCTTCAAACCACACTAATGGCACAATTTTGATGGAGAACAAGATATGTACAAAAATCCAAACATACCATTGAAATAGTTCAATCATCCTCTCTCTTTCTCTGAGGATTGAAAGATTGTTTGGGTTAAATTCAAGAAACAGATTAGAAGATGATACAATTTGTCTGTAGATAAGTTACAAGGCATGCCAAATTCTAGAATAAAGTGTGCCATAAGAAATAAACCTCAGTGCTAAAACTTTTGCATTGTGTGTCCTTTCATGATTCTAGTGAAGGCAGTCTATCACCATTTGCTACACATTCCAAATTATCTTAAGTAGTGCTGAATCAAAGAGTTTAAACTCATTTGCATGCTCAATTATATCACTAGTTGAAGTAAGCCTTTTTTTCCTTTGTTGTGTTGCGTTGTGAGTACTTGGTAAACCAAAAGCTTTGTCAAACCTAAAAAGGTTTAGATTTCATTTGTCATTGTCTAATTTTTATATGTGCTTGTGAAAACGTGATATCATTGAAAGTTCCATTACAAAAAAAAATGTCACTAATATCAATATGGAGGATTGAATATGCTATTAAGTTATTTTCATTACTCTTCTAGTGGTGTTTTCCATACATCACTGTAGGACTTCAACATGAATGAAATTTCCTTAGATAAGTTCAATTACAATTTATATTGAGTTTATATCAAGAGACAATTCTCAATTTCTGATTCCAACATTTCTCAATTATATTTAAAAGCAATTTAAATGATCAAACATAACAAACAATTTCCTGCTGTCAAGTCTCTTTGTATATTCTTTTTTGCATTTTATTGATTTATTTTCAAGAATTTAAAACTGACTTATGTTTTTTTTTAAGAATGGACAACCAAAGCATAGTGATAGACATTGAAAGATGGAGGAAAATAAAAAATGAAAGAAACATATTATATTATAGCCAACATAGGGACCAAATTTGTGCTTATCACCGCTTGCAAAACCTGTAGAACAAACTGCCAACATTTATACCAACATCGTTAACACATACAGAAGTACCAGAATTTTTAGAAACAAGTGGAGTGATTGTTATAGGTGCAAGCAATACAATAGAACAAACATCCAACCCATCACAATCGAAAACATACAAGGAAAGGGATAAACAAGTGGTAGGCGATCTCAACAATCAAAATGAAATTATGATAGCTGAGAATTCACATTCCATCCCTACCCACATTCTAACAAGGGAGGAAAGCCCAATGACCAACATTGAAAAAAGGAGGAAAATAAAAAATGATAGGAACATATTATATTATAGCTAGCATAGGGACTAAATTCGTGCTCGTCTCCACTTACATAAAACCTGCAAAACAAACCAACATTTATACCAACATCATTAACACATACAAGAGTGCCAGAATTTTCAGAAACAAGTGGAGAGATTGTTATAGGTGCAAGCAATACAATAGAGCAAACATCCAACCCATCACAATCCATAACATACGAGGAAAGGGATAAACAAGTAGTAGGCAATATCAATAATACAAATGAAATTATGATAGCTGAGATTTTGTGTTCCATCCCTAGCCACATTCCAACAAGGGGAGGACTTTTCCCTCCCAAATACTTTGAAGTAATAAAATATTTTAGGTAATGAATTGATGCGTTATCAAAGTTAAGAATGTGCATTGTATGTAAGGAAGCTTATACTGGCATGTGCACTCGCGTGCTTGGTGTACATGCAGTTTGTACTAGATGTCACTCAGAGAAAGGGGTCCACCGGTTCTCTGTGGTAAACAACTTAGATCTAGGCGAGAAACCAAAGGTATTAAAAGTGCTTACACAAGTAGAGGAGATGATTATAGCCCGTGTGACACCAGTTTTACAAGTAACCCATGCCTGGGGAGGCAAATACAAATATAGTGGACACACCATAAGTTTCCCTCAAGATATTACAACAATTGCAAAAGTCTTGCCATGAAGGTTAGATGACATTGAAGTTAACATTGTTAGACAAAGCAACAATGAAGGGAAGAACTATGACTGTTACGTAAGTAGAACACATGTTTTGGATGCTCTTAGGTATAAAATAGAGAATGATCCATACTACAGAGATGTCCATATAGATATGAAATCACTATCCATGCTACCTGAAACTAGCACAAATGTTTCCCACATGATGCATAACTTCAAACATGATACTCAACAACCAATAGTGGCAGCTGCTGAAACTAACATTGATGATGACAATGTTTATGATATTGCACATTCGTCTTCCTTTGTTCCAAATTTGCCTAATCAAAAGTGAGAGTTGGATGCCATAAAACATATTCTATAGCTAAATAACACAAACTCGGACACTATTCCATGGTCTACTATTGATTCCTCGCCAATTAATGAGTACAACACTGAGGGGTTGCTAGATATAGATTTTCTGATGCTCTTCCCAAGAGGGAATGCACTTCCCTCCAGCCTAGGGCCAAACAGGTCCACATGCATGAATATCCTCTACATCTAATGATATATCACGATAACAGATTTGGCCAACATGTTAGTTTTTGCTATTTCCTATACAATCTCATTATGTGCCATCGTAGTCAACAAGCTACCACAGTTTTCCTTAAAAAAACATAGAAGAAAACATACCAACCATCATAGAAGGGATTCAACATCATTTACACAATTTATCAGATGATCAATTGGCTGAGAAGCTAATGCACTTTGGGACTTCTTTGTGCAGCACACGTTCTTACTGGAACAAATGTCGATATGATCTAACGGCCATGATCAACCAATTGGGTTCTCCAACATTGTTCTTCACATTGAGTGCCACTGATATGAAATGGCCTCATCTTCATATACTATTTCCATGAAATGACCTCACACATTTGCAATATGAAAGAAGATGATTTACAGAAAATGTCATTAAAAACCCACACACAATCTCCCTATACCTACACCAACACTTCTCAAATTTTTGAGAAGAGATTATTGAGAAATTGTTAGACATAAGACTATTGGTAAAGATACGAATGCCAACATTAAGGTTCTGCTCATGTACATGGATTCTTGTGGTTACAAAATGTACCAAACATGGACACACTTGATTGGAACAATTATAATGATATTGAAAGAGCTAGACATTTCTTTGACATGCATGTCTCCACTTGGAACCCTCGCACCCAAAATCAAAGAACTAACATGTCTCATCGAACTCCCTCAGACGACCCATGTTTGCTAGATACTTCCCACATATTTTCTACAGATGCCTTGGTAGACTACAAAGAGTTGACAAATATTGTCCAAAGACACACAAAATGTATAGAACAAACATGTTTAAGAAAAAGGGGTCAAAAAATTGAGTGTCATTATAAAGCTCCATAGAAAGTACATAGGAACTCAATCTTAAACTATGACAACGAAGGTCACAAATCTTATGAGCCAACAAGAAATGATGATAGACTGGATATCCACAGCATTGAAATGTTAGGAATATGGAGTGCTAATGTTGACTGCCAACTGGCCACTTCAAAAGAACTTGTTCTCAAATACATAGCCAAGTATGCATCAAAAGCTAATAAAAAATCTAAAAGCTGCTCAGACATGTTGAAACGAATAGCACATGTTGTCAACTCTGAAGAAAAGGATTTGCTTGCATATCGAAAATTCATGACGGAAATAATTGCAGATCGTGACATCGGTGTACAAGAGACTTGCCATATGCTACAAAAATTACCTCTTGTCTCCTGTAGTCGAACCTTTGTCTCTCTCAATGTAAGTCAAAAAGTACTGCAATGTATAACAAGAACAATTGATGAATGAGTTGGCAACTACCTATATAAGATCCTACATGCAAAGACCTTCAATATTGGAAACAACCTCTCTCATACAATTTGCGCAGTTATACTAATTTTGTGCAAGTCGCAAAGGAAACAAATGGTGAAAGAGAAAAGAGAAGGCGATTGTTAACGTGTCACCTCGATTCTATAGTGTTCCAACAGAAGACAATGAACATTTCAAAACATTTTGTTGGAGTGAGCTACTACTGTACAAGCATTTTCACGACATCCCAATAGACATAGGTCTCACTAAACAAGAAATAATCACAAATTGGAAATCAATGAAAGAAAACAATTACTCCCCTTGGCATGTTGACCGAACAACACAAGACCATGAGTTGGATGAAGAAGACGAAGATGAAGATGATGAGATACATATAGAAGATAGCCATGACCTATACGAGTGGGAGTTACTATCACAAATGGATATCCCCACTAGCTTCACCATCCAGCTGAGTTAGAGGTTCTTGGAAGACGTGACTTTAGCATCAACTACACATGGAATAGAAGTCATGTATTGCCACATTTGCATGAAAATGTTGCTGATTTCATATCCAGGGGCAAACTGTCAAATGAATATGTTTACTCTTCTACACCTTCAAATACAACAGCTTACCAGCTATCACCTAGACAACAGCTGGCATTACACATCATTACTCAACATCACATGCAACCATACCCAAAGGAGCCTTTACACATTATCATTCAGGGAACAATAGGCACTGGCAAATCGTATTTAATAAGTTGCATTAGAAACACACTAAATGGATCCAACATAAACCAAAAAAAAACCTTGCTTGTACTTGCACCTACAAGAGTGTCTACCTACAACATTCGAGCCACTACAATCCACACATGCCTGAGGATCCCTATCAGAGAAATGCGACCTTTACAAGGGCAATCACTTACATCTTTCCAAAAAGACTTGTAAGATGTTGAATATGTCTTGATAGATGAGATGAGCTTCATAGGGCCAAAGTTGTTATTGAAAATAGATACTCGCTTGCGTGAGGCATTTCCTGATCAACGACATCATGCTTTCGGTGGCCTATCAATTATCCTTGTCCGTGAGCTTGGCCAGCTACCACCCGTTATGGACAAGCCTATATATGCATTGCATTCAACTGCACTAATTTTATGGCACACTTTAAATGTAGTTGTCACATTAGACACTATTTTCCGTCAACAAGGTGAAAGTCAATCTCATAAACAATTCTGTGACATCCTGCAAAATATAAGAAATGCCCAGCCACTTCAACATGATTGGGAAATACTAATGAAACACACAAATGACATGTTGACCACAACATAAATAGACAACTTCAACACATCTATGCATTTATTCGAAACTAACAATCTTGCTTTGCTACATAATAGGAAAATGCTAAAACTTTTGAATGTTCCTATAGCAGTTAGTATTGCACAAAGAACTCGGCAAAACACAAATGATTATATTGATGATGAACAACTACAATAAGAAGTAATTCTCTGCATAGGCTAGTGGGTAATGTTAACAACAAATCTGTGGACTGAGACTGGTCTTATAAATGGGTCATTAGGACAGATTAAAGGTATTATTTACAATGATGATTGTAGACCCCCAGATTTGCTATTGTATGTTGTCATCAAATTTGATAGCTATATTGGTCCTCCATGGGATAAAGACAATCCAAAAAATATCCTTGTCCCACCAGTTACACATGGGAACCGTAGGTAACTTCCACTATCCATGGCTTGGGCCATAACAATCCATAAGTCCCAAGGCTTGACATTAGATAGAGCTATAATAAACATAGGAGAAGTTGAGAGACAAGCACTTCTATTCATAGCGATATCCAGAGTCAAGTCCATAGAGAATCTTCGCATAGAACCTGCGTTCTCTTTTGCAAGTTACTGTAAAATGTAAAATAGTCGATATACAACAATCAAGAAGAAAGAAGAGGCTCGTTTACAAATACTATTCTGTAAAAATATCCAGGTACATGTGTATGCTTATATTTTTATTGACATTTCATGTTTCATCAATTGCTATAATATTGCCTCTTGTTTTGAATGATATGTAGATTAATGAAGAGCACAAAGCGGTCACGGAAAACAACAACCTTCCTGCCATCTAAGTCCATCGATATAACTGATAAAGGTAATCCTTACACTATCTGTTTAAGTTACAACAATTTTTTAATACAATTAAATTCTATGTTTACATATAATTTCACAATCATTTATGAAATTTATATCTACTGCAACCTTGTATCCACTTTACATATTCTCTTCGTAATGTAGATGATGGCAAAGAAACATTCCTGAATACACAAACCGCCATATACATATATGCAATGACCAAACTATGTAATTGATTATTCAGTAATTAATAAGTTCAATCTCATCTTATATTGTACAAATGACCTTCAAAAGATTTGCATTCATTTTTATTAATCTGTGCAAGTCAGATTCTGTTTATATTCGATAATTTTGCAGTAATTAACTTGATATCCAGCATGGCAGAGTTTTAGCCTCGATAGTCACCTGGAGTTTTGTGTATGGATTTGAGACCCCATCCTTTCACCCGAGATTCTTGGTGACTAAGTTTTACTATTAAAGGCACTATTATTCATTACTCTAGCATGTGGTCCTGTTGAAGAGGCAACACGTACTTGGTTGAACTTGACTCTTCTGTGTAAGGGAATGAATTATAATGTGTTTTTTGAAATGCATTTTCAAAGCAACATATTTGACATTTTGAAAATATTTTTACATATTGTAGTTCTGTATACAATTCTTAACCTTTGAATGTTTGTGCCAGGTGTTTTTTTTCTCTTTCAATGGCTCCCATGGGAGTCTCTCAGTCAGCAGGCCTTGCTCCCGACCTTGCAAAAGTCAAAGCCTTTGTAATTTCAGTGTTTAAAATTCTTGACCGTTCATCTAAGATTGATACAAGTGATGTCTCGAGGACTACCTTAGATACTGTAAAGGGTGACATTGAGTTTCAACATGCCAGCTTTAAATATACAACCCATCCAGATGTGTAGATTTTTCGCGATTTATGTTTATTTGTCCACTCTGGAAAGGTAAGCGTGTTAAGTTCCACTTTAATTGATTCATTCAGGAAAACATTAGTTTGCAATTTGAAACAATGATGGATGTATTATGAGGTTATCGATTAGGCTACTAGACAAATGCCTCAAGACTTGCTGATGATTTTGGTCGAAGAGAGTAATACTAAAAGAACATCTCCATGAAAATCCCCTGCACACACAAGTTTAAGTGGCTACATTAAAGATAGTAATTGATCTCCAATGCTTGAAAATGGAGAAGAGTAATGTTTTTTTTCTACTCAAATGCTAATTATGAATATTATTTGTTGATTCTTTTTTTGAGGTACTGACAAAAACGTATCCTTTATAGGCAATTCATGCACATAAAGCTACATTTAAGCTCCTGAAGCGATGTTTAATTAGTATGGTACCATATACTAATCTATACAAGGCAGTAGCAGAAGAGAAAGAGGAAGTCAAGAACCAAACAACAACAAAAAGATGGAAGGATACTAGCAAACATAAGCATGATATACATTATAGAAATAACTATATTTGCCTTCAATATCTACAGTTCTATAAGCATTTGAATCCCTTTCCCTCTCTATGTAAATATTTGTCACTACCCTGTATTGCAATTGTTTATTCTGTAATGTAGGTATGATTTGTTTACCTATCAAAAGTTGATGTTATATATGTTATTCTCATTCCTCAATGTCAATATTTGATCTTTCTATCACCTTTTACTTAAAAATAGTTGATTGTTTATAATAAATGTTTGTGATATTTTAACATTAAAAATATTTTATTTTACTGATGTGGTATTTCAATATTATTTCTTTTGAATATGATGTGAAACATTTTAATCAACGAATTTTTTAAAATTTTATAAATAAATTAAAAATATAGTTATTAAAGCAAATTAAAAAAAAATTATTATATTTTTAAAAGAATGTATGAATTAGTAATAATGATGAAAATGTTTTATTTATACTTTTTTAAAAATATTATGTATAAATGGAAATAGATTAAATTTTATTAATTAAAATCACATGGCTCTTTGTTTTAAAGATAAGAATTTAATATTTTAAAATGTTTAGTTTAGATCTTTTTTTTAAACTTGCATATGGATTACTAATATAAAAGAGGAGTACATTAGGTGGCCCAAGAGACCACATCAAAATACATTTATGTCATATAGCTATCTAATTAAACTACAAGTTAAAGTTTTTGTCTTCTACAACAGTATATATCTCAAAATACACATTTCATAGTAATTGATCATCCTTTTTTCTTTTTTCTGCCTTTGATTGAATCTTTAAATTTCCCTATCAATCTGATCTTCCTGGGCATTTTTCACAGGGTCTGTAATGTCCATCTGATTCTGAGTTTCCTCATGGTTTCTGATGACACTGAAGTCACATGATTCCCAGTCTTTGTAGGTACCGAGCTTTGGAGAGGTTCTGAGAAGAGCATTGTCTATGTCGAAGTTTTGGTAGCTAAATTCCATTGGGTCCATTTCATGTTCCTCCTTCTTTGTCACTAGTTCCAGGTCGATGTGACTGTCTTGTTCTTTCATGTACTCCTAGTGGAAGTTAGGGTCCACTTTTCTATAGTCCTGGGGCCATAATTTAGCTAACTTTATATCTGACCTGTATATAATAGCTGATCCCTTGTCCAAAATCTTCATGAACCTCTCTGTAGGAATTCTCATAGTGGCGGTGGCCTGCTCAAATTGATCGAGTAGTGAGTCCCAATATGGACCCAGTAAGCAATCTTTCCCTACCCTGGTACAAATTATCATTTGTTGCCTTCCACAAAGCCCATAAAATCTCAGTAGAAATTAACAACCAAAACAAATTATCAGTTTTATTAACATTACAAAGAGAGCCACAAAGGATATTAGCTTTGGTAATACATACACTTGACAATTTACCTTTCAATGAATTTAAGAAAAAAAGACCGGATTTTTTTTTGCAAATTGATAGTCAAAGAAAATATGTTCATTGTTCTCATGACTTTTACAAACTAAACAAATGTTATCTAGACCTAATGCCAACCTGTCTAGTAACAATAACCACCTGAAGCAACATTTCTTTGGCTCTATGACTCTGGACCAGATATTAGACATTGTTTTAGACCACACTTTAGGTTCTAGGCTGACTTTCAATGCTAGGTTAAGATGAGAAAATATATCATATTTTTCAGCCACTAGCTTATATAGCTTTTTTTGGACTCATTTTTGCAAATTCTGAACCGTCCTTCCATCTAACTTGCTGCCAGTTTTCTGATTTTAGGTTTGTTCCCTGTTTGAGTGAATTATGAATAGATTTAAGAAGAACAACATATGTTCTTTTCTGAGATTCTGGAATATTAAATTTTGATTTCAATTCCTTCCAGTCTTTAACAACATTATCTTTTATAATGTCACCAAATGAGATAATTCCCCATTTGTGCCACTTTTTAGATGAGCATCCTTGCAATAATGCCAAGGGCTTGCAATTAACTTTCAAGTTCCACCAGACAGATCTGGTTTGCACAATTTCTTTTTTGTTAACATCAAAGGCATCCCTATCCATTAGGAATGGCTTAATAAATTCCCAGGCCCTCCAAATTGACTCAAATACAATTGACCCTGCAAGCTTGATGCTGGAGTCACCCAATACAACATCCTGAATACTCAAGCTTGCCCAGTCCTTTGCTTTCTTAGGCACTGCCTTTTTTAGATTATTTACAATTAGAATTTTCCAGGGCTCTGAACCACTAAAGGCCCTTACTATCCACTTTGCTACCAAAGTAGCACCTTGGATTTTAAGGTCTTTCAAACCCAATCCCCCCAATTCCATTCCCAAGCAACCAAATGTCTTTTCTTCTTTCCCTTCCCATCAGACCATTGAAAGTCTCTGATTTTTTTACGAATTAAATTCCAATGATAGCTAGAAAAGAACTAGGATGATGCATAATAAATGGAATATGAAGACATAATCTTTTGACAGACCTAAAGCCTATCGGCCATGGAGAGATATCGTTTATTCCACATGTTGAGCTTCTTATCAATCTTACCAAAAACCCAATCCCACATATCTTTCAAGAATGGACAAATAGAGAAAGGGATCCCAAGGAATCTTACTAGTTTAGATGAATCCCCCCACTGCCACTTGGCCATGTCTAGTCACAATGGAGGGGAGTCATCCCAGCCAAGAAGAGTAGATTTTGCATGGGATATCTTTGCACTTGTAGCTCTGCAAAAAATAGACAGTCTCACCTTTAAATTGGAAAGGTTTTCTTCTTCTAAGACCGGAAATAACGCAGTGTCATCTACAAACTGGATGTTAAGGAGTGGTTCATTGTTTGGAAGAATTATTACCTTAAACCCCTTACCAATCTGGTCTGTCCTTGGAACATAATAAAGTGCTTCTGAGGCTATTACGAACAGAGCTGGGGCTAAAGGGCATCCTTGCCTAATAGATCTTTCTATCTTGAAAGGACTGGAAAGAGATCCATTAATATCAATCTGGACAGTAGCATCTCTGAATAACATTTTGACCATGTTGCAGTAGTGCTCTAGGAATCCCAATGATTCAATCATCATTATTACAAAAGACCACTCAATCCTGTCATAAGCCTTTTCAAAGTCTAATAGCAGCATTCCTGCGTTTTGTCTAGTTTTTTTAGCCCAATCCAAGGCCTCCCAGCTTGTTATAAGATTTTCTAAGATATATCTCCCTTTTATAAATCTTGTTTGTGTTGGTTTAATGATGACTAGAAGGATATCAATAAGTCTAATGGCTAGCACCTTAGCAATAATTTTGAATGGAACATTCAACAATGTTATTGGTCTCCAATTTCTAATATTGGTTTTATCTCCTTCCTTAGGTAATAATTTGATAACACCTCTATTGATTTCCTCCCCTAGAGTGCCTCTAGCTATAGCTTCTTGATAGACATCCAACAAGTTATCAAGTATCCAATCTTCATTGCATTTGTAAAACTCCACCGGGAACCCATCAAGACCAGGGGATTTACCATTTTCCATAGATCTAATGGCTTTTAATATTTTTGCTTTGGATATTTCTTTCCCTAGCTTAGCCTATTGAAATGCACATGACAACTGAGAGGGGGGGGGGTGAATCAGTTGTTACAAAAACTTTAACCACTTGTGAATATCAACACATCAAATGTCCAAACATTGTTATTAAGATTTAACCATGAAAACGTGAAATAAGAAGCTCAACACAATAACACATTCAACGCATGAGACACCATATTTTTTACGTAGAAAACCATATGAAGGAAAAACCACGATGGGTGTTAACCCGCATAAATAAATATGTTATAACAATACCGAAAAACAGAGGCTCACTGCCTTAGGGTTCAATGCCCAAAATGCTCACTGTAAATGTTGAGGCTCACTGCCAAGGGTTGGTGAACTGATTTGATAGCATCTACTCCATGCCCGAGTTTAGTTCCATTGAAGCACATTAAAACTCCTCTACTTGGCTCTTCTTACATCTTTTCACTTATCTTCGCATTTTCGCATAAGGAATTCTTTTTCACAACTTCATTACATGTTTTTATACAATTCATCAACCTTGGAATGTACATCAAGGTCGGCATTACATTCATCAACCATTGGAACAATCTCCAAGGTCGGCATTACAAACATACATAGAAATAGGTCTGGACCTAAACAAAATTAGCTAAGGGAAAGATGTATGCATATCACGTTATGCCTTAGCTGGGACTCAAATGCAATCTTCCATGCCACAACATGCTTCCACAATATTCAATGCATCTCTGCAAGTAGTGAAAACAACCAAGTCGGCCAAGACTGGTGTTAACACTAAGTCTTCTAAGAATTGTCTTCATCCACGATCCAAATTTCTCTTTGTGGACCAATCCAAAGGTAAGAACATGATCAGGAGACATCCACAAACACATTATAATCATCAAGAACTTTCACACCACCTCTGATCACTTTATTCATAAGATTCTTCAAACCAGAGCATATTAACATAACTGTTAGCCACTGTCGTAAGAAAAAGATCGCTTGCGGATCACAAAATCATGAACCATTAGAGTTGAAGGCACATAACAACATTACAAACTTAATTCCAGAACTGCAGACCAAACGACTTAAATGCGGAGGAATGCGGAGCAGAATACATTCTCCCTGTCACCACCAAATGTACAGAAAAAGCAATTTTCACTTTGGTGAACATAACTCACTCAAATCTTCATACCGAAGACTCAAACTTGGAACATAGCATCTTCAGACATGCCTCTAAATAAATTCCAATCCACAGGTAAAGATATTTAATCTACAAGAAATGTGGAGCAATCTACTGGACTATTCTACTGTAAACAAAGATACTCTTCAATACACTGTTTCCACTGGAGGGGCAAATTTTCTCAAAAGCACTTGGAAATTCAGTATCAAGAATACTTATTTATTATCTTCAACACTTATATAAGCCAATGCAAAGCATCTAACTCATTACAAGCAAGTATCAATTGACACCAATGACAACACAAATATGTTGACATCAATGACAACACCGATTAGGCACATATTTGCAACATAGCCCTCATTTCATCTGTGACCTTTCTGGGGTAGATCCTTCTACATAAGTTTTGAGCTTGTCTACAATCCTCTAAGCCATCCTCTACTGAGAATAGATTCTTATAAAAATCCCTAAACACCTCTTTCATTTCTTCATTTTCCTTAAAGCACAGGTTGTCTTCCACAATAGGTCCAATGTCTTCTTTTTGTTTTTTTGTTCTCAATAGGTTGAAGAAGTATTTTGATCCTCTATCCCCTTATGCCAGTCAATTAAGCTTGGCCCTCACTCTTAACCCCTGATTCCTAGTAGTTTGAAATCTCCTCAAGTTACACTTTGCTTCCCCCAATTCTTTAATAACAAGTTCATCTTCTGGGTTCTCTTGAATCTTTTTTTCAAATTTTAAATTTTTTTCTTGCAACAGACCTTCTTCCCTTCTCCTATCTTTTGCATATTTCCTTCCTATTGTTTGAAATAGGGCTTTATAGTTTTTGATCAAGGCACTCGAATACTGGTGTTTTAGTGAATTAGAATATAAGGCTTTTGTGATGTTCCTTAGACTAATAATCCCTTCACAACAATCATTGTCTTGGAGTAGGGCACAATTAAGTTTAAGCAGACTATCTTTATTAACTCTCGACTTTGGCATCTTATCTTTCCACCTAATAAAAGCTTCTATTGGATGGTGATTGGAGAGGGTAGAGGGAATAACTTCAACATAATTACTATCTTTTTAACTAAGAAAGTAGAATTTGTCTTCAGTTGCATAGAATCTGTCTAGCCTTGAATAAATTCTATTTTTACCTCCTTGGCTATTACACCAGGTGAACCAAATGCCTTTACTCTCAATTTTTTTTTTCTTCCAAAGGGTCAAAAAGTTTAAAAGATTTTTTAAGCTTATTCCAGAAAAAAGATTCATTACCTTTCCAACCCCATTTGAGACCCCCAATTTTGTCTTCTCTACATTCTATCATGTTAAAATATCCACTTATTATCCATGGAATCTGCTATAAATTATTAGTCATCCATTTCCACAGCTCTGCCCTGCAGCTGTAGTCATTTGGAGCATAAACATAGCACACACCAAAAATTATGTCCTCTTTCTTAAATATTATCCATAAACATCTATTACAGGGGGAACATCCTCTTTGCATGATCAGACCAACCCATTTTCTGTCAATTAACATCGCAATACCTCCTTTTCCTTTTTCATGTTCAGTGCAGAAGAGTTCTGCATCTTTCCAGATGAATTTCAAATTATTTTCTAGGGTGAACCCAATGGCTTTCACCTCCTGAAGCATAAGGAGGTTGATATCCTTTCTTTTGTTGCAAAAGTCTCTAATTAAATATTTTCTATTTGGAGACTCTAATCTTCTTATGTTCCAACTACAACAATTCATAATTCATTTGCTCAGATGTTTTCATTTTCCTCTTTTTATACAGCTTTTTAAAGCAATTAGAGACTTTCTCTCCTTTTTTTGCCTCTATTTTGGAGTTCTTAACATATTTCCTTTTTTTTTCCTTTGTTTTATTTTGAATTAGAGAGGAAATCAAATCTTTCAAGATTTGTTCATTTCTATCAATGTTGGCCAGGCTAGTTTCCTTAGGCTTTGTATTAGAGCCCTCACCTTCATCTCCCACATGGTCAGTTGTATAGAGTTTTTTTCCAACCAATATATTCAGCTTGTCATTTTTTTCTTTGTCTTTACATTCTTTTACTAATTCCTTGATCTTTCTAATGCCAATTGTTGGACATTCTTTTTTTTTTTTAATTTACAAGTTTTTCCACACTTTTTGGCCTCAACGACAACCTCCTCAACCAATTTAGATTTAGGAGAGTTTTCAAGGTAGCAACCCTGCAGGTTATTAGCTTGCACCCGAAGAGGTGGAGAATCAAGGTTAAGGTTCCCAGCTATGCATGAAGCGTTTATCTAGGGAATTGTGTTTGATCCAGGGTCAACATCAAGTGTACATTTTACAACTGACTCCTCTTCGGCTGTCTCAACACCTAAAGGCACCATAGAGCCCGATGGGCTCTCCTTCATCCTTATACCAAAAATAACTGAGCCTCGCTCACCCACAATTTCCCCTCCTTCCATGCTCATTTCACTGAGTTTTTTGGATACGACCGAGATATCAAGGTCTTCTATTGTTTTGCCTCGGTCCAATGCATCCAAGACCTTAGTCGGAAGGACATTTTTTACAGCATTATCATGAGTGGAGGAGCCCATTTTGGCACCCGGGGCATCTTTCCGGGCTGGAGATTCATAACCATTCAAGGGTTCCGATACAACCTGCTGAGCTACAAGCATATTATTTTTCCTCGCAAGGAAAGGGTAGGCTTTTTTAAGGTGCTTGTTGCACTTACACATAAAGCAAGAGTTAATCCCCCCAACCTTGTGATAAGGCATCTGGTAGGTTTTCCTAGCCCACCTACGTCTATCCATTCTGGAACTAGGTCTTGAAGAAATCAAGATCCTGGCGTTAAGGTGAGGCAAGGTCACCCTAGCTTCCTCAACCTTTAAAACTTCTCCTAGGTGGCTCAACAACTTTTGAAGAGCGTATACTTGAATACAATTACATAGTTTTGAGAACAATATCATAGGGCATACATGCGCATGCAAATACAAGTTATAGAGTATACACTTGAATACATGAGTCACAAGGTATACCCTTGAGTACAAGTATACACAGGAAGCGTAAGTCATGAAGCACACTTGTGAATACATGGAATCTTTTGACTTCAAACCATTTAGGCACAGAACATAATAGTAGTTCATCTTTAGAGTGGTTGGGGCCCCAGGGACGAGCCTTGAACAAGGAACGACCAATATTCCAGAAATTCTTTTCCAAGACTTTTTCTTGTATTTTATGAGACTTAAAGAAAATTACAATTAATCCTTTCTGAATCATCCTGCAAAAACTTATTTGAATCCCCAATTTTCTAACCCATACCGAAGCCAACCATTTATAAAAAAAATCTCTCGAGGGTAGTTTATTAGAATCAAGGCACATTAAAAATACTGCAACATTTTTCACTCTAGTTTCCTCTTTTTTAATAGCAGAGATCATAGCTTCATTTGGCATTAATGAAATACCAGTCGAGGGGGAAGAAGGCTTACCCAAAGTTTTATTTCCTCCTGTTTCTTTGCAACTTCCTCCAATGGTTTTGAATCCTTGGAGACCTTTGACGATCTGGAAGCAACCATCTTCCGACGATGATGCGGTATTCTCTGCAACAACTGCTTCACAAAACGTCTTAGCTTCCTTTCCTTCCTTCACATTTGCCGGGGTTTCAACTCCATTAACATTGCCATTAACACTGCCCTTAATTTCATCTAGCTCCACATTAACTGCGCCATTAACCTTGACTGGCGCCTTATTTAGTGTGCTGTCCTTGCTCATCGAAAAGGCCATAAAACTCAGCGTGCCGAACCATGATAGAAATAAATGCCCACATTAACTTGGCGATGGCGTCAACACTGAGTATTTGGGGGGGAATCCTCCCGCCCAAATACGGATTAAAAAATGAGACTCAGAACAAAAACACAATGGGAGCCCTAGACAAAACAAACTGAAACAAAATAAAAAACTACACACAACAAAGAAACAAACAGGCCAACAACCTAAGACAAGAAGATCAATCAACAATGCAATGCACTAGGATAGGGAAAGAGCCCAGGGTCCAAGAGAAAACCAATGGAGGGTTCAAATGAAACCCTAGTTTTTTCTTAGAGCCTCCAACATCCAAAAAAATCTATCTACCCCTTTTAATCTTAATTTAGATCTTTAATTATCAATATATTGAATATATAAAATTTAATATATTTACGAATGTTTTTTTATTTTTATAATTTTAAATTTAGTGCACCTGCTACTAATATTTATTTCTTAGATACTAGGTGAAATTTTCTTAGGAAGAGTACTTATGGTTAAAATTTTTATTGAAACTCATCAAACCTAGTTGTTATATCATCATTTTAAACAGTTCAATTCATAATTTTTTTTTAATGTATTTATAATATATTCACATATCTTAACTATATTTATCTCAATATTATGTAAAATTTTTATATAAACACTTCAAATTTATATTATAAAGATATAAATAAAATATTTATTTTCACTACACTATTAAAATCCATTAAATAGATTGCACTTTAAAATTAAATAAAAAACAACTTAATTAAATCCTTAGAAGGAATGGAATTGAATTATTGGACGGAGAACAAAGTATTAATATTAATATTAATAATAATAATTTTTCTAACTCTAATAAATTGATTGATTATGCTCATTTTGTTGGACTTAGTGAGTTAGTGGCCGGGAGTTAGCTTCAACCCATGTGATCGACCATTCAATGGAACTAAACCATCGACATCTAAGCCGAAAAATTATTAAAAACATTTCACGGTAAGAAAAAATCATATAATAAATTTGTCAAACAATAGATTGACAGTGACAACTGAGGGACACCCGCATACCTATCTTTGACAACTTTATGTGGCAGAAGAATATTGATGCTTAAGCAGCGGGAAGTGTTAGTGCCTTTCTCTCTCTCTCAACATACCCATTATCATTTGCCACAGATTGAGCAATTGAAGGTAGCCAAGGGCCGCCATGGATGCAGCCAGCACCATCACCAACAATAACAAAAACAACAACTGGAGGAATGAGTTGTCGCCGGATTCCAGACAGAAGATCGTCAATAAGATGTATGCAGTTAAATTCTGCATTTCTTTTTAATGGATCCTCTGGTATTGCAGTGCTATGTCTATTGTCAAATTTGTTTAGACCTATTGGGAAAAACCCACCTTGTAATTTAGCTCAGATTTGCTTGGGTTTCTTAGAATTTAGATAAATATCAGTAGATGGCTTCTGTACATATATTGCAAAAACCCATTACCCAATACTCTATTTTGTAAATAAGCAAAAGGAGTTTCAGTGACCCTACCCCAAACACATATATCAATTTATATGGATTTGAGAACATCCAGGGCAATCTCAGACCATGCACTGCCCACACATATGCATACCCAAAAAAATCAGATTGATTCTTAGATTTTCATATCATTAATTTATATCTTTCAACTGTACAATCAAATTTGTCTTTACTTGATTGTGCAATGTAAATCTAATTGTTATTATTGATATCTTTTTTGTCATCCATTTTTTAAATTTCATTACTAGTAAAGGTATTATGATGCCATCTATCTAATTGTCTTAAGTATTGCATTCCTTAATTTTCTTCTTGTTCTCCTACCCAACTGAGTATGTTTTACCTCACCAATAATGTCTGAAGTCAAAGAAATATTTAAGATAGCTATTTTTACTATATGTATATACTACTAATCTGTACTTATATGTATATAGTTGAGTATTGATTATAGTTTATAGGAAACAATTTGCAGACATATATGAAGAAAATAGAATTAAAAAACTAAAGCTATTTTTCTCTTGATAATACATTCCTTATTTTTCACTTGTTCTCCTATCCATCTGAGTATCTTTTACCTCACCAAGAATGTCTGAAGTCAAGGAAATATTTAAGATAAGAACCATTCTTAACATATATAATATATATACTAATCTACACTTATATTTATTATATATATACTAATCTACACTTATATTTATATAGTTGACTATCGATTATAAACATTATAGTTTATAGGAAACAATTTGCAGGTGCCTGTTAAGAAAATAGAATTAAAACATTAAAACCAATCAAATTTGCAAATTATTATTTATGGTTGAATAAGAAATTTAAAATTTATATATTATTGTTCACTTGTAACCAAATCAATTTAATAGGACTGGAAAAAATATTAAGAAAATAAAATTAAAAAATTAAAGTTAATCAAATTTGCAATTATCACTTAGTGTTATTTATTGTAGGATAAGAAATTTGAAATTTATATATAATTGTCTACTAATAACCAAATCAGCTTAATAGGACTGCAAGAAAAATACATTTTATAGAAAAATTTGTAAGAACAAGAAATATAAATCATAAATCACAACAAGCTCCTTTATGCCTTGAATTTTAAAAACTAAATCTATTGAAGGCAAAGATTAAAATTTAATTTAAAGAATAAAGAGAGGATAGAGTTATTTTTACAGTAAATTTATCTAAGATGGTGTCTAAACAGATGCTTTCTTATTTATAAATATGAGAGCACTTATTATAAACAGTTAAAAGGTAGTTTTTGTGGTTGATGCTAAGGGAGATAGTAATTTGGAAGACATTAATTTGGTGGACAAGATTCTTCTTGTGAAATACCACAAAAGATTGTTCTACGATTCACTTGTATCATGTATATTGTTCAATATAGGGCGCATTCCTGTTATATTTAACTGGATCAGCATTGAATATATTGATGATGGATTTGTCCTTACAATGTGGAGTGGCCTACAGAGCTAATGTTGGATAAGTGCAGAATTCTATCGATTTTATATTGGAGTATAGAAGAATTTTATTGATTTTATTTTGGAGTTCTATTTATGAATTGGACTGGTTTTGGATTATAGAAATCCGTAATTAAAAAATTTTAGGCCATTTTTGTTTCCGGATTTTCAAGTTTCAATTTGTTTTGTTTCAATAATCCTGACAAGAGGATACAGAGAGAGACCAATCCCATTTTAACTAATATAGATAACGATGGCAATACCCCAAAACCTTAGGGAGTTTACCATCACTGGCACAGGTTAGACCCGCAGGCTGATTCCAACATGGTACCTCTTTCTGTGTATCCATAACCCGCTCCCCTGCCCCCCAACAAAGAAAAATACAGAAAAATCCCACTCCTGCAACAGCATACATGTTATAAACTCTGATCATATATAACACTATATTAATAGGCAACACCAAAAACATCATTAAACAACCCATCCAGATTTTCACAGGTTAAAGCGAAAACTTTCAGCCTTAAGTTTGAATTTCTTATCCAGATTCTTGTGCTTATGCAGGAGTTTTTCTTAAGTCATGTACACAATTGTTGAAGTAGGCAATCATCTCAAGTGTCAGGATGTGAGTAGTCTTGGTGTGAATGCTTCTTCTGAGCATATTTTTTCTAGTGTGACTATGCCTAAAAATTATTTTGTCTGTTTTGGAAGAAATTGAGCTGCCTCCCTTTTTAGGTTCAATTTGTAGCCTAATTTTGATGGTGTCCATGGTTGAACTGTGAATAACAATTTATTAATTTTTCTTTTCGAACCTATGAAATTGAGTCAAATTCTTGTTCCACATAATTAGCTGCGTTTGTGGTTAATCTGCCCTTACCATGAGTTTTTCGTAGCACCCCCTTAAGTGAATTATCAGAGCCATCCTTGGACTTACTAGAAGCAACATTTACTTTAAGGACATTTTTTCCTTTTCCCAAGTCTTAGCCTCTGCTAACCAATCAGAAGTGTTGAGGCTGATCTTCTTAGAAGTAAATTTGATTTTAGTGTCTTTGGATCAACTTTGCTGCTTGCATGACCTTCTGTTCAAATTCTACTTAAAGTTTGCAGTTATTTACACAAGTGCTAAAATAGGCAATCATCTTGAATTTCAGGATGTGAATGGACTTGGTGTTAATGTTTTTTCTTGACATACTTCTTCTGGTGCGACTATGACTACAACTTGACATTATTTTGTCAACTTTGGAAGAAATTGAGTTGCCTCCCTTTTTAGGGTCAATTTGTAGCCTAATTTTGATGGTGTCCATAGTCCAACTGTAAATAACAAGTCATTAATTTTTCTTTTCGAACCTTTGAAATTCTTGTTGCACATTATTAGCAATGTTTTTGTTTATTCTATTCTTACCTTGAGTTTTTCTTGGCACTCCCTTAAGTGAATTATTAGAGCCATCCCTGGATATACTAGAAATAGCATTTATTTTCAGGAGGTGTTTTCCTTTACCCTGAGTCTTAGCCTTTGCAAACTGATTAGAATGGTTGAGGCCGAGCTTCTTAGAAAGTTAGAAGTAAGTTTGATTTTTGTCTCTTTGGAATCAAACTTTGCCATGACCTTTTGCGCACATGTTACTTGAAGTTTGCAGTATGGTTCCTTTGTAATTTTCCATGGAAACCACAACAAAATGGAGCTTAGGTTGATCCAAAAAAAGAAAGAACAGAACCAACAAGAACAGAACCAAGAATCCACTTAGAAAATCCCCATACGAAAGAAAGAAAACTGGCCTAAAGAAAAACCTCTAAAGAGTTTAAAGATTTATTGACAACTTGACAGACTGAGAAATGCAGAGAAAAAATGACAACCACAAAGGCTAGCAGAAGCTCATTACTGAGGGACGCAACTGAAGAGAGTCACGAAACCCAAAACTTGAATGGCCAATGCAGCCCGTCAATGTTATCCAAAACAACAATTAACCAAGGAGGCTAAAGAAGAAAAAATGACATTCTCAGATAACTCCAAGTCCAACTGGTAATACCCAGCAAATATAAAGCTTGTGATTTAAATGAACATCCACCACTAGATTAATGCTTGCATTAATGCCACGGTAACTACCTGCATACATGATTGCCTCCATTTGACAGGAAAGTTTCTACTCGAAGAGCCTCAACTCCAGATTGTACTAAATGTCTTGGATACCTTTCAAGCATGAATAGTATCTTCCCAAATTTCATATTTGAAAGCCTTAATTTGATTAAGGGGTGGGGTCCTGATGCAGACATATAATCCAAGAATTAAGGGAAACCATCTCAAACAGTGGTACATTCTTTGCTATTTGTCTGGATGTTTATGAAAACTTTTGATTAATTCCCAATTCTAGACCTTAGACGAACCCTTTCCTTTACTCAAAGGTCTGCAACATTGTTACCAACTTACCTCTGATAATACAATTAAAAGCGATGATAATGAAAGATCTTTGAATACAGAAAATATCCTGAATAACCATATTTAACATTCAATTTTGAGGTCTATTTCTCAAAAATGGAGCCAATAACTAACTTTGAATCCCTTCTACTTCCATGTTTAGCTGCATATTAGAGATGGCGAGGGAGAGGCTTTGGAGAAGAGCTTTTTCCTTTGACTATTTATTAGATGAGTTCCCCAGATTTCAGCAAAAAAATGCTTAAACCCTTCTATCTTTGCTTCTAAAGACTACTCCCCTGCTTGCACGGCCAAGATTATATTTGGCAGCACAATCAAAATTCAGTTTCATTCTTCCTTTGCTAAAGATGGCTTCATTTATCAAATTATCAGTAAGCCATTTTTCCTTCATTGTTCTGATACCATTCGGAGGGGTGAATAATTTTTTATTAGAGAAGTACCTTCTGGCCGAACTGATTAGCTATCTATTTCAACTCTCAGCCTTGTATTTTCTTCACATGACATGCTTGCCCTTTCATGGTAGCTTTTAAGGCTTTAACCTATCAAAACTATGTGATCTTAAGATATTGAGGTGTTCCAGTTTTGGAAAAAAAAAAAAAATGCTTGCAATTGGTTAGTTTGCCTATAGAAACCATGGGAGGGGTTTTCTAATGGCAAGTGTTTGTGTACAGAATGGATACGCTCCAAAGACATATGCCATTTACAGGTACCGATGGCATGAATGAACTCAAAAAGATTGCTTTGCGATTTGAAGAGAAGATTTATGCAGCTGCTGTGGATCAGGTATGTTACCTGCATTTATCTCATTTGTGTGTGTGTGTGTTTATACACACACAAGTTGTTATAATTATTGGCTTTCTATTGAGGGTAGTATTTGTGGCAGTTGTTTGTTATTCTGAAACAGTAAGTAATGAACAACACAGCCTTCTACATCCTTTACATGATCCCAGCTGGCATTGCGGGAGGTTGAAAGATTTGCCAAAAAATTTCATTCTGCATGAATTTCCTTAAAATAACTGCTGTCTATGTCATCATTGAGCATATCTTTTTCAAAATTTCATGTGATTGGTTATTGCAATATAATTATATTACAACTGTTTATTTACCATGTTTGGAAGAAAATATAAAAATGAGATCCAAATCATTGAAATGTTTGATCAAGTTAGGAAAAAGACAAAGCCGATAAATGTATATGTTTGCATGTGTGCTTTTATCTGTATTATGTTAACTAAGTTTAAATCCCAATCTCCCTTAATTTATCCTTTTTAGCTTAATATAATTAACTCCCTGAATTTGGGAAAACTTATTTCGCACTTCAAACTCTTAACCTTCAGAAATGATCCAGGTCTTCAAGCATCCTTCATCTTCTTGCAATAAATGATAATTCTACCCAGATTTCTTACACTTTTCCCTTTATGCGAATCTTTAAAATCTTGATTCAATTTGATGGTTTCAACTTCCATTTAACTCAAGAAGGCAGCAGAGCTATGGATCTTTTAAATATCTATATTATTGCACACTTTTTACGGCAAGATGAAGTTCTTGTTGCACAGTGTCTTTCAACTCATATGGTTCCTATTATTTTTTGTTATCATGCATTTTGAGAAGTATACATATAACTTGTCAAGGGATTAAATGTGTGGAATTATTTTTTCCCTTTTCTTTGGAGGATAATGTTGTTTCTGTATGTTATGCAGCAAGACTATCTACGCAAAATATCTCTCAAGATGCTATCATTAAGACAGCACGTTTCTCGAGATGGAAACCCTTTGGCAGGTGGTTCTTCTAGTAGCAACCAGAAGCCTATAGATCCTGGTGGGCACAGGCAGATAAATGCTAATTTCTAATAAAAGGACTGGTTTTATTGATTAAGCATAATTTATATTATCATTTTGTTGACAACAGTGACTTTACTTAAAATAATTTCTGTGATTCTTTAATCTCAGTGTTTAAATGAGGTTTTTGACTGAGAAGTGTGTTTTTTTGGTTTTTGTTCAACGTTGAAGCAGGAATACTGATGCAGCCACAGATGAGAAATGCATCACACTCGCCAACTATAGTAGGTGGCAATGGCATTCCACTGCCTGGACAGCCCCAAACACAACAAGCATCACTACCACAAAATCAGAAAGTTATAGGTGCAAATGGAATGCAAAACTCAGCTGGCCTACCGTCTGCATTGTCTGCTATGACTAACTTATCCCAAAGTACAAGTGGACTTGGTTTTGGTACTCAAAGTGCACCCAATAACTCACCAGGTCAGGTTTTACCTCACAATGGTCTTCTTCCAAGTGTGAGGCAGTTGCAATCAAGACAGCAGCAAGTAGTTCAACAACACCAACAGCCACAGGCGCAACACCAGCTCCTATATCAGCAACCATTACAACACCAGCAGCAACATTTGCAACACCCTCAACAACAGGTTCTTCTGAAAGATAATCTTCAACAGTCACAGCTTACACCATCAATCCTCCAGCAGCAGCAACAAACCCAGCTTCAGGCTTCACAACAATCTATCTTGCAATCAGCTCAGGCACCTACTCTTCAAACAACTCAGCAATCTTTAATTCGACAGTCTCAGCCCTCTGTTCTTCAATCTGCCCAGCAGTCGAGCCTACAACAACCATCTCAGTCTTTCCTTCAGCAGCACCAGCAGTCTGTCCTTAGGCAACAACAATCTGTTTTACAACAGCAGCCATCCATTATTCAGCAACAGCAACCATCAATTTTTAATGTTTCAAATATGCAGACACAGCAACAGCAACAACTCCAACAGATTATACAATCCAAAACTTCTCAATATCAGCAAGCACAGCAACCATCACCATCATTGTTACAACAACAATCGCAGCAGTTGCAGCAACAACCACAACAACAACAACAACTTCTCTCCCAGCTCCAACATCAGCCCCAGCAGTTGCAACAACAACCACCATTATTACCACAGTCGAACTCAGTACAACAAGAGCTTCAGCAAAGGCTTCACACACCTGGTGGCTTATTGCAACAGCAGCAGCAGCAGAGCTCCGTTGAACAGCAAAAACAGTTGCTACAAGCCCAAACCCAGAGGCTGTCGGATGTCCCTACAAGTAAAATTCATTTACCTCTTCTATTAGTTTATCTCAAATATCTTATTATATTCTCATTTGAATGTTAACTGAGATAGATGATACATTTTGACCATCCCTATTATCTATCTACTGCATATGTTGGACTTGATCTAGCATCAATTGAAGGTATACATTCAGTCTTTCTTTTTGATATTTTGGCATAATAGAAAAGCTTCAGTGGCCTTATATATTTAGGAACTGTGGAATTTTCCAGCATCAGTGGAGTCATCAGGTCAAACTGGACAATCAAATGTTATGGACTTGCAGGAGAGGATCTATCAGAAGGTAAGATCTTTGCAATCTCCTTTCTTCCCAGCTATTGATCAATTTTCAATATTGTAGACATTTCACTTCTCCGGGGATAGAGTTTGAGTGATTGCTAAGAATGATTTGTAATCTGATATTTGCAATTCATATCAGAATCAATGAAATCAGTATATCAAAGAAGAAAGAAGATCCAAAAGGATATTCTAAAACAGTATTGAACCGGTACAATGGACATAGAAATCCGAATAACCATTAGGGCTCTTGCATGATACTTATCTTCTTAGGAAAGAACTGTCTCAAATTTTCAGAGGTCTTTTCTCCATTGTACTATGAACACAATTAAGTTACACATGAGCTGGGGAAATGAAGGATATGACAATGAGAGAAGTAGAACTCAATGACTGCTAGGAATAATACACTAACATCTAGTCAACTCATTAAATGATACACTAATCTCTTCAGCTCGTCATTCAGCTTGGCTGTCAAAACTCAGTAATACATTGGTGGATGGGAGTATTTCACGAGTCAAATAGATACTCTAATAATTTTCAATTCAATGAAATAACCTGGAAGTAATTTTTTGGCTGATTTTTTAAATATGGATAACAATTATGAGAAACTGATAGATTATTAATTTATTTGGCATTATCTTCAACAAAAGCTTTACCAATCCTGAAACAAGCGTTGGAGGTGCATGTCCCTGCATTGATGTGTTAGAATCCTCCCTCTCTCTGCTGTTAACATCACTAGCAGTTCTCTCTTTCTCTGCTCCTACATGATACTTATCTTCTTATGAAAGAATTGTCTCAAATTTTCAAGGGTCTTTTCTCCATCAAATAATTAGCACGTTTAAGTTACACTTGAGCTGGGGAAAGGATATGACAATGTGAGAAGTAGAACTCAGTGACTGCTATTAATAACACACCATAACATTTGGTCAACTCATTAAATGAGTGGAGTCAGATTGTCATTCAGCTTGGCTGTCAAAACTCAGTAATACCTTGATTGATGTGAGTATTACACACAAGTCAAATACATACTCAAATAGTTTGAGATTCAATGAAATACTCTGGATTGTTTTTTTGGCTGATATTTAAATATGGGTAACAATTGTGAGGAACTGATAGATTATGTGGCATTACCTGCAACAAAAGCTTAACAAATCCTGAAACAAGCATTGGGGGTGCAAGTCCTTGCATGGACCCTCTCTCTGGTGTTAACATCACTGGCCTGCTCCAGTCTTAGCTAGTGATCTCTCTCTCTCTCTGTCTCATTATTGGCGACAACAATTTTGGCTACTTTGACTGAGACAATAAGCTGTGGATAGACTTTCATCACCCAAACATAGAATGCCAACAGGATTATCAGTATGTCCAAAATGCGGCATGCCAGCAATAGACTACTTTGTTGCCCACTAACAGATCAAGGGCTCTGAAGTGAACTAAAGTTGAGTTTTTGAATGATGTTTAGCACCTTCAGTTTACATACATGGAGAGTAGTGGTTATACTGGCTGATGTAAAATAAGTATTTCATCCCCAGGTAGTAGACATGTATAAAAGACTGGTTGGTGAAGGGAAAAATTTGTAAAAGAATTAATCCATTTTCATTGTTAACTCTTACTAACCAATTTGGACGGAAAAAGTTGACTTATGGGACTATGCCATTTCTTTATGGGAAAACAGTTTTCAACACTTAATGATACCTTATGAGAACTATGTCATTTCCCTTTACTTTACGGTAGCTGTAATTCGCCACAAACTTCCCTGATGATGCTTGTGTACTTTCAAGGCTTTCAAACAAGCATCTGCTTCCAGTCATCATCTAAATTGTGCATTGTTAGTTAAAGAAAACATTTACACTTATCTTATTTGGTCTGTCATTGTGATTTATGTCATCTGACCTCTATTATATAAATGGTTTTTGTGATATGTCTCCTTTGTGATACCATGTCCATCATCTATGATTCTATAGTTGTTAATTCTCCTTGTTCTATTTTGTGCTTACAATGATTCTTCTTCTAGCATTCTTCTCAGTGTATTAGGATCGGGACATCTCTTTCTAGCAATGATCTTGATAGAAATGGTGATGCATGTTTTTTTGCAGCTGCAAAAACTGAAGGATATATATTTTCCTGACCTAAGAGAATTACTTCAAAGGCTTTCTTTTAAATGTCAGCAGGTAGATTTACTTTCTTTTTCCAGTCACTTTTTCTGTGGTATGATTTAATCAAATGGTCTATTGTCACTAGCAAATGATTCAATTTGGCATCAATGCTTAAAAATTGTTATTTTGGCAGCCTATGGCATCTGATCAACTTGACAAGCTAAAGCTGTATAGAACCAAAGTTCAACGTATGATGCAATATTTTCAAGTTTCAAAGGGCAATATTCCACCTGGATTCCCAGAAGACAAGATTGATGCTGTTGAGAAACAAATTCAAAGTGTTCTAAACTCATTTAAGCCAGGAAAACCTGCTCTGCAACAACAACAAGGACATCAACAATTCCTCACTCAGTCTGGCAGCCATTTGCATTCTATGCAGCAACAGTCACAATCTCTAATGCCTCAGTTGCAGCAGCAGGAGAAGCATTCTAATCAGCTTCAACAGATGAATTTACAGCCTTCGGCAACATCAATGCAACCAAACACTGTTGCACCTATTCAGCATGGCTCCATGCCACAGTTGCAGCAATCTGGTGTGCAAACAACACTGCAAAATAATCGAACTGCAATGCAACCTGGGGCCAGTCTAAATTCAGCACAAGGAACTGGTATGGGTGCCCTGCAGCAGACTTCCTTCCAACAGAGTAGTAATAATAATATTAATGGTCTTCAGCAAAATAATGTCACTCTTCAGCAAAATAGCATAAGCTCTTTACAGCAGTCTGGAACCAATCCTTTACAGCAAAATGATTTAAACCCTTTGCAATTGAATGCAAATACTTTGCAACATCATCACCAAGCAATGAAATCACAAGAAATCTTCCATACACAGCAATTTACGAATATCAATATGCAGCATCGGCAGATGCAAATGCAACAGCAGCAGCAGCAGCAACAGCAACAGCAGCAATTCCAGCAACAACATCCACAAAGCCAGCAGCAGCAGTTCCAGCAACAACATCCACAAAGCCAGCAGCAGCAGTTTCAGCAACAGAAGCAGCAGCAAGCTGCTCATATGCAGCTACAACAAATGCCACAGTTTCAACAAGCGAATGACTTGAACAGTGAATCAAAGCCTAAACCAACTTCTTCTATTAAACAACCATTTATGCAGCAACATCATGGATTAAGTCAGCGCCCAGTTTATCAACAGCAGCAGCAGCCATTCAAGACAGGGTCATCGCTTTCTGTTTCCTCACCTCAACTTCTTCCAGCTGTTTCTCCTCAAGTCTCTCAGCAATCCTCTCCACAATTAGATCAGCAAGGTCTAGTTGTGTCATCACTTCCTGTTCCCAAGCTTGGAACTCCCATTCAGCCAGTAACCTCACCATTTACAGCTCCTTCACCCTCCACCCTGCCAGCTCCTTCACCCATGGAAGATGCCGAGAAGCAATCGTCTGCAATTCCAAATATTGGAAGTAGTCAGGGCCTTCAACAAACGGCAAATGCACTAAGCCATTCTCAATCTCTTGCCATTGGTACACCAGGAATTTCAGCTTCGCCTCTATTAGCCGATTTTTCTTCTAGCCCTGCTCAGAATATTGTTAACCAGGATGGACACCAAAATGTCTCACCTGGACTTCTTATGGAAGACAAATTAAGCACAAAGGAACCTCCTTTCAAGCGCTTGATAAAAGTGGTATGCATGCTTCAAACTTTTTGTTTAGGAACTATATTCACTACCTTTTTTTGCGAGAATGTGTTTTTAATATTTATATAAGAGAAAAAAGAAGCATAACATGAAGAGCTATAATGGCATAAATTTCTCACATGGCTATTTGTAGTTATACTTAGATCATATGGTTTGAGGTTTAAGCCCTTGGGGTTTACCCCCTATAATTGGGTTTGCATTGTTTTACTGTTGTAATTTTCAGTTACTTTTCTATTGTAATTTAATGTACTTTCAAATCCCATTTAGCTAATGTCGTCATTTGTGGAAATTAATATATATATATATATATTTTGTCTTTGTCTCAAACCTACCTAGGAGAGAAAGATATCAACAGACACAGTGTACTTTTATGATTTTTAAGAGTTGCTGCATTAATGCTACCACATTTCTACTAATACCTATGAAAATTAGTATTGATTTACAACCTACATAAAATTTCTATTCTATATTGTCATTGATACATCAATCACACAATCTTAAAACCATACATGTTCTGGCCTGTTGAGGACAATTTTATTCCAATATAAAATTGCTGCATGTGTTTCAAATTGAGTAACATGTTCCTATGTTTGAAAAAAAATAGACATCCATGCGGTGTTATTTACCAAAATTTGGACGTGTTTTGGGATTTTTTGTTGATGTAATTTTGTTGTTAGGTGAATCTAGAGTATGGGAGGGGATTATAAATAGCATTTAGCATTTTACTATGTATAGTCAGCCATTATAGTGATATTGTTGAAAAGAGCACATTTTCTGTTGGCTAACAACCACATAGATCTGAATAAAGACAAGAGCAAGGTCGGCAATATGAAACCAACCCTCCATGAGATGGTGTCTTACGCAAATTGTAAATTCTAAGAAAGTCCTCTATGAAAATATTGGCTTCCTTGTATGTCGATCAAGATTTTGCTGCTGTGCTATTTACGACTGGTTGGGCTAGATTAGTATATCCTTGAACTTGAAAGGAGTCATTTGCTTCTTTCCTAGTGAGCTTGGGACTAGTGAATATCAATACATAATTGCATGAGGATGTGCCAATAAGATAGTTTATGAGAAGAGTCATATGCAGCTGGCTGACAGTAATCTAGCCCAAAGGCTGTTTGAAGAAATTATTATTATTTTTTGTTGTGGCGTAAGAACTTAGCTCTGTTGCATAATGCCATCAAGTACAATGCTTGAATTAATACATTGTTGCCTCCAAGTTGGAATGCAGTAGGCACCCTTTTGAAAGCACTATATTTGAACCTAGAACTAGAGCATTAATGAATCCCATAATTTCTAATGAAGATAGAGTGAATGTAATAGTTTAGTTTTGAGATCATAATGATCAATTCCCAATAGAAAAGGCATCAGGAGCTTTCAAAAGAAGGTCAAAATATCCTGGTGGTGGGAGGCCCGTCACTGGGACTGTTTGTCCGAAATGATTTCTGTAGTCATCCTGATTCTGGATAAACTCTTTTCTTTTGGATCGTCAGATTCAACAACAGGTGGTCAAAGCATTGCATTTAAGTATGCATGTTTGGACAGGCTCAAACAAATTGATTTGATATTTTTGCAGTCCATTATGAACTGGGCTTAATGAAACCCAATAACATAAATGTGTTTATCTCCATTGGCCAATCAGAGGAGAAGGTCTTCAACTATTCATATAATGCCATCTAAACAAATGCCAAAAACAGTAAATATAAATATAAATAATGTACAAATATCTAATTAACTTGGCGTGTACAAGATCATGTGACATAAGTGACAGGATCATTGTAATACACGGTTGAAAATATCTTTTGCAACATAGCACCAGAGAATTTTTTAAGGGATGGAATTTCATTTTACTATTGTTCAAAATATAAGAAATATATGTATTATTGGCTAATTTTAAAAAAGGCACAGGGTTTACTGTTAATACTTCCAGTATGCTTAAATATATTTTATACACAACTTGCTGCAAGTATTTTGGAAATTTTGCTAAATGAAGAATTTAATTATGCCGAGAGGTGTTCTACAGTGGCATCATGGACGGTCATGTCATGACTGTGTTAAAAAAAAATTAGAGCTGACATATATTAAAAAAAAAACTAAAACTGTAAAATAACTCTTGAAGTAAATAAAATAAACAACTCTTAAATCAAATAAAAAGAAAATAATTCTTAAATAGAAGTAAAATAAAATAACTCTTCAGTAAATAAAATAACTCTTTAAGTAAATAAAAATAACTCTTTAGATAAAATAAAATAAACAATGTAAATAAAATAAAATAATTCTTAAATAGTTGTAAACTTTCAAAGTAAAATAAAATAACTCTTTAAGTAAATAAAATAACTCAAGGCTGATATCTCTAGACTCAGCATATTTTTAGATGGATGTATTTAAGATAGGATACCTACCTTTAGAAAAATCTATGTAAAAGACGCCGAAAAATCATTCTCAAAGTGCCTATTCCACTTAAATCACAAATCTAGTAAAAAATAGGTGCCTCGAGAATGATCTCTCTTGGCATCTTTCACATAGATTTTTTCTAAAGATAGGTATGCTAGTTTAGAAAACACTGAAAATTTAACAAAATTGACAAAATGTAGCCTGCAAAGTGCACCTCACTTCTTGCAGTTGCAGCTTCAAAGCTACTATGTTGTATTGATGGCTTCAAACATAAAAGGACTCTAAAAAATGTTATGCATGGTTTCAGGCAGCTGTAGAAAGGCACAGGTGTACATGAAATGTCCCACATGATCTTAGAGCTCCCACTTATAAAATGTAGCTGAAATATGTTAAACAATATGTTGGTATCAGGTATAAAGACTTTCAGGCAAGTCCTAGCCAGTAGTGATCAGTTCTACCCAAACATCTTGTCATCAAGATACAGAGCAAAGCATGCATCCAGATCAGAGGTGTAGTTGGAGAGCTACTATGAAATGCAGCTGCGAAGAGCTTTTAACATAGACAACTCTAATGATCTTCCTGTGAATGTTTTCTGTTACTAACTTACTTCTTGTGTAAGACAGTTGTAGAGAGACAGAGAGCCATATGATTTGTCCCACATGATCTTAGAGCTTATGTAGAAGGTTGCTCAACATTCTTGACACTACATGTTAGTAAAAACATTTTCAGGCAAGTTCCAAGAAAAATTGACATAATGTACATGCCATAGACTACAGCATATCTCTCATTGATGCTTACATTAAGTGATTTCAACATATGCTGGCGTTGACTATTCATAAATCCCAGATACTTACATTGACAAAGGCAACTATCGATGTAGCACATTGTCAAGGGCCTTTAAAGAATCAAAATTTCATTGTCCTCAGATGGAGGATGGGGAATCGTGCATGGGTTTCTGTGAAAAAATGAAGTGAAAAGACTCAACAAATAATATTTTTGTGAGTTATGAATTCATCGGACAGTATAAAAAGTTATGTAATTATTCAATATAATACATTTTAAAAATGATAAATCATTGCAAAAATATTCATTACTATTAAATAATATTGGTTAATCCATAGAAGTTGCACCCTGCGAAAACTATCTCAAACCTATATATCCTTGGGCCCTGATATTGGCTGCTAGGTCTAGATGGTGTTATATTAATACATGTTATGCGGACTTAGCTTTGTGGGTAACATAATAACATAACACTGTATACAAGAGGCATTGGTCTCAATGTTTCTACCCGCTCACAGTGCTTAGATGATGAGAAATAGTCACATGTGAAAGGTCATTTTGATATTTCTGTTTAGAAAGTCAAGTCACGTCACATTTATTTTTAGAAGTTCAAAAGTTGCATGCATTCTATATATTATTAGAAAGTCAGAAGTCATATTTTTTGGAAAATCATCTTTCCATTTTAGAAGCTTCCTTTTCCTAGAAGTTTCCTTGTATATTTTTATAAATATATAGTACAGTGAGTGTACAACAGGCACAATTGCGGCAATCCTTGTATCTTGTTCATTTCTGTTGTAGTTGTCTTCCTTTAGCCATATCAATTGGTATCAAGCCTGACAATCAAGCTTCTTCACTCCAACCTTTGATATATTTACATCTCTGTTTCTATTATCTGGCCTTTGTGCTTTAATGGAGTTCTCTTCACTATATTTTTTTTTGTTTTGTTGTAAAATGTCAGATTTTTGCTATAGATGGTGGTTTTTTCTGCTGGCATCATTGTCTGTCATCTTTGTCTTCTACCTTGACAGCATCTACATACTCTATAATCTGATTTATGTTCTCCGCTACACTTTTTCTTCTGCATCACAGGGCTGCTCCAAATTTTTGCTTTTCAAACTGCTGATTCCATTTCAAATTTCAAACTTTTATTTTTTTGTGTTCCTGTCATCAAGTTCCCTAAGGTCTACACAAGACACTGTTTATGTCTGGTTGCTCACCCAAGAGGTCTATGACAAACAACAACAAAATGCGTTTCAACTTCAACTTATGTAGTAAATGACGGACGTGTTCCGTCTCCATTCTCTCAGCCACCCCAATTTCCTAAACTTCTTTGAAGTTGGATGCCAAAATAATAAAATATGCATTCCCAATCCCCACTTTGATGGCACAATTGATTGGGACAAATTGGATGCTTAGATTCACAACTTGGAGACATACTTCAAGATATGGTCTAATTTCTCTTAGTCATAAAAGATCACGATCGCTGAGGTCTTTCCAAACAACCAAGCTCTCACTTAGTGGCAATCTCATGTCTAGCATCTAGGAGCTACAGATAAACCAAAAATTGAAACTTGGAAAGAGTTCAAAACAAGTTGTAAAGCGTGATTTTCATTTATCCTTCGGGGTACGGAGAGCAGCTATTGGTAATTTGGATCCACCATCATCGAAAATCAGGCTGAGCTGTGCAATACTACATCGATGAGTTCAATCAGCTTTCTATCAAGTTGAAAGTGCTTGATCTTGATGAGGTCCTTCGTGTCAAATTTGCCTTATGGTTGCTTACTCATCTCCGAGAAGAGATAGAGCTCCTCACCATCAATTCTTTAGAGAATGCATACCAACTTGCTCTAAAGATGGAAGCCATGCAGCAGAAGAGAAGACTAATTTTTTAGTTTCTCCTTAGAAGAAAAGCACGTCTACTCCAGCCTGCTTCCTAGACCTGCCAACTCATCCAAAAATGGAAATTCTTACCAAAGTGGTTACACTAAGGATTCTAGCAATAAGAAGATAAAGTATTGTGCTTACCATAACCACACTGGACATTCTATAAAAGAGTGTTGTGTCGTAAAATCAAAGAAGGCCAACACCCTTCTAGCTGAGTAGAAATCACAGTCTGTTAATTCAGAGGTTCAGCTATTCAATCCTAACGCTTATAATCGTCATTTAATTCTTAGTTAATTGATATGGCTAAAGGAAGACAATTACAACAATAATGATCAAGATATAAGGATTACCACAATTGTGACTGTTCTACACTCATTGTACGATGTATTTACAAAGATATACAAGGAAGCAATATATAAAGGTCACTTTCTAAACATAGAAATGCTACATGTGATTTTCGATCCCAATTTAGTTGGAAATCCGGCGGGCAACACACTAAATTGTAGAAACTTAGTTTGTTAAAAAGGCAGTAAACTGAATTAAGGAAATGATCACAATAAATGGTATGACACTACAATGTAAATGAAGTTTTATTTAAGCCAAGAGTAGTTTAGAAGATATCAATCTCTGAGAAGAGATGTGAAGCTCTAAAACTGATTTTTACATTCTGATGACACCACCTGTATAGCTATTTTTAGCAGGACATAAACAGTCTAAAAGTGGACAATGAAATAATTCAACCTGGAATCTGAAAATTCATGTAACAAGCATCCCCCCAAGATGTTGAAAGGATTTGTTGTGACTTCAAACTCGTCAAAACACAAGATTTCAGTTTCCCCAATTTATTTTTTTTGGATGAATAATGATTGAAGACTGCATAAGATCCCGTGCATGCTTGGATGGTGCCACATCCAACCTGCCTAGATTGCCTTGCACCATTGGAAACATGTGTGTGGAATCTGGTGGAGATGGATTGATGATCTTGGAAGCAGCGGGGACCTCTGGAGAGTGTTCGGCGAACCACATCATAAAAATGGAGTTGGCAGTACCCAGGCCATGAGAATGGGATTGGCACTATTGCTGGACTTGTATTTGGAGAATCCACTTGAACAAGGCAACAGTCATGAAGGAATCAAGATCACTATTAGGATTCTGCATTGTGACAGTAGTACTTGTTGAAAAGCCTGTTTGCATTGTTTTCTGTTCTTCACAGATAATTAGCTACATCTATATCAGATATATGATCTCTTTCTAGTTTAGTTCTTGATGAAGACGGGTTTCATTCAATCTAAGTATTATAAATTTCATGAGCCCTCAATCCCTGGCTATTTTAACAGTATACAGCTTCAGTGTGCTTTGTTATTATACTCTTTAAGGAATTATATTATGTCTCTCTGAGTCGATGCTTATAAGCTTTGGTAGTTATAAATTGAAATGGCTACAAATTTAGGTTTCAGAAACATTGTTATTATAGCTTGTATTTTGAAAGACACAAGTTGAAACTAGAACCCTATTATTGTTTCCTGTTCAAGATGTTTATTTTATTTGTGATTTTTGACTTGGACATTCTGAGCAGTCATGATACCTGCAAAGGGGAAATACATTTGATGTTGCGTCACTACTTTCATGTTGAGATTTGTCTATAATGGTAAGTTGTCTAATATTCCTCTTTTGATTGAATTTACAGATGAACTCCATGTCACCAAAGGCTTTTGCCTCTGCTGTCAATGACATAAGATCAGTAGTAAGCTTGAATGACAGGATGGCAGGATCTGCACCAGGTAACGGTTCCAGAGCGGCTGTTGGGGAGGATCTTGTTGCTATGACGAAGTGTCGACAACAAGCAAGGAATCTGATGTCACATGATGACAGTGGTGCTTCAAAGAAAACTGTCCGTTGTATCAGTTCCATGCCTGTCAGTACTGTATCTTCAGGGGGGAGTGTAATCAACAGTCTCCAGCAGCATAATAATCAAGAGTCTCCAGAAATGGAGTCAACAGCAACTTCTAGAATCAAGAGGCCCAGAATGGAGGTAAGTCGTATATATTTATATAGTTAAGAGACACAGGTAAACATTCTTTCTAGTTATTTCCATATCCTAAAATTAGCTTGAAGCTGTACTCTAACCATGTAGGTTTGGTGTTATTTATTATGTACAATCTGCCCTTTTAGCCCCCCAAATTTCTTTTTCAGTTTCTGGAAATGATCTCTTAAATTCTAAGAGTATCCATGTAATAAACATCAAGTTTTCAGTTCATGAGATTTATTTGGAGAGCTTCTGGAAAAAACTGTGTTTGGTTTTTTTTTTCATGCATCAACATTTTGGATCATCCTCCATGATCCATCATTAGGATGAGAAACAATGACAAATGTTTCATACTCCATGATTCGTTTGTCATTGTTTCTCATCCTGATGTTGGATCATGGAGTATGATCCGAAACATTACCAAAGAATACAGTTTTTCCCAGAAGCTCTCCAAATAAATGTCTCCATGTTATCAAACGTAGATGTGTTGTGTGCTTTATCATGTTTCTTGTGTTATGATTTCCTGTCCCATAGTGCCCTTCGGGACTTTTGCAATCACTAAAACAATTAGAGGCTGAAACTTGTTATTGGTGCATGATTACAACAGATGTGCAAGTGTATGCTTGAAGCTTCCTTTTAATCAGTACTATAGTTACAAGACTCGGACTCAGCCCAGACACAGCAAGCTGATTTTTGACCTGGTCTCGGGCTTGGCCCAGACTCAGCAAGCTGATTTTTGACCTGGACTTGGACTCGGTGCCTGGACTCGGCTAAGACTCGGAAAATTGAAAAACCCATGAAATATAGATATTTTAAGGATTTAAATCTTTTATCATGCACCCTTCAATTTATAAACTTTAAACTTTAAAGACACAATAAACTAATCAAATAGAAGCTACTTTGATCACATACACAAGTATTACTATACATCAATTACATGATTACAAAATATAATGTTTTTAAATATATAAAATTATAAATATTGTCAAGTGTGTACAAAACTTGTGGATTATGAAATCTATGGCATCAAAAGTAAAACAAAGATCAAAACTAAAAGTATAACTATGGCTCAGAGGAGCCCGCATCACTCCTCCCAACATCCATAGTTGTATGGAAAGTCTTGCGCAGACGTCTAAGACAGGTCCTCAATGATGATGCGGCCATGGTATCTGCGTGTGTATTAGTGACATTGACATCCGATGGGTCTGCTCACACTCTATCCTCATCCTCTTGATTCACTCTAACTATGTATCAATCTCCTCTAGACTGATGGGAGATAAGTTAGTGCCTCGGATTTGCTTGTGACAGAGGCAAAGGTTGTAATGAACATAAACAAGATCATTCAACCTTTGCACTGACAACTTGTTGTGTCTCTTAGAGTGTATGTTCTTAAACATACTCCAATTGTGCTCACATCCTGAAGTGTTGCATGGTTGGCTCAAGACACGAATTGCAATCCTTTGAAGATTTGGCATCTTGCACCAAACCTTTCCCATCATGCATCATCTGAAATGAGAAAAAAACAGAACTCAATCTCATTGTTTAACTTTGAGTTTCAATATTAATGTAAAAAAATGAAAAGTTTTAAACCTAAATCATGCCCTTAATAGACTTTTACCTGGCTGTAATGTCGTTCGAGTTGCCTTGCATATATCTTGAGCAAAGATGCCCCCTTGCACAAGTCTAAAGATCTTAATCTCAGAGACAATTTGTGCTCTAAGTTGGGGATCAAGTACCATTTGTTCTATGACTATGTAGAGGCCACTCAAAACCTCCTCATCCACTTTGAATTCCAAGTGGAATTGAAACGCCGGATTCAAGAAATAGGCAGCTGCATGTAAGGGCTTGTGAAGATGAAGCCTGATGGTGCCACTATTGATCAATGATGTCCTATATGGGATGATACTTATCCTCAACCCTACTATAGATGGATATAATGGCTTCTTTGGCCCTATCCATTCCTTCTTATAGCCCATTGTGGGCTTTTTCCCATCAACAACTTGAAGGAGATCAACTAAAGGCTCTGTGAACTACAATTATTATTAAACAACTGACATAAATAAGTATGAACAAAAATAAACAAGTAGAATAGAAATATGAACAAAAATAGAATGGAAATTTGAACTTACCTCAATGATCTCCTTCGTTAGATGCCAGAAGTTGTGCTCATCGAAAACCCAATCAACCACACCAACCCTTGCATTAATCTTAGCATATGGAGATGTGGACCACTCCTCGCTCCTCGCTAACAAACATGCGACTCAAGACAACCTTTGATTGAAGCAAAGATTGCAATGTGATAAAGTTTGTTGCAAGGCGGGTTATTCTAGGACGAGCCAACTCCTTGTCTGTGTATTTCCTCATTAAGTTGAGGACCCAAGCATGATTGTAAATGTATTTGCAAATGTTTTTACCATGCTCAATACATGCTTTGATCCATGGGATTTTACCAAGATCTTCCAATACGATGTCAAGGCAATGAGCAACACACGGAGTCCAAAATAAGGATTGGTGCCTATCCATGAGAAATCCGCCTACAACAACATAATTTGCAGCATTACCTGTAACTATCTGCACAACATTCTTCTCACCACCTCGGCCAAGACTTGCTCTAAAAGCTCGCAAAGGTATTCAACATTTTTTGTTTTTCCTGAAGCATCAATGGATTTCAAAAAAACTGTGCCACCTAAAGAAGAAACAATGAAATTTGAAATGCTATTGTTAATCACTAAAGTAGAAGTTAGAAATCTTAACCACAAATTCAATGAATTTCAAGAAGTATAACCCCTTGAGGAAGCAACAGGGAAATTTAACAATGTCCTATTTCTCCTATTTGTCCAACCATCAATCATGATTATGCAACCCTTCCTCCATAGCTCACTCTGCTTCTCAATTTTGGCCTTCACATTGACCACCTTTAGAGTCAAAATGGAGCCCTTTATCTCCTCATCATTAGGGGCTTTGAACCTCGCCCCACAAACAGTAATGGCATTTACCATATTTTGCCAATTAGGAGACCTAAAACAAACAAAATAAACAAACTAAGTATTATAAAATTTAGAGTTTAAATTCTACAAACCCTTAAATTTAAAAATTTAAGAGAAAGAAATCAAACAACATATTTTAAAACAAAAATAATAATTAATTACCTAATTGTGTGAAATGGAATGGAACAATAAAACTAAAAGTCTCCAATTGCACTCCTTGTTGCATCATGCTTGACCTTGTTCCAACTTATGCTCTCAGGTGATGGTTGGGAACTTGGAGTAGTGTGTGGTATGATATATAAATCTAATCTAGATCCATGAACTCTCGGCCCAACACTGGCATTGACATTGCCACTGTGTTCAAAGATCTAGGAAATGGAGGAATCGAAGAAGAGTCTCCATGAATGGATGCCATTTCTTCTCTGTCTTTTTTTAACTTCCTTTTGTTGGTCAAAGGTCTCTAGTTGGCTTTGTATCTCATGCACAACTTCAAGAGGCGCAAGTGTGCATGGTCTACCATCTCGGCATGATATTTGTGTGAGGTGATATTTCAATTGGTTAATGCCCGGCCCACACATTTTCATTGCAATGTTTGCAAACCAACTCCCCTTTCTTTGACCTTGGGATGGCATGTTTCCAACAAGGTTCCTTTCTAATTAGGGTTGACATTGGAACAATCTATAAATGTGAAACATGCTGCAATAACAAATAAATGGAAAATAAATTACCTTTTAGGGTTTCTAGTTAAACTAAGGTAAAAAAGTCAGAAAAATATACAAGTAGTTAGGGTTTGCAGCTAAAAATAGACAAAAAGTTAGAAAAACAGCAAGGGTTTGTTCATAAAAAGAGATAAAAAATAACTAGGGTTTGTTCCATGAATTTACAATGGACAAAAAAAACAAATATAGAAGACAAGTGAAATTTTAAAAGAAAAACAAAAAAAAAATATTCAAAATAGGAAAATACCTCTTCAAATTTGCTTCAACTTGATGGTGGGCTGCTTCAAATCAATGGTGGGCTCTTCCAAATGCACCATAGGCTCCTTTAGATGTACTGAGAGCTACTACAAATGTGCCCAAATGATATTCTATCAATGTTTGCTGCTCAATTTGTTTGCTTATTTTTGCTTCAATGCCATGTGATTTTAGCTCCAATCCCTTTTTTCCTCTTCCTTATGCCTAGAAATGAATTGAATGTGCTTTTAGACTCTTAGAGATCATATACAACAAATAGGTTTTACCTTTTTTTATGTTTTTTTGTTATAATTTTCTGAATATCAAGTTTTGCTGTGACAACGGGGTTTTCCCAACATGACTTGCTAGGACTGGCGAGTCTGGTAGACTTGCTGGGTACCTTGGGACCCATTCTTGCATCCACCTTATTGCAGTATATTCGTGTTTAATTATTATTTTGGTTCATACACCATGCACAACTTAACTTATGTTTATACAATGGACAACCTTCTCTAGTCTCTAAAAGAGGGGCCATATTTTGGGAAAAATGTACAAATATGCACACAAATGAAATATCTTGCTGAAGAGTATTTCTTGTACTTTCTTTGTATTTTCCAAAGAATAATGATAACGATGGAGACATGTAAATGGCTTGCAAGTAGATGAATATGTTAAGGACTTGCTGGCTTGAGATACAAAAAATATGGAGAATATTTTCATGCTAGGTTGGGCTTTTGTAATTGCCCTGATCGAATGTTTTTGGTTTATTTGAATTTTTTTTGTATTTTTCTGAATATGAATAAACAATGAAACAAACCTAACTGCTGTTACTTCAAACTACTGATCTCTGTCATAAACTCTTTCAAATAAACAACACATTGGCAAGCTTGAAAAAAATGAATAACTACAACATGCTTACATCCATCACCAAAACTTCAAACTATCAACCTCCACTGAGAAATTTATCAGCTGTATGTATGACAATTATTTGACTGTTCATGACAAATATACAATCCCAAATGCATGTAAACAAGATCTGCACCTGGAATTATCCTTACGGATGTGCTAACTAATGACTGGCCTGTATGTTGTGGCCTCAGATGGTGATGCTAGTCGCTCAAACATGGATCACTCGGCCTGTGATTGAAAGGATTGGCTGTGAGGTGGCAGCAATAATGAATCTGGATCTGCAATGTCTAGAATTTGCCGTCCTTATTAGCCCTTGGATCCTCCTTCAATTTATAGCGACCTGTGCACAAGGATGAATGAGATCTGTAATGGCCAAGTTCTGGTCATTTAACCCCCGCAATTGTTGATGATAAATGTCTAGCGATCAAAGAGGGGTCTAGTTGCTTGTGTGACTCCAACAATCAGGCAGGTCGATGGGGGATTTGCTTTGCAAATGCGATTTGATGTCCAGCTGAGTATTAGTGAACAGTGATCAGACCTGCCCACAATTATCTTCAAACATATGCGTTTATTCACCCTTGGATTGTAGGCTAAACACCCCAAAAACTCAGTTAATTATGAGAATGGCGATCTATTATGTGAGGCACTCGAAAAGAAATATGTCTATAATGGTGAACAACACCCAAGATCTTGATTTGATAGCCAATCCTGATCGCCTAACCTGCAAGTTGCATGAAATTTCAATTTCATTCCACCTTGCAATCCTTGTGTAGAATTGCTAAGTGAGAGGCAAGGGGTTTTGTCCTAATCTCTCAATGTGTGAGCCAAGAGGGTTTCTGTCCTCCTAGTTCGCAAGTTGCAACCAAGGGTTTTCGTCCTTGATGCATAATGCAGATTTGAACTCAAATGAAGCATTGCCAAAATGAAATTCGATAATTGGAAATGAAGATGGGAACTTGATGATATACCATTCTCACTTTGGGCCCTTGGGTCCTAATTTCCTGCCTAGTATTAAAAAATACTTTTATCTGAACTTTAATTTATTATTTATTATTTATTTTTATTTTTGATTTTTTTGTTTTTGACTAGTGTTAAAAAACACTTTTTATTTTAATATTATTATTATTTCTATTTTGGGAAAAGGGACATGACAATCCTCCCTTACCCAAATTGCTTGCCCTCAAGCAATTTTAAATTTGGATGATAAAAAATCTCCACTCCTTCCCATGCGGCATCCTCAAGTGGAAGATCCTTCCAACGCACCAAATACTCTGTTATGACCTTGTTCCTCAACCTTCTCTCACTCATTTCAATGATCGCTTTGGGTATTGGTGATGATTGTTTTTAGACAACACAACAATAGAGTAAAACACTAAGTACCCCACTCTCTCTTGAGTAAAGTCTCTCAAAGGCTAAGCTACGTGATCCAATGAGACAACTTCAAGGTTCCTTATTTATGATTTATAGTGGATGAACTCAGTGACTTGATGTGAACTTGCTGGTTATCACAAAGGGACTTACGCAGACTTCTTCTTACTTCATTCAGCTTATTTGTCCTTTGAGTGTGGATGATATATGTACAATGCCTCAATAATAAAGAAAAGGAAAAAGTTAAGGGTTCAGAGAAACTAATCTAAGGTCAATGAAGCAATGATGATGCATGAATAGACAAACTCCTTAATCAACTTAACTCCACTTCGCCAAGACTGCCTACAACTACATGGAGTTGGTGCAATCTCCTAAGGATAGCGAAAGGTTTTCAAATCATGAAAGCTCATATAAACACCCATTAAACGACGCAGCTCAAACAAGCATCCACAATCGAACTTAAGCAAATGACAATGAAGCTCAGACTAGCTTTACACAACACTTCACCAATGATAAATGTCAAAATCATGAGCTAGGAGTTGATCAAATATCCAATACATACATACATCACATCAATGAGCTACTAATCTACTTTTAATCTACTTAGAAACATCTCTCCACTTCATAAAGATACAAGAAACCATGTTATTCCACAAGACATCACTTAACACCAAGCGAACTCCAATGTCATTGCATTAATCTTGAGAAATAGTTACAACAATCTTCAAGTACTCTTAGAGAATTTTGAGAGTCTCTTCCTACTCTACTCCTACAAACTTTCTGACTATTACAAATGAGGCAACAAGGCCTTTATATAGAGTTCCAGAATTACAATGAGTGGCCTGGATCAAGTCAAGTAGCCAAGGGTCAAGATCATGCCATCTTAGCAATTAGTTACAACAACTTGCTATTTTTAGTACATAAGAGAGGCAATGAAGGCACGTTTTCCAAGAAGATAAGAATGAAATGGAATCTTTAGAGCATCTCCCACATGGACGTCCTCTTTGGCTTCTTGCTTGTCGAATGATATGGCGAATTGTGATTGGTGAATGATATGTATATGCCACGTAGGTGCCACCTCAGCATATTCCCAAATTGCATCATCTGTGTGATGTCTTCGAACATGATTGTTTTGATCTTGAATGTTTGGGAATGTATCCTTGTTGAACTTGCCTTGTTCTTTTACACGCTGGATATGTATGATGCATGTTGCTCATCTGTCTAACTTTGTTATTTCTTCTCTTAGCAGGATATAGATTGATCTTCTTTAGATGCATCTTCATAGAGAGTAGTGTGGCTAATGATATTTCATGGAGTAGGAGACCTCTCTGATACTTGAAGATTGATAGAACTTGAAGTGATGGATGGATGTCTTCACTTAATGCAGATGATGAAGTGTACTTGAACAATGAACTTGATGTGATCCTTTGGAGTAGCTATCTTCTATCTTCATTTCACTTCTTGCACGAAGGTGACTCCAAGTGTCGGGCTCTTTGAATGACTTCTCAGTCCAATCATTCTCCTGCAACACAGAGAAAGAAACAATATCAATCACTTGGTTTTATAACACAAAATAATCATTATTAAACATTTTCTAACACCTTAAGCATCTTTCCAAGCCAAAGCGCACATCTTGGTTTCTAAAGACAGGAAAATGCGCCTAACACATTCCTTGGTGAGTTTAAAAATCCTCTAAGTCAAACACCTCAAACCCCATCCCTAGGCGCAAAAATAAGTTTCCAGATGATATTTTTCTCCATCTATCCTAGGCGCATTGGATGGGAATTTGTTTCTTCGCCTGAAAAGTATCATAAAATTTGAATTAAACTTCACACTAAGAGTGGCGCACTGGATCACAATTTCACCCTTCGTCTGGAATTTCACTTTTGCAAATTGCAACCAACTCCTTATCTTGGCGCATTGGTTCATGATTTCATCCCTCGCTTAAAAGATGTCCTAAAATTTGAACTAAACCACACTCCAATAGTGGCGCAATAGATGTCAATTTTATCCTTCAAAAATTTCATAAAATTTGCACTTTAACAATCAAAACAAACTTCCTCCATCTTGGCGCACTAGATGAGGATTTCATTCTCCGGTTGAAAATTGCATTTTAACAATCAAAATAGACTTCTCCAACTTGGGTGCATTGGATGAGGATTTCATTCTCCGGTTGAAAGATGTCAAAAAACTTGAGTTAAACCACCCTTAATAGTAGCACATTAGATCACCATTTCATCCTCCGCTTGAGTGCCTTCACAAAATTTAAATTCGACCTCATACCAAAGTGGCGCATTGGTTAGCAAATTAGATCCTTATTTGACAGGTTGTATAAAACTTGAATTAGACCTCCTCCACAAGTGGTGCACTAGATCATGATTTTGATCTTTGTTTGAAATTGGCGCATTAGATGGCAAATTTAATCTGCCCTTGAAATTGGCGCATTAGATCAAAATTTTGTCCTCCTCTTGAAATCACACCTTTGCGGATTGCAACTAGTCTCCCTATTCTGGCGCATTGGATCAAGATTTTGATCTTCGTTTGAATGGCCTCATAAAAATTGAAACGCGATTACCTCATGTCTTGGCGCATTAGATCAATATTTTGATCTTCGCTTGAGTACTTAGCCATTTTTTAGTATTCCTGGGTGGAAGTATATTTAAAAAAACTTTAAATATTTTTGAAATATACTTCCAGGATGTTTGAGATAGGTCCTGGATCCATAGGATTTAACATGCAGATTCTAGATTTTTGAAGATCCACCAGATTTCAGACTTAGTCAATTTCAGGATTTTTAGGATATCAGACTTAGTCATTTTCAGGATCTCAGAATATACATCAGGAGATTATGGTTTCCACCACGAAGCTATAGACTCGAACACCACTGACTTCATCATGAAATAAACCAAAGACATCATCCAAGACTCAATGCAAAGCATCAGAGCTAAAAAAAGGGGGGTCCCCATTTGCAATGGGGCGATGTGTGATTAGGTCACAACATCTAGCGTCAACCCGAATAAATGTTCTTGAACATTTCAAAGACAAAGACTCAATCCAAACTCAGAAACTTTAGACACTCTTCGCCAACCTATCAGCCAGCTAGATAACGAACTCAAAAAGGAAAAGAAGCATAGATTGGATCAAGACAGTACATCTCCTGATGTGTGATTAAAGATAGGTTTCAATTAAAACAGTTTCTTAAGTGTTCCAAAGATAAACAAAAGTCAAGTTTCAATATTTCCATGTACACCCACACACTAGATCAAATAAACACAACTACCTGATCAAAGAATCAAAACCAATTGCCAGCGGGACTATCCATATCTCGAGGATCCAAGTGCGTACACTTGTGTTCATTTTCATCCCTCAGACACTAGGATCATCAGCTCACTTGTCTCAAGCTAGGTATATTCATGGAAAGCGGATGAATGAAGAACACATATACACGAATGAAATGGGCAATGATGACATGTAATGGAACGGAAAAATGACGGAATAGGGTGATATGGAAATGGAAATGAAATGAGACAAGACATTGTGTCTCTATGCATGACGCTTGTTTGCCAGGTTTTCATCATGGTACTTATCCAAGGTGCCACCAAAGGTGGTTTTCATCTATGGACGAAAGGATTTCTCTTTACTATTTTTTTTCATTTTTCATTTTTTTTTTTTTTAAAAGCTCCAATAGGATGACCATTACACACGGCGCCTGTTTGCCAGGTTTTCACCATGGTAATGAATAGAAGGAACTCAAGAGTCTAATTCTGCAGACAACACGATGGTTCATACAAAACCATGTCAAGTCAGCATACACACTGATGTTGGTAAGAAACGACGGATATGAAACAGATGGGTGAAAAAGTGAACGGAACAGTGGACTATGATGTGGATTATGCCGCCATGACTGTGAGTGGAAATGTATCCAACACCTAGACCAGACGAAATACAGAGGATGGAGGAAATAGATGGTATATAGTAGGATGAATGGAATGAAACCATAATCAACGTTTGCTCATATCGACCTAGACTTCGAAGCTTGCAAGTGGAGGGGAGGTGTATGAAGGAACGGGAATGATGGTTAAAGAACGGACGAAGTGGTAACTTTAGGACGCACACAAACTTAGAATTTTCTTTTTTTGATTTCATTTCGTGGGATGAAGTAATTTGGAATTTTGGATGGAATGGAAATGGAATGGAATGTGATGGATGGATGGAATTCTTGGATGCGGAAGCCTCTTTGGATTCGGCTTCTTAAACTCAGATACCCAGACTTTTATTTTAGCCTTTTCTTTTGAAAGTATAGAATGAAATGACCTTTTGAAAATGTTTTGCTTAGATTTCTTGCATTTGTGCTTCAGGCATAAAGATCTTTGGATTTTCAGGAATTTATTTGCTTGGTGGGAAAAAGCATCCAGAAATTTATTACGTGAAAATATGGAATGGAGGAATGGATTGCAAGCTCCTTGTCTAGGCGATACTCACATTCGCTGACCATGATTAGAAAATGGAAAACAATAAGTAAAAGGAGATGGAGGATAAAGAAAAATGAAGGTAGAACGGATGGTGAAAGATGAAGGCAGTTACCTGCTTTTGAATCTTTGCATGGTAGCGGGGGTGAAATAAACATATGATAGGTGTATAATGGAAAATAAGTGATTTATATGGAATGGAAACGCCAACATCATGAACTTCTCATACCTTGGGTGTATATATCCAAGGCCATATACATTGACATGGATGGACTTCGAAATACTCTGTTCATTAAAGGACTCAAATCTGAGCCTTGATAGTACATACGGAGTATATGGCGAACAATTGGACTATGCATATGATTCAGACATCAGACTCGAATCCATAATTGGATGGAAAATTGACGGAAACTTTTATTGTGTATATGAGGTGATGAGCGGAATGGATAGATGAAGGTATGTAAAATGCTTATAATGGAGTGAAATGGAACCATGAACTACCTTGAGATTTTCACTTAATCCAAGCTCACAAAGACTTTCCTAGAAACTTCAGGATCATTAAGATATGCAAGATATAAAGTCTCGAAATACTTCAAGCAATACCGAACAATTGACTCATCTCCCAAGAGCAAGCAGTCATGCTATCTAACACTAGGGATGGAATCCATGGGAAATCCATCAATCATGACCCAAGTTTCTCAAAGGAATACATAAGAATTCATAAAACTTAGATTTAGCATTTTAAAACATTATGGTCAGTAGATAACAGTGTCATGACACAATAGATGATTAGTTTCCGAGTCAAGTTCAAAGTCTAACAAGATGATAAACTGATAGAAAAAACGTCCTCGGATTCTAAGACTTTTATGAATGGATGTCTAAGAAGTGAACTAACATGTTATCACTAATTGAAACTAGAGTGTAAGATAACATCACCTTCTTACAAATAGGAAACCCGACACGACAAACCAACTAAACTAAGCAACTAACACCTACGGAAAGCAAACAACAACAACTAAGCTAAGGAAAGCAACAACAAGCAAGCAACATGAAAGCAAAACTAAGCTAAAGACAAACCAACACTTGAGTCAAATGACCTCAAGGGAGCAAATCTACTTTAAGATGCAACACGAAATAAAAACTTATTCTAACCTAGCTATGTACAAGCAACAGAGGGACGCAACCCAAGACACTGAGTATAAACATGCCCTAGCATGGTTTTTCAGTATAAACAGTAACAATAATGCAACAGTGACAGTCCTCAACCAAGCAAATTCATCCTTAAACTCAGAGAAAAACTCATCTTTTAGGCAACAGTCCTCAAACGTAGAAAAAACTTTTGGCGGTATTATGATCAATTGAGGATTCTCATCGGGACCATGATTTATCCAAATGCAAGTTGTTCTACCCAAACCTCCATAATCAAATTCATACTCAACATGTTCAATATGTTCAAGATTATCATCAATATTACCATTAATGCTATCAATGCTATCAATTAAAAGTTCATGATGTTCAAATTCAAAATTCTTCCAATCAATAGAAGGGAAAGATACAACCTGATGCTCATTGTATTCAATGAGACATGACCTACCAAGCATTTGATCATACTCTATACATCCATTGGGAGCTCGCCATTGATGGTTGATGAGCTTCTCGTCTTCTTCATATTGCATGATCTCATCGTCGAGCTCCTTTGTTATCCCCTGCAATGGTGTCAACAGCCTCTTGATCTCATCATCCATAACTGCAGCATGTTCTTCAATTGTTATTCTCTTCTTTGGCAATATATCTTCTTGTATAATGATGGAAGCGTCGAGCGTCGACCCGAATTGCTCTTGTCTATTCACGGGCTCTTCATCGGCATACTCTTGAATAATATTCTCTAAATTTCTTTGCAGTGCTTCTAATTCATGATCTTCTAATAATGTCTTTTGTACTTCTTGTAGCTCATTCTCAAGGATTTCTTGATGTAAGGTAGATGCATACTCTTCAAGAAACTTATCTTCATCAAATTCAGGTTCCTGCCACAAGCTCGAACTTCTTTCTTTCTCAATTGCCGCTTCAAGTGATCTAACATCTTTTAAACCCTGTTTACAATCCTCTAATGCTTTTGATAACCTTTGTCTGAATGCTTCTATCTCTCCAGGATTGATAAACTCGTATTCGTATTCCTTCTCACTGGTACATCGTTTATCAAGGTTCTTTGTAATAAAGACTTCTTCTTCAATAGGTACACCAGCTTCTACTTCCTACATGGCTTGATGAATTGCTTCCCAACATTTCTCACAAGTGTATTCCAAATGATCTATATCATGCACCCTACACCAATTTCTAGAAAGCAATATGTCGTCAACACTTGAATCCTTCTCATTCTTTAATTCCTTCTTGGTTTTCTCTTTAAGCTTCTTGAATGCTTCACCATCGACAGGAGTATTAGGATCTATGTTTGAAAATACAACCGGCTCATGTACTTGTAAGAATGAAATTTTCCTTTGCACAGCTAAGTCCATCCTCGATAAGAATGTTATACAATCTGCCTCTCTATGATCATTTGTATTATGAATACGACATCCATATTTGCACTCGAAGTCTTTCAAACTCTTGCCACCAAGACGCTCATTCAATGACCACCATAGTTGGAGAACAATTAGAGTTGAATTTGCAGGATTATATCCAACAACTTGCTGCATATTCAAGCTTGAATCCAAGGTTGAGAAATCCATCCTCTTGTATTTTTTACTTTTTTTTTTGGCTTTTTTGAAATTTTCTACTTTTTTGTATTTTTCTGAAATATAAGAGATCTTGAAATCTTGAATCTTTCCTTCAAAGCTCACTTCAAACTTCAATCCACTACTTCGGAGTATCTTATTGCTCTACTTAAAATGAAGAATATCCATGTTCTCGCCCTCCTTCTAGCGCCAAAAATGTTGATGATTTGACCCTTTTGATCTCAATGGTGAGGTCAGTTTTGCTCCAAAATGCACCAAAAGAAACCTGCAATTTCAAATCACAAACAAGAAAGCCCCTAAAAATTGTTATTTCTTTCAACCTTTCTGATTCTCCAGTTCATCCAGGGATGCAAGAGAAGAGCATACTTGGTTTCAAGAAAGAAAAATAAATCACTATCTAAGATCTTCTAAAAAATGAACTAACTCTAGACAATCAACAAGCTCTGATACCATGTTAGGATTAGCTATGGAGGTAGCTATCCTAGGATCAAGATGTCTAAGAGCTAATCACAAGAATCAAAGAAGATCAACATGATAGAATAATATTCTATACACAAGATAATGAGATGATACAATATTAGTTGATATGATACAATGAGAGGCCTTGGTTATATAGACCAAGGTTGAGAGCTAGGATGTTGTAGTCATGTGACTTGTACCATTAGAATAAAACACCAAGTGCTCTATCCTTTGAGATGATACAATATTAGTCATGTGAAGATAATTCTGTTGATGATGTTTTCTTGACAACAACATTAGAATAAAACACCAAGTGGTCTATCCTTTCTTGAACAAAGCGTCTCAAATGCTAAGCTACATGAGCAAACAAGAACGCTCCAAGGTTCCTTGTACATGATTTGCAACGGATAGCCTCGGTGGTGTGATGTTGTTGTCAAGAAAACATCATCAACTAATATTGTATCATCTTATTATCTTGTGTATAGAATATTATTCTATCATGTTGATCTTCTTTGATTCTTGTGATTAGCTCTTAGACATCTTGATCCTGGGATAGCTAATCCTAACATGGTATCAGCGCTTGTTGATTGTCTAGAGTTAGTTCATTTTTTAGAAGATCTTAGATAGTGATTTATTTTTCTTTCTTGAAACCAAGTATGCTCTTCTCTTGCATCCCTAGATGAATTGGAGAATCAGAAAGGTTGAAAGAAATAACAATTTTTAGGGGCTTTCTTGCTTGTGATTTGAAATTGTAGGTTTCTTTTGGTGCATTTCGGAGCAAAACTGACCTCACCATTGAGATCAAAAGGGTCAAATTTGTTAAGATCGACTGTAAACACGATCGGTGGTTTGTTCAATCCATTTTTTGGATGATCTCTTTTGTATGTTTCAAGATCTCGCCTGCATCTAGATCCGATCTCTCTGCAAACTTGTGATTGGTTTCAGACTTCTTACTGTAGTGTGTCGAGAAAATTGGAAGGCCTACGGCATTAGATATTAGCTATTTGTTTGGCCGTTATTTTTGAAACATCATAATCACTGTTCTTTGTTTTGGGTCGAATTTCTAATGCCTTGGGGTCGACGGCTTTTATTTTGATAGCTAATCTCATGTTTGTTGCCTTTGAGAGATCTACAGTTTTTTTTAGCAAACAGCATTGCTGTTAAATACCAGTTTTTTTGGAAGACATTTTTGGTGGTCGCGGGCTCCCTTACACATCATACGACCTTTTTTTGGGGTTTCATACCTCAGCGGATTCTTTTGGCCGACTTTGTGATTGCTACAAATGAGTCCAAAACTCCTTTAATCATCGGCTTTCTCCATCGGCTCTGGAGTGGTTTGGATTGCATGCTTTTGGCTTTCTTTCAACGAATCTACCTTTATTTTCCACGATCCAATGGTCTTCCCTTGGTCAATTCCAACGGTCTTGCAGCGAGAGTTTGTCAGTTTTCCTCGACGACATTTTTTTTTTTACTTCAGACCGACATTTATACCAACGACCTCAACGGATATTCAACCTAAGTCTGTTAGCCTCTCCCGGCGTCTAATACCACTGAGGTCGCAGTCTTCAGCGAGCATTTTGAAATTGATTCGTCGGTTGTTCTCGGCGGTTGTCTTCAACAACTTCGTCAGTGGTTAATTAAAATCGCCACCCCTGCGGTCAAATCCTCATAGCTCGAGTGAGATCTTGCATCTCAGCGGCCTTCAAAAGTGTTCTCGTCAGCGTGCAAATTCCAAGCTTGTCGGTTGTTTTTTATCAGCGGTTTTGCAGCGATTATCTGGCATCTGAGGGTAGTCAAAGTTTTTAGTCGTCTTTTATCCAAGCTTCTACAGGTTTCAAAAAGTGTTTTGTCGGCGATCTCAAATCTGCTCTCGCAGTTTTTCGGTGAATACACTTTAGAATTGGCGGCCTGTTAAAGTCTTCACTTCCACTAGTAGTTAAACTGCAGTCAACAATCTATACACCATTGACCAAACACCAGTGGTGGTCGGCTTCTACCGACCTTGGTCTGCATTGTTTCCAAGGCGACCTTCTTTGGTGGGCAGTTAAAACTGTTGGCTGCGACTTTCTTTTCTCCACTGGCGGGACCCTCCAACCTCCCAACATCATTTATTACCATCTGCAACTAGCTGACATTTTTCTAGCGGTCAACAAACTTCCTCGACGATTTAAAAAAAAAACCATAGTTAAAATCATGGTTTTTCCTCTGTACGGTGGTTTTCGTCAACCTCAAGTGGTTTTGACTTTGACCAAGAGGGGGATTTTTTCTTTTTGCCACAACTTGCACCCGAGGAGTCGGTTTTTCGAGTTCTTATAGTCGTTGGAAAGGTGGTTCCGAGTACTTCGCCATGGTGCAGGTAATTTTTCCCCGGCTTGTTTTTTTCCATAATTTGCCTCCGAATGTTCTATTTGCTTGATTTTTACGACATTTTTCGATAAGGCATAACTTTTGCCTGCGATGTCGAAATTGAGCAAACTTTTTTTTTGAAATTGATCAGAAAAATGCAAGGAATCTGATGGTACAAGTCATTTTTTGGTTTGGAAAGCCAATTTTCTTGAGAAATTGTAAAATTGCCGTATGTTATAAACGGTTGATTTCAGCTTCCACAGGTACAACATTGTACTTAATCTTGTCTTTCTTTCTAGGGGGGCATATTCTGTAGCATTATTTGTTGTGGGGGTTTATTCTTTGTGTCATTTGTTTAAGGTTTGTAAGGCATGCATGGTCAATGTCTTCATTGTTTACCTCATGACATCAACTCATTCGTCCTTGTTTTGGACATTGCATTCATCCATTGAATGCACTTGTTGATTTGTAAACGCACTGAGATAAAGTGCCACATATTGTACTTGTAGTTTGGGGATCTTGCACATCATGTTGTGCCATTTTTGTACTCGCACTACTTTATAAAGTGCCATGGGGGGTTGTGTTAGTGCCTTGTTATTTGCCATCACAATCTTGTCCAGTGAGAGTCCCTCCACGACAACATTTTCAGCCTCATGCATGTGTGCCTTGTTATTTGCACACCCTTTATTAGTTGTAGGTACTACTATGTGCAACTTTTGATGTTGCTTCTTCACCTTCTTGCACTACATTTTGACACAGTTTCAGTGGAGCTGTCATACCTCTCCCTTGTCAGCATTATGGGGGGTATCATACTACTTGTGCTAATGCTTCTTTGGTTTCGCTTGGAGTGAACTATGTATCCAGTTTTTGTTCCTATATACTAGGCGAATGCAGCGGCTGGTTACCCATGCATTTCAATGAGATGGAACAAATACCATATAGACACTCTTGCATTCTTGTTTGTGGAGGCAACCTTCTACCTTATTCAGATGATTAGATTTCTTGAACCTTTTGGCACCTGTATTTTCAACTATCACATTGGTTGAGTAGTGTCGTTGGGGTCACTCGTACAGATTGATGTGCCATTTGCATCTTCAACTATCAGATTGGTTGAGTAGTGTCGTTGGGGTCACTCATGCAGATTTTTGTCTCTTTGATCCTGATCTTCATCCTATTTGCAGTGAAGGTTTCTCGGCAGTGTAGCAGTTCTTCGGCAGTTGTTTGCAGCTTTTTTGTGCTTCGGTGGAGTTCTTCATGTTCTTGATCTTTTTAGGACATTCTTTGTGAGGGCTTCTTAGTCCTTTTATCTCCTATGGGGGGGATATCTTTTGTATCTTTGTGATGGAAGTAGTCCTTGGGGGGTTATGTTGATTCCTTCCTTCCTTCACTTTTTCATGCTTTCTTTGCATGTTTTCTCTCTTTTGGAGGAGTTTTTCCCATGAGGTTTTCTCCTTTTCTCCACTTGTGAGAGATCTTTTGTACATGGGTACCTAACATGGCCTTGTTGCCGGGACCCATCTTTGCATGTTTGCATTTGTTTGTTCCTCCCTAAGTTGCACTTAAGGGGGGGTGTTGGTGTGAACAGGGTTTTTATCTATCCGGTTTAACCCTTGTTGTGTGGATAATTCATATTATTTAACTATTTATTAGTTAAATAATATTCACACACATGTTCACATATTAAGTTAACTTAGTGAGTCTACTAGATGTTTCTAGTTGTTGCTAGGTGTTGATAGTTGTCTTATTCTACACGTGATCTAGTTGGCATCCTATCCTCTAGTTGTCTCATGTAATAGGAATGTGACACTTGTCACATGACTACAACATCCTAGCTCTCAACCTTGGTCTATATAACCAAGGCCTCTCATTGTATTATATCAACTAATATTGTATCATCTCATTATCTTGTGTATAGAATATTATTCTATCATGTTGATCTTCTTTGATTCTTGTGATTAGCTCTTAGACATCTTGATCCTGGGATAGCTACCTCCATAGCTAATCTTAACAGTTTTTAGACAACACAACAATAGAGTAAAACACTAAGGATCCTACTTTCTCTTGAGTAAAGTCTCTCAAAGGCTAAGCTACGTGATCCAATGAGACAACTTCAAGGTTCCTTATTTATGATTTATAGTGGATGAACTCAATGACTTGATGTGAACTCGCTAGTTATCACAAAGGGACTTACGCAGACTTCTTACTTCATTCAGCTTATTTCTTCTTTGAGTGTGGATGATATATGTACAATGCCTCAATAATAAAGAAAAGGAAAAAGATAAGGGTTCAAAGAAACTAATCTAAGGTCAATGAAGCAATGATGATGCATGAATAGACAAACTCCTTAATCAACCTAACTCCACTTCGCCAAGAATGCCTATAACTACATAGAGTTGGTGCAATCTCCTAAGGATAGCGAAAGGTTTTCAAATCATGAAAGCTCATATAAACACCCATCAAACGGCGCAGCTCAAACAAGCATCCACAATCGAACTTAAGCAAATGACAATGAAGCTCAGACTAGCTTTACACAACATTTCACCAACGATGAATGTCAAAAGCATGAGCTAGGAGTTGATCAAATATCCAATACATACATACATCACATCAATGAGCCACTAATCTACTTTTAATCTACTTAGAAACATCTCTCCACTTCATCAAGATACAAGAAACCATGTTATTCCACAAGATATCACTTAACACTAAGCGAACTCCAATGTCATTGCATTAATTTTGAGAAATAGTTACAACAATCTTCAAGTACTCTTAGAGAATTTTGAGTCTCTTCCTACTCTACTCCTACAAACTTTCTAACTATTACAAATGAGGCAACAATGCCTTTATATAGAGTTCCAGAATTACAATGAGTGGCCTGGATCAGTTCAAGTAGCCAAGGGTCCAGATCATGCCATCTTAGCAATTAGTTACAACAACTTGCTATTTTTAGTACATAAGAGAGGCAATGAAGGCACGTTTTCCAAGAAGATAAGAATGAAATAGAATCTTTAGAGCATCTCTCACATGGACTTCCTCTTTGGCTTCTTGCTTGTCGAATGATATGGCGAATTGTGATTAGTGAATGATATGTATATGCCACATAGGTGCCACCTCAGCATATTCCCAAATTGCATCATCTGTGTGATGTCTTCGAACATGATTGCTTTGATCTTGAATGTTTGGGAATGTATCCTTGTTGAACTTGCCTTGTTCTTTTACAAGCTGGATATGTATGATGCATGTTGCTCATCTGTCTAACTTTGTTATTTCTTCTCTTAGCAGGATATAGATTGATCTTCTTTAGATGCATCTTCACAGAGAGTAGTGTGGCTAATGATACTTCATGGAGTGGGAGACCTCTCTGATACTTGAAGATTGATAGAACTTGAAGTGATGGATGGATGTCTTCACTTAATGCAGATGATGAAGTGTACTTGAACAATGAACTTGATGTGATCCTTTGGAGTAGCTATCTTCTATCTTCATTTCACTTCTTGCACGAAGGTGACTCCAGGTGTCTGGCTCTTTGAATGACTTCTCAGTCCAATCATTCTCTTGCAACACAGAGAAAGAAACAATATCAATCACTTGGTTTTATAACACAAAATAATCATTATTAAACATTTTCTAACACCTTAAGCATCTTTCCAAACCAAAGCGCACATCTTGGTTTCTAAAGACAGGAAAATGTGCCTAACACATTCCTTGGTGAGTTTAAAAATCCTCTAAGTCAAACACCTAAAACCCCATCCCTAGGCGCAAAAATAAGTTTCTAGATGATATTTTTCTCCATCTATCCTAGGCGCATTGGATGGGAATTTGGTTCTTCGCCTGAAAAGTATCATAAAATTTGAATTAAACTTCACACTAAGAGTGGCGCACTGGATCACAATTTCACCCTTCGTCTGGAATTTCACTTTTGCAAATTGCAACCAACTCCTTATCTTGGCGCATGGGTTCATGATTTCATCCCTCGCTTAAAAGATGTCCTAAAATTTGAACTAAACCAGACTCCAATAGTGGCGCAATAGATGGCAATTTTATCCTTCTCCTAAAATTTCATAAAATTTGCACTTTAACTATCAAAACAAACTTCCTCCATCTTGGCGCACTGGATGAGGATTTCATTCTCCAGTTGAAAGATGTCAAAAAACTTGAGTTAAACCACCCTTAATAGTAGCGCATTAGGTCACCATTTCATCCTCCGCTTGAGTGCCTTCACAAAATTTAAATTCGACCTCATACCAAAGTGGAGCATTGGTTAGCAAATTAGATCCTTATTTGAAAGGTTGCATAAAACTTGAATTAGACCTCCTCCACAAGTGGCGCACTAGATCATGATTTTGATCTTTGTTTGAAATTGGCGCATTAGATGGCAAATTTAATCTCCCCTTGAAATTGGCGCATTAGATCAAAATTTTGTCCTCCTCTTGAAATCATACCTTTGCGGATTGCAACTAGTCTCCCTATTTTGGCGCATTGGATCAAGATTTTGATCTTCGCTTGAATGGCCTCATAAAAATTGAAACGCGATTACCTCATGTCTTGGCGCATTAGATCAAGATTTTGATCTTTGCTTAAGTACTTAGCCATTTTTTAGTATTCCTGGGTGGAAGTATATTTAAAAAAACTTTAAATATTTTCAAATATACATTCAGGATGTTTGAGATAGGTCCTGGATCCATAGGATTTAACATGCAGATTCTAGATTTTTGAAGATCCACCAGATTTCAAACTCAGTCAATTTCAGGATTTTCAGGATATTAGACTTAGTCATTTTCAGGATCTCAGAATATACATCAGGAGATTATGGTTTCCACCACGAAGCTATAGACTCGAACCCCACTGACTTCATCATGAAATAAACCAAAGACATCATCCAAGACTCAATGCAAAGCATCAAAGCTCAAAAAAGAAGGGGGTCCCCATTTGCAATGGGGCGATGTGTGATTAGGTCACAACAGGTACCAAGATCAATTTGCCCTCATCATCGAGTAGTGGCAGCTCTAACGGAATAACATGCTGTCCAAGTGCCTTTTTGAGGCACGAAACATGGAATACATTATGAATTCTGCTGTTCTTTGGTAGTTCTAACTCATAGGCAGCCTTTTTGGTCCTCCGTAAAACCTTGTAGGGTCGATAAAATCGTGGCTTAAGCTTCTCAACTCCACTTCCTTTGAGGGAAGATTGCCTATAGGGCTGCAACCTCAAAAATACCATATCTCCCACCTCAAAAGTCCTCTCCAAACGGTGGCAATTTGCATACATTTTTTGCTGATTTTGGGCTTGCTGTAGGTTCTCCTTGAGTGCATTCAAAATATCTAGACTTCGCTGGACCAAATCCTTAGCTCCCAGGACTCTACTATCTAAAATGATCAAATCCACAAAAGATAATGCATCATATCCATACAATACCTTGAAACGAGTCATACCTATGAGTTGTAGCAATACTCTCCAAGATAAAGCCACTTAATCTATGTTTTTTGCTGCCCTGTAACATAATTTCTCAAATACCCCTCAATCTATTTGTTCACAATCTTTGTTTGTCCATCCGTATGAGGGTGGTAGCTAGTGCTTGGAGTCAACTCCGTGCTTGTCAACTAAAAAAGTTCTTACCAAATCAAGCTAAGAAACTGATTGTCTCTATCACTCACAATGTTTCTAGGCAACCCATGTAGTTTAAACACCTCTCTAAAAAACAAATCAGCTACTTGAGGTGCCTTATATTATGAAGATATAACATAAAAATGAGCTTACTTAGTGAGCCTGTCAACCACCAGAAAAATACAATCCTTATCCTGCACTCGCTGAATGCTCGTGATAAAATCCATGGAAATACTCTCTCATTTCTGATTTGGAATGGGTAAGGGCTGCAATAATCTAGTTGGAAATACCTATTCTATTTTGTTTTGTTCGCATGCCATACACTCCATAATGTGCTTCAACACATCACCTTTGAGTCCCTTCCAAGAAAAACGCTTTCACCTATTTGTATGTTTTATAATACCTTGGATGGCCTGCTATTGGTGTTTGATTATATGAAATCAAAACCTTCTCCTTCATCTTTGATTCTGGAACAAGATACACCTGATCCTTATAGAGGATGAGCTCATTAGCCACCTTATACCTGTCATCTTGTAACTTACCATCCAAAATGCCAATAGCAAATGTGTTCTTGGCATACTCAACAATTATAGAAACCCTCCAATCAACAAATATATTAGTCATGGAAGACAAATAGGGCTTCCTAGATAACGCATCAACTACAACATTATTCTTCCCCTTAACATACTCAATATCAAAATCATAAGCCTATAACTTTCTTACCCACTTTTGATGTCTATCATTCAAATCCTTTTGATTGAGGAAAAACTTCAAGCTATTGTGATCTGTCTTCAACACAAACCTCCCACAAACCAAATATTGTCTAAACTTAGCCAATGCATGCATGATGGCCAACATCTCTTTGTCGTAAATAGAGAAGCTCCTCTCTAACTCCTTGAGCTTCCTACTCTCAAATGCTATGGGGTGTTTCATCTGTATCAAAACCGCTCCAATCTCGTCTCCTGAAGCATTACACTAATCACTCCAAGAGGAAGCCCCCTTATTCGTCAAATCTGTCAATGGTGTAGCCAGTTGTGAAAATCTTTTGATGAACCTCCTGTAATATCTGCAAAGACCACAAAACCCCCTCATCAAGTGTGATATAGTCTTAGGTGGAGGCCAATCTATGATCGCCTTAATCTTCTCATCATCCACTCTAACTCCTTGGGCACTAATCTTATGCCCTAAATATAATTTCTCTGTCAACCCAAACTCACACTTTGATGCCTAAGCAAAAAATTGTTGCTGCTCTAGAATACCAAGCACCTCATCTGTGTGTCTCAAAATGATCCTCCTAAGTCTTGTTATAGATAAGCATATGATAAAAACCAACACAAACTTTCTCAACTGATTAATGAATACCTAATTCATGCAAGATTGGAATGTGGTTGGAGCATTAGTCAGACCAAATGGCATGACTAGAAACTCATAATGCCCATAGTGACATCTAAAAGTGGTCTTATGCACATCTCTCTCTCACCCTTATCTGATGATACCTTGATCAAAGATCAATCTTAGAGAAATGCACCGCACCATGAAGCTCATCTATCAACTCATCAACCCTGGGAATAGAGTAACGGTTCTTGATTGTCTTCTTGTTGATAGCTCTATAATCAATGCACATTCTCATGGTACCATCCTTCTTCTTGACTAATACTACAGAGGAAGCAAATGGGCTAAAACTTGGTCTTATGTGTCCCATATCCAACAACTCCTGAATTGCCTTCTCAATCTCCTTCTTACGCCTCCTAGGATGACAATAAGAGGTGGTAATGATTGGCTTAGATCCCTCCTCCAACTCAATGACATGCTGAAAACCCCTATTCGATGGCAACCTAGGAGGGATATCATTGAACACCATGCTATGCTTATTCAAGATGGATTGAATATCAACATGATGAGATTTCTCACCTGTGGATGAACCTATATCTGTAATCAAACACTGTGTTGCCCAAGCTACTTGGCCTCTACGAAAAACTCTCTCCATCTTCTTGGCCGAAACAACCCTAGGAACTCCATTGGATAGCCCTCAAATAACCACCTCCTGTCCTTCGGATTTGAACTTCAATTCCATAGTCTGATAGTTTTGGGTAAACTTGCCAAGTGAATGCAACCATTGCACACCCAAAACCACATCTGTCTCACCAATGCCAACCACATAAAAATTAGCACATTGTCTCCCTAAAGTGATAGCAAGATGCTAAATCCTCTTGGTGCAAGGGATAGTAAATCTGTCAGCGACTCAGCTGCAATAACACTAAATCCCACAAAATCTTCTGTTTTCAGCCCCATCCTAAACATCAATCCCTCATCAATGAAGTTGTAGGTGGCCCCATTATCAATCAATATTGTCACTCTATGACCCTACAAAACTCCTCGAACTCGAAAGGGATGAAAGACATGTCTCGGTGAATTGCTGGATTTAGAGCATTGTATTATGCATGATACCTTGCCCTTTCATCTTCCGGGTGAGGTGGTAATTGCTGCTCATCGAATGGATCTTCTTCTCTTTGTAAAAATTTGGCTCAGAATGTCTTCATGGGAGGGTTAATTGAACCCTATTATTGGTTGAATTGCTTCCTTCTGCCACATTCTGATTTGGTTTAGAGGCATTCCATTGATGATTCATTTCCCTCAAGATTTGAACTATTTCTGCCATGGACTCTCATTGAGGACTGGAACTCTCTAGCCAACTCCTTGTTGCGACAGCTAATGACATCTTGAAGATTTGGCTCTTCATCTCGGTCACTCATGGTTCCTTCTTTCCTTTTCTCTCTTTGTTGATATCTGATTTCTCTGTCACTCCCTTGCATGAATCTATATCTACATCAAAGAATTAGCTTTCCAAAACAGGCTGACAAGATCTCTTGCTCTGATACCAATGTAATGTCCTTGATCAAATGTTTTTGGTTTATTTGAATTTTTTTGTATTCTTTTGAATATGAATAAACAATGAAACAAACCTAATTGTTGTTACTTCAAAATTGATCTCTATCATAAACTCTTTCAGATAAACAATACATTGGCAAACTTGAAAAAAATGAATAACTACAACATGTTTACATCCATCACCAGAACTTCGAACTATTGACCTCCAATGAGAAATTTATCAGCTGAATGTATGACAATTATTTTACTGTTCATGACAAATATACAATCCCAAATGTATGTAAACAAGATCTGCACCTGGAATGTGTCCTTATGGATCTGCCAACTAATGATTGGCTTGTATGTTGTGGCCTTAGATGGTAGTCGATGCTGGTCGCTCAAACTTGGATCACTTGGCCTGTGTGATTGAAAGGACTGGCTATGAGGTGGCAGCAATAATGAATTTGGATCTGCAATGTGTAGAATTCGCCGTCGTTGTTAGCCCTTGGATCCTCCTTCAATTTACAACGGCCTGCGCACAAGGATGAATAAGATCTGTTGCGACGAAGTTCTGGTCATTTAACTCCCACAATTGCTGATGACAAATGTCCAACGATCAAAGAAGGGTCTAGCTACCTGTGCAACTCCAGCAATCAGGCAGATCGATTGGCAATTTGCTTTGCAAATGCAATTTGATGTCCAACCGAGTATTAGTGAACAACGATCAGACCTGCCCACAATTATCTTCAAACATATGCCTTTATTTGCCCTTGGATTGTAGGCTAAACTCCCCCAAAACTCAGTTAATTATGAGGAGGGCGATCTCTTATGTGAGGTGCTCAAAATGAAATATGTCTATGATGGTGAACAGCACCCAAGGTCTTGATTTGATAGCCAATCCTGATTGCCTAATCTGCAAGTTGCATGAAATTTTGATTTCAGTCCACCTTGCAATCCTTGTGTAGAATTGCTAAGTGAGGGGCAAGGGTTTTCATCTTAACCTCTCAATGTGTGAGCCAAGAGGGTTTCTGTCCTCCTAGTTTGCAGGTTGCAGCCAAGGGTTTTCATCCTTGATGCAAAATGCAGATTTGAACTCAAATGAAGAATTGCCAAAATGAAATTCGATAATTGGAAATAAAGATGGGAGCTTGGTGATATACCATTCTCACTTTGGGCCCTTTGTTCCTAATTTCCAACCATGTATTTAAAAATACTTTTATTTGAACTTTATTTTATTTTATTATTTTTATTTTTATTTTATTATTGTTGTTTTTGGCTAGTGTTAAAAAACATTTTTTATTTTAATATTATTAATATTTCTATTTTGGGAAAAGGGACATGACAGCTTTAACTTTAGATATCCTAAACTGAGAAACTAGATAACACCATATTTAACACGCATGGACAAGTATTGCATGCACTGGTTCTGTCTCATGTGGATTTTCCTTTCATTCTTATTTTTGCAGATGAGCCATGCTCTGCAAGATGAATTACGAGAAATAAATCGACAGTTGATAGATACTGTGGCCAATGTCAGTGAAGATGACAATGATGCAGCTGCAGCTGCAGCTGCTGCTGAAGGGAGAGATGGGATCGTGGTAAAGTGTTCCTATAATGCAATAGCATTGAGTCCAAACATGAAGTCACGCTATAGATCATCTTTAATGGTGTGTCCAGCTTCCTGTAATTGAAAGTTTTCATTATCGCTCTTTGGAAGCACAAAAGTACTATATTATAATTTTGTCACCTTGGCAATCAGTTTTTACTGCCAGATGTTCTTTGGAAATTGAATGTCCATAGAGAAATATGTATTACCATCTGTTTTGACTCAAATTCTTATTTTCTGTTAGAAATGAAATCATAGTTTTCAACATGCTATAGATCTTGACGTTTTTTTCTATTCTATGTTTTATGTGTGATTACAGACACCCATTTCACCGTTACGTCTGCTTATTCCAGCAAATTATCCGAATTGTTCTCCCGTGCTTTTAGATAAGGCTCCAATTGAATCATTGTAAGTGGGTAGTAATTGAAAGGCTTTTCAAGATTTAGCTTTGTGCTTCCTCGTTTGTTCGCTCGTGTATTTTTATGGTTGGCTATACATATCTGATCACGTTTGTTTCCTGACAGTAATGAGTATGAGGACCTCTCTTCTCGAGCAAAAGCAAAGTTCCATGCAGCTGTACGGACCCTGCCACAACCAATGTCATTAAAGTTATTGGCAAAGACCTGGGATATCTGTGCTCGGAGTGCAGTAGCTGAATATGCACATCAGAATGGAGGGGGAAGTTTCAGCTCAAGATTTGGTACATGGGAGAGTTGTGCAAGTGCTTAAATATATTGTGTTCTGATGATGGAAGCTTTGTATATTTGTTATCTTAAATGTCTACACGTAACACACATTGTATGCCTATATTGTTCGGTTTTCAGAAATGCCTTCTTTGACATTACATTTAGTGTATAAAGAGCATGGAAGAAATGAACCATTGTGGCAATAATGGTTTTTGAAGTGTGAAAAAAATACAGCAAACTCGTTTCCTGGGTCGATCCTATTTACATATGGTGTCCTTTAAAAGCAGTTAGTTGGCTGGCATGTGAAATTGATCTCAGTAACTGGCATTTTAGTTAGAGCCATCCCACTTTATTTTTGAGGAAACAGAATCACATTATAAGGCAATCATGGCAGGACTTAGATATCAAGCCTAATTTTAACAGGTCAACACTACATATATGTAAACACAACAAAGAATTCAAGACAACAAATTTAGATCTTGGATATATTAAAGACTTGACGTTATAAACTTCCATGCAAATCTATTTTGAATGTAAGGAGATTTCTGATTTCCACAATTTGCATTTTATATCACCATGCGTTACAGATCATCGTGGTGCTGATGTACCTACAAGCCAATCCAATGGTATAAACATAATATGGCACGTCAGAATTTGCAATAGGAGCAAGGGACAAATCTTTACCCCTTAATTTTTAATTTTTTTTTTTGGTCCATAGGACTTGGGAGTGTTATATTGTTTATAGTCCTTAATGGATGGGTACTGCTTTGAGTTACTCGGGGAGCATTATCTGTTGTCTCTACAAATCACTTATTTGCACTATTTATGGGCAGTACCATGTTATGTTTATGTATTTGAGGTTATTGTCCATTTTTACGTTTATGTAATATTGTTGTTATCCAATGTTACTGTTATTATTGGTGGATATCTATCTTGGTTCACTGATTGTGAAACATGACATTGCATTTAATTCATGGCAATGGGCTATGGTTTTTCATGTGTTTGGATAACCAATGATAGATAAATGGTTTGATTTCATTCTTTCATGCCTTTGATGTGGCTATTGGGAAATTTAACTTTGTATTGGTTATACTTGATGCCACTATCAACATATATTCTACTGAACGTTTCATTGTTATTTGGTATCTGAGGTGATGGCTGGTGTGCTTTGCAACATGATGCAATTTTAGTGTTGTGCTTTAATAATAACTCAGGCTTATGCAACTACAATACATGATAAATAGCCCATATGGTTAGCAGTGACATAACAATACAAGTCTTTCGGTTGATAATTCTATTTTCCAACAATCCTGTCAATAAGCATTCACAAAGCAAAGCATGGTGATGACTAATATCTTCGGAGTTTTTCTTTCATGTTGAGTGGAAAATATGGAAGATTTAGCTTGCTGTATTCACGATTAAGGTCTGATGGGATGGGATAGATACTTCATGCGAGATTTTTTTTAGTGCTTTCTTGTGGATTTGAAGGAATAATTAGTTTTGTTTCTTCCACCTCATAGAGTGTATTCATACTGATTGCATTTTTCTTTGCCGGTAGTGCAGCTTTGTTTATTTGATGTTAAATATTGTAATGTCGAAATTTGCATACCCATGCCATTCCCATTTAGTTTTGTGCCTATTTTGAGGTAATGTCTTGGTACATGTACATTATGACAAATGGCACGATCTTGTGCTAAGTTGGTCTCATTACCCTAGCATTTATATCTATTTACACACATATCCCTATACACCTAGCCCTAATTTATCTATTTCCACACTCTTATAACATTCATCTTATTCACCTAGCTATCACACTTATCTATGCAGCTACCTTCATTTAGTCATTTGCCACATGGATTTGACCATCATCCCATTCTAGGACAAGTCCTTGGTTGTGAACTTGTCTCTTCTCAATTCAAAATTCAAATTTGGCTGACCCCTTTCACCCTTCTACCTTGAGTCAACTAAACACATGTTTGGTACAATCCAATGCAATGCATTGGCATTTAAAGACATTCAATGTATTCATTCTAATCATCAAATACAATCAAGTGTTCGTCTCTTAACTAAGCATTCTAGAGCATTGGAGTAATTAATCGTGACACATTTTGATTTGGTGCAATAAAGAGTAAATAATTTTCGTACTTAGGCATTTGCCTATCATTTTCAATATTGTTTAGTTTTGGGGGTCGATTTGGGAGAACTTGCTTCCCCGACTATTGAAAGCCCTTAAAAGTATTTTAAAATATTGCCGAGTCCCCACATATTTAGGAAGAATAGAGTAGAAAGTCAAACATCAAGCGAATTCACAAAATAGAACCCATTGATTGCCAAGATAAGTTAGAGCTCAGTATAGATTTGTGAACGCAAATTTGTCTTGGACCTACGAACTTGTCCTTTGATAAGGTAGAGATCTAGTGTAGACTTCCAGCTAGCTCATTGACAAAGGCATTGTTTCCAAGTCTGACATTAGACATGTTCTAAATTCTCATCCATTTGGTCTTCATTCTTCAACGATCAAGTTAAGTACCTTCCATCTTGTCATTTGCTTTCCCAAAATAGCAAATATCAATTTACCAAATTTCCAACATATTAGTTAACCTGGGTTGATTATGCTTATTTGATTGCATTTATTTAATTAGCTTAGGTTATGTCTTACGAAATATTATTTTCCTTTCCATTTTGGAGAATTTGTCCTATCCCATACATCCTAATCTTCTCTTTAGTGTTTTACATTACATTAGGATTTTAAGATTTGCATTTTTTGAGAGCACACCACCTTTTCACATATCATGCTCCGTTTACATTCTTTGCTTCATTAATAGATCTTTTTTTATTAGGGTTTGCATGCTTTAAATGTGATATATTTTTCAGACCCTATGGCTACTGCATTAGGGTTTCATTTTCAATTCTGGTATACCATCAACATCTCTACTTTTTCAACATGAAAGTGAGCATTTGAGTTTTGTTTTCCTATCTTTTGTTTATATCACCTAGGAGTGCCTACCTAAACCCTAACATCACCCAAAGCAATGAGAATGAAGTCTATTTTGATGCTCATAATGAGAACAATGAGGAGTATGGTCATAATGCTCGTGGATAATCAAGATTTTGCAAACGAGTTGGCTAGTTTGGCTAATGTGGAGAATTCTACACAACTAGCAAATATGTATGCATGTAAACCATATGGACCCAAGTTGCAAGTAGTTTTTCGTAAGCTTATTTCTATAGTTACTAGTGCATCTAACCCTACTTCCATTTCTTCCATAGATCTATCTTCTAACATTACCTTTTACGCTACCACTACTCATCCTCATAGTACCATGGACACTAGTGCCGCACCATTTAGTATATATCCCTTTTCCACTTATCCTTCACCATATGGACTAGCTCCTAGACATATTCCTTCCACCATATATACCACCCAAATGATGTACAACACCTCCACACCTCTTTCATCCACTAGTACTAGACCTATTATTACCCCACTTAGCCAATACACTTCCATACCCCATACCACAATTCATGCCCTATATAACTTAAGTACATTTCCTCTTCCATGCATTTATCCCAAGCCATTACATTGTACAGTCCTCTTTTCTCCCATACATACACCCATACACCTCCTAGTTGCTCCCATTTAGGCACAATTTCATAAAATAGATCAAGTAGATAAGAGAGTGGATGCAAGGCCTAATGATAGTGATTAATTTAAAGATGCTAAATATATACCACTATCTTATGGCATTGTTTTTAATTATTGTTACATGTGCATTGCATATAGGATTTGTGGCACCTTGGTTTTCAATGTATGATGGAAAAGGTATCCCTAATACACATCTTAGATTTTATACAACTGCATGTGTAGACTTTGTTAACAAGGATAGGTTGTTAACAACATTATTTCCACAAACTTCGAAAGATTTTAGTATTTTACTATTGAGTGGTTCTTTTCACTTTCTCAAGGGACCATTCATTCATTTGATGATCTCATTGAAGGGTTCCTAAAGCAATTCAAAGTTAATATGGGCTTTAGAGTAACACTTGTTGATTTATTTGAGTGTGCCAAATGAGCACATTAGTGATGTTCAATCTTTGTGCTTTAACCCCTTAACATGTTTTGAAGTGCAAAATATCTTTATTAAGGGGTTAATTAAACCATTCAAGACAATACGTAATTTATAGTTTGGCTTCTTTCATGGATTTGTGTGCACATGTTAAAAACATAGAATCTAAGTTGCTTGCATGAAATGCCTTTAAATATGGATCTACAAGTCAAAATACTTCCTAAACTTCTAAGAATCAAAAGCCAAACGACTTTTCAAATGATTGTGATATAAAGGAAAATGTGAATCAAGTTGCTAGTACTTCTTTTCCTTCATTCAAACACATTGCTAAGATTCAAGAATCCATGGATGATGTGCTTCAAGGTTCATTGAGTGCTAATCTCAATAAACTCCCTCACATTCATCCATTAGATACCACCAAACCACTTCTTAAGTCATATAATGATCAAACATTTTGTAATTATCGAAGTTAAGGGGCACTACACAATATTGCTTTACTCCTAACTATAAGCTACAAGATCTCATTGACAAAAATATAATTAAAATTGAAGGGGTTAATGATAATGTACAAGGTATTCATAAAACATTTTAAAATGTTTTTGATAAAGATAAGACGAGATTTTGAAAGGGCCCGGACCCTTTTACAAAGCAGCCGAAAGGTAGATGAAACAAGTATTATGAGAAATGGGACAAACAACACAAAGATGACAACCCAACTACGATACAACAAAGAAGAACAAAGAGACCTAGACGACTCCAAATCCCGATCTAGCAAATCTTATTCCCTTGACCCGAGGGTGTGAAACATAGATTGATTTAGGGAGTCATTTCTTTCTTCTTTGAACAACTGTCCAAGAAAACCTTGAGTCCAAATCCTTCGAGCAAGGGGAAAGGGGGAAATCCTCAACCGATGCCTCAACCATAGACAGTTTGCCTACATTTTAAAATGTTTCAAGAGCAACAAGAATAACAAAAAGAGCAACAACCACCAACACAAAAAGAGCATCAAGTTAAACATCATGTATCAAACCAAGAATAGAAGAAGCAAAAGAAAGAAAATATCAAACAAGAATTAGAGAAAGAAACAAAAGAGACTACATGAAAGCCAAAGCAAGAAGTATGGTGCATGAAAATAATATCATTCCACCACAACCACAATTAAAAAAGCAAGAATGGATAAGAAAAGTACCTAATGTTACACCATTGAGCACATGTTTTCACCAAGCACAAAAGAATATCAAGATGAAACACGTGTTATTGAGAGAGCTATCAAAGAAGAGCAAACAATAAATAAAATAAAGATAAATTGAATGATGACTTTTCGGATAATTATGATCTAATGTTTGATGAGCATAAGATAGAGGCACCAAATGTGGTACCTAAGAAGTTTTCTCAATGATTTATGAGCACCACTATAGTGTATATTCAAATATACCTATAGGTTAGATTTTATTGGTTTTTTTACCTTTTTGATTTCATGTCCTACCTTTTCTTTGATTTTCTATTTTATGCCTTATTCTTTTGATTATGCCTATATAGTTTTGCCTTTTTATGCCTCTTTCACCTTCTATATTTGTTTCTTGAGGAGAATTGTTGGTTTTCGCTTTACCTTTCCCTATTTTATCATGCCTTTGTTTTCATTCCTCACATGGGTTACCTACATGTTTTTATCTATCCTTTGTCCATATTTGCATTGCTTTTTCCTTCTTACATTAATGCTCACGATCCATAGCTATTACACTATTATATCATGTTTTTTAAGAGCTTATTCCTTGGTCTCACATTATTATATCATGCTTCCTAGAGCTTGCTTATTGATTTCATAGTGCTAGATCATGCTTGTTAGAGCATACATTGTTCCTATTCTGATACATCATGCTATACGTTGATAGATCGTGCTTATTATAGTTTATACTTTGGTCTTACATTGATACATCTTGCTTCTTAGAGCTTCATAAATTGAGCCTATGTTGACCTATTTTAGTCCCTAGAGTTATTTGTTGCATTTACCTTGCTTTATTACGATTCTAGAGCTTTACATCTTGATCCTACATTGCAATATTCCATATCTAGAATCACACTTACTTTGGGAAAGCATCATGCCTTCCCCCATGACACATTGAGCTTAGTTTGCCATATCTTTACATTGAGCAACATTATGCTCTTCCTTTGCATACTATGCTTTCATTGCCACATCCTTACACTTGGGAGGCATCATGCTTCCTGTCTTTACACATTGTACCTATGAGTGTCGTATCTTGGGTACTTGGCCCATCATTTTGACTTTATACCTAGTTGTGGGCCCTTGCCCCTTACATGGCTTTATGACTTATTTGGACCCTAGCCCCTTTCCTATAGTTTCAATTCCATACCATCAATTCCATTACCAATAGGAACCTATTGCCTTACCTAAATTTGTGTGCTTGTGCTCTTGGATGTCACATTGGGGGCATAAAGATACCCTAGTGCCTTTTATACTTACATGGATGCTTTTGGCCATGAAGGACTATATCACTATTCTAGTGCCTATATTGGGTGCGACCTTACCTTCCCTTGATGCCATTTCCAATCCATGTACTTACAGGATGCATTATTTGCACTTATGGCTTTAGATGCCTATATGATTACATGATTAGATACTAATATGCTTACATGATTATATGTTTACGTGTTTAGATTACATTTACTTTTCATGCACTTCCCCCCCTCCTCTAGCAATTCCTTATATGGATAAACCAATTGTTGGGGGCAGGGAGGGGAGTGGCGATGGGGGAATCTTGTCACTAACATTCCTAGATGTGTAAATAGATACAGGAGATTATAGAGACTCATATATAAAACACATACACAAAAGGTGACCCTACATGATCATATCCTTCTAGGGTCAATTACTTTGCAGAACCCATGGCAATATCCTTTGTGTTTGAATATTTACTTTACATGCATGTTTGTGAGTGGTACATACTTTGAGACAAATAATCATTTTTTGATTCACATGCACCTTGAAGTGGGGGTAAAATGTAATATTGAAATTTGCATAGCCGTGCCATTTCCCATTTAGTTATGTACCTATTTTGAGCTAATGTCTTGGTACATGTACATAGTGACAAATGACATGTTCTTGTATGAAGTTGGGCTCATTTTTCTATCCTTTTTATCCATTTACTCACTCACATATCCCTATACACCTAACCCACCTTATCCATTTACACACACACACACACTCTTATATATTTGCCTTATCCACATACTTATTACACCTATGTGTACCTACCTTCATTTAGTTATTTGTCACTTAGATTTGACCGTTATCCCATTCTGGGACAAGTCCATGGTCTCAAACTCGTTCCTTTCCAATTTAAAATTCAAAATTCATTGATTAGACCCCTTCATTCTTCTATATTGAGATGATTAAATGCATGTTTGGTACAATTTGATGCAATGTGCTAGTAGTTAATGACATTTAATGCATTCATTCTAATCATTAAGTGTAATTAAGTGTTCATCTCCTAATCAAGCATTCTAGAGCATTGGAGTACTAATAGTGACATATTTTGATTTGGTGCAATATGTTTAATAGAGAAATTGCATCTAACTAATTTACTCATAATAAGAACAATCATTTTTTGAACATTAGGACACTAGCTGACGAAGACGTATATTTCGTCTCTATCCAATCAAGAAGGATGAAATTGTCTGGGTTATGTCCCTTTGTTGCAGTTGAGTGATAAAATAGATAACTAAACTAACTAGCAAGAAATGAGATACATAAATGGAAAACTACAATAATAGAGAACCAGAAGATGAAGTCCACTGCCTAGGATGACAATGCGTGGCACAAACATCTGTGGACCACACTTAGTTTGTACGACGTAGGTACAATATGATTTTTGATCCTCAAGCTTCAGGCCAACTTTTTCAGTTGTTCCTTGGGCCGTTCGACTTCTTGATGAAACTTGCAAACATAGAAACAAAGGAAAGGGGTTGGACTGTATAGGGGTTTGCCTTAGTCAAACCTCGTTTTAGTGTTTTCACCTCAATGACAACCAGATTGATAAATAGATAAAATAGTGTGTGTGCTCTTAATTCTAAGTGTGTCTAGAATTGTGGCGAGCAGTGACAATAATAACAATGCTATAAAATAAATCCTACTCAGTGACTTAGAGTGGACTTGCACAGTGATCTCTACATGCAAGAGACAATCAAGTAATGTTAAATCAACCCATAAAGATAAGCATTATACCAAATGGATCACAACGATCGAAGAATGAAAGTGAGAATTAATCAAAACTTTGTGACCTCACAACAGGAGATGAAAGCCACTTAGCATGCAGTGGCTCCAATCGGGATCCTTTGAAATTCATCACACTTCGATGAAATAAATGCAATGAGAGCTTGATAAGAAAATTCAATATTGTTGGTTCTCAAAGCTTAACAGAGTTTTGTCATGAAAGCAATTCAATGTCAATTTTGACAGTTTTGATACGGAAAAGGATCGATCCTTTGCAATGACAAACCTACTTACTTAAATAGAGAATGCAAGGACAAAAAATCAAGGATAAGATCCATTTCGGCGCGGATAAGCGTTAAGAAAATCTCGGTGAATCACGCATGTGAAAAGACAACTTCCAAAAAAGATCGCAAGATTGACAAAGGATTTCGGGACATCTGTGTGTGGCATAGACGTCTGTGCTAAGCACTAGAGTCTTAACAATATCAGTTCTAAAAGGGTCTAATCAGCTTGGGACAAGGCCAAGATTTTGGCACTTTTATGGTTTTTTGCACATGATCAACATAAAGGGTCAAAGCAGTGCATAGGTGTATCTCATGGGTCGAGGGTAAGGCCAAGGCTGGAAATGATCCTTAAAACACACTAAGGCGTGGACACTAAAGTGAGTACCAAGCATAATTTACGATGTTACAGAATAAAAGGAGTAGAACATCTACATACTTAGGTGCTTGCCTATTGTCTTTGATATTGTTCAATTTATGGGGGATGATCTAAAAGAATTTGCCTCTTTGATAACCCTTATGGTATTTTTAAATACCATCAACTCCCTATATATTAGGAAGAGAAGAGCAGAAGGCCACACATTAGGTGAAATTGCAAAGTAGAACACCATCGATTATCGAGACAAGTTTAGAGCTCAAGTATAGATCTACGACCATGAATTCGTCCTGAGTCCACGAACTTATCCTCTTACAAGGTAGAGATCCAATGCAGACTTCCAAATAGCTCTTTGATAAAGATGCATTATTTTCAAGTCTAATATCAAATAAATTCTAGAATATCACCCATTTGATCTCTATTGTCCAATTATTAAACTAAATACCTTCCATCTCCTCATTTACTTTTCCAAAATAAAAAATATCAATCTACCAAATTTCTAACATATTAATTAACCAAAACTAATTATACTTATTTAATTAACCTAAGTTTATCCCTTCACAAAACATTATTTTCCTTTTCAAATATATCCATTTCATGTAATTAATTCTAATGCCTTTAGTTTCCCTTCTATTACAACTTGTAAGGTTGAGAACGAACCTTATAATGTCTTGAAGTATGATGACGATGATGATGATAAGAAACAAAGCCTTCATCAAGGACTTGGCCATCAATATTTTATATAATATATGGAATTTTGAAATCTACATTCAAATTTCCAGCAAACAATTTTATCTCTTTGAGACAGTTATTTTACAACATTTTAGTGATATCTAAATTAGTGTGGAAATCACCCCCTTTCAACAAATTCCAAGCTACATATAAAAAGTTCATTCTGTTATCACAATTTTTTCTTTTTCTCTATTAGAAGCCTTGAGTATTTTCTATAGCAAGAGAAAAGAAAATATTATCCACTGGATACTATTAAGCTGTATGCTATAAGTCTTCTCTGTGATTGAGGTTTGATAACCAGTGTGGAATTTCTTAATTGGATTGCAATGAAACATTTACTTGGCCATGTATTACCTTCTCCCTCATGTACACTTTGGCAGTTAATTTTAAGAAGCCCCTTGTTGAGATCCGCGTAAACATACAAATGCCATGTTGAATGTACATTTATGTGAATTTTTAATCTTTAGTTTTATGTGTCTTAGCAAGAAGCCTTGTAACACCGACCGCTCATAGTACCTCATAACATGACTGAATAAGTTCTTTATTGCAGCCCAATTATGATATTCTAGGGACAGGTGTTGAAACTTCTTTACAAAAGAAACATCTAAAATGCAAATGGAAAATCTCATGGATGCAACTGTTTTGTAATATTTGTTTTCTGCTCTAGTTAAAAGGAAATGCTTGCATCCTAAATTTGAGGTTTGAGGAAATACCATAAGCCATAAGCCACAAACCAAAGGAATAGAATTCAAGGTTCATTCACATCTGAAGTTCAACAGAAAGGAAGGCTTGTCCAAACTAGTTTTAATGTTGCACTTGCATTCATTTTATAATTTGGCAAGATTTGTCAATGCTTGCTGTTGTGTGCTTTGGTTCCATTTTATTGTTTGTCAAAGTGATTACAAGAAGATTTTTTGTATGGATGATCTATTATAGAGTTATCTTTATTGTAGGGTAGAAACCATCTTTAAGGATTTTGAAGTTTAAAAGTAAAGAATCTATGTATGATGTTTTAAAGGACATCTAATTTGTATAAACAAAGTTTTAAGTATCTTGCTTTTCAGGAATTTTTTCTTTTGTCCAAACATGGTCAACACCTTTTTTTTTTTTTGGTCTAAAAGTGTTGGAGGCCTTCATTGTGGCCCCAACACAAATTAAATAGCAAACCAACTATCGAACATGCTAAAAAAAGACCTTAAAACACCTTAATTTTTCAAGGAATGGTCACATTAAAACAAAGAAGATTCATCAACCAACCAAATTGTTCAAATAACTTAGCATACTAACTGCACACAACTTCATGATATTACAATTCCCATTCAAACAATAAAAGGTAGAAATAGAGGTAATAAGCAAGTCAATCATAAGAAGGGAAGTAGGATTAGTAGATATGATACTTGGCACCCAACCATAGAAGGATTTGTAAATATGAACTTTGATGGTACATCAAAAGGCTACCCAAGCTTGGCTAGAGGTTCAGTGTTGTTGCAAGATTCCAATGGTAAATTTGTATATGGAGGTCACTCTTTTTTGGGAATCAAACTAATAATGAAGTTGAATGGGAGGCAATGCTAATAGGATTAGAAGTATTGAAATATCAAAATATCAAAAAGTTGGTAGTAGAAGGAGATTCGTATGTAGAGGAAGAGAAAGGATCTACCCCTAATTGGCATCTCAATTGTTATGTTGAGGAGGTTTAAGGTATGAAAATGCATTTTATAGATATTAGGTGTGAATAGAAAAATGGATTAAAGATAATATGAAGATAATGACAACAAACCCAATACCTTTACTTTCAAACCAAGTCCTCAACACACGATAGAATGGATTAGATGCACCCTAATCTACTAGCTATGTTTTAGATGATTAATGATGGATAATTATATGTTGATTGCTCATGAATTCTGTAGCATAACGATAATATGAAGATGATATATATGGATATCTAGAGTGAATTTAACATCATGATGATACTTGAAGATGGATGCATGAGAATGGATATCTAAAGTGATTTTGACAACATAGTGTTGTATGAAGATGGATGCATGAGAATGGCTTGGTTGAGGCTTCATTTATAGGAGATGAGGATAAGGATTCATGGCTATGATTGAAAGGTGAATTGTGTGATGTGGACGATTAAGATTAAAAGGTACTTTAATTCAAGGCCACTTCATTTAATAAAAGGTAGTGGTGTGACAAGTGTGAGGATAAGAATAGAGGTGACATAATTTAAATTAGTTGGTAGTGTGACAAGACATTTAATGAAGGTGGTAGTGTGACACATAATTCAAATAAAAATTACTTAAATTATGAGAGAGGGACATGTGTTGTGATGAGAATAAACGTGAGGACTAATTTAAATAAATATTTTATTTATTTAAATTAGATGATGGAGGAATTAATTAACTAAATATAATTTATTTAATTAATTGGTTAATGGGATAAATGGGATTACAACAGGATTAGAATGAGAATTAGTTAAATACATATGATTTATTTAACTAATTAGGTGATGAAAGGGGTAGGTGAGGGTCCTAGGACAAAATGTCATAAGATGTCTCAAGTAATGTATCGACAAGGTGATGTTGTAAGACATGGACAATTTTAGGTGTTTACATTTTGCCCCTCTTTGAGATGGTGTTGCGACTAGAGAAGTAACATCATTTCAAAGAATATAAGGTATGGATGGAAAGGAAAAAAAATGCCCCAGCCACATAAATAGGTGACAAGGAGGAATGGATGACAGATGGGATGATGATACAAGGATAGTCCTGATGATGCCCCCTCTAGAGGATAGGCAGGTTGGAAGAACACGGGTAAGCTCTCAAAATGAATGAAATAATAAAGGATGGATATGAAAATGGAGGATGCAAGATAAATGATGGATGAAAGAGATGAATGATATGTTATGCTGCCATGAAGTGAGCAATCATATAGTTTGATATAGCACAAGACATTATGAACCAATGTATAAGGACCAGGGTGACGATGTGTCTTGTGCACCCAACGTAATACAACCTTGTCTAGACGTATGAGGAAGAAAACTTAGAGAATTAAAGTCCTAATGCACAAAAGGTATGATATGATCTTAGATGCAAAGGATAGTGCAAAAATTTATTCCAGCATACACAAGATGTGAATATTAGTTGGAAAGATACCCAGATTTGATATAAATACAAGATAAAATGATAACACACATAAGCAAGCATGCACAAATGATTAAAAAACAAACAAGGTATTGCCCCTAGGAAGTTGTAAACCAATGATTAATTGATAATGATTAATGATGATTAAAAAAAGTGTTGTCATTGCGGGGAATGATATATCCCTAGATCAACACAAGGATGTGGGAAAGACATATCCTGGATTGATGATGATGATTGATTAATTGATTGGGTGTACGAAAAGATTAGGATCAAGACCAAAGGATGTAATTGGATCATTTGGCTAGATTGATTGACAAGATTGGTATGGATTAATGATGACTTGCGTTTGGATTTATTGTTTAGATTTTTGTATTTTTAATTTTTTTTGTATTTTTGGATTTTTTTTTTTGGATTTTTGAAACATTTTGATTTTTTAGATTTTTGGACTATTTTGTTTTTTTTGTATTTTTGAATGTTTTGGGATGGCATTGGATGACAATTTGGATAGTCTTTATGCTAGACACCAATGACAAGGGAAAACATAGTCTAGATGCTAGGATGGACGTAGGGTGGATGAATGGAAGGATGAGCGATAGTAAATGAGATGTAAGACTCATGATGGATGGATGGGTAATAGGATAGGCCATAATGGATGAGATGGATGTATGTATCATAAGGGAGCTAGGATGTGATCTCTAAAGATTATGTCGTATAGGAATAACATGCACCATTCTAGGTATAATGCTTAAGATTTTACATGACAAAGCTTATGACAATAGGATTAATTTAGGATTAGTTTGAAAAGGATGGGGTATATCAAGAGATATCCAAAGCATTTGTCAACATTTTGCCCCCATATCTTTATCAAGATCAACAGGAAGAAGGGAGGATGAATGGGTTCCATAGGATAGGTATGTGGGTGTAATGGATAAGGATGGTAGGATGGGATGGAAATGGTATGATGGGATATGACAGGATGGGAAATGATAGGTTGGATGAGACAACATACCCCCAAGTGTAAGTGACAAATAATCAACCTACACATGATGCCTATTTGCCAGGTTTTCATCATGGTACTTATCCAAGGCACCACAAAGGGTGGTTTTCACCATTGGACGAAGGGATTTCTCTTTAATATTTTGATTTTTATTTTGATTAGGGATGGTAGAGGCAAAGGTGCTCCAAGATTATCCCCCATCTGAGAGGAGGGTGATATCGGAGTTGGACAGATGCAGGTGGAGATGGAGGACGTCAGAGTAGAGGAGGTGGAGGATGAGGATGTGGAGGGAGATGTAGCAATGGGGGAGTTTAGAGTGGATGAGGGGGATGAGGAGATGGATGCAAAGGAGAGAGCTCAGGAGGAGACTATTGAGGAGGGCTTGCAGAATGTTTCTATCAAAGAGATTATTTTGGATGTCCTAGAGGAGGATGTAGAGGATAGGGGATAGGATCCCTAGGCTCAGATTCAGGTTCTACAGGCACAGGTGCAAGTATTAGAGGCTCAGGAAAATTAGGTGGTAGTATTGTAGGGGCAGATATCACAGTTTAGAGAAAAGCGAGACTTAGCCATCATACGAGCACAATGAGCTGAGCAACGATCTATTGATTTCATGGCTACTGTCAGTGGTCCCACAACAAATCTAGCCCAGACACTGTATCATGTGAGCTGGAAGGGCCAATATTATAGAGATCTATATGAGAGTGATGTATCGGCGGCTCAGAGGGCACCTAACTTTCAGAGCCAAAGTCAAAGCAGGACTCACTCGCAGAGATCACAGAGCAATGGCGGGCTCTCACAACATAGGAGGTCAGCTCCATATGATAGGTCATCAAGATTAGGGCATAGGGCATCCCCTTCAGGGAAGACACCCTTAGGAGAGAGAGAGAGAGAGAGAGAGAGAGAGAGAGAGAGAGAGTACATCTAGGCCTGTTTGTAGATTTATGTTTTTTTGATCGAGTTCGCGAGCTCCATTTTTAACAGACATCTGATATTGTACTTATGACACATTTGTTTTGATATATATATATATGAGATGCATCATTTTTGGTGACGACTATATGATGTGTTATGTTTTATATGCATGTTATGTGATGTGTTAGAAATGAAAGCAACACTACTTCAATGGAAATCTGATTCAAATAAATTTCGGCAATCTTTTAAATGTGTATTATTGATGGAGATTGTAACAAGAAATGAAACCATGCTTCATAGAAATGCAAAATTAGAAATCTAAACACATAACACAATGTTTAACGTGGAGAAAATCCTTTCGGGTAAAAAACTCCACACATGAAAGAGGCCCAATGTTTGTGTTAATCTAAAAATGATTTACAATACAACACCATCAATCTCTCATTTAGTCTTCAATCTGACAGCATTCCGGCAGCACTTGAGTACCTGTAAACCTGTTATGCATCTCATCTACTATGCCATGGATTTTTAGAATTTACACAACCTCACGATGGGTGTCCACCTTGGAATCTTCACCCATGCAACATTCAATGACATCTTACAAGCTCATAACACTTGTCAAGAGTCAACAATTTAACCTTGGGCGTCCATGGACAAAAATAAGCTCTTACGAGGTCATAAAAGCTATCATACATGCATCCTACACTTGGAAAAAGATGCCTATGCAAGCTTGAATGCCTAGGGGCCAAAAATAGCCACTTACAACACCTTATGACGTGTCATATGCTATCATAAATGTTAGATTTTTATGACAACTTACAATTGTCATAGAATCTCTTACACCTTACAACATCTATGATGCGCGTCATAACACTAAAAATAGGTGATTCCTCCATATGTGCACCCCACTTTGACCAATTACCATTTACCATAGTAAATGACATCCCGTAACTACCACCGGTAACTCTAGAACTTACCAGTGCAGTAACTTTGTAATTACCGTGGATGGTAAATAATTTTTACCACTGCTGGTGAAACTAGTACATCCCTTATGGGTAATTACAAATAATAAATGGAATAATACAATAATGGAATTTACAAGGTTAATGACAACTTATCCCAACATTCTCCCACTTGACATTATACATTGTAAATCAACCCATAGAAAAACAATTGTAAATAATCAGGCATTAGAAACAAGGCCCATGGTCTCTCTGCACCACACAAACTTCTTTGTGCTCACAGGCTTGGTCAATGAATCTGCAACATTCTCCTGAGTGTCTATCTTCTTCAGTTTAATCTCTCCATTTGCAACCAACTCTCGAACAAAGTGATACTGAACATCAACATGCGTAGTCTGAGCATGATACATGGGATTCTTGGCCAAATAGATAGCACTCTGGCTATCACAACCAATCTGAATGATCCTGCAATCAAATCTAATACCTGTACACAATCTTCTCAACCAAATTGCCTCCTTAGAGACATGAGTTGCGGCCATATACTCTACTTCTGTGGTGGACAAAGCAATTGTGGACTGCCTCTTACTCATCCAACTCACTGCACCTCCAAATAGATTAAACACATAGCCACTAGTGGACCTTCGACTATCTAAGTCACTTGCCCAATCTGCATTAACAAAACCTTGAATGTCCAAATATTTATCAACACTATTAGTACCAGAATAAACCAAACAATGATCAAGCCTACCTGCAAGATATTTAAACACCATCTTCGCATAATTCCAATGTTGTCTACTAGGGTTAGACATAAATCTACTCAAAACTCCCATTGCTTGGGCAATATTTGGTCTAGTGCAAACCATTGCATACATCAAACTCCCTATAACACTAGCATATGACACAATATACATATCCTCAAGATCATCCTCATTCTTTGGACACATGTCTAATGAAAGATTAGTATCAATGGGTAAAGGAACTCTAACTGGGTTACATTCCTGCAAACTGAGCCTCTGCAAAATAGTACTCACATACTTATTTTGTGACAACCAAAGATTTCTATTAACTCCATCCCTCCTGATCTCCATTCCCAGAATATACCTGGCAGCTCCAAGATCCTTCATATCAAATGCACCTGAAAGTTGGGCTTTAAGCTCATTGATCATACCCTTAGTATTGCTGAAAAATAACATGTCATCAACATACAAAGCAATAACCAGTATAGAATCATCAATATAATGAATGTAAACACAATGATCCTCCTCGCTTCTAACAAAACCCAATTTCAACACAAATGAATCAAATTTTTTATACCACATTCTGGGGAACTATTTTAAACCATAGAGAGACCTCTTTAACATGCAAATCCATTTTTCTTTCCCTTTTACCTCAAAACATGTAGGTTGTTGCATATGAATTTCTTCCTCAAGATCTCCATGCAAGAACACAGTCTTAGCATCCATTTGCTCAATCTCCCAATCATAAGCTACAACAATGGATAAGAGAAATCTAATAGAAGTCAATTTAGCAACAGGAGAGAATATCTCACCAAAATTAACTCCCTCTCTCTGGGAGTAGCCCTTGGTTACCAATCTAGCCTTGTACTTCTCCAGTGACCTGTCTTCTGTAAACTTCTTCTTGAAGAACCACTTACATCCTATGGCCTTTCTTCCTTTGGGCAAATGAACAAGATCCCAGGTGTTACAAGAGTATAAAGCCATCATCTCCTCATGCATGGCTAATTGCTAAGACTCACTATCATCTGCAGAAATAGCTTCCTTGTAAGATCTAGGTTCATCGTTAGTACTCAATAAAACATATACACAATGGAAATTTGGTGGACTATACCTGTCAACTAGATTCCATTGTCTTGTGGATCTCCTTAAGGGTGGATTAAGAGACTCTACTCGTTCTTCTACATGATCATCTGCACCAACTTCTTATGTAACAACATACTCATCTTCATCAGAACTACTCAAATGTTCTTCTTCTCCACCCCCAATCCATCATTCTATTCTTCCTGAGATGCATCTTGCTGCTCTAAATCAAAGTGCACCTTCTTTACCTTTTCTTCTTTTTCTTTTGGCTATTCAGGTTCATAAATAGCTCTAAGTTCCCTGAAAATAACATCTCTAGAAAAGATAATCTTGCGGGTTAGTGGATTCTAAAGCTTATAACCTTTGACATTATCACCATATCCAATGAATGTACATTTTTCAGCCTTTGGATCCAACTTAGATCGCTTTTTCTTAGGCACATGAACAAAAGCCTCACAACCAAAAACCCTTAAATGTGAAACATAAGGTTTCTTACCTGTCCACACTTCATAAGGTGTCAAATCAAGAGCCTTACAAGGAGATTTGTTTATCAAGTAGCAAACAATACACATGGCCTCTACCCAAAAACATTTATCCAACTGTGCATCACTAAGCATACTTTTGGCTCTTTCCATAATTGTTTGGTTCATCCTTTCTACAACACTAATTTGTTGTGGTGTATATGGAGTTGTCTTTTGTCTGATTATACCTACATGCTTGCAAAACTCATCAAATTCCTTAGAGAAATATTTCCCTCCATTGTCAGAACTTAATATTTTTATCTTTAAACCTGATTGGTTCTAACTTAGTGAAAACTTCATATTTATGTTTCATAAAATAAATCCATGTAAATCTAGATACATCATCAATGAAGGTGAAAAAATAACAAGATTTTTTGATAGATTCATTATCCACAAGTCCAAACACATTCATATGAATAATTTCTAATTTCTGTTTTGCTCTATTGCTTCCTGAAAGAAATGATTTTATGTTTTGTATACCAAACACACAATGCTCATAGAAATCAAAGTGCTCATCAAAATAAGAGAAACCATCCAACAATTCTTTATTCTTAATAGTTTTTAATACATTATTGCTTGTGTGGCCCAATCTATGGTGCCACAAAATACAAGTGTTTTCAAAAGCCTCATAAACATAAGAGGCATTACAAACTGTAGTGGCTTCAAGCTTAAACAAGTTCCTGAATCTCTTCCCTTTCGCTACCACCGAGTTCCTTCTCACGAATCTGCAGTCATACTTGTCAAATGTCACATGCATTCGCAAATCATTCAACTTCAAAATTGAAATCAGATTTCTAGCTAATCCAGGAACATGCAAAACACCAGGGAGGGTTTTAATCCTCCCATCACTGAAACACAATACCTTTCCTTTTCAGACAATTAGATATGAAGAGTTGTCACCAAGGTAGATATTACCTCCATCATATTCTTCTTATGTGGAGAACCATTCCTTATGTGGGGTCATATGAAATGAGCATCCTGAGTCAATCAACCAGTGAGCATTAGAAACAACATTACATGCAAAAACTAAAACATCTTCACCTGCATTCGAGGACTTATCCAAATCACTCTCCCACTGTTTCTTGGGGTTTCAGCACTCCTTTACATGTCCCCTTTTACCACAGTTCCAACACTTAACTCTATTCTTTTTACCAGGAGTCTTAGACCGGCCCTTGGACTTTTCCTTAGCCCCTTTCTAATCTCATTTAGGTCCCTTTCCTTAGACCTTCCCTTGATACTAAGAGCATCACTTGAACTATTCAAACTCTTCTTCCTCAATTCTTGTGCTAGTAAAACTGCAACAAGAGCATCTAAATTCAGATATGTGAGGTTAGCAGTGATAGCCAAAATGACATTTTCCCATGATTCAGGTAAAGAATAAAGAAGCAAGATACATTTATCTTCCTCATCAACTTCAACATCTACTGAAGCAAGTTGACTCATCAACAAATTAAAACAATTTAAATGCTCTGCAACTGACTCACCCTCTTTCATTTCCAAAGAAAACAATTTTTTAAATAGAGTTTGTTTACCATACTCTTGGTTTGGTAGATCTCACCCAACCAATTCCATAATTTATGTGTGGTCTCTTCCTTTGTGACATTCAGCAGCACATAATCTAAAAGACACAAACAGATGGTTCCCCGTGCCTTCTTATCCAATTTTGCCCACTCATCTATAGAGACATCATCGGGTTTCTTCTCTTTTTGGACAGCCAACCATTGGTTTCTTTCTTCCAACAAATCCTCTATTTTTAGCGTCCACAACTCATACCCCATTATGTTGAACTTCTCAATGTCCAATCGAGAGGTTGATGCAACGGTGGATACAACCATAATATTAACACAAGATCTACAAAACAAACACAACCAAATCTCCCACTGTAGCTACAAATTCCACACTACCACCCAAGAGTCAAAGTTGGCCAAGCTCTGATACCAAATGTTAGAAATGAAAGCAACACTACTTCAATGGAAATCTGATTCAAATAAATTTTTGCAATCTTTTAAGTGTGTATTATTGATGGAGATTGTAACAAGAAATGAAACTATGCTTCATAGAAATGTAAAATCAGAAATCTGAACACATAACACAATGTTTAACGTGGAGAAAACCCTTTTGGGTTAAAAATTCCACACGTGAAAGAGGCCCAATGTTTGTATTAATCTAAAAATGATTTACAATACAACAACACCAATCTCTCTTTCAGTGTTCAATCTGACAACATTCTGGCAGCACCTGAGTACCTATAAACCTGTTATGCATCTCATCTACTATGCCATGGCTTTTTAGAATTTACACAACCTCAATATGGGTGTCCACCTTGGAATCTTCACCCATGTGGCATTCAGTGACTTCTTACAAGCTCATAACACTTGTCAAGAGTCAACAATACAACCTTGGGCGTCCGTGGACAAAAATAGACTCTTACGGGGTCATAAAAGTTGTCATACATGCATCCTACACTTGGCAAAAGATGCCCATGCAAGCTTGAATACCTAGGGGCCAAAAATAGCCACTTACAACACCTTATAATGCATCATATGCTATCATAAATGTCATAGATTCTTATGACAACTTACAGTTGTCATATAATCTCTTACACCTTCTTACAACATCTATGAAACCAATGCAGATTTAATGCCTAATTTCACAAATCCCTGAAACCCTAAAGGTTACTAGTCTAAGTCCTATGATCTAAAACCTAATTCACGTGCTTCAATCACCTAAACCCACCCGTCTTCCATACTTGCACTTTTTGTTCTATTTCTCTAGTGACATGTTATTGCACGTTAGTTATAACTTAAGTTATAACTTCAAGGGTATTGGAGTTGTGGGGAACTGACCCTTTCTACCTAGCAGAACCGGTAACTTCAGTCTTCCCTTTATGCGCTTGCGTGCCAAATACATATTGATGGATGTGTTTGAAAGTTTGATGCATGGGCAGGTTGAAATTGATGGTCGACATTTAAACTTTGACCTTCTTCCTTGTGTATGCTTTTTGACGTGCAGAAGGCCATCATATATATTGCGACTGCAGTGGATTTTCTTTTTAAAGACTATTTTAAACAGTTTCTAAAGGCAGTTTGTGGTGATTTTAAAAGCATTATTTAAGGAGATTTTTTTCTATTCTTGATCTCCCTCTCATGCATTGGAGATATTAAAAAGGAGAGTCGTTTGCTTTTTTTTCTAAAATAAGGAGAGGTACTTTTAGTGGTTTTTTAAATGCTTGAGAAGACTAAGAGGTGTATAAGTTTCTTTTTTGGAGAACCTTCTTTTTGTCTTCATGTAGATGAATTGGTGTATGGGTTCGAAGATGATAGAGAGATATTATTTTTATTAGGGCACTTTGATTAAAATATTATTGAAGATTTTTATTTGGAGATGATGGAAGTATTTTATATATTTTTTTATTCTTGAATAGGTGGAGATAAATGCAGAGAGAAGAGGAAAATGAAGGGTTTTTTATTTTTTGAAATAAGAGAAGGAAAATGAAGAGAAGAAAAAATGAAAGGTTATTTTATTTTTAATAGTATTGCAGGTGTATCGTGAATAGTAATTGCATAACTAATATATGCAGCATGGAAGATATAATTTTTGTGAAGATTTTGAAGCGAAAAATGTAGATGAATTAGATGAATATTTTGTATAATATTTGAAAGATGTATGAGATGTTTTTGTAGAGATGAATCAAACACAGGATGAAAACATTATGCAACAAATTTACAGATTGAATCATGTCCAAGACAATATGTAATTAATTGTACAGAGATAATGAGAAGGAAAATGCAAATTGAGTTAAGTATGATTGCAAGGGGATATGCAAGTTTAGGGGTTTGTATTGAAACAAAGAAACCCTTTGTATTCTTTGTATTATTCTGATATTGTATAATTTGCCAGTGAGGCATGTATGTCAGTGAGAGAACTGTTGTAATCAATGAGATTCTATTAAGCCAGTGAGGCAAATTTTTAGAGTAGTTTTTAATCCCTAAGGGTTTTCCACTCATCAAAAACATGTGTTATGGTTTATGTTATTTGTCTCTATGTGTGTGTGTCCAAATGTTTTGCTCATAAGGTCTTGTTCATACTATTCATCATCATACTTGTGCATATGTGTTTGATAGATCATTGAAGTCTCTCTCACTCTCTGTCTTGTAAATTAAAAGGTGCAAAAATATTTTAAAAGAATATAGACCACTGATTCACCCCCCCTCTTAGTGGTCCTAGACCCCAAGAAGTGGTATTAGAGCATAGGTTCCCTATAGAAGTCTAACAGGCTTGAGTAGGTCCTAATAGTGGAGTACCATGGGAAAGTGTAGAAGAAATAAGGGCAAGAGAAATATCAAGTCACATACTGGTCAAAAGACACCATCTATACCAAACTCAAATGTTGATCCACAATTGGTTGATAGAAATGTCTCACAAGTTGAGTCAAGTATTAAATTAGAGGAAGAATTTTCTGGAGTTCCTTTCTTTGATGATTCAAATTTTTCTATTTGGTATATTAGAATGCAAGTCTATCTATCCTCTTTAGGGTATGGTGTGTGGATGTTAGTTGAAAATGGGTATTTTATTTCCTCTCAATCACATAATACTACAAATAACAAAGAGGCTTATGAATGTAATCATATAGAAAAGAAGGCTATTTTGTCTAGATTATCTAATGAAGTTTCTTGTAAAGTTATGCATTGTGAAACTGGTTAGGATGTGTGGAAGGAGTTGATTAGAATCTATTAAGGTGATGCACTTGAAGGAGAGGACAACTTGGTGTCTGAGGAAATTGACAATGAAAGGAGATTTTCACATGAAGAAGATAAGATCCAATCTGATTTAGAAGAAGGAGATTACATTATGAGTGACTATGAACATGAGTATGATGAACAAGAGTGTGAGATTGATATAGAAGGAGAACTCATGTGTGCTCTGAGTGAGATCAAGAAATACAAAAAGGAGAACCAGAGATTAGAATTACAGCTACAACAAGAAAAAGACTCCAAGGACAAAGCACTTTCAAACCTTGAAAGAGTAACCTTAGATCTTGAAGAGGCAAGAAATCAGATTGTGAATTTAAGGACACATGTTGATGATTCAAACAAATTAATTATCAGCCTAAAGACTGAAATTGAAGAAGCCAAGAGAATAATAGATGTTACTAAGTCTAAATGTGAAGTCAAATCTATTGAATGCCTATAACTAGAGGCTGAAATTGTCACCTTGAGAAAAGATATTGAAAATCTCAAGAGTATGTCAAAAAGAAATCAGGAGTTTGAAGAGAGCACCACCAAGTTATATGAGATGTTTGGTAAGAAAAAACAACATAGGGACACAACTAGATTAGGCTATGAAAAGGGGCAGGCATCTAAGGTTAGAGAGACTCCTAGAAATAAAATTGATTTAAGTCATTATGTTGCTGCTCATGAAGGCAAAAACAAAATTGAAATCACTATTGGAACATCAAAATTGAATGGTAAAGATTCAAAAGAAAAACTCAAGCAAGCTGTGAAGACTAAAGCTAAAATGAAAACCAAAGATGACTTTGACAAAATGCACAATCAAAGAAGAAATCTCAGAAGAACTGCTCCAACAAGGCAAGCATATATGTACATGTATACTTATTCATTTTTTGGTTATTGTTTTACCTATAATCATTTTGGACACAGAGTAGTTGATTGTAGGAGTTAATCTAATGTTGATCCAGTGTGTTACAAGCGCAATAATGTTAGTCACATACAAAGAAACTACAAAATGCATGGAAGGTATGGTCATGCATGGAATCATAACATAAGTGCTCAAAGGATGTCAAAAGGGAACTATCAGTCATTTGGTCTTGATTACAATATAGTTTGTTATATGTGCAACTCTCTTGGTGACAAAGCACATAGTTGTAGAATAGCATCATCTGGTTTGAAAATTTGGAAAAGGAAAGAGGCTGAAAAGGTTTTGAAGAAGAAATCTGAATAGAAGAAAGAATATGTGAAAGTTTGGAGACTGAAACAATGTCAAGAGAAGATAGATCTTAAACTTGTGCATCTTGCACAAGTCACATCATTAGTTGCATAAGAAATAGCATGAGGATAGGGAGAGTTTTTCAAAGTCCAATATTTTACTCCCAAGGAGTTTCATGAGGTTTAGTGCATGAGATCTGAAAAGATATTAGGTAACTATTCACTCTTTTCATGGTGTTTAATTGTCCATGTCTTTGATGTTGGCAATCTACAATTTAGGAGTTCATATGACACTTGTCAATATGATGATCATATCTTGATAATCATGCTCTTTATTTGTCTTGCTTTATCTTGTTATCCTTTGAGTTTTTTCGTCACCTAGCTGCTCATGGTTCTAGTTGGTCAGTATCCATGTTACTTGTGTTGCAATAAAGGTTTTGGGATAGTAGATCCATATCAACGCAAGCTAAAATGTAGTGCATACAAAGGTCCATGGGACAAAACACATAGATGTCTGACATGATTGTTGTTGTTCCTCTCAAACTGTTAGGGTTAGCCAGTAGAAGATATCAATTAAATGCAAATAAAGATGAAACAGAGGAATGAAAAATACACAAAAATAATAACAGCGAGAGACAAGTTTTAACATGGTTCACCCAAACCTGGGCTACATCCACCAACAGAGAGTCCAATATTATTATCCTGTAAATCAAACCAATTACAACCACCAATCCTTGCAACTCAATACCACTGCAAAATGATACAATACATCAATAGAAACCCAAACCCTTAGCTGCTCTTATCAAGCCTTATGTCGGCTACAAAAATAGGTTTTTTTTTTTATGTTGGAAAAAAGAAAAATAACTCCCGATGCCTTAATAAAATTTAATAAAAAATTGTTGAAGGTTTTAGGGGCACTGCCCCTCGACCTTGCCCTGTATCACGACAAGAAGCGCACCAAGGGTGCTACACCTTGACCCCGTTAAAGATTTTGGGGGAAACTGTGCTGATAAAAGTGGGGTAATTTTAACCTCCAAGTCTGATTAGGCTCCATATAACAACACAAACCTCATTGACTTCATCAAATTGTTGTCTCTACAGTGTTGATGTTAACATGAATTCATAAGCTTAACAGAAGGAGCTTTGATGATATATTTATGATGATCTTATTAGGTATCATTGCTTGAAGATTATACTAGTTTGTGCAAGGACTATTCAGGACAGTCACTATGACAGTCATAAAATCTGCATCATAACAGTGTAAATGTCTTCTGCAAGTAATTAGAACCATGAAAAAGTAAGAAGTCTTATGTATCAAGAAGTCAAGAGAAGTAATTTATGACAGGAACAACAGAAGGAAGTGTTGCATAACACAGTGCAAGAAAACATAGTGACAGCCATGGTGCAACACATTATATTGATGGTATTGTTGATTTGTTGGTGCAGCAGACCTTCTTTGGTGTAGTAGAGATTCTATGTTAGAATTTTAGACATTGGTATGAGAGCATGGATAGAATGCTTCATGCTATGGGTGTTTATCTTGTCATGAAACTTGGCTCAGGAGTTGAAGCTAAGGTAAGTCATAGATCTTATTGAGGTGTCTCATTGTGGTGTCTCTGCAAAATGATCAATGTCATAGACCTATTCTAATCTCTTTCATGATTTATAGTGCAAGTAGTGGTGTGAATTGATATGGTTTATATTGGGTGGTCACATTTTTTAGTGATGGTGTTGATTGCAATTCATGCTTATGGATAATCATGGTGATGATTGTTGGGAATTAAGGTGTCTCAACCTTTGCAAATTCCTAGCATTATTTATTTAATTGTATATTTATTTATTTCCTAATATTGTATTTACTTGCACATTCAGCTTGGTCACTTAGTTGAGGTGGCACAGTGACATGTCATCTTACTTGGAATGTGACTTGGATGGTCAAGTCAAACCTACATGGATTTGGGAGTCCCATTTGAGGTGGCATTAATATGCCATGTGTCGTCATCTTGTGGTAGGTGGAAGAGGATATTCCATATGACAGAATCTATGATGCATGAGAGACAAGTTTGGAGATTCCTGTGACAAGTGGTGACAAGTGTCGGTGAGTATCTTTGCATGAGGGAAAGGCATCTTTGGGTGCCCAAGTTGGGCTATGACATGTTGTAAGAGGAATATGCTATATTTAGCATTGTATGATGGATTCTCTTATAACATTTACGGTTGTCATGTTGGGAAAATCTATGATTGTTGTAAGATGTGTAAGAGCATCTGTCATAGTCAATTTTTAGCCTTGGAGTGCTCCATGTTGGGAAAGTCAAATATGCCATGTATGACAGATGTAAGGGATGTATTTGCAGCAAGGACAAGTGTCATTTGATGTAGGATAATGGCCATGTGGCCAAAGTGGACGCCTATCCCAATATGCTTCCAGAATATGCCTTGTAATCTCTATATATTGCATAGTTTGGAGTTGTAGTTGCATAGTGTTTTTACAAGTACCATTATGTTTCCAGAATAACTCCAGATTCAACATTTGTGTAGAATTTTTCATTGATGTCAAAGGTCATAAGGTGGTTGTCCTTGATGGTAAAAGGTGTGGGATACAGGACAAAGGACAATAAGTGTCAAGCCTTTATAGGACAAAGTATTCAAGAGATTCAAGAGAACCTTGATCTTGATAGAGGATGATAACAGTTGATAGTGGATGATAATGGGAGCTCATGTTTGTAATAAGTCAGTGGCAGGTTGAGATCAAAAAATGAGGCTTCACATGTTATGAGATGTACAGTTGTTTGATTCACGATGCTAATGTATTCAAGGTGTGAGAGTATCAGTATTAGAGTTGCAGTTGTTAGGATTGAAGATGTTGGTGTTATGTTTTGATGTCAACTTGTGTTTGATCAGAGGATGAGGATGTATGCATGTTGTATGTTGTTTTGATTAAGAAGAGTTGATCACCTTATCTTGTTGATGTCCAGGGTTGATGATCAATTTTTATGCTTTGTTGAGCTGCTTCAGATGTGTTGAGGTTGGTGTTGCAATAGTGAAGGTTGGTGTCATTGTCATAGTTCACATATGTTGTGATTCAGGATGTTGTCTTCAGGAGTTGATCACTGATCAATGATTAAAGAATCTGATCCATGATCAAAGAATCAATAAACCACATGTTTTTGTTATTCTAAGTATGTCACATTCTTGTCAAGGTCAAAAGGACTAGGTTTCATCATGTCAAAAGGTACATGTGTTATGTAGATGTGCAGATGGGTTATTTCAAGTACATATGTTGGAAAGATCATATCATTTAACGTTGTCAGGACTTTGGCTATGAGTATTGTCATTTTGTGTTTCAGGCCTTGATATATTTTAAAGAGGTATCAAAGCTCAATGAGGAATTAAAATCCTAAAAGACTTAAGTTATTATCAAATGATACCCTAATACATTGTTTAACTGACAGTTTTGTACTTTAATCTATTTGTAAAGTGACTTAGTATTGGTGGTTGTCAGTGACTTAAGTCACGAATTAAGGAGGTCACCATTGTTGGGAACCAGTCTCCTGACCCTAGGCAACTAGGTGCCTAGGTAATACAAAAGGCAATTAGGTGCGAAAGGAAAATTCACGGTGTTATTTGAAAGATCTCTACCCACAAACCCTGAAATCAATGATCAACATTTAAAATACCTTGTGTGCCCTAACGGTTGTGTTCTTATGTCAAATTTGACGGGCTCCATTGCACAGTTTCTTCATTGACAGTTTTATAATTGTCTTAAACCCTCAGCCATTGCAAAGTCATTTGAAGGCAATTTAGAATGTCACTAGAAGATGTAGGCTTGTGTATGTAGTGTATTTTTAAAGACTGTAGGAAAATAGAGAGGTTCTGATAATATGCTTTGAATGATAGCACATCCTATCAACCTTTGCAACATGTAATTAATGCTTTATTGTCTTCCCAAGAGTCTAAAACAAGGTTGAGAGTTTGTTTTGATGCATTATATAGAAGTTTTGGATTGAATTAATAACAATGTTGTCATTATTTTAAAGGATGTAATTATTTTTCAATCATATGACGAGGAAGTTTAAGGAGATGATCTAACTGTTTTGTTTCATTATCCTGCAACCTCAAACAGAGAAACAAAATGGTGCAAATTAGATTATGTTAGAATGATTGACTGTATATTTGTACCTTTGAAGTCATTGTGTTGATAAGGTGTTTGAAGGTTGTATTGACTGTAAACAGAAGGAGATATAAGGTTTTTAAATGTGATGTGTTACAGTGAATTAGGGTAACCCCCTGAACTGATTTCTTCTTTCTTATGTGCATTTGCTTTAGCCAGTAAGGCACAAACAACCAGTGAGGCAGTAAAGTGTATATGCCAGTGAGGCAGAAAAAGATAAGCCAATGAGGTAGGATAAAAAGCTAGTGAGGCAAGAAAAAATGTCAGTGAGACAAAAGAAGTCAGTGAGACTATATGATTGGGATTTTGATATTAAGCCAGTGAGGCATCTTTCCTGAGTGGTTTTTATTCCCCAAGAGGGTTTTCCACTCATGCAATTTTCTGTGTTATGTCTGTCTTATGTCTAAACTTTCCATTACATTCATTGTTCAGTGTTTCATTTTTTGTCTTGTAAAACATTCAAATCAACATTGCAATTTATTATTTCAAGTTTAAAAGGAGGGGAAAAGAAGTAAAAATTTATCTATATTTGTCTCAAACACTGATTCACCCCCCGCTCTCAGTGTTGGTTGTACTCCAACAATTTGAAGACTCTTGGAAGAACCTGCATTGCACATGTATTGTAAACTGTAACTGTTTTAGATAATACATTGTGCAGGTTTTAGAGTGTGGGGTTTTTCACCTGAAAAGGTTTTCCCGACGTACATCTTGTGTCTACTCTCTATCTACATTCTTGTATTGTGTTTTCTGCTTTAATATATGTTATATAAGTTTAATATTGCTACAATTGTAAGCATTAAAATGAATTTGCATACCTCTCCCCTCATTAGATTAGTTTAGGAAGTGATTTCTGCACACCTAGCTTCCTTTTAGTTGGTATCAGAGCTTGGCTAGTTTTGGTCCTAGTTGCTGGGTAGGGGTTTTTTGTACTGATCTTAGATTGAGTGGGAGTCTATGCAAAGTATTCTATAATCTTGTTGCAGGAAGGAGATGGCAGGCACATTCAGAAGAATAGAGGTGGAAAAGTTTAATGGCAATAATTTCAAGTTGTGAAAAATCAAAATGGAAGACATGCTCATTGATAGAGACCTATGGGAAGAAATTTTCGGTGTAAAACCAACGATAATCTTGTAAGATGATTGGGATCTCAAAGATCATAAAGCCAAGGGTCTTGTGAGACTCTGTTTGGCTAATTCCAACCTGTTAAATGTTCATGAAGAGAAAACTGTGAAGGAGTTATGGAAGAAACTTGGTGATGTTTATCAGGCTAAATCCCTAGTAAACAAGTTATTCCTACAGAAGAAGCTATATTCTTTGAGGATGGAAGATGGAGGACCTATTGCTAATCACATGAATGCTTTTAATATGTTAGTTGTACAATTGACACCTGTTGGTGTGAAGATAGAGGAGGAGGATTGGTGTATTACCCTACTTTGTTCTTTACCGGATTCGTGGGATCATCTTGTTATGGCCATTGAGAGTACCACATCCACTTTCAAAATGGATGAAGTGGTGTCTTCACTATTATTTAAAGAGATGTGGAGAAAGTCATTCGAGTCAGCCAAAGAAGCTCTTGCGGTTCATGGAAGACCCAACTAGAAAGGGAAAAAGAAAGACAAGAAAGATGAGAAGGGTAGATCCAAATCTCGTGGGAGATCCAAATCTCTTGGAAAGTCCAAGGTAGTGTCCTGGAACTATGGGAAAACTAGGCATTTCAGAAAGGAATGCAAAGAGGAGAAAAAGAAGAAGAAGAAGAATGTCCCAGATTCAGATTCTGACAAGTCACAAGATGATGGTGATGCCTTCATTGCAGCCTTGGACACCCAAGCATCTGATGATGTGTGGCTGATTGATTCTAGTGCCTGTTTCCACATGACCTCACATCGATACTGGTTTACAAAGTATGAAGAGTTCGATGGTGGAAGAGTGTACCTGGGAGATAATTCTCATATGAAGATAGCTGGCTATGGAAGAGTCACAATCTGATTCCCTAATGGATGAGTGAAGGGGATCTCTGGGGTTATGCACATCCCAAGCTTGGCAAAAAACCTTCATTCTATAAGTAAATTGAATGGTGCAGGTGTGCAAGTTGTCTTCTCGAAAGAAGGATGCAAGATGACTAGAGGAGCTATGGTGCTTGCGAAGGGTACTCTATTTCAGTTAAAGGCATGCATTTCACAATGCAATATTTCTTCTTGTTACTAATTTTTTGATTCACACTAAAAATTAGTTGGACCTAGGTGTAATTGTTCAGAAGGAATAATAGAAAACTTCAAGGTTATGCATTCTTGAATGGTTGATGCCTTGACAAAGTTGAAAAGAAGATCCAGTTGTTAGGATAACCCATTAGTCCAATCAAGACTAATAGGTTATCATGACAAAAGAATTGATCATCAGAGGATCAAACATTCAAGGAGATACGGTTGTTCTACAAAGTTTGATCTTTCAGGAGTTATAAGTTAAATTGATTATTCAGATTAATCAGTTTTGAATAAAAGAGAGAAAGATGTTGTATTACACTATTATTTCATGTCATGTTTTGAACATACATCTAGGTATCTGTTACTTTATCTCATGCATTGATTAAAAAGGAAATACATATACATCATATGCATCAGAGAAACTAACTGATCATGTTTAAAAGAAATGTTCAAATGTGTCCCACACAAGCCGTGGGAGTAACTAAACTGAGCAATTGCAGACATGCAAGCTATGTATCTGTTTGATAAAAGAAAAGAGAAAAGAACATGCGATAAATTTAAACATCCATCATTGCCTGATGATGGAGGTTGCTGTTGAAGCTAGCCTTCAAGTCTTTAGTCTTCATTCTTCACTCCAAGCCACCATCCAGTTGAAACCTACAAAATTTTTGGGATAGCCCCGTTAGTGCTCTGGATGTTTATAGTTATCACATGCTTTTATCAAACAGAGACATCTACTTATCATATCATACATTTAGATCTGAATTCAGATCAGATAATGATACAGATCAAGAAAAAATCATGAAGGAGATCAATCAATGCTATCAAGTACTTTTTTATGCTAACTTGTTTGTTCATTGTGTAGGTATAGGACAAATTTTGTTGCTGATTTGAAGACAAATAAACATGTGGCTCCCACAAGGGTTTAAGCCCAACATGTTTCTTTTCATTTTTTGAAAAGAGTATCAGAAAAAGATAGGATGCATCGTTCTAAGCTATATCATCCATCATCTAATCAACTTACACAAAGAATATGTCATCATGATATCATTACAGTTAATTGAAACAAATCAAAGTTATATGACTGAGTCAAGATTGACAAAAGGACAAATTTAGAAATTAGATTACAGTCATCTAAGGAGTGATACAAGTTTTTAGATTATTGTGCTTGATAAAGAGAAGAGAGATAGAGCAAGGAGGATACAAGAACTTATGTATCATTTGAACAAGTTGCAGAATAAATCTGTGAAGGGTCATCCCATTATGACAAGGGAGTAAGATGAAACAACATTTTATATCGAGTATTTCTCATGTTGTTTTCATACTATTTAAGATGATCAAAGTTTAAACAGTTATATCACATTCAAAGTTACAAGTGTCTCATAGAAATAGTCAAGCAAATGCCACATGAGACAACAGATGAAACAGTGGAAGGCAAGACAATTATAAAACAATATGCCAACTTGACTGCCATAAAATAGAACTTCACAAGATATATGAGATAAGTGTGCAATCATCCAGAAAGAAGATATAAACTTTACAAAAGGCTGTCACCAATGCCTCAGAACTTCAAACCATCAAAAGATACATGAAGATGAATGCTACAGTCTAAAAGGAGTTAGATGTTCAAATAGTCAAGCATCCAGGGATGAAGCACATAATACATAAGCAAATACCCCAACACAATGAATGGTCATCACAGACATGACAATCAACTTTCAAGATCAAATGAGAGACAGTCATGACTAAAGTGGAAAGATACAAATCACAGATACATACAGGATGTTCACAATCCATCAAATGATAAAGACTGTCACTAACCATCAGTGATTTTAAGGGAAGAGAAAACTGTAGAGTAGCTATGTATGTCATCACTTACATGACAACCAAGTACATATAAAAAAACAAGAGACTATCATGTATAGAGTTGCAAATACAGTATGCATAGAGTACAGTAGAACATAAAGAATGCAACAGTTCAAGGATGAATAGAGTGATTTCATGCATTTCGACATTATTGTGCTTTGACAATTTTATTTCTCATGCCCAAGCTACAGTGATACAGTGCAATCAAGAAGATGCGATGATGCAGTCAAGAGAGATACAGTGCAGTCAAGAAGATGCTATGATACAATCAAGAGAGATACAGTCCAAGAGAAGTGAGATAAATGAAGATCAAGATACAGATACAGTCACCATCACCATGAACAACTAAGATAGTGACCAGTGAAGTGGCTCAATAAAGCAAGAGACATTCATAATATATCATAAGGGTCATATCCATCTATAGAAGGGCATGAAAAATGATAAGATGGGTAGTCAGTGTGCACAAGAATGACCACAGATAAATGGATGGACAAAGAACACATATCTATAATACTAAGGTGCATAAATGATGAAAGTATGAACAGTTAGAAGAGATTTGAAGATGCACAAGGAAGCTACAAGCATACCTTAAAGTATGTACAAAGATGACTACAGGTGCAAGGATGCACGAAGGCATGATACAGGTGTACCAGCCAAAAAGAAATAAAGACATGTGTCTATGCTACAGATATGCCTTGAAAGACAACAAGAAATAAAAATGCATGATATCTATGCACAGAGGAGTCCAATACATATGACAGTCAAGAGATAGCATGACACCTATGCCATAATATATATCCATTTGCAACAAAGGCAGTAACCAGTCAAGGATGTTCCACATGACATATAGTTCATCAAATTACATTCATGCAACCTAAAGAGATATGCATAAGAAGAACCTCACGGAATGTAAAGGTATGATATCATGCAATTTATGCTACAGATACAATGGAAGCAGATGTTAAAGTTATTATACATAATATCACAAAGTCTTGTTGTCATACAAAATACCAAAATGTACTTCAACCCAGTAGCCACAGTGGAAAGATAGGGTAAAATGTGTCATCAGCAAATGTGAAACAGTCACAAGGACAAGAGGAGAAGTGTTATGAGAAGTAAAGCAAGAAAACCCACTTAATAAATACTTCAAAACCCCTATACTTTCTACCAACAAATGGAGATAAAATCACAGTCAAGGTGGTGCTGCACAGAGCAATAAACTGTTTATGGAAAAACTATATACCCATGTCAAGATATCAAACCCTAATGATATTTTTTGCAGACACAGTTAAGAACTTTCAACAGATGCCATGATACATTCATAACCAACAAAGAGAAGCAAGAAGCATGAAAGAAGGTATACCCATCTACCAAATTAACAAGATTTCCCCAAAGATACATCAAACCTTTCTTTCATTACAATATAAAGAGAAAGAGATCAAGTGAAAGAGTATGGTTGTAGCATTATAAAGGTCTTATGTGCAAGAGGAAGTTGAAACCCTAACTTCAAGGCTCACAAACCCTCATGTAGCTACAATTTTTTATGCCTATTTTCAAGAGAGGCATAGCCATGGTAGGTACAGGTTCTAGAAATGGAGGAGATGTCAAAATCCTCATGTTAAAAAAATTTAAAACCCTCAAGTTTTTGCATGATGAAAACAAATCAAGGCAAAAGAAGAAATATGCAGTCATGGTCGACAGTGACAACATTTTTTTGCTATAAAATGCAATACCCATGTCTATCTATAGATTTGACATGCTATAAAGAGTGAAACCAAAGATAAATGAAACTACAAAGATAAAATGGCATGTGCTTACCCTTGTTGCTGATAGGAGGAATGGTTATTCCACAGCCTCACAATGGCCTCAAACTTCCAGAGAGTAGATGAAGACCGTCAAAGAAGAAGCACACATAAACAAAATGAAGGTATTAAAGAGTGCACAATGGACGTATTCATAGTAGTGAAGAAGGCCATGACCATTTAAAAGAAGTAAAGCTACAGATCCTTAAAACTTTCATATAAAACTCATACATGGTTACCTTCTTCCTCAAATCATGCAGAGTTCCATGGCAGCAACAAAGAGGAGCCATTGAAAGGAGAAGACCAAAGCTATAATGAAGATAGTTGAAACCCTCGGTCAGCATGAAATTGCAGAGCTCAAAGAAAGAAGTCAAATGAAGAGTGAATGAGCAAGTTAGGGTTGTTTTCTTTCTTTTGTTTGAAGGTTCTTTTGCTCAAGTGTATTTTTTGACTTACAAAAACCAATAATTACTTTATCTAATTTGCTGCCGTGGTCAAGACTTTCCCTAGCCATCATAACATGGAGTGGCCGACAGACACCTTAGAGTTGATTTTTCTTAAGTCAAGAGGCTGATGTAACATGTGGGAAAGGCTCCAAGACTTATAAAACCTTTTGAAGATTCCTTGGTGGTTGGATGGTGAATGAATAACAAATCACATGCCCAAGTTCCTTATCCATTTCCAAAGCATCCAAGGATAGGTAACTCCTCATTATGCATGGTGACTAACAGACAAGAGGGTGTATGATTTTAGACATGGTATATACATGGAGTTCAAGGGTAAGATTTCATGCATGGTGGAGATATGTTTTCATGGGGTAATAAGGTATTGTCTTGTAGTGTTTATTGTATAAAGGCAATTGTAGTTGGACATTGCATGGTGACAGCATATGATGGGCATTTTTTATGCATGGGGTCAAAGTGCATAATGGAGTTGTTCTTCCTTCCTTAACTTCAAATTGCATATGGGGATATAAGGAGATTTAGAAAATGTGATGTATGTGCACAATGGCAACAATGGGGAGTCATAAGGATATTTATGCATTTTTGTTTTGTGCATGGAGTGCTACAGGAGTGACTCATTTTCTTTTTATTTTCCTTGTAGAGGGAGATATCTTTTTTCTCAACGTATTGGAGTGATAAGGAAATTTGTAATTATTCCTTAGTCCTATTTTGCAAAATAGGCAAATGTATTGGAGTGATATTTTTCTTCTAATCATGCACGATTTTACACATTTATTAATTGTAAATAAATAATAAAGTAATACTCTATAAATTACTTTATTATTTTCCACAAGTTGTAAAATTGAGAATAGAACAAATTGTAACCAATAATAGAGTAATATTTTATTACTTTATTATTTACTCACAATCAATTTTGCTCATGCAAAATCATGCAGATTGATTAGTTGAGTTAACTAGGCCACCTAGGAGGTTTTGCATGACTTTTAGGAGTATTTTTAGGGTCCTTGGTCAAACATATGGAGAGGCCCAAATTGAAGCTATTTTTGCTGAATTTGTGGTAGTTTTTTACCCTAATTTTGAGGATTTTTTAGGTTGCTCAGGAATGAGTATTTTTAGAGGCAGTTATCTGCAAGTCTATTTTTTGCATGCCTCTTGGAGAGAGCGGACCTATGTATTGTAAAGCAAAAGTTTGTTTTTGCTAGTTCTTGATTCTCATTTTGATTCAGACATATTGGAGAATTCTTGTAGGCCACTTTTACAGTTTTATTGAGAGATCGACAGGTTACAGGTTATCTATTATCTTTTTGCAAAGCTTTCCTTTGTTTATTTCAGATCAGTTGAATTACCTTTCCTTTTAGTGTTGAATGTTGAAGTGATTTTGATGAAATTTTGCTATGTTTTATTACTAAACCTTCAAAATTATTGTCTCACGTCCTTGTTTATAGTATTAAAGCATACATTCATCATAGGTCTTAGGTTTTGTTAACCAGAAATAGTCTTTTTATGTTGTGAAAAAACTATTTCCTTCATAAAAAAATTGTTTTTGAACTTTCCTTAGAATCATTTTTGTGGTATTTATGCTAAGTCTTGATTGTGTAGAAGTCAAATTTCTGGGCAAACATTGTGAATCAGATTGCATTATTTTATTCATATCAGGTGCATCACCATTTTACCTTTAGTAGTCATTTAGTTTCTTTCTTCCCTTTTTCCAAAAAAGTAAAAAAACATACATCTCAATAGAACATTTGAAGGGAACCAGCCCACAATCTAGAGGTCTAATCTCATCATAGGGCACCCACAACCTGAGATTAGTCCCATGTTACACGGAATTGCAGTGCTTTAACTAGCCTTGCAATATGAGTGCAATTCCCAGTGATAATAGTTTTTGGCACGCCTGATGGGACTTTGAACTGATTTTCAGTTCAAAAGGACTTATTTCTTTTTGCCATTTTTGTATGAGCAGCAGAATTCTAGCCTTTTAGATTAGTGACTCTAATACTTTGGTTTTTTCAGATCAGATCTTGCAGCCTATGAAAAAATATCAAACAAGGTGAAGTAAAAATTCTTTGAAGAAGCATAATCAGTTATCTCCACCAAAAAAGAGAATAAAAGCAGAGAAAGAGGCTAATACAACAGATTTATCAGTTGTTACAGATCTACCAAGTACACATCCTGACTTTGCTTCACATCAGAATCCATTGTTTAGAAGTTCATCAACATAATTTTTAAGTTCTCCACCAGCAAGCTTAGAAGAATAGATTCTTGTTTTCCAAGAGGAACCACTTCTTCTCGAGTTTACTGCTGAAGAACCTATATTACGGGAAATATTCCAAGAAGTTTCAGTCCAAACACCAGCTCAAGTTTTACCCACTCTAATGTCTCTACTAGGAGGAGGAGGAGTATTACCATCTCCTGGTGGAGGAGGTGGAGGAGTGTTACCACCACCCGGAGGTGGTGGAGGAGGTGGAAGAAATCCACCACCACCTCGAAATCAGCCTTTTGTGTCATTTAATGGAGGCAGCCCTTTGAATCTGAATCAACATGATGACATACCGATGGCTACATTGAAAAGTTTACCAAGTTTTACAGGAGAGGATGGGACTGCACCCATTGAACATATCAGAGATGTGGCATCCTTATGTGCTATTCACCACGTCACCGAAGAAAACATTACAATCAGGTTGCTGACAGCATCACTAAAAGGTAAATCTCTTCAATGGTTTAGAGGCTTAAGAGTAAATTCAATTAGATCTTGGGATGAATTAGGTGCTGCTTTGAATAGGCAATTCTAGGACAAGTCTGATCATTTATCATTAGTTAAACAAATGACTACTATTAAGAGGGATCCACAAGAGTAAATGACAGATTTTAATTTTAGATTTCAGAAAACATGAAATAGAATTCCTGAAACAGTGAAACCATCACCAGAGCATCCCTTTTTGTATTATTTAAGGGCATTAAATTCTGATATTGCTATTATGATACAATCCATGGGAGAGGTAACTTTACCAGCTACTTTTGATATTGCAATAAGAGTAGAAAATAATTTAATACAAGCTGGTAAGATAGCACTTAGGCCCCCAATGCCAATTTTTCCAGATATAGAACCTTTAATATTAATTTCAGCCCCACATATTTTAGCAATACCATCTTTTGGTTATTCAGCAAATATGCAAAACAATACAGATCCCATTCATTCTGAATTTAGAGAGCTGAAAGAAAATCAACAAAGCATAGCAAAAATATTGTAGATTGTGAGCAATAACTTAGTGAGTCTAAAAATTCAAATAAATCAGAATAACAGACCTTGCCAAGCAGCCCCTTACCAAGCAAATAGACCTGATTATCAGGCAGATTATCAGGGTCAAAGAAGAAATTACAACAATAGGCTAAATCAACAGTACAATCCAAATGCTATCAGTACATCAAAAGAAATAGTGCCTATACAGAACAACATGGTTCAAGACTATGCATGGTGCTATCCTTGTAATCAGCTTCATAATCAGGCCATTTGTCCAAATGGAATGGTAAGTCAAGCTTTGATGGTATAGAATAACTATACTGCTGCTGAAAATTCAGCAAGTGATGTAAACAACCAACTGGACATTCAGCCTCAGTATGTTAATCCTGATGTAGCTTTAATGAATTGGCATGCTAATAAATTTTGTGGTGTAAATCAATTGACAGGTCAAAAGCAATCTTTTACTAATATTGCAACAAACACAAGATTGAAAAAGAGAGTTGTTGACTTGCAACAACAGTCTGAAAATATAAATCAGCAAACTAGAAATGTATCACAACCAACTAATAAAGGGAAAAATACAGTTTCTACAACTCAGAATGAACAAAATCAAGCCTCTACATCAAAAGATTTACACATTTTGTCAAGACAACCAACTACAGAAAATAAACAGCCAACAAAAGACCAACCAAAGGTTGCTATCCCAAAAGTACAATAAAATGTTAGTGGCCCTATTTTTAATATTTTGGATCATATGAAAAAGACAATAGTAAGGATGTCTATTTTAGATGCTTTACACATTCTAGGACAAAAGGATTTGTTACAAAATGCTTTATCTCAGTTGCCTTTGTCAAATGAGGTACAAAAATCACATCAACCTCAGATTATGATTGCAAATGAAACAAAAAAAAAGAATAGAACAACCTAAACCAGTAGGCAAACCTCCACCATTTTATGTCACTTTGATTGTGGGTAACTATTTAGTCAATAATTGCATGATAGATTCAGGAGCCAGTAGTTCAGTTATGCCAAAACAGCTAGCTGATAAGTTAAGTCTAAAATATGAACCTATTGTTAGAGGTGTTGTACAAATGGATGAAACTGAAGTGAGTATAGTTGGAATGTTAAAAAATTTAGGCCTTACTCTACATGCTTGTCCAAACTTTGTTATATACCAGGACATTTATGTCATTGATTTGCCACCTACCTTTGCCATTTGCTTATCCAGAGATTTGACAACAAGGTTAGGAGGGTATTTATCATCTGATTGGATACATTTATTCTTTAGAACTAGATATGGAACCAAGGTTACAATCAAGTTTGAACCACTAGCAAAAGATCATTTGGAACCTTATACACCCAGTTCTATAAATGCAAATCTTCCCATTTTTTATCAAGAGGATTTGATTCCTATCCAAGATCCAAACACACCTTTAGAAGGAATTCTAGATTTGGTTCTAGACCAATGGGCAACAGAAAATCATGAAACAAATCCATTTGAGCAAATGGATGAAATTGGCCTTGGTGTGTACATGATTCAAGAAAATAATACAGTTATTCCAAATCTGATTAAAGAAGAAAAACAACAAACTGTAGAGTCTAAAAATGATGTTTGGGAACTATTTTTTTATGGTTCTAGAAGTAAGGTAGGAGCTGAAGGGGGAGTTGTTTTAGTTTCTCCCATAGGTGAGAAATATTAATCATCTTGCAGATTTGCTTTCAGCTATTCTAACAACTCAGCTGAATATGAGGCTTTAGTTCATGGACTAGAATGGGCAATGAAGAAAAAAATCAGGTGTTTAAAAGTTTTTGGAGACAATGAGTTAGTGGTTAAACAAGTCAGAAACCTTGTTGCTACAAAAAATGACTTGTTGAAATTATACAAACATAGAGTTTGGGACATGATAGAAGAGTTTGATGCATTTAATTTCATATATGTACCTAGAACTAATAACAAGCAAGCTGACAAACTAGATGCTATAGGAGCTACATATGATATTCCTGATGAAATGAAGAATATTCACTCTCCTTTATATGTCAAGGTTGTTGTTAGACCATCAGTTTAAGATAATAATGTTAGTTGGCAAGTGTTTGACAGTGATGAACATATTGTAAATTTCTTAATGGAAGAAGCTAAATTTTTTGCAAGTAATCAACATAATTTTGTACAACAATATGATGATCAAATGCTTCAGTAAGATCAAATAAGCTACCCAAGGGCTTAGTGACCTTGGAATCTATCTTTAATACTGATGATCAAGTAAGAAAGGACAAAGCCATCTTGTCAATAAAGAAAGAACATTATGAACCTATTGAGATCTTTAAAGGAAAGTTGCTCAAGCTGGGAAGGATATGTACAAAACAAGAACAACAAGCATTCATCCAGCTTTGTCAAGAGTTCAATGAAATTTTTGCATGGGAATATGGAGATCTGAAAGGTTTCAACCCTAAGTTAGCTCAACACACAATAGAGTTGGAACCCAAAGCTAAACTTGTTAGACAAAAGCAAAGACCATTGAATCCCAAACTGGAAGTGCTCATGAAAATAGAACTCAATAAACTCATTGAAGGTAATATCATTTTTTCTATCAAACATACTTCATGGGTTTCTAACTTGGTTCCTGTCAGAAAGAAAAATGGAGAAATTAGATTATGTGTTGATTTCCGTGATTTAAATAGAGAATCTTTAAAGGATCATTATCCTTTACCATCTATGGAACAAATATTGCAGATTGTTTCTAGATCAGAGAGATTTTCTTTATTGGATGGTTATTCAGGTTATAACCAAATTCTTGTAAAAGAGGAAGATCAATACAAGACAACTTTTACCACAAAATGGGGCACACTAGCATACAAAACAATGTCGTTTGGCTTATCAAATGCAGGTGCAATATTTTAGAGAGCAATGGACATAGATTTTCAAGGCCTGATTAATAAAATTGTGCTTGTATACTTAGATGATGTGACTATTTTTCTAAAAACGTTGAAGATCATTTTCATCATTTAAGACTAATCTTTGAGAGATGTAGAGTATTTGGGGTATCATTGAACCCAAAGAAGAGTATTTTCTCTGTTCATGAAGGCAAACTGCTGGGACACATTGTGTCTAAGGATGGAATATCAATTGATCCTGAAAGAATTACTACAATACTGGCATTACCTCTTCTTGCACATAAGAAAGGCTTACAAAGTTTTCTGGGAAGAATTAACTTTGTAAGAAGGTTTATTCCAAACATAGCAGCACTTTTACAACCTCTTACAGCAATGCTAAAGAAGAATATTCCCTTCAACTAGACCAAAGAAGGAAAGCAGAGTTTTGAAGAAATAAAGGAAGCACTTGCTACTGCTCCAACTCTAATAAATCCAAATTTTGATAAAGACTTCATTTTATATGCATTTGGCAGTGTGGATACTAAATCAGCTATGCTATGTCAGCAAAATAGTGAAGGAATGGAACAACCAGTAGCATTTTTCAGCCAAGTTTTGCATGACTATGAGGTAAGATATTCTTTTGTTGAAAAGCATGTATTAGCTGTTATCAGGAACTTAAAGAAATTCAAACACATGCTTTCAAATAATAGAATTCAGTTAATGGTTGCTCACCCAACAGTGAAAGAATTTTTGTTCAGTAAAGATTTAAATGATAAGAGAGCAGGGTGGATAACAAAGGTCATGGAATATGACATACAAATTAAGGTAACCAAGCTGGTCTGAGGCAAAGGACTGTGTGAACAGCTTGCAGGAAATGAAGGATACAGTAAGGAACTTGAAGGAGAGGCTGAGACAGTGCTTTAAAATAATGAAACATCTGCTGTCCCAGACCCCCCTACAAGTTGGGTGCATGATATGATTCATTATCTACACACTAGTGATTGTCCACGAGGCCTGGACAGATCTAAAAGATATTACAGATTATAGGCAATCCCTTATGCCATAATTGATGGAATTCTGTACAAGAGAGATTTTACCAATGTTTTACTAAGATGTGTACAGCTAAATCAGACTCAAAGGATTCTAGAAGAATTTCATGATGGACCTGTTGGAGGTCACTTTCCAGCTAGAACAACAACTCTAAAAATTATGAGAGTTGGTTACTATTGGCCTGACATGTTCAAGGATGCTCATGAATGGGTAAAGAAATGTCTTAAATGTTCAGTTTTTGCAGGTAAACAAAGGCTGGCAGTAATGCCCTTGCATCCAATTCAAGTGGAACAACCATTCAGCAAGTGGGGATTGGACTTCATTGGTCCTATTAACCCACCTTCAAGACAAGGACACAAGTGGATTTTGACTACTACAGATTATTTCACTAAGTGGACTGAAGCAGTTACATTGAAAGATGCTAATGAAACATCAGTCCTGAATTTTTATCAAGATCTAGTGTCCAGGTTTGGAACTCCTGACTCAATTATTTCAGATAATGCTTTAGCGTTCATTGGATTAAGAATATATGATTGGTCTATCAAAAATAACATATTCTTGAATACTTCATCAAATTATTACCCTCAAGGTAATGGACAGGTTGAATCAACTAACAAAAATCTGATTAAGATTATAAAGAAAATAGTTGATGAGAATCAAAGGTCTTGGCATGATAAATTAAAGTTAGCATTGTGGACTGATAGGACTATACCTAAAAGATCAACATGTAATTCACCTTATGTGCTTACATATGGAAAGGAAGCCAAGTTACCAATAACAGTGGAGTTGCCAACACTTAGCTATATAAAAGAGCTAGAGTTACTTGAAGAACAACCAATGGAAATCAGGCTTGCACAATTGATTGAACTTGAAGAGATAAAAAAAGAGGCCTTAAAAACATTGGAAGTACACTAAGCCCAAATGAAAAGGACTTTTGATAAAAGAGTAGTACCAAGAATTTATAAAGAAGGAGATCTAGTTTTCAAGTGGAATGAATTGAAAAGCAGACTGGGATAGCATACAAAGTTTGATACAATGTGGGATGGACCATATATATTCACAGAGTGCAAGCAAAACAATGTATTCAGCTTGCTAAGTTAGATGGTGAGGTGTTGCCAATCCCAGTAAATGGGATTCATCTCAAGATATGTTACTAAGGCAACCTTATGCTGTAAATAAGTGCTTATGCACAGTTAGTTTTAGTTTTGTTGTTTTGTTTTCAAGAAGTGCTTCTGCACATGTAGCTGATTCTGTTTTAAGCAAATCAGTTTTAGTTTTAGTTTTTCAGTTAGTTGCTGTTGTTGTTTTCAGTTAGTGTGAGTTGCAGAATTTCTCTAAGTTCAGGGCAGAAATGACTCTATGCCCAATGAGAAGGCAATGCTACCAGTTCTAAACTGTTTAGCAAGCAAACACCCCTAAGAGGTCACCAGAAATGTTACTAATTTTTTGATTCATACTAAAAATTAGTTGGACCTAGGTGTAATTGTTCAGAAGGAATAATAGAAAACTTCAAGGTTATGCATTCTTGAATGGTTGATGCCTTGACAAAGTTGAAAAGAAGATCCAGTTGTTAGGATAACCCATCAGTCCAATCAGAACTGATAGGTTATCATGACAAAAGAATTGATCATCAGAGGATCAAACATTCAAGGAGATACAGTTGTTTTACAAAGTTTGATCTTTCAGGAGTTATAAGTTAAATTGATTATTCAGATTAATCAGTTTTAAATAAAAGAGAGAAAGATGTTGTATTGCACTATTATTTCATGTCATGTTTTGAACATACATCCAGGTATCTGTTACTTTATCTCATGCATTGATTAAAAAGGAAATACAAATACATCATATGCATCAGAGAAACTAACTGATCATGTTTAAAAGAAATGTTCAAATGTGTCCCACACAAGCCGTGGGAGTAACTAAAGTAAGCAATTGCAGACGTGCAAGCTATGTATCTCTTTGATAAAAGAAAAGAGAAAAGAACATATGATAAATCTAAACATCCATCATTGCCTGATGATGGAGGTTGCTATTGAAGCTAGCCTTCAAGTCTTTAGTCTTCATTCTTCACTCCAAGCCACCATCCAGTTGAAACCTACAAATTTTTTGGGACAACCCCATTAGTGCTCCAGATGTTTACAATTATCACATGTGTTTATCAAACAAAGACATCTACTTATCAGATCATGCATTCGGATATGAATTTAGATCAGATAATGATATAGATCAAGAAAAAAATCATGAAGGAGATCAATCAATGCTATCAAGTACTTTTTATGCTAACTTGTTTGTTCACTGTGCAGGTATAGGACAAATTTTGTTGCTAATTTGAAGACAAATAAACATGTGGCTCCCACAAGGGTTTGAGCCCAGCATGTTTCTTTTCATTTTTTGAAAAGAGTATCAAAAAAAGATAGGACGCATCATTCTAAGCTATATCATGCATCATCTAATCAACTTACACAAAGAATATGTCATCATGATATCATTACAGTTAATTGAAACAAATCAAAGTTATATGACTGAGTCAAGATTGACAAAAGGACAAATTTAGAAATTAGATTACAGTCATCTAAGGAGTGATACAAGTTTTTAGATTATTGTGCCTGATAGAGAGAAGAGAGACAGAGCAAGGAGGATACAAGAACTTATGTATCATTTGAACAAGTTGCAGAATAAATCTGTGAAGGGTCATCTCATTATGACAAGGGAGTAAGATGAAACATCATTTTATACCAGGTATTTCTCATGTTGTTTTCATACTATTTAAGATGATCAAAGTTTAAATAGTTATATCACATTCAAAGTTACAAGTGTCTCATAGAAATAGTCAAGCAAATGCCACATGGGACAGTAGATGAAACAATCGAAGGCAAGACAATTATAAAACAATATGCCAACTTGACTGCCATAAAATAGAACTTCGCAAGATATATGAGATAAGTGTACAGTCATCCAGAAAGAAGATATAAACTTTACAAAAGGCTGTCACCAATGCCTCAGAACTTCAAACCATCAAAAGATACATGAAGATGAATGCTACAGTCTAAATGGAGTTAGATGTTCAAATAGTCAAGCATCCAGGGATGAAGCACACAATACATAAGCAAATACCCCAACACAATGAATGGTCGTCACAGACATGATAGTCAACTTTCAAGATCAAATGAGAGATAGTCATGACTAAAGTGGAAAGATACAAATAACAGATACATACAGGATGTTCACAATCCAACAAATGATAAAGATTGTCACTAAACATCAGTGATTTTAAAGGAAGAGCAAACTGTAGAGTAGCTATGTATGTCATCACTTACATGATAGCCAAGTACATATGAAAAAACAAGAGACTGTCATGTATAGAGTTGCAAATATAGTATGCATAGAGTACAGTAGAATAGAAAGAATGCAACAGTTCAAGGATGGATAGAGTGATTCCATGCATTTCAACATTATTGTGCTTTGACAATTTTATTTCTCATGCCCAAGCTACAGTGATACAGTGCAGTCAAGAAGATGCTATGATGCAGTCGAGAGAGATACAGTGCATTCAAGAAGATGCTATGATACAGTGAAGAGAGATACAGTCCAAGAGAAGTGAGATAAATGAAGATCAAGATACAGATACAGTCACCATCACCACGAACAACTAAGACAGTGACCAGTGAAGTGGCTCAATAAAGCAAGAGACATTCGTGATATATCATAAGGGTCATATCCATCTATAGAAGGGCATGAAAAATGATAAGATGGGTAGTCAGTGTGCACAAGAATGACCACAGATAAATGGATGGACAAAGAACACATATCTATAATACTAAGGTGCATTTAAATGATGAAAGTATGAACAACTAGAAGAGATCTGAAGATGCACAAGGAAGCTACAGGTATACCTTAAAGTATGCACAAAGATGACTACAGGTGCAAGCATGCACGAAGGCAGGATATAGGTATACCAGCCAAAAAGAAATAAAGACATGTGTCTATGCTACAGATATGCCTTGAAAGAAAGCAAGAAACAAAAATGCATGATATCTATGCATAGAGGAGTCCAATACATATGACAGTCAAGAGATAACATGACACCTATTCCATAATATATATCCAGTTGCAAAAAAGGTAGTAACCAGTCAAGGATGTTCCACATGACATACAGTTCATCACATTACATTCATGCAACCTGAAGAGATGTGCATAAGAAGAACCTCACATAATGTAAAGGTATGATATCATGCAATTTATGCTACAGAGACAATGAAAGTAGATGTTAAAGTCATTATACAGAATATCACAAAGTCTTGCTGTCATACAGAATACCAAAATTTACTTCAACCCAATAGCCACAGTGGAAAGAATGATAAAATGTGTCATCAACAAATGTGAAATAGTCACAAGGACATGAGGAGAAGTGTTATGAGAATTAAAGCAAGAAAACCCACTTACTAAATACTTCAAAACCCCTATACTTTTTGCCAACAAATGGAGATAAAATCACAGTCAAGGTGGTGCTGCACAGAGCAATAGACTGTTTATGGAAAAGTTGTATACCCATGTCAAGATATCAAACCCTAATGATATTTTTTGTAGAAACAATTAAGAACTTTCAAACAAATGCCATGATACATTCATAACCAACAAAGAGGAGCAAGAAGCATGAAAGAAGGTATACCCATCTACCAAATTAACAAGATTTCCCCAAAGATACATCAAACCTTTCTTTCATTACAGTATAAAGAGAAAGAGATCAAGTGAAAGAGCATGGCCGTAGCATTATAAAGGTCTTCTGTGTAGGAGGAAGTTGAAACCATAACTTCAAGGCTCACAAACCCTTGAGTAGCTACAATTTTTTATGCCTATTTTCAAGAGATGCATAGCCATGGTAGGTAGAGGTTCAAGAAATGGAGGAGATGTCAAAACCCTCATGTTAAAAAACTTCAAAACCCTCAAGTTTCTGCATGATGAAAACATATCAAGGCAAAAGAAGAAATATGTAGCCATGGCCGACAGTGACAACATTTTTTTTTCTATAAAATGCAATACCCATGTCTATCTACAGATTTGCCATGCTATAAAGAGTGAAACCAAAGATAAATGAAACTACAAAGATAAAATGGCAAGTGCTTACCCTTGTTGCTGACAGGAGGAATGATTATTCCACGGCCTCACAGTGGCCTCAAACTTCTAGAGAGCAAATGAAGACCATCAAAGAAGAAGCACATAGAAATAGAATGAAGATATTAAAGAGTGCACAACAATGGAGGTACTCATAGTAGTGAAGAAGGCCGTGACCATTTAAAAGAAGTAAATCTACAAATCCCTAAAAGTTTCATATAAAACTCATACAGGGTTATCTTCTTCCTCAAATCATGCAGAGTTTCATGGCAGCAACAAAGAGGAGCCATTGAAAGGAGAAGACCAAAGCTATAATGAAGATAGTTGAAATGCTCAGCCGACATGAAATTGCAGAGCTCAAAGAAAGAAGTCAAATGAAGAGTGAATGAGCAAGTTAGGGTTGTTTTCTTTCTTTTGTTCGAAGGTTCTTTTCCTCAAGTGCATTTTTTGACTTACAAAAACCAATAATTACTTTATCCAATTTGCTGACATGGTCAAGACTTTCCCTAGCCATCATAACATGGAGTGGCTGACAGCAACACCTTAGAGTTGATTTTTCTTAAGTCAAGAGGCTGATGTAACATGTGGGAAAGGCTCCAAGCCTTATAAAACCTTTTGAAGATTCCTTGGTGGTCAGATGGTGAATGAATAAAAAATCACATGCCCAAGTTCCTTATCCATTTCCAAACCATCCAAGGATAGGTATCTGCTCATTATGCATGGTGACTAATAGACCAGATGGTGTATGATTTTAGACATGGTATATACATATGCTATACATGGAGTTCAAGGGTAAGCTTTCATGCATGGTGGAGATATGTTTTCATGGGGTAATAAGGTATTGTCTTGTAGAGTTTATTGCATAAAGGCAATTGTAGTTGGAGATTGCATGGTGGCAGCATATGATGGGCATTTTTTATGCATGGGGTTGAATTGCATAATGGAGTTGTTCTTCCTTCTTTAACTTCAAATTGCATATGGGGATATAAGGAGATTTAGAAAATGTGATGTATGTGCACAATGGCAACAAGGGGGAGTCATAAGGATATTTATGCATTTTTGTTTTGTGTATGGAGTGCTACAGGAGTGACTCATTTTCTTTTTATTCTCCTTGCAAAGGGAGATATATTTTTTCTCAATGTGTTGGAGTGATAAGGAAATTTGTAATTATTCCTAAGTCCTCTTTTGCAAAATAGGCAAATGTATTGGAGTGATATTTTTCTTCTAATCATGCACTATTTTACACATTTATTAATTGTAAATAAATAATAAAGTAATACTCTATAAATTACTTTATTATTTTCCACAAGTTGTAAAATAAAAAAATAGAACAAATTGTAACCAATAATAGAGTAATATTCTATTACTTTATTATTTACTCACAATCAATTTTGCTCATGCAAAATCATGCAGATTGATTAGTTGAGTTAACTAGGCCACCTAGGAGGTTTTGCATGACTTTTAGGAGTATTTTTAGGGTCCTTGGTTAAAATTTTGGTCAAACATATGGAGAGGCGCAAATTGAAGCTATTTTTGTTGAATTTGTGGTAGTTTTTTACCCTAATTTTGAGGATTTTTGAGGTTGCTCGGGAATGAGTATTTTTAGAGACAGTTATCTGTAAGTCTATATTTTTTGCATGCCTCTTGGAGAGAGCAGACCTATATATTGTAAAGCAAAAGTTTGTTTTTGCTAGTTCTTGATTCTCATTTTGATTCAGACAGATTGAAGAATTCTTGTAGGTCACTTTTACAGTTTTATTGAGAGATCGACAGGTTATAGGTTATCTTTTGTCTTTTTGCAAAGCTTTCCTTTGTTTATTTTGGATCAGTTGAATTACCTTTCCTTTTAGTATTGAATGTCGAAGTGATTTTGATGAAATTTTGCTATGTTTTATTATTAAACCTTCAAAATTATTGTCTCACCTCCTTGTTTACAGCATTAAAGCATACATTCATCACATGTCTTAGGTTGTGTTAATGAGAAATAGTCTTGTTATGCTGTGAAAAAACCATTTCCTTCATAAAAAACATGTTTTCAAACTTTCCTTAGAATCATTTTTGTGGTATTTATGCCAAGTCTAGATTGTGTAAAAGTCAGATTTCTGGGCAAACATTGTGAATCAGATTGCATTATTTTATTCATATCAGGTGCATCACCATTTTACCTTTAGTATTCATTTAGTTTCTTTCTTCCCTTTTTCCAAAAAAGTAAAAAAACATACATCTCAATAGAACATTTGAAGGGAACCAACCCACAATCTAGAGGTCTAATCTCATCATAGGGCACCCACAACCTGAGATTAGTCCCATGTTACACGAAATTACAGTGCTTTAACCAGCCTTGCATTATGGGTGCAATTCCCAGTGATAACACTTCTGACTCGAAGAAAAGAGTTGCAATCACTTCATCCCCACCATTGGGACCAACAACTAAAAGATTTTTGTATCAAATTTTGATGGTAGTGCATTTTGGGTACCTAGGGGTGCTCATGCTTTGGAAGTTAAGCTTCCTTATGAGAAGACAATGTTATGGCATAAGAGACTTGGCCACATTGGTGGGAAGTGTCTTAGAACCCTGAAAAATAAAAACCTCATTGAGGGGTTAGATGATTGTAATCTTAATTTTGACTTTTATGAACATTGTATATATGGAAATCAAACTGTGTTTAGTTTTACATGAGTTCTCATAAGTCTTCTGGTATATTGGATCTTATACATTCTGATGTGTTTGGTCCAATTAATGTTCCTTCGATCTCTAAATCTGTATATTTTGTATCTTTCATAGATTATTACAGTAGAAGGACATGGATTTATTTTCTCAGAAGAAAATCTAAAGTCTTTAGTCAGTTCAAAGAGTTTAAATCTTTTGTTGAGAACCGGACTAGTAAAAAGATTAAGTGTTTGAGAATTGACAATGGTGGTGAGTTATGTTCCATAGAATTCGATAAGTTCTGCAAAGAACATGGGATTGAAAGACATAAGACAACTCCATACACCCTGCAACAAAATGGAGTTGCAAGGAGGATGAACAAGACACTGATGGAGAAGGCTAGGAGTATACTTAGTGGAGCTGGTCTCAAATAGAAGTTTTGAGCTAAAGTTATTACCACTGTTTGCTACCTAGTAAATACGTCTCCTACATCAGCTCATGTTGGTAAGACACCCATGGAGGTGTGGTCTAGTAAGAATCCTTCAATAAGACATCTTCATATTTTTGGTTGTGAGGCATATGCTCATGTGCCTAGGGAGAAGAGGTCAAAATTGGAGAACAAGGTTGTTAAGTGTATCTTCATTGGCTATGGTGTCGGTGTGAAAGGATACAAGATTTGGGATCCTGTGGCTGAAAAAGTGTTGTATACGAGAAGTGTTATTTTCAGAGAGATAACACCTTCTTCCACTATTCTATAGCCAGAAGAGAAAGAAAAGAAAGAGGATGTGGTTCAGTTTTCCACTACCCCTAAGAAGATTGAATCGATAGACCCTGTGAGACCTGATGATGAGGAGAGCTCTAGCAGCTCTGAAAGCTCAGAAGAAGAAACAAAACCTCAACCTCAGCCTTTGAGGAGGTCCACATGAAATAGGAAGCAACCTGAGAGGTTTGGTTATACATTTCTTGATTCTAGTTGTGCTTTTGCTTTTCTTACTAATGTTGATGAGACTAGAACTATGACAGAGGCTATGGGCATGAAAGATGTAGGTTCTTGGAAGGAGGCTATGGAAGATGAGATGACTTCTCTAGAAAAGAAAAAAACTTGGGACTTGGTGCCTTTGCCTGATAGATGGAAACCTATTGGATGCAAATGGGTTTTCAAGAAGAAATTTGGTACAGATGGCAGTGTTGAGAAGTATAAGGCCAGATCGGTTGTGAAGGGGTACTCACAAGTGGAGGGAATTGATTATGGTGAATTTTTCTCTCTCGTTGCAAAGCTGACATCTATTCAATTCCTGTTATCTCTTGCAATAGCTTATGATTTAGAAGTGGAGCAGATGGATGTGAAGATAACATTCCTTCATGGTGACTTGGAGGAAGAGATTTATATGTCACAACCAGAGCATTACATAGAAAAAGGTAAAGAAAATTTGGTTTGCAAGTTAAAGAAGTCTTTATATGGATTGAAACAATCTCCTAGGATGTGGTACTTGAAGTTTGATGCCTTTGTGTTGTCTATTGGATTTCTGAGATCGAAATCAGATCATTGTGTGTATTACAAGTTTGACAATGATCTTATTCTCATTATTGCACTATATGTTGATGATATATTGCTTATTGGGAATGGTAAGAATATGATTTCTGATTTGAAGTCTCAGTTGTCAGCACAGTTTGAGATGAAAAACTTAGGGGTAGCTAGGTACATTCTGGGAATGGAAATCAGAAGAGACGGAGAAAACATAAAACTTTAGTTAAGCTAGAGTAAGTATGTGAAGACTATGTTGGATAGATTCAGCATGACAAATTGTAGACCATTGTCTGTTCTTGTTTCTTTGGGGACAAAGTCATCTGTTAATGACTGTCCAAAGTCTCCTTCTAAGATGGAGGATATGAGCAGAGTACCTTATGCTAGTGTTGTTGGTAGTTTGATGTATGCTATGGTCTGTACAAGACTAGACATTACCCAAGCAGTGAGAGTCCTTAGTCAGTTTATGGCTAATCCTAGATGGGTACACTGGGATGCAGTAAAGAGAGTGTTCAGATATTTGCAGGGTACTTCTGAGTATTCCCTATGTTATCATGGTCATCCTACAAGACCTCCACATTCTATATGTATTCATGGATTTGTGGATTCTGATTGGGCAGGTGCCATTGACTGCAGGAGATCCACTAGTGCTTATGTATTTACTATGTTCAGTGGTGCAATTAGTTGGATGAGTAAGCAACAACCTGTGGTTGCTTTGTCCACGACAAAAGTTGAGTATATGGTAGAAACTCATGCTTGTAAGGAATCCATTTAGCTTAAGAGGTTGTGTTTAGATATTGGTGTTGTTGCAAGATAGATTACTATCTGTTGTGACAGTCAAAGTGTGATTTTCTTAGCAAAGAATCTGACTTTCCATGCTAGAACAAAGCATATCGATGTACAGTTTCATTTTGTGCGAGACATGGTAGAGGATGGGAAGGTGATATTGGAGAAATAGACACTTTGAAGAATGTTACAGATGCATTGACGAAACTAGTGGGCACAAAGAAGTTTAGATGGTGTTCGGAGTCTATGGGCCTCTTGGCCCCTAGCAATTAAATCTTGTCATTTCTTTTGGCTCTTGCAAGGTGTTCGACAAGTGGGAGAATGTTCAGAATTAAGGTGTCTCAACCTTTGTAAATTCCTAGCATTATTTATTTAATTGTATATTTATTTATTGCCTAATAATTTATTTACTTGCACATTCAATTTGGTCACTTAGTTGAGGTGGCATGGTGACATGTCATCTTACTTGGAATGTGACTTGGATGGTCAAGTCAAACCTACATGGATTTAGGCATCCCATTTGAGGTGGCACTAATATGCCATGTGTCAGCATCTTGTAGTATGTGGAAGAGGATATTCCATATGACATAATCTATAATGTGTAAGAGCCAAGTTTGGAGATTCCTATGACAAGTGGTGATAAGTGTCGGTGAGTATCTTTGCATGAGGGAAAGGCATCTTTGGGCACCCAAGTTGGGCTATGACATACTATAAGAGGAATATGCTATATTTAGCATTGTATGATAGATTCTCTTACATCATTTAAGGTTGTTATGTGATGCAGTGGCATCGCTCTCCCTCTCATTTTGGTTGACATTTTGTTCTAGTTTCTATAATTTGGGTGTTCGTTGCAGCTTCCAGTCTTGTAGCTTGCCATTCTCATGACAATCTAGCTTGGAGTCTCTTGTCACTGAGTGATAGAAACAAATTCAGTAAGGTCAGTTATTTTTGCAAATCGTCTAGTAGTTGAAGAGTTGTTACAACACATGAAAAGAATATGAGCATCGGCGGTTACTATGGAATTTTCCTTTCTCAACTCTCTCTGCCATCCACACTAATTTTGGCATTATTCTCTGTTGGCATTTCATCATGGGCATTTTTCTTTCTAACTTTTAGCCTCTAGATGAGGTGTTACTATTTAGGTTTCTGCCACAAAGGATTGTCTTTTTCTTCTGAATCATTTTATGTAACTCCCATCGCTAGGCGCTGGCAGGCAATTAATAATTTTGAATACCTCTTAAATGTTTGGGTCAATAAAAGGCCTTTCAAGTTGGCCATAGAGTTCAGTAGAGAGAAAAGCATGAAATGAAGGGTAAAAAGTATGAGAAATTTGAGTTTGACAGAGGGGTCGAATGCTTAGAAGTAGTAGTAGGAGTCGATTTAGAGTTTGGGCTTTATGTTTATCAAATAGTCTGATTGTATGAGGTTGTATTTTTGATGTATGAAAAGTCTAGTTTTAATAATGAAAAGGAACCATGAAGAGTCTGTGAGTGAACATTATCTATTATGATTTCTTGATTATAAGAATCAACATTTAGATATATCTCTCCTATCATATGCAGTTGTCTATTAAAATCTATGTTGACGATCTTGTTACCTCTTGTCATTGTGAAGGAACTATTTTTGTGTTTTCTGTCACTCATTTTGAATTCTCTTTGATTGTGGTTCCTGTAAAGGGGTTTTTTTTTGAATCTAAAAATTGGTCCCATCATTATGTTGGGAAAATCTATGACAGTTGTAAGATGCATAAGAGCATCTATCATAGTCTATTTTTAGCCTTGGAGCACTCCATGTTGGGAAAGTCAAATCTGCCATGTATGACAGATGTAAGGGATCTATTTGCAGCAAAGACAAGTGTCCTTTGATGAGGGATAATGACCATTTAGCCAAGGTGGATGCCTATCCTAAGATGCTTCTAGAATATGCCTTGTAATCTCTATATATTGCATAGTTTGGAGTTGTAGTTGCATGGTATTTTTACAGGTACTGTTATGTTGTCGGAATTGCTCCAGATTTGAGATTTGAAGACTCTTGGAAGAACTTGCATTGCAAGTGTATTGTAAACTATAATTGTTTTAGATAATACATTGTGTAGGTTTTAGAGTGTGGGGTTTTTCACTTGAAAAGGTTTCCCCACGATACATCTTTTGTCTGCTTCTCTCTGTCTACATTCTTGTATTGTGTTTTTTGGTGTAATATCTCTAATATAAGTTTAATATTTCTGCAATTGTAAGGGTAAAAACTAATTTGCATACCTCTCCCCTCATTAGATTAGTTTAGGAAGTGATTTCCACACATCTAGATTCCTTTTAATGATCATGTTGGTTTGTCAAACTTGTCTTCATTAAATTGGACCTGCCTTCTTAGAATAGTACTTATGTTGAGTTGATGAATGGATATTGAGTCTAAGCTAAAGAATTTGAAACAAGGCATTTGGACTCAATTCTAAGTGAGTATTTCTATTTGGAGTCTAAGACAGGGGGAGTTAATTCATCCTTTGTCATCTGATGTCAAAAATGGGGGGAGAGAGAGAATGCGTCATGTAGTTTTGCCATCAATGACAAAGGGGGAGATTGATGGAGGTTGATTGTCATTGATGTCAAAAAGGTGTTGAGTTGTTTGTCATTGATGTTAGAAGTGTGTGGAGTTCATATACCAAGAGTTGATATCATTTGTTCAGTTGCCTTGGTTATGATGTTCATTCAGGGGCATCTTCAAGGTTGATTTGAGAAGCATGAATGCCTTTGACAATACAAGGGAAGTGGTATGTTGTCTGTTTTCTTTATGATCACCTGTGCTTTGGAGATGTCAACAATAGTGGGCTTTGATGAGTTGCTTTGTGAGTGACATTAACCTATGAACATTGTTATTCACATTTATTGTTAAGAAGGATTTGTAAAGGATGGTGTTGTGGATGGTATTGATCAAATATCTTCTTTCTGGTCTCTGCATATGACCTCAAGTGCATGGTTCTTAAAATGTTGCTTTAGAATTATCTTGGTCACTCTTATGTGTGCTTCTCCTATAGACCAATTTTGCAATGATCTAAAAGTCCTTATGTTTTCAAGAAGAGCCTAAAACCCTAAATGTCTTTATCTTTGTGCTACCTCTCTGTAGCAGAGTTAAGAGTCTGGTTCAGATCAGTACAGATTTAATTCCTAATTTCCTAAATCCTTGAAACCCTAAAGGTTACTAGTCTAAGTCCTATGATCTAAACCCTAATTCATGTGCTTCAATCACCTAAACCCACCCGTCTTCCATACTTGCACTTTTTGTTCTATTTCTCTGGTGACCCACTATTGCAGGTCAGTTATAACTTCAAGGGTATTGGAGTCGTGGGGGATTGACCCTTTCTACCTATCAGAACCGGTAACTTCGGTCTTCCCTTTATGCGCTTGGGTGCCAAATACATATTAATGGATGTGTTTGAAAGTTTGATGGGTGGGCAGGTTGAAATCGATGGTCAACATTTAAACTTTGACCTTCTTCCTTGTGTATGCTTTTTGATGTGCAGAAGGTCATCATATATATTGCAACTACAGTGGATTTGCTTTTTAAAGACTATTTTTAGACAGTTTCTAAAGGCAGTTTGTGGTGATTTTAAAAGCATTGGAGATATTAAAATGGAGAGTCATTTATTTTTTTCTAAAATAAGGAGAGGTACTTTTAGTGGTTTTTTAAATGCTTGAGAAGACTAAGAGGTGTATAAGTTTAGTTTTTGGAGAACCTTATTTTTGTCTTCATGCAAATAAATTGGTGTATGGGTTCAAAGATGATAGAGAGATATTATTTTTATCAGGGTTGTTTGATTAAAATATTATTGAAGATTTTTATTTGGAGATGATGGAAGTATTCTATATTTTTTTATTCTTGAATAGGTGGAGATAAATGCAGAGAGGAGGAAAATGAAGGGTTTTTTATTTTTTGAAATAAGAGAAGGAAAATGAAGAGAAGCAAGAAATGAAAGGTTATTTCATTTTTAATGGTATTGCAGGTGTATGGTGAATACTAATTGCAGAACTAGTATATGCAACATGGAAGATATAATTTTTGTGAGGATTTTGAAGAGAAAAATCTAGATGAATCAAGTGAATATTTTGTATATGATTTGAAAGTTGTATGAGATATTTTTGCAGGGATGAATCAAACACAGGATGAAGACATTATAAAACAAATTTACATATTGAATCATGTCCAAGACAATATGTAATTAATTGCACATAGATAATGAGAAGGAAAATACAGATTGAGTTGAGTGTGATTGCAAGGGGATATGCAAGTTCATGGGTTTGTATTGAAACAGAGAAACCCTTTGTATTCTTTGTATTATTCTTAGATTGTATAATTTGCTAGTGAGGCTTGTATGGTCAGTTAGGCATGTTTGTTGCCAGTGAGGCATATATGGCAGCGAGATAACTATTGTAATAAGTGAGATTCTATTAAGCCAGTGAGGCAAATTTTTAGAGTGGTTTTTTATCCCTATGAGGGTTTTCCACTCATCAAAAATATGTGTTATGGTTTATGTTATTTGCCTCTATGTGTGTGTGTCCAAATGTTTTGCTCATAAGGTCATGTTCATACTATTCATCATCATACTTGTGCATATGTGTTTGATAGATCATTGAAGTCTCTCTCACTTTGTGTCTTGTAAATTAAAAGGTGCAAAAAGATTTTAAAATATTATAGACCACTAATTGACCCCCCCTCTAAGTGGTCCTGTACTCCAACAAGTGGTATCAGAGCATAGGTTCCTTATAGAAGTCTAACAGGCTTGGGTAGGTCTTGATAGTGGAGTACCATGGGAAAATGTAGAAGAAATAAGGGCAAGAGAAATGTCAAGTCACATACTGGTCAAAAGACACCATCTATACCAAACTCAAATGCTGATGCACAATTGGTGGATAGAAATGTCCTACAAGTTGAGTCAGGTATTAAATTAGAGGAAGAATTTTCTGGACTTCTTTTCTTTGATGGTTCAAATTTTTCTATTTGGTATATTAGAATGCAACTCTATCTATCCTCTCTAGAGTATGGTGTGTGGATGTCAGTTGAAAATGGGTATTTTATTTCCTCTCAATCACCTAATACTTGTACAAATAACAAAGAGTCTTATGAATGTAATCATATAGCAAAGAAGACTATTATGTCTGGATTATCTAATGGAGTTTCTTATAAAGTTATACATTGTGAAACTGCTCAGGATGTGTGGAAGGAGTTGATTAGAATCTATCAAGGTGATGCATTTGAAGGAGAGGACAACTTGGTGTCTGAGGAAACTGATAATGAAAGGAGATTTTCAAATGAAGAAGATAAGATCCAATCTGATTTAAAAGAAGGAGATTACATTATAAGTGACCATGAACAGGAGTATGATGAATAGGAGTGTGAGATTGATATAGAAGGAGAACTCATGTGTGCTCTGAGTGAGATCAAGAAATACAAAAAGGAGAACCAGAGATTAGAATTGCAGCTACAACAAGAAAAAGAATCCAAGGACAAAGCACTTTCAAACCTTGAAAGAGTATCCTTAGATCTTGAAGAGGCAAGAAATCAGATTGTGAATTTAAGGACACATGTTGATGATTCAAACAAGTGATTATCAACCTAAAGACTAAAATTGAAGAAGCCAAGAGAATAATAGAGGTTACTAAGTCTGAATGTGAAGTTGAATCTATTGAATGCCTAAAACTAGAGAGTAAAATTGTCACCTTGAGAAAAGATATTAAAAATCTCAAGAGTATGTCAAAAAGAAATCAGGAGTTTGAAGAGAGCACCACCAAGTTATATGAGATGTTGGGTAAGCAAAAACAACATAGGGACACAACTGGATTAGGCTACGAAAAGGGATAGGCATCTAAGGTCAGAGAGACTCCTAGAAATAAAATTGATTTAAGTCATTATGTTGCTGCTCATGAAGGCAAAAAGAAAATTGAATTCACTACTGGAACATCAAAACTGAATGGTAAAGATTCAGAAGAAAAACTCAAGCAAGCTATGAAGATTGAATCTAAAATGAAAACCAAAGATGAGTTTGTCAAAATGCACAATCAAAGAAGAAATCTCAGAAGAACTGCTCCAGCAAGGTAGGCATATATGTACAGGTATAATTATGCATTTTTTGGTTATTGTTTTACTTGTAATGATTTTGGACACAAGGAGTTGATTGCAGAACGAGTCAATCTAATGTTGATCCAGTGTGTTACAAGTGTAATAATGTTGGTCACATACAAAGAAACTACAAAATGCATGGAAGGTATGATCATGCATGGAATCATAACATAAGTGCTCAAAGGATGTCAAAAGGCAACTATCAGTCATTTGGTCTTGATTACAATATAGTTTGTTATATGTGCAGCTCTCTTGGTCACAAAGCACATAGTTGTAGAATAGCATCATCTGGTTTGAAAAGTTGGAAAAGGAAAGAGGCTGAAAAGGTTTCGAAGAAGAAATCTAAATAGAAGAAAGAATCTATGAAAGTTTGGAGACTGAAACAATGTCAAGAGAAGATAGATCTTAAACTTGTGCATCTTGCACAAGTCACATCATCAGTTGCATAAGAAATAGTATGAGGATAGGGGGAGTTGTTCAAAGTCCAATCTTTTACTCCCAAGGAGTTTCAGGAGGTTTAGTGCATGAGATCTCAAAATATATTAGGTACCTGTTCACTCTTTTCATGGTGTCTGATTGTCCCTATCTTTGATGTTGGCAATCTACAATTCAGGAGTTCATATGGCGCTTGTCAATATGATGATCATATCTTGATAATCATGCTCTTTGTTTGTATTGCTTTATCTTGTTATTCTTTATGAGTTTTTGCTTCACCTAGCTGCTCATGGTTCTAGTTGGTCAATATCCATGTTACGTGTGCTGCAATAAAAGTTTTGGGATAGTAGATCCATATCAATGCAACCTGAAATGTAGTGCATACAAAGGACCATGAGACAAAACACATAGATGTCTGAAATGATTGTTGATGTTCTTCTCAAACCTCATTGACTTCATCAAATTGTTGTCTCTACAGTGTTGATGTTAACATGAATTTATAAGCTTACGAGGAGGAGCTTTGATGATATCTTTATGATGATCTTATTGGGTATCTTTTCTTAAAGATTATACTAGTTTGTGCAAGGACTGTTCAGAACAGTCACTATGAAAGTCGTAAAATCTGCATCATAACAGTGTAAATGTCTTTTTCAAGTAAATAGAACCATGACAAATTAAGAAGTCTTATGTATCAAGGAGTCAAGAGAAGTAATTTATGACAGGAACAACAGAAGGAACTTTTGCATAACACAGTGCAAGAAAACATAGTGACAGTCATGGTAAAACACATTGTATTGATGGTATTGTTGACTTGTTGGTGTAGTAGACCTTCTTTGTTGCAGAAAAGATTCTATGTTAGAATTTCAAACATTGGTGTATGAGAGCATGGTTAGGATACTTCATGCTATGGGTTTTTATCTTTTCATGAAACTTGGCTCAAGAGTTGAAGTTGAGGTAAGACACAGATCTTATTGAGGTGTCTCATTGAGGTGTCTCTGCAAAATGATCAATGTCACAGACCTATTCTAATATCTTTCATGATTTATAGTGCAAGCAATGGTATGAATTGATATGGTTTCTATTGGGTAGTCACATTTTTAAGTGATGGTGTTGATTGCAAGTCATGCTTATGGATAATCATGGTGATGATCATGTTGGTTTGTCAAAGTTGTCTTCATTAAATCAGATGTGCCTTCTTGGAACAATACTTTATGTTGAGTTGATGAATGGATATTGAGTCTAAGTTGAAGAATTTGAAACAAGGCATTTGGACTCAATGCTAAGTGAGTATTTCTATTTGGATTCCAAGACAGGGGAAGTTAATTCATCCTTTGTCATCCGATGTCAAAAAGGGGGAGAGAGAATGCATCATATAGTTTTACCATCAATGACAAATGGGGAGATTGATGGAGGTTGATTGTCATTGATGTCAAAAAGGTGTTGAGTTGTTTGTCATTGATGTCAGAAGTGTGTGGAGTTCATATATCAGGAGTTGATATCATTCGTTCAGTTGCCTTGGTTATGATGCTGTTCATTTAGGGGTATCTTCAAGGTTGATTTGAGAAGCATGAATGCCTTTGACAATACAAGGGAAGTGGTATGTTGTCTACTATCTTTATGATCACTTGTGCTTTGGAGATGTCAACAGTAGTGGGCTTTGATGAGTTGCTTTGTGAGTGACATTAACCTGTGAACAATGATATTCACATTTATTGTTAAGAAGGATTTGTAAAGGGTGGTGTTGTGGATGGTATTGATCAAATATCTTCTTTTTGGTCTCTGCATAGGACCTCAAGTACCCGGTTCTTAAAATGTTTCTTTAGAATTATCTTTGTTATTCTTATGTGTGCTTCTCCTATAGATCAAATTTGCAATGATCTAAAAATCCTTATGTTTTCAAGAAGAGCCTAAAACCCTAAATGTCTTTATCTTTGTGCTACCTCTCTATAGCAGAGTTAAGAGTCTGGTTCAGATCAATGCAGATTTAATGCCTAATTTCCTAAATCCTTGTAACCCTAAAGGTTACTAGTCTAAGTCCTATGATCTAAACCCTAATTCATGTGCTTCAATCACCTAAACCCACCCGTCTTCCATACTTGCACTTTTTGTTCTATTTATCTGGTGACCCGCTATTGTAGGTCAGTTATAACTTAAGTTATAACTTCAAGGGTATTGGAGTCATGGGGGACTAGCCCTTTCTACCTAGCAAAATTGGTAACTTCGGTCTTCCCTTTATGCACTTGGGCGCCAAATACATATCGATGGATGTGTTTGAAAGTTTGATGCGTGGGCAGGTTGAAATCGATGATCAACATTTAAACTTTGACATTCTTCCTTGTGTATGCTTTTTGACGTGTAGAAGGCTATCATATATATTGTGACTGCAGTGGATTTGCTTTTTAAAGACTATTTTTAGACAGTTTCTAAAGGTAGTTTGTGGTTATTTTAAAAGCATTATTTAAGGAGATTTTTTTCTATTCTTGATCTCCCTCTCGTGCATTGGAGATATTAAAAAGGAGAGTCATTTGTTTTTTTCTAAAATAAGGAGAGGTACTTTTAGTGGTTTTTTAAATGCTTGAGAAGACTAAGAGCTGTATAAGTTTCTTTTTTGGAGAACCTTCTTTCTGTCTTCATGTAGATGAATTGGTGTATGGGTTCGAAGATGATAGAGAGATATTATTTTTATTAGGGCAGTTTGATTAAAATATTATTGAAGATTTTTATTTAGAGATGATGGATGTATTTTATATTTTTTTATTCTTGAATAGGTGGAGATAAATGCAGAGAGAAGAGGAAAATGAAGGGTTTTTTATTTTTTGAAATAAGAGAAGGAAAATGAAGAGAAGCAAGAAATGAAAGGTTATTTCATTTTTAATGGTATTGCAGGTGTATTGTGAATAGTAATTGCAGAACTGATATATGCAGCATGGAAGATATAATTTTTGTGAGGATTTTGAAGAGAAAAAAGTAGATCAATCAGGTGAATATTTTGTATATGATTTGAAAGATGTATGAGATGTTTTTGTAGGGATGCATCAAACAGAGGATGAAGACATTATGCAACAAATTTACAAATTGAATCATGTCCAAGACAATATGTAATTAATTGTACAGAGTTAATGAGAAGGAAAATGTAGATTGAGTTAAATGTGATTGCAAGGGGATATGCAAGTTCAGGGGTGTTTATTGAAACAGAGAAACCCTTTGTATTCTTTGTATTATTCTGAGATTGTATAATTTCCCAGTGAGGCATATTTTAGCCAGTGAGGCTTGTATGGTTAGTGAGGCCTATTTGTTGCTAGTGAGGCATGTATGTCAGTGAGACAACTGTTGTAATCAGTGAGATTCTATTAAGCCAGTGAGGCAAATTTTTAGAGTGGTTTTTTATCCCTACGAGGGTTTTCCACTCATCAAAAACATGTGTTATGGTTTATGTTATTTTCCTCTATGTGTGTGTGTCCAAATGTTTTGCTCATAAGGTCTTGTTCATACTATTCATCATCATACTTGTGCATATGTGTTTGATAGATCATTGAATTCTCTCTCACTCTTTGTCTTGTAAATTAAAAGGTGCAAAAAGATTTTAAAAGATTATAGACCACTGATTCACCCCCCCTCTTAGTGGTCCTGTACTCCAATACTTATATGATGCTTATGCATATGATGACTCTATATGATGTTATGCTATCTATATTTTTATATTTTCTTATGCAATGTGGATGACCTAACATGTATATGATAATGCCTATATGATGTTCTACCATGATTATGTATGCATGATGATGAAACTAATGCATTTATTTATTTATTTTTTGTGTGTCATAGCACACTATCAATATGACTACAAGGACGAATGGAAGAAATGTTAATGTAGAAAAAATGGTGTTAGTAAGAAATGAAGAATGATTGGACAAGTAAGATGGGATGATATCCTACTTGATAGATTTTGAGCTTTAATTTCATTGCACAATTATCATCATAGAGCTTTTATTATGGGAATGGATGACGAACACCATGGCATGATATAAACCAAGGTGCAAGATACTATCCCTTGTGAAACAGGCACATGAGAGATAAGGAATGCCATGACACAGACTAGTAACCATAGAACCTTGTCAGAATATGTGAGGAAGTAACCATGAAGCATGTTGGTCCTAGTACAAGAAAGTGTTAGATGACCTTTCACTTGCAAAGAATATTTTGATTATGCCAAATGGAATCCTAATCACACACAAGGAACTTAGTTGCCCCAGTCATATTGCCAAGATAAACCGCAAACAAAAATCAAAGAGAAAAGGGTCATGATCTATCATCGCTCCTCTCATCACTTGTAGACTTCCTTGAGAGGCATAAGAACATGACCAAAGATCAATCAAATAAAAAGATAAGGTAAACTAGATCAACAGAGTCAACAACCATTTAGATATCCTTGCCAGATAATGAGTGTTTGTTTGATAGAATTGGAGGATAGCACCTGGTTTCAAGGGAGGAAACATGTATAAGATGTAGAGTATGGTTTCAATGATGCAACCACTTGTATAAGGCAAATGATAGGATTGTGTCTAGTTTTAGGAATGAGACACCTTGTATAATACACCTGGTCTAGTTTTGAGAGTGCAACAATCTATATAAGACAATTAATGTGTGATGATAGTGTCTAGTTTTAGGAAATGAAGCATGCCATATAAGATATCAAGTTTCGTTTCGACAATGCAACATTCTATATAAGATAGTTGATAGCTGATAAAGGTAACTGCTAGTGATGAACATTCATGATTGGGCAATTGATCGGTTATGATTGAAGACTTGATGAATAGTTTGTTTGTTGTTTTGAGATTGATTAATCTTAGTTCTCTGTGGAAGATAATTGGTTTATGTCTAATCAAGGTGTCAACCTTAGCAAGGGACAACTTATTGTGGGATGTGAACAATGGTAGACTTGACTCAATTGACCCTAAGGGACTGACCTAATGTCTCTAGGGCTCATCAATGATGAGCTTGCCTACATAAAGCGCAGAGAAAATGTAGTTCGACAAGGTGGACTGACACTAACATGAACTTGATTATTGACACTGCTTTCAAAAAAAATTGATGTTTTTCAAATTTTTAGATTTTTGGATTTTTTTCTTTTGGCCATAACTTTTGCATAACAGGTCAGATTTTTGCAAAATTAGTGACGTTGGAGAGTTGATTTACTCATCTTTGCTGTGGTGAAGGTTCTATTAGGTAATTTCATTAGATTCATTATGTATTTTTATTCAAAGTCAACCCTTCTTTGCAAGTTCAAACGCTCATATCTTGTGCAAATTTTATTCAATTTTCGTGATTTTTTTTAAACAGCACATAATTTCATGTAGTTTTTGATCATGCCATTTGTTTTTATGTCACTTCTCATCTACATCAGAATTTAATCAAATTGATCATTTTCACCTAACACATTAGTTTGCAAGTTTCTTTGTTTCTTTTTTCATTTTGGTGGCATCTAGGACGATGTAAGGCGCTACATAACATCAACATTAGCATAAGATCTGAAGATAATATTTCTAGGTGCATTCAATCCAAATTTTGTCTTTTCATTTGATCACATATCTTGTTTGCAATCACACTTTGAAATTTGGCTTAAAATGAACTTGCATCTTCATTATTACATTTGGATTTGGATTTAAAACGAACTTGTGCTTTCATTGTTTGGTGGATTTGAGTGCAATTGAGGGTGTGTATTCTCTTCCCATGCGCTTCACATGACCTTGAGAATCAAAAACTTCCTTTCATCCATTCACTTTCAGAACACACATTTAATTTATAAGGGCAAATTAACATTGCGAGTGTGAGTCAAGTGTGTGTGTGTGTATGCTCTCTCCTTGCACTACAAGGTGAAGTTGGAGATTAAAAGAACCATTTGACTTTCTTTTGTCACCCTTTCTAGGAGGCCTTCTTGGAGACACACCACTCCAATGGATAACCTCAACTCTAGCATTCCGGTGGAGTATAAAAGTGGAGTGAATTGAAAGACACCCATCTTGGAAGTTGGAATCTTGTCATTCAGGCTAAGCCCCCAAGAACTTTATACCTTGGGTAAGTGAAGGTGAATGGTGGGTTACCCCTTTCTCCAGGCTGTGTGGCATTATTTCTATTTCATTTCATGGAATTGGGCCCCTCATACCTTGTGTATATTTGGGACATCTATATATCACTTTTTCATTCTAGCTTAAGACCTATTGGTCACACCTACTTGACTAATATTAGGCTTGTTGATGTGTCTTCAAGTGTTTTCATAATCACAAAAATCAATTTTCAAAGATAAACTTGCTATTGTATCTTGTGTGTGTGATTCATGCATGCACATGTGAAATCTTTTGTTTGAAATTTACCAAAGTCAAGCTATCAACATAAACACATTCTACATCATTCTAAACATTCTTGTCATCACATCCATTCTAAGCCAAGTCATTCTCATCAAAATCCAAATCCTAATCATCCTAGTTATCATATCCACATCACGATAATCATTATCTCCATCTCAATCCATTTCGAGAGTCTACTCATGTCTTTCACCCCCACCTATCCTCTCGAGGGGGCATCATTCCACATCACTCCATGTCATCATCCTAGTCACTTATCCAATCCTTTTCATCCATATATCAATCTCATCATCCCCATTATCCAAGTTATCCACCTTATATCCTAATCATATCCAAGTTCTAATCCATCACTTGTCAAAATGGTTGTGACAATAAAAAAGAAGCCTACTAAACTCATAATCAATAGGAAAACCTCGGTCATAATAGGAGGTCTTGAATTTGGTGCCAATGATTATGAGGTCCTTGTAGAATATGATGAACCTTCTAAACAACAAAACCTTGTAGATTATGATGCATATCTTGAGCAACAAGCCAAAATACAAAAACCCAAAATCACAATTCAAGGAGGCCCTCCTTCTAGTTCCAATGATGAGAACCTATTATGAGGCATATTTGGAAGAACAAGCCAAAATACGAAGACTTCAACATATGTGTAACTCCATCCCAACATTAGAGAAAAAGATCCTAGCAAAACAACTACAAGCCATCATCCAACCACTTCACCAACTAGCCCAAATGCCACAACCCCTAGACCAGCAAACGATACAACAACTACAAGACATTGTGTAACAACTTTAACAAAACCAATTACCTCAAATACAACAACCCCTAGTCAAAATCCAACAACTCATAGCCACCCACCAATCCCTAACCCAACAAACACAAACACAACATCGACAAATTTCACCTCAATCCTATGTGTCATCTCCATCATCATACCACCCTAGTACATCCACATATCAAGTCAATTCTACATCAACCTATCACACTTTCTTAAATGTCAACCAACATCCATTTCAATTCACATCCCAAGAACACCCATTTCAATTTACATCCCAAAGACATCCATACCAATCCATATCCCAAGATCTTCCATCTACATATCCCAACATTTCACTGCACCACCAAATTCATTCACAAGATTATCAAGTGCCTTCACAATAAGAACATGCGAGCCTAAGTTACCCTTTGCAACAAGATCAAGCATCCTTAAGTCCTCATGCTACCTTTGACAAGGGGAACACCACTCTAGCTTATGTATCCTATTGGTACCCTCCATCATCATCTAATTGAATGCCTATCCAAAAGCCTATCAGTCTTATACCAACACCACCATGCACTCCCACTCCTAATTCATTAGTTCCTTCACTTTCTCATCCATCAAGTCCTTCATTACCCTCACCATTACCTAATCCTCCATAAACTCCATGCCCTAAATTCAAATATTACAAAAACAAACCTGTGGAGTCATCCAAATCCACCCATCCGATGTCAATCCCATCTAGCATAAGCAATCCCAATACCAATTCATCCAATCCCTTTGACCCTCCATCCAATCAAAATCAAAATACTAAGCTTACAACATCTTCCACCCCTTTTATCCCTCCACCATGGGATCTATCCAATCCTAATCCTAATGTATCCAATACCCCTATTATCCCTCCACCTATTCCTAATTATAAGCCTACAACACCATCCATTCTATTTTTCATCCACTCATACACTTATGAAGGATGTGATCCATTATCTATTAGCAAGGAATCAACTATGTCACCAAACACCTATCCTTGAGCCTATCAAAGAGTCTTCCAACATCATGTCTAATCCTCCAAATACATAATGTAGTCCACAACTCATCAAGCCTATTGAATAGTCTCCCACCATGAGTTCAAGTCAAGACCCATTGTACCCTCATGTTGGTGATTGTTAAGAGCCTATCAAGCCTCTCCAAGAGTCTCCCACATCCACTTCCATTAAACCACAAGATTTATGTCAAGAGTCTAATCTTAAGCATGTGGAAACATTAACCCCTCATCCAAATCAAGATTAAATCACCCCCATCCAAGCCATCCATAACCTATATCTTTTCCATGATCAAGATATTATCTATGATGATGACCCTATCCATGAGAAAATTGATCCCACACCTAGCACACTTAATCCCATTTATGATAAATCTCCCATTTATGATCAAGATCCTATCTATGACCAAGAAAGCCATGATGGTCCTCTTAGCCAACTTCATGAATCCCATGATCAAGAGATTATCACTCCACCTATCCATAATCCCATAATTATCCATGAGAAAGAAACCTCCATTACTCCTATCCATCTTCCATATAGTCCTAACCATGATCCCACAATATCCACTTCCCTTGATGAGACTTGGCTCCCAAGTAAGGATAGATGATCAAACAAATACCTTGGATCTTAGTGAGCATAATGATAATCAAGATCCTAAGGATCCTTCATCACCTGCTATCGACCATATTGCAAAACCATCATATCCCCTTGGTCTTACCACCTTCATCCATGAATGTTCTTCCTTAGGAAAGCAACAAACTTTATCCAACACCTCACCTTCTCCATCAAACAATAAGCTCAAGTCTTGTGTCCAAAGCACCCATAGTCCCATTGTCCATCGTGTACTCCAAAAAATGAATTATCAAGGTACAATCTTAGGCCTTCACGAACAAGGTATTTTGGAGCCCATCCATGTCAACATCCCTCCATGCCCATATGGCCTTGGATATACACCCCAAGGTAAACAATCTCAAGATGTTGGTACTACCCCATACCTCCTAAATCCACTCTTTTTCATTTGAAATCACATGCATCTTATCATACCCCCAAAACATATGTTACCATTCCACCTCCATTATCCTACAAATCCCAAAATCATGTGACCATACACCTTCCACCATCCACTTTACCTCCACTCCTTCCAATTCCTAATATCCCTCCATCCACTTTACATCCACTTCTCCCAATGCCTAATATACCTATCATCCAATCCCCTTGCCCATTTATCCTTGAATTCATTTTTAATCCCTCCATCCATAAATCCCCTCACATTCCTAATCATGACCAATCAATGCACACGTCATCTAAACAAGAAGCTTCCACCAAACCCATGGGATTCAAAAATAAAAATTTGGATGCCTCCTTCCATAAAGTCAAAAATCATAAAAATCCTCATGCCTTAGGACATCAATACAAAGAATTAAAGAAAAATCCATCCAAAATGCTATCCAAGCCCATACCTCCAAAATAAAATGCCAAAACTAAAATGGTTTGGGTCCCTAAGCAAAACGAAGTCAAGTTAAATGAAGGACCCACATCACAAAAATCCCAACAATCCTCTTCCATCCAAAAATTCCAAAAATCTCATTCCATTCAAAAATTTCAAATTCCTTCATCCCACAAGCAAAACAAAAATCATAAAAATCTTAAGTCTATGTGGGTATCTAAATTCCTACATCACCCATCCCCTAAGAAAATATGTCCATTGCTTCCTACACCTCCTCCAAATCAAAAGCTTCAACGTTTATCACGGTGTGTGCAACCGTTGGTCTTGGTTCCCTTCCATTCCACAACAATTCCACATACCTCCATCTCCTCGTCCTTCATCTGCTATCCTACATATCTTCTCCATCATTTCCCTATGGTCCATGCTTTTGCATAATCCTTTCATCTATCCTTTTGCATAAGTCCTATATAATCCACATCATAATCCACTAGCATACCCTACCATAAACATCATAATCCATTATCCCCCATCCTTTCATAATCCACTATCCATATACTCCATCTCATTCTCATACAATCCCTTACCAACATCTATGAGCATAATATCATTTGACATGGTCCATATGCGACATTCATCTCTAATGGGACAATATCACCCTTCATGGAATTAGACACTTGAGTCCCTCTTATTCCATATCCAAATATCCCCCATAAATTTTAAAAAAAAAAGAAAAAAAATAAAAATTGAAATAGTAAAGAGAAATCCCTTCGTCCAATGGTGAAAACCACCCTTGGTGGCGCCTTGGATAAGTACCATGATGAAAACTTGGCAAACAAGCATCATGTGTAGGTTGATTATCAATGTCACTTACACTTGGGGGCATGTTGTCTCATCCAACCTATCACTTCCAACCTATCATTTCCCATCCTATCATAACCTATCTTACCATATCCTACCTACCATCCTTATCCATTATACCCATATACCTATCCTATTGAGTCCATTCATCCCCCCTTCCTCCTTTTGATCTTGATAAAGATATGGGGGCAAAATGTTGAGAAATGTTTTGGATATATTTATTGATATACCTCATTCTTTCCAATCCATCCTATCATCATCCTATTGTCATAAGCTTTGTCAATAAAATCCTAAGCATTCCACCTAGAATGGGGCAAGTTATTCCAATGTGACATAGTCTTTGGAGATCACATCCTAGCTCCCTTATGATGCATATATCCATCCACTATATCTTATCCTTTTATCCATCCATTTATTATGAGATTTCCATTCCATGGCCTATCCTTTTATCTACCCATCTATCATGAGCCTTCCATCCCATCCACTATTGCTTATCCTTTTATCCATCCATCTATCATGAGTCTTCCATCCCATTTACCATCACCCATCCTTCCATGCATCCCATCCTACATCCATCCTAGCATCTAGACTTGGTTTTCCCTTGTCATTGTTATCTAGCACAAAGACTAACCAAATTGTAATCCACTATCATCCCAAAACATTCAAAAAACCAAAAAATCAAATATTCCCAAAAAATACAAAAAAATCAAAACATTTCAAAAATTAAAAAAAAAAATCAAAACATTTCAAAAATACAAAAAAATCAAAACATTTCAAAAAAATACAAAAAATGAAATATCCAACAAAAATCCAAACAATAAAATCACATCAATCCATCATCATCAAACCAAATCAATCCTATAAATCCAAGCAATAATCCAAACGCAAGTCATCCTTTATCCATACCAATCAAGTCAATCAATCTTGTCAAATTATCCAATCACATCATTTGGTCTTAATCCTAGCCTTGTTGTAAACCCAATCAATCAACATATCATTATCCATCTTTCATCATCTAGAACATAGCTAGTAGATTAGGGTGCATCAACTTCTTTCTATTGTGTGTTGAGGACTTGGTTTGAAGGTAAAGGTATTGGGTTTGTTGCATTATCTTTCTATTTACCTTTAATCCATTTTTTCATCCACATTTTTGGCATGCCCACTAGTTTACCGAAGGTTACTCTGAAAACACATTTCTTTGGATTTAATTTGACCTTGTATTCTTCCAACCTTGTGAAAAACTTGTGTAATATATCTAGATGACTATCTCTTGTGATGGATTTAGTTAACAAGTCATTAACATAATCTTCCATGAGTGTATGCATGTAGTCATGGAAAATTGTGGTCATAGCTCTTTGATATGTTGCTCCAACATTTTTAAGGCCGAAGGGAATGACATTCCAACAATAGGTACCCCAGGGGCAAGTGAAAGTCATCTTATGTTGATCTTCAAGTGCAATTCTAATTTGGTTATAACTCAAAAAGTTGTCCATCAGTAATAACATTTAATGTCCCGCCGTTAGGTCAACTATGATATCAATGTTAGGCAATAGGAAGTCATCCTTAGGACAAGATTTGTTCAAATATCTAAAATATTCACAAATTCTAATTCCTCCATTTAGTTTAGTTATAGGTACAAGATTGGAAATCCATTCTGCATAGTCTACAGGTCAAATAAAACCAACATCTAGCAATTTCTTCAATTCTACCTTGACCAAAAGTGCAATCTAGGGTGCATCTTTCTCAATTTTTGTTTAAACGATTTTGCATTTGGAAATAGTGGAAAATGATGCAAAACCAACCCAGGATCTAACCCAGGCATATCAGCATATGACCAAGAAAAGTTGATTTGTCTTGTGGAAAAGAAAGCCAAAAATTCTAGTTTTTCAATCTCTATCAAGGATGTTGTAAAGTGAACAATTTTGGGACTGTCGTCAGTGCCAATGTTTACTTCCACTGATTTATCTACTAGAATGGTGATCTCTCTTGAGTCGTAGGGAGCACATCCAACCCTCCATCCTTAGGTGCCTCATAAAGGTTTTCACCCTCAAATACGTCCTTTCTTTTTACTTTTTCATGGTCTAAAGGTGTCCTTTGATTTTCACCTAGAGACCTATCTTTTTTTGTTTTATTATTTTCACTTTTGCGGCTAGAGGGCGGAGTGGACTCCCCAAAGTAATCTATGCTATCAAGATCTATGATGAATCCAACTTTATGACCCCCACTAGGTATTCCTTCTCGAATTCTCATAAACTCGGTGATTGCTTCATTGTTTTCAAATATGTCTAAGCTCGAAGGTCCTTGTTGGTCCCAATTTATCAATTGCAGGTGAACTAGGGGTAGATCATCATCAGTATTTGTATAGCTCAAGGATAGGGAAGATATGGTGCACACTAAGGAGTCATCGGGGTCCCAAAAGATATTAATCCAGACAAAGCCATCGGGTTGTTCAGTTTTAGAGGGATTGGTCTCGAGATTTTCCTTAGATGTCTCAATGTCTTTAGTAACGTTAGCATCTTTATCCAATAGTAACTTAGTACGAGGAGCATTCATTTTTAATGGTTTATACCCTAACCCTTTATTATTTGATATCCGAGTTGATTGTAAAGGTTATGTCCTTCCATTCTTGTGCGAACCAAGTCCACCATGTCCATCATAACCTTTTTGCTTTATGAATTCAAAACCTTTTCCATATTGCTCAATCGGTAATTGTACAGGTTCCACTTCTTCTTCATCCTTATAAATCCATGTAGAAATGTCCTCATCTATCATGCAGGAGCATCCAGAGGTGTAAGGGGCAATCTTGCATCACCCAAAAATAATGATGATTTAAAATTGATGACTTTGTTTTCATATTTTTCAAAATTTGTATTTTTGTTTCAATAATCTCTTGAATAATGATGTAGGACCTTTAGTTTTTCCAAACTATTAAAAATGGCAAACTGCTATTTTAGGAAAGTTCACATTTGGGCACGTATGGAAGCAAAAATTTACAGGAATATTCATAAATAAAAAATAAGACCTTTGGCGAAGGAATCGGGCAAAGATCATTTGTGGGCTAAACGATATTAAAGTTTCTGTATCTTGAAAAACCCTTGAAAAAATTTCAAAGTTGGGTTTAAGGCACTTAGATGCCCCGTATGGCTCTAAAAATGGGTAAAATCAGCAAGGCAGATTCTTGGCGCGTAGAGCACTCTGTGAGCTTTCCGACGCTCCAAACAGTTTGTCAATTAGACACCCGAATCAAAAGTTATGGCTCCTGGAAGTTGACCTATTTTTGGAGGGAGATGCAAATTTCAAAATTTGGCTGGAGGCCACCAAAAAGGGCTATTTATAAACATTTTTGGGAACCCTTGGAGTAGTAGAGATAATGGGGAAAGTCTAGAGTCAAGAAAAGGAGGGAAAATAGAAACCCTAGCAGATTTCAGGCTACAAAAGGTAGAAGGTTCTAGAATCTAGAGATAGGAAAGTTATAATGTGTTGCAGCCTGTGGAGGATTCATCCTCTGATTGGATTTTAGCTTCTGTAATGTAATGTGTTGTCCAAATCAATAAAATAACATTCTATTTTCTGTGTGTAATTTGTGTTATTGTTTTGTGATTTACCCCCTTCATCAATCTATGGTTTATTTGCTCAATTCACCCCACTTGGTAAAAGTGGTGGGGGTGGCACAAATAGTGACTTTAGGCTCTTTCTTGATAGGGTGTGGTTTTCCATGAGATTTTGGTGACACGGGTAGCTTACCAATGCAATAGGAACTCTCCATGTTATATTCCCCACACCCTACGTTGTGGATCTGGACCTTAGGTTTGGAAGAGGGAATGAATGTAGTGGAAGATTTGGATAACGTGGAAGGATCAATGTAATGAGATGAAATGGAAGGTGAAACCCCCTGTTAATAGGCACTTGATGTTCAGGTGTTCCTTTTGATTGACTATAATATTGAAAGGGATTGGGATCACTGGCTATTGTGATTTCGATGCCATTATAGGGAAATTTAAGGCATTAATGGTATGTGGATGGAACAACCTTCATGGCATGAATCCATGGACGATCGAGGATGAGGTTATATGGGAGGTCTAGATCCAAGACTTGAAATATAGTATCTAGAATAGCGGGTCCAACTCTCATCGGAAGTAGAATCACACACTTGGAAAAACCCTCTACATCATCATAAGCCTTTATAACAATTTTCTTAGACGCATCTACACACACCTTAAAGAATCCCAGTGTTGTGACCAATTTTAAGGTACATATATTCAGACCTGCTCCACCATCTACTAAAAGTCATCTGATCTTATGTTTATTAATGAATACCTCAAGGTGTAATGGGTCATTATGATTAGGTCTCTGCGAAGGAAGGTCATGTTTGGTGAATGTGATGTGATGGGTGGTAGCTAAGTATCCCACCTTGGCCTAAAATTGGTTGACATTAAGGTCTTTGGGGATGGATGCTTCTTGCAAGGCTTTGTCCAAAATGGCTTTGTGTTCGGGGGATATGCGAAGAAACTTAAGGATGGATATCTGCATGGGAGTCTTCCCTAAATGATCTAAAAGATTGTATTGATATTTTGGATGGGGATTGGAAGGAGCACTTCGCAAGGTCAACTTGGATCTTTGGGTTGTAACAACACATTCTAGATGGGTTTTGATGGTAATCATAGAGACATTGTTGTCACATGCTCAGATATTATTAACAGTATACTCATAGGTGACATGGTTATTATAAGAGTCAATGTAACTCAGCAAGCTAGGATCACCTGGAATCAAGACAACCTTCCACACAAAGATGACAAGAGAAGATGCTAAAACAATGGAGCAAGAATCTATACAAAGATCATATGAAGATGTATTAGACTATATGAAATACAATCAGAGAGCCTTGCTTATAAAGGCAAGGTGAGAGCTAGAAGGGTGGAGTGAAAGGTGGAGTGGAAAGTGGAGATATTCCTACAACATGTGTCAATTAGAGGATGATAGCTAATTGCACATGTGGAAGATAAGACAACTCACTCCAACTATCAACAACTCAACACACAACTAGACTCAACTAGATATCTAGAAGACTCACTAAGTCAACTTAACATGTGTGAATTATGTGTTCACACCAACACCCCCCCTTAAGTGCAACTTAGGGAGTAGTTGACTAAAACAAAGATGCAATGATAGATGGGTCCCGGCTACTAGGCCATGTTAGGTACCCATGTACAAAATCTCAAGTGGAGAAAAGGAGAAAACCTCATGGGATAAAACTCCTCTCCAAAAGTGAGAATGCAGAAAATAAATGAAAGATGTGATGGAAGGAGGACTCAAGACCCCCCAATGACTACATCCAACACATATATACAATCAAGTACCCCCCCATAGGAGAGCAAATGTGAGACTATAGGTCACTCCCACAATGAAGTAGCTCCAGTGCCGATGGTGAACGCCCAAAGAAGAATGCTGAAGAGAATCCAAAGCCTGCAAACAACATTCTTCCCCTTAGGAAGAAACAGGTCCAAAGGCTGATGAAGAAACTCCATCTCAAGGTATGAGGGAAAGAGCCTCATGATGTATGATGTCTCTAAAAATTGTGCAAGTGTCCACATGTCAACCAAAAAATGTCACATGATTAGGTGTTGCATGCCCAATCAAAGAATGTGACAATCCAAGACAAGATGAAAACTCAAGATCATCAATCTCCAAAGACAAAGAATCCTCTAAATGATGCTCAAGATTCTCCAACACAGTGCCAAATTGTGACAAGTGAATAGGAGAAGATGACGCCTGCTCATCCAAAGTAGAAGAATCAACTCCTTTAAAGAGGAGATGAATGTCATCAATGATGTTCTCTAAGTCATCAAGATAGGACTCACGAAACAAGTCTGCAATACCTGTCAAGTACTCATCCCAAAAACTTGTATATGGAAGACAAGGAATATCATGCTCAACTGAAGTGGATGAAGCTATGCCAATGCCAATCTCTGTAGAAGCAGGAGACGGAGGAAGCTCAAAATTAGTCTCAGGAACCAAAGTAGATGAAAGGACACCAAGGTTTAAGTGGCCAAACTTCTCCTTACAAACATGATTCACACTTGATGCATGAGTGTGAATAGCCATCAATGGATCTACATCATCATCAGAAACAAAATGGGAGAAAGTATAAAGGCTAGATACATAATCAGCAATCCCAACAGCAATGATATCTCTACTCTCCAAGTCCCGAATGATCACAAAATTAGGAGTGAACTCAACTGTCTTCCCTGCACCACAATGAGTAATATGATAAATGGAAAGGAGATTGGTTGTCAATGAAGGTACACACAACACATTGTTGAATGTATTCTGACCAACATCAATATTTCCTCTTCCAGTTGCATGCTTGTATGTGTTGTTACCCATCAAAATAGGTGGTGAAGTACATGACTGAAATGAAGAGAACATCCCCTGTGAAGATGCCATATGATGAGAAGCTCCTGAATCAAGAAGCCATCTCTCTAACTGTAGACTTGTTGAAGCAAAGAGTGCTTTTCCTTTTCCTTTATCTGTCCAATATGTAATGCTTGTTGTCCCTGTAGATGTAGATGATAATGGTGGTGAAGAAGAAGACTTGGGTAAAATTATTGTTGATGGAGAATACTCAATGTTATGTTTGTGAAGAAGTTGTGACATCTCTTCAAACTTTTTCTCATAACATTTAGTTTCATCATGACCCAATTTCTTACAATAAGAATACTTTGGCTTCTTCTTCTTATTGGACTCCTCTTTGGAAGAAGAGTTGGGGGTTTTATTTGATTCTTTTTCTTGCTTATTAGATTTTGAATCCTTTTGTTTCTTTCCCTTATTATGTGAAGCCTTAGGATCTTTTGTGCTTTGTGTTGCAACTAGAGCCTATTTTCTAGGTGACTTCAATGTGCCCATGTGTAGTAGCTTGGCTTGTTCTCTTGTGAGTTGTGCAGCAAACTCCTCAAGTGAAGGCATGGTAAACTTAGTACCAAAGGCATCCATTGTAGCATAAAAGGTAGAAACATAAACTGAATATGCAGGACCCAATTTTGCAAGAATGGATAGAATCAATTGTTCATCTTCTTTCTCAAGACCACTTTGTTTGAGTTGCAACCTGAGAGACTTAAACTTGGTGAAGAAGTCTTCGATTTGATCAAAGTCTTGAGGATTAAGTGCAATTAGTTCATTTTCCAATTTGCACCTTCTTATTTTATCTTGCTTGCCAAATAGATTGTCTAGTGTTGTCCATATCTCATTTGGTGTAGTACAAGACTCAACATGAAATCTTAAATTTGGAGAAATAGCAAGACAAAGTGTGCCAAAAGCCTCATCTCTTCTGTCTAACCATTTTCTTCTCTCAGTAGCACCTGTGAGTTCAGGATCTGTGCCTAAAGTTATTCTATGTAACTTTTGTTTATACAACACAAACTTCGTGTTTTTCTTCCATTCAATATAATTATATGGAGTTAAAAGTGGAAATTGACGCACATCCATGATGAAAAAGAGAGACAACACAAAAAACACCCCTTTACTATGTAAGAGAGCCCCCCCAATTTGTTGTGGCACTTTATACTTAGTGCGATTTACACTTGTCCTCAAAGGACCAAGATGGGGAAAAATAACAAAATCTCTTAAAAAAGAGATCCAAGTGAGATTATAGTCACTCACAATGATGTATTACAGCAAACAAATCCTCTCAAAAATAATTTTCACCTCCTCAAGTATCAAAATGCCCAAGTTATCAATCAAATGGCAAAAAATTGACAAATGAAATTAAATAAACCTAGAGCAAAAAATGAGAAAAGTGCCTAGATGGCTGTGTAGAGCTCCTAAATGCCGTTCCAATGCCACTTGAATTGTGAAAATTGGAGATCGTGGCAAAAAGTTATGAGCTCGGAAGCCAAAAATAAAGATCTATCTTTGACCTGCAATAAATGCTGTCAAACATAAAAATCTTTAAAAATTACTGATACCACTGTGAAGTGTTCTCTATCATCTTTCCGTTGATATATAATTTTCCCAATTTTGACACCGTGGGCAAAAGTTATGCAAAAACAAAAAAAAGCCCTACTTTAGGGCTTTGAGGGGCAAAACAAGCCCCCTGACACTGATGTTAGCAGAATATTCCCGAAATATTCCCTTTCACCAAAAAATACCACCTCTCGGAAAAGCAAAAAAAATCGTGAGTTTGTACAAAATTCTGCTGGTATATTCTCTGTACAGCCGGAATATTCCTCAAAACCACTCAGGGATTGGCGGGAAACCTTTTTTCAGCAAAACCACTAGTGGTACTCCATGAAACCACTAGGAAAGTTAAAAATGACCTTGAGAATGGGAGAAAACCGCCTTTATGGTAGTTTGTATAACTGCCAGATTTCAAGGCTGAAACTGCCTTTGACTGGGCTCAGAGTTAGAATAGCCGCAGAAGATTTTGTTTATAACCGTCGATATGCCTGCAAATTAACCGCCGGTGAATTGTTTAGGGTCACCAATGAATTTTCAAACCCGCCATGGTTTTAGGTTTGAAGCCTTACGGATTTAGAGATAGCCACTGGGTTTATGAAGATTACCAGTCACTAGAAATTGTTTGTTGCGCTTGTGGTCAAATATTGACCGTCAGTTATCCTAGTCACGGTCGTTGGTTGCGGGATATGGTCACTGCCAGAGTTTTGTAAAGACTGCCTAAAGTTATGAAGACCATCAACTGCAACAAGATGCCAGAATTAGTGGAGACCAGTTATTTGAAAACTGTCGACTGTGCAAAGGGCCGTCGATCTAAACAACAAACAAGCTAAACAAAACAAAATTGCCGACTACTTTGGAGAGTGGGATCCGTCGGTATGAACAAGCGACGAGCTTACCAAAGGACAATAAACTGTCGACTACCACATAAGACCGCTTAAGAGTGGTATGACCACTACCAAGAATAACGACCAAAGATCTCAAATGGTCACCAATATTTAATTGATGTCGATTTGCAAAAGACTGATAAAGACAAGCAACGAGCATAGAAAAGTTTTTAGCTGCTGCAATCTGAGCACAAACCGCCGAGGAATATATGGTATATGCCACCGACAATGTGAAGATAGCCGCAGGTTAGAGTTATCCGTGGAGATGCTCGATCAAAATGACCGTCGACTACAGGAATTCCCCGTCAATGTGTGATATGGCTGATTTAAGAAACCGCCGGAGACAATGTTATGTGAAACCCGTTGAAACTACCGGTCATAAGAAATGACTGTCAAATGTTTGTTCAGATATGTGAACAAAGAGTATTAACAGTGACCATAAGCCAAAGACCACCATTGAAACCGTCTATAAAGACTTTGTCACTGACATGGACGTGTCATAGAGAACATGAAGACCAGTTATTGGATGTGGTGGTGGGATCAATCAATCTGCCAAGGGTTTGTGGAAACAACCAACGAGTTTGGCAAATTTCCCGGCTGAGACCACATACCACAAAACTGCCGATGAAGACTGCGGAATGGGTGTAAAGATTGCTGACCTTGGATTTGCAAATAAACGCTGCCAAGATGCCTGTGGGAACCCTGACATAGGGTATAGGTTACAGGGTACGGGGGTACTCTCAGCCCCGATTTGATTTTTGATTTTTTTTAAAAACAATGCAGAAGCCTTTGAAAAAAAAAACAATGTTTGGCAAAATTTTTAATTTTTCAACCAAACTATATAGATCCCCACCAAAAATATATAACTAGTAGAAAACAAAAAATACCAGACCGATTTGACTGATGAAGCCACTACAGAGAAGGTACAGGGTACACCCGTACGAATTTTGCCAAGGGACCAGGGGCAAAAAAAATTTTGCCAAAATTTTTTATGATGAAATTCATCGAATGAACAACCGATCTATATAGATTTCGGCCTCCTGATCACAACCGTGATGTCGGATTTTCTCCAGGATGCTCCTAACAAAAAGCTCCAAGCAGAACCTCTCCAATGAGGGAAGGGAATTGTAGATTAGGCTCTGATACCATGTAAGAGTCAATGTGACTTAGCAAGCCAGGATCACTTGCAATCAAGACAACCTTCCACACAAAGATGACAAGAGAAGATGCTAAAACAATGGAGCAAGAATCTATACAAAGATCATATGAAGCTGTATTAGACTATATGAAATACAATGAGAGAGCCTTGCTTATAAAGGCAAGGTGAGAGCTAGAAGGGTGGAGTGAAAGGTGGAGTGGAAAGTAGAGATATTCCTACAACATGTGTCAATTAGAGGATGATAACTAATTGCACATGTGGAGGATAAGACAACTCACTCCAACTATCAACAACTCAACACACAACTAGACTCAACTAGACATCTAGAAGACTCACTAAGTCAACCTAAGGTGTGTGAATTATGTGTTCACACTAACAGTTATAATTGGATTGGTCATTTGTTTTGTCCCTGCACTGTAGACCTTTCTCGGCCCATGGTCTTGTAAGGGATTCTTGAAAATGGTATGATCATTTGTCATGTTAGTTTTACCTGATCCACAACCTCAACTGGAACCTAATTACTTAGTACATCTACTTACTGGTAAATTCTCCCAGTACATCACTGTCACCATTAATGGCAAACAATATGATGCTCAAGTTGATACTGGTGCATCTCTATCCTTTTCTAGAGAACAAATTCTTTCCAACTAGGAATAGTTGACACATAAAACTGCCTACACTACATGTGATGTACAAGGCAATCAATTTCTCTGTGATAAATACAGTCACCAACATCCTTTGCAAGTTGAAGGAAAACAATTCAAATGTGACTTCTTTGCTATGAAGAAAATGCCAGTAGATGTCTTGCTAGGAGGTAATTTCATTGATAGATATACTCCCTATGGTTGTACCAAAAAGAGTATAATGTTCACTCTTAATGGTGAAAAGATTAGTACTCCTAGACTAATCTATGCCTCTGAGAAGTATCCAACAATTCACAGGATCCAGACAGTTTGAGGACCCTTGTGGACCGTCAAGTACTATGTCATTGTTCAATGAGGTCTTGAATTGTGCTCTTCAACTTGTAACAATTTGGTGTCTTATGTCCTTTCATTCGATGGTATACACAAAAATCATTATCGTTCCACGAAGCCGGTTTGAAAGCTGGGTCATACTGTCTAATTTCTAGAAGTTGGATAAGGTTTGACTACAATAGTTTCTTTAGAATTCATTCAATAGGTTCCGGTAAGGGGGTATAATTTTGTCTTGGAAGATTATTTCTTAGAGGACCTTGTCGTTGATTGTTTTGAATCGCATTAGTTTTCTGTTGATGTATAGGTAGTGGATTGTTTGGTATAGTTGGTCCTTTGAGAGTAAGGGTACGACTAGCTTTTTTTAACGCTTTTGCATCAACCATCCCATCATTTGTGATATTTTTGTTTCTAGACCAAAATTTGATCTTGTCATGGGAAATGTTTTGGTTATTTTGGTTCTTATTGAAAATCTTGATCAATGCTTTTGCAATAAGAAATTTCTCAATAGCTATTCCTTTCTCGACAACATCCATAAAGGTGGTACAACAATGAATTGGAAGTTGGTGCATCAGTTTGGTGTTTAGATTTTCAACAAAAATAGGGACCAACAGGTTCTCTAGTATGTGACATGGGCACTTACTGGGCATGCTCCTCCATCTCTAGAAGAAAGAGATAAACAATTCTCCATCATCTTGTTTTGTGTGACAAAAGGTTTCGACAATCATGTCAGTATCGATGTTATAAGAGAAATGTGCTATGAATTTTTTAGCTAATTCATCCCATGTCCTTATCCAAGGAGATAGATGTGCAAACCCCTCAAGTGCTTGTCCTGCAAGACTTTGTGGGAACAATCTCATTAGATGTGTATGGTCAAATGCAAGTTATAGGCAAGTTGAATGAAACTCTCGCACATGTTCTATGGGACCTCCCTTTCCTTTATACTTGTTAAAGTTTGGTACATTGTAATTTTGAGGAAAAGGAGGCATATATATACTCCAATCAAAAGGATATGGAAATAAGTTTGTCCTTAGAGTAAGTCTTCTTTGTCCCAGATATTTGCATGTTAGATATTTGTTGTTGTATTGGGTACATTTTGTGTGCTAAAACCTCAACGGAGGATAATTATGTGTCTACGGCGTTTACAAGTGCATTGTGATATTGAGAACCCATGTTTGAAGTGGATGTGTTTTGAAATCCAATACTTGAAGCGGAAGGGTTGGTGTTTATGTTAAAGGGATTGTGTGATGAAGATGGGTTTTGGTTTTGAATGTTTGGTGTGAATGTGATATTTGGATTAGCATTGTGTAAATTGTGGTTGGTGTTTTGAAAATGAGATGGGATGTTTGTATTGGATTGATATTGAAGTGGATTTGGGTTTTCTTGTTGAAAATGAGGGTTTGTGATGCAGGAGCATCCAGAGGTGTAAGGGCAATCTTGCATCACCCAAAAAGAATTTAATTCAAAACCATTGTAGTTGTTCTCATTTCTTCCCATAATTAGTGTTTTTGGTTCCATAATATCCAGAATAATAATGTAGGACTTTCAGTTTTTCCAAAACTGCTAAAAATAGTGACCTGCCTATTTAGGAAAGTGTACCTGCTATTTTTAGAAAGTTTGCATTTGGGCACGTAATGAAGTAAAAACTTCCAGAAAGTTACATAATGGAAATATAAGACCTTTGGTGAAGGAATCAGGCAAAGATCATTTGTGAGCTGAAAGATATTAAAGTTTTTATTTTCTGAAAAGCCCCTAAAAATTTTTAGAACGAGATATGAGGCACTAAAACTTGCCATAACATCCTAAAAATTTAAAAAAAATCTATTTACAATTTTTGGTGTGATAGTTCACATCGCAAGCTTTCCAGCGCTTAAAACGGTTCGTCAATCGGACACCCGAATCAAAAGTTATGCTTCCCGGAAGTTGACCTACTTTTGGAGGGAGTTGCAAATTTTGAAATTTAGCTGGAGGCCGCCAAAAAGTTCTATTTATGACTATTTTAGGAACCCTGAGCAGTAGTAGAGGGAAGGGGGGCCAATGTAGAGTCAAGAATAGGTGGGAAAATAGAAACCCTAGCTGATTTGGGGTTATAGAAGGCTGAAGATTCTAGAGTCTTGAGGTTGGGAAAGCTGTAATGTGTTGCAGCCAGTAGAGGATTTATCCTCTGATTGTAATTGAGCTTCTGTAATGTAATGAGTTGACCAGTTCAATAAAAGAAAGTTCTATTTGCTGTGTTTTGTGATTTACCCCCTTCATCAAGTGGTATCAGAGCGAGGGTTGCTGAGTGTGTAGACAGATCGCCGACCATGAGGCAGTTTGCACCAGGACCTGAGGTTGTGGGTTTGTTGCGGAGACCAAGATGCCTCCACGAAGAAATCATGTTGGGAGGAATGCTTTGATGGAAGAGGGTTTTAGAGCCCTACAAAGGCAAATCGATGCATTGCAAGAGGAGCTACGAAGAGGGTTTGAGCTGAGGACAAGAGAAGAAAGTGAAGATGAAGTTGAAGAAGAGCTATCTGAGGAAGAACAAGAAGCTGCCGAAGATGCTGCAGAAGTAAGGTTGTTGAGGGTCATTTCGAAGATCAGAAAGAGGCCCAAGATTGAAGTTTCTACATATTCTAAAGATTTGAATCCAGAACAACTTATTGATTGGATCAATGACATGGAGGAGTATTTTGAGTATGAAGATGTGGAGAACCCAGATCGGGTTAAGTTTGCAAAAACAAAGTTGAAGGGCCATGCCAATATTTGGTGGAAGGAGGTCCAATTAGAGAGGAATAGAAGAGGAAAAGCAAAGATTACCAGATGGGATCAGATGGTGGATAAACTAAAGAAGCAGTTCATTCCTGTGGACTATGAGATGGAGTTGCTGAAGAAGCTGCAAGGACTAAAGCAAGGTAACAAGTCTGTTAAGGAGTATACAAAAGAGTTTTATAAAATTACTATCAGGATAGGCCATGCAGAGCCCAACAAGGAGAAGGTAGCCCGTTACATTAATGGGTTGAGGCCGAGTATTCAAGAGGAGTTGAGCCTGGTCAGAATGACCACCATAGAAGATGCATACCAGTTTTCCCTGAAGGTGGAAGAGAAGCTAAACAAAAGATTTGATAGCAAGCAAAGGGGAAGAGGTCAAGGTGGAAGGACTGGTGGAAGACCCTATGGAGGCCGTAATGAAGATCAAAAGAAAAGTGAAGAAGTAGGCACCAGTCGAAATCAAAGAGGGGATAATACCTACCGCCCTCGTGACCAGAACAATGGTGAGCAAAGAGGAAGAGGAAGAGGCAGACCTGGGCAAGGACTTGGAAGAGGAGGTTTTAGAGGAACCTGTTTCCAATGTGGAGAAGAAGGGCATCGAGCATATGAGTGTCTGCAACATCAAGGAAGGACAAATAGAAGACCTGAAGGTAATGCATGAGTTGCACATGTAGATGAAGATGCACATTCTGAGCATTCTGAAGATGCTGAAAGGGGAGAAACCCTAGTTGTCAGAAGAACCTTGCTGAATGAGGAGAAAGAACCCAATCAGAGGAAGAGTTTATTCTGCACAAGGTGCAAATGTGAGGGTAAGTGTTGTGATATTATTATTGACAGTGGAAGCACTGATAATCTTGTTTCAGAGGAGATGGCTGACAAGTTGAAGTTGACAAGAAGAAGGCATCCACATCCATATCAGATTGCATAGTTGTAGAAGGACCATAGAGCTTTGGTCAATGAACAGTGTTTAGTGAAGTTCAAGAATGGTGACTACCATGATGAGGTGCTGCGTGATATCATACTAATGGATGCATGTCATATGTTGTTGGGGAGGCCGTGGCAATATGATAGGAGCGCTGTCCATGATGGCCGTGCAAACACATATTCCCTAACAAAGGATGGAGTTCGTCATAAGTTGAAGCCCTTGAAGGAGGTGGAAGAAAAGGTATGTAGTACTGCCAGAATTTGTTTGGTAGATGGTAGGAAATTTTTGGAGGGTATGAAGCATGAGCGTCATTGCTTTGCATTGATTCCTAAGATTAGTCAAGAGAAATGTGAAGATGTACCAGAAGAAGTTTCAGATATGTTGGAAGAGTTCTAGGACATTATCTCTGATAATGTACCAGAAGGTTTACCACCAGTAAGGAAGCTAAGTCATCAAATGGATTTGATACTAGGAGCTAGTTTGCCAAACAAGGCAGCCCATAGAATGACCCCTGTAGAGAATGAAGAGCTGAACTGACAAGTTCATGAGTTGTTGAGAAAGGGACTGATAAGGGAGAGCCTAAGTCCATGTGCGGTACCTACAGTACTAGCACCAAAGAAGGATGGAGAATGGAGGATGTGTACAGACTCTCGAGCCATCAATAAAATAACGATCAAGTATAGATTTCCATTGCCAAGAATGGATGACATCATGGATTGTTTGAGTGGAGCCAAGTACTTCACGAAGATTGACCTGAAGAGTGGGTATCACCAGATCCATATCAGAGAAGGAGATGAATGGAAGACAACCTTCAAGACAAAGGAAGGTTTGTATGAGTGGTTAGTCATGCCATTTGGGCTAACCAATGCACCGAGCACATTCATGCGGCTCATGAACGAGGTACTAAAAGAATTTTTGGGAAGTTTTGTTATTGTTTATTTAGATGATATTTTGATTTTTAGTAAGACTTGGGATGAGCATTTGATGCATATCAGAAGAGTTCTAGAGAAGCTGAGGGAGGAGAAGTTGCTAATTAATCTAAATAAATGCAGTTTTGGAAAGGAGTTGGTATACCTGGGATTTGTTGTCTCAGAGGAAGGTCTTAAGATGGACCCAGAAAAAGTAAGGGCTATCATTAAGTGGCCTACGCCAAGGAGTGCAATGGAGGTAAGATCTTTTCATGGTTTGGCAAGTTTTTACAGAAAGTTTATCAGGAATTTCAGTAGCATTTGTGCACCTCTAACTGAGACAATGAGAGGGGATAGAAAAGAGTTTAGATGGACTAAAGGAGCAGACAAGAGCTTTGATACATTGAAGCAGAAAGTTGTAGAACAACCTATTTTGGCACTTCCAAATTTCAATAAGATATTTCAGGTAGATTGTAATGCTAGTGGTAGTGGTATAGGAGCTATTTTGAGCCAACCTATTTTAGTGAGAAGCTTAATGATGCCAAGAAAAGGTATTCTGTTTATGATCAGGAATTTTATGCAATAGTTCAGGCTTTGAAGAAATGGAGACATTATTTGTTGCCAAAAGAGTTTGTTTTATATACTGATCATCAGGCTTTGCAGTATATTAATAGTCAAGGGAAGTTGAACCAAAGGCACTTAAAATGGGTTGAGTTTTTGCAAAGTTATACCTTTGTTTTGAAGCACAGGAGTGGGAAGTCCAATAGAGTTGCAGATGCCTTGAGCAGAAGGCAAAATTTGTTGACAAAAATGAAGATAGAGGTTGTCGGGTTCGATGAGCTCAAAAGTTTGTACCCTGAAGATCCAGATTTTGCAGAGGCTTGGAAAGCTTGTCTGGAGCCTGTTACTTTGGATAGGACAAAATGGTTGGATTTCATAATCCAAGATGGCATGTTGTTTAGAGGAAGCTAGTAGTGCATTCCGAGGAGTTCCATGAGAGAGAACCTGATTAAAGAGAAGCATAGTGGAGGAAAAGCTGGACACTTTGGTCGAGATAAGACCATTTCTATTGTTGGTGAAAATTATTATTGGCCATAGTTGTAGTAGGATGTGAGGAAGTTTGTGCAGAGTTGCAGAGTATGTCAGATGGCAAAAGGAATAAGTCAAAATACAGGGTTGTATCAACCATTACCTGTACCAGAGAAGCCATGGGATGATATTAGTATGGATTTTGTTCTTGGTTTACCAAGGACACAGAGAGGGCATGATTCTATTTTTGTGGTAGTGGACAGATTCTCAAAGATGGCACATTTTATTCCTTGTAAGAAGACTAATGATGCTATTCATATTGCAGAGTTATTTTTCAGGGAAGTGGTGAGACTACATGGTCTACCAAAGAGCATATTTTTAGATCGAAATACCAAGTTTGTTGGTTATTTCTAGAGGACATTGTGGAAGAAGTTGAAGACAGATTTGAAGTTTAGTTCTGCACACCATCCACAGGCTGATGGACAAACTAAAGTGGTGAATAGGAGTTTGGGTAACTTGCTACGATGCTTAGTAGGAGATAAGCCCAAGGGATGGGATTTGATTTTACCACAAGCGGAATTTGCCTACAACAATTCTGTCAATAGGAGTACTGGTAAATCACCATTCCAGATTGTATATGGTAATAGCCCGAGAAATGCTTCTGAGTTAAGGAAGCTGGACAATGGAGAAAAGACAAGTGCTAAAGCCGAAGACTTTGCAGAACATTTGAAGAAATTGCATGAAGTGAGAAGGCACATTAATAAGATGAATATTCAGTACAAGGCTAGGGCAGATCAGAAGAGGAGGTATAAGGAGTTCCAGGTGGGAGATGAAGTCATGGTTCACTTGAGAAAAGAAAGGTTCCCAGTTGGAACATACAATAAATTGAAAATGAAAAGATTTGGACCATGCAGAATCATGAAGAAGCATGATTCAGGAAATGCATATGAGGTAGAGCTGCCGAGTGGGATCAATATTTCTCCTATTTTCAACATTGTTGATCTATCAGAATATCATGAAGGTGGAACAGAGGATGGACCAACAAAAGTACAGTGGAGTATTCCGGCATCTACTTCAATGGAGGAGATAGAAGAGATTTTGGATAGCCGTGTGGGAAGAAGTACTCGGAACAAGCAATATGAAGAATATCTGGTAAAATAGAAAGGAAGGCTTGTTGAAGATTCTTCTTGGTTGTCTAAGGTAGAGGTTGACCGTTTGGGTTTTCCTCACACAAACATCTGAGATGTGACAAGGTCACTTCTCAAATTACCCTGGGTGTCTGATGCAGGAGCATCTAGAGGTGTAAGGGCAATCTTGCATCACCCAAAAAGAATTTAATTCAAAACCATTGTAGTTGTTCTCATTTCTTCCCATAATTAGTGTTTTTGGTTCCATAATATCTAGAATAATAATGTAGGACTTTCAGTTTTTCCAAAACTGCTAAAAATAGCGACCTACCTATTTAGGAAAGTGTACCTGCTATTTTTAGAAAGTTTGCATTTGGGCACGTAATGAAGCAAAAACTTCCAGAAAGTTACATAATGGAAATATAAGACCTTTGGCGAAGGAATCAGGCAAAGATCATTTGTGAGCTGAAAGATATTAAAGTTTTTGTTTTCTGAAAAGCCCCTGAAAATTTTTGGAACGAGATATGAGGCACTAAAACTTCCCATAACATCCCAAAAAGTTGACAGAAATCCATTTACAAATTTCCAGTGTGATAGTTCACATCGTGAGCTTTCCAGCGCTTAAAACGGTTCGTCAATCGGACACCCGGATCAAAAGTTATGCTTCCCGGAAGTTGATCTACTTTTGGAGGGAGTTGCAAATTTTGAAATTTAGCTGGAGGCCGCCAAAAAGTTCTATTTATGACTATTTTAGGAACCCTGAGCAGTAGTAGAGGGAAGGGGGCTAGTGTAGAGTCAAGAATAGGTGGGAAAATAGAAACCCTAGCTGATTTGGGGTTACAGAAGGCTGAAGATTCTAGAGTCTTGAGGTTGGGAAAGCTGTAATGTGTTGCAGCCAGTAGAGGATTTATCCTCTGATTGTAATTGAGCTTCTGTAATATAATGAGTTGCCCAGTTCAATAAAAGAAAGTTCTATTTGCTGTGTTCAATATCTGTTATTGTGTGTTTTGTGATTTACCCCCTTCATCAGTTTGGATTGATTTTTTGTTGAATGGGATTGGAGTTAGTGTTTTGTTGGAATGGATTGTTGTTTTGATGAGACACATTAATGTTTTGATGAGATGAATCAATGTTTTGATTAGACCCAAAGTTCACATTTGTATTTGGTGTAACATTGGTCCCTTGGGGTTGTGTTCATGGTGTAACTATATGTATCCTTCACGACCTTTTTGATGCATTTGAATTAATTATGTTTTGACCCGTGGGTATGGTATTGGTTGATGGTGCCATAGTTTGAGATGACAATGTGGCAAATGGATTCACAAAGTTTAGTGGTTGAGAAATAGGATTTGTGTTGTTCACTCCAAATGGTGGAGTGAGAGGTACATTAACGGTCATTGTGTTATGTGTAGTTTGTCCCAAAGGTAAGCTAGTGTGCTCTTGTCGTGAATTGGTGTGACTGTATGAATGTGTTGTATGAGTTTGGTTTTGTGCCACATTTTTTGAAGATGACTCCATAAGCATGTTGATGTCAAAACCAGGAGGGAGTTTAGTTCCACTTTGAAGGAGTTGCATAAGATATCTTTGAGGATCTATACCAAATGTCTCATCCATAAGACATAATACCCTTGGATCTTGGGCAGCCTCTTCAATTTCTTCTTGGGTCAAACCTTGCTCTACCTCATGTAGGGTGAGATTGTCAAAAGGATTTGCAACATGAGATTGTGACTCAGGTGGCTCGTTTGAGGATGATCCAAACTTCATGGTGCTAGTGGGATTATCATTGGGGTAATTTAAGAAGTCCACTTCCTTCTGTTTCTTTCATGACCTTGTTTGGACCATAAAGACTTATGGGTTTTGGGATGAAGGTAAACTAAAGATGACAATGCAAAATGGCTATGCAACTATGCTATGTTGTTGGGATTTTTTTTAATATAAGGATGCCAAATGACAATGCACATATGACCAAGGTGTGGGATGCAAAGTGCTAATGAAGCTATGACTATGAATATGACAATGCTTGGAGTTTTGGACATGTGACTTGAGAATTTGAAAAAGAATGCTAAACCAAACTATGATGGACCAAGGTGACTAATCAGAATGTCAAGACCTCAAAGGACAAGTACTAAGCTGACGATGATTGGATAAAGCGAACCTAAACTAGACACATGACTTTAAGGCTCAACTTGATGATGATTAGATATAGTGAACCTAAATTAGACACGAGTTTAAGGTTCAACTTGATGATGACTGTTGATAGGAAATGACAAGGTCTAGACAATCCAAGTATGTGACAATGTTGTGATCAAGTATGACAAGCTTCCCAATTTCAAGTCTCAAAAATGTCTATGACTATGAATGACCTAGGATGACAAAGGGTAACTAGACAATGCAAACTAAACTAGGCAAATGCTATGGAAGGACTAGATGAGGTTCAACTTGATGATGACTGTTGATAGGAAATGACAAGGTATAGACAATCCAAGTATGTGACAATGTTGTGATCAAGTATGACAAGCTTCCCAATTTCAAGTCTCAAAAATGACTATGACTATGAATGACCTAGGATGACAAAGGGTAACTAGACAATGCAAACTAAACTAGGCAAATGCTATGGAAGGACTAGATGAGTTGAATAAGTCTCAGGTTTGAATGTATTGTCACTATCCAAATTAGATCACAAATGTGGATACTTAGGAATTTCCCCCAAAATTTTTTATTCTAGCAGATGTGTCGCTAGAGGATACAATTGTGGTGTTATAAGTTACAGATGTGTTGCAGGAAGTGACAGTTGCAGCTTGGATGTAACAGTTGCAACTTGTTGTTTAATTGTTGGATGCAGTTCTAAATGTAACAGTTGCATTTCAGGATGTAACAATTGCATTTTAAGATGTGACAGATGTGGTGTACTATGTTCTGTAACCTAAAATCAAGGGTTTATAAATGATTTTTCATTTTAAGCAATTTGTCCAGGTGATTAAAAAACACAGCAAACACTTGAAATACAGATCTTTGGATGTTTTCACTCTTTGAATCTTAGGAAATGAGGTACTTTGCAAGTTTTCTTCCACAAAACTCGTTAGGCCTTAGTTCACAAACAATTCAAACAAGCATAACCTAGCTAGTAGTAAAGGGTTGTCTACTATAGTGGGCTTACCACACCTTTCGACGTTTTTAAATATGAGAAAATGGAGTGGGTAACTAGAGTATGCCAAGGTTCTAGACCACCTAATCCTAATTCTAGGCCTACAACACCATCCACCATTATTATCCATCCATTGTATTGTCCATCCATTCATACACTTATGAAGGATGTGATCCAATGGCTATTCGCAAGGAATCAACTATGTCACAAGTTGTCACTTGGATTTACACCCTGTGTTGGAGAGGTTTAACGGTCTTCAACAATCCAGTGAAACATTGAGGTGACCTCCAGGTGTGGGACCCTGCAAGGAGGCCAAATCTCTAGAGAGAGGTTGGTTTCTTCACTGAATGGGATATTTAGCTATTCCAAGACTAAACCTAATCTATCCATCGTTGATGAAAAGTGAAAGAGGGATGAAATTGCAAGTTAATGGAGGTGATACACCAGGTTTGAATATAAAAGCTCTCACAAAACTGGGAATGCACAAAATAAAGAAATACAACTAATAACTCACACAAATGTAGCAAATTCTAATAGAGGTAAAGAAAAGAACAAGATTGAGAGGAAATAAACATTCATAGACAATCAATTCTAAATTGCATGGAGCTAGAACAATAGAAAAGGTAAAAACACAGTGTGTATTTCAACAAAAGGCATGTTTACAATAGAGGAGGGCTCTATTTGGAATACAGAAGAATGAAAAGTATCCAACTATTTTCTAACCCTCATTACATCTTACAAACATGCATAAATAGCATTTGAATTACATTAACCTCAGTCATTTCATCAATAAATTTGCCCCATGGGCCTGTCAGAAAATATCCCTGCAAAAGGAATGTCTATCTACAAGAATTCAATGCAGAAAATATCTTAGATCATGGAGTAGTTGGGAGATATTTTGGCTCTTCAATGCAAGCAACTAATTCATCACCTGCAATAAGCAATGCAAAATATCTACATATGGGATAGTTGAGCAAATCAGATTCTACATTAATGGTTGATGAGGAAATTCAAATAAATTTTTCCCTCCAAAATCCCTTTTTTATAGAGCTTTTACAACACTTTAAATATCTATATTCAAATATTTAAAGTTAACAATATATTAAACAACTTTGTATTTCATTGATTTTTGTATATTTCAATTTTTAGTCTATATTTTGCCCTATTGGCAAAATCTACTTATTACAAACCATTTTGTCTTGTTCTCTATATTTTTCTCTCTTCAGTCAGCAACTTTTGTCCCTCTTTGAATTATGGCTTGTTTCTTTGTTTTAGCCCTTATCGGCAAAAATCCATTCCTCTGAACTCTTCTTGCTTTGTCTCTTTTATCTTACTTTTGCCTTGCCGAACTTTTCTTTTGGTTCATCTTTTTATTATCGGCAAAATCCTATTTTACTAGACTTTTCTCACTTTGTCATCTTTTTTCCCTTATCAGCAAAATGTCACTTTTTCTAACTTTCCTTTGGCTCCACCTTTTCTTCTCTGTCAGCAAAATCCCATTTTTCCAAACTTTCTTTGGCTGCCTCTTTTCTACCTTTATCGGCAAAATCTCATTTTGCTGAACTTTGTTATTTGCTTCCCCTTTTGCCTTATCGACACAAGTGGCCTTTGGCGAACTTTTCTTCATTCATCGCTTTTTTCCCTTGTCGTCAAAATCATCTTTTTTCGAACCATTTTGCCTTGTTTTTTGCCTTATCGGCAAAAAGTCACTTTTTCAAACCTTGGTCTCTTTATCGACACAACTTCGTTTTGCCAAACTTTTCTTGCTTCATCCTTTCCTTTATCGACAAAATATCCTATCGACGAACCAAAGGATTTTTGAACTTATAAAAAGTTCACGATTTTCTAACTTTGTTGATAAAGGCATCCTTTTTCTTTTCTTTGCCTTGGCCAATTTTCATGCCTCCTATTTTGACTTATTAACAAAATCTAACTTTTTCAAACCAAGCCCTCTTTGTCGGTGAAAACTCATTTTACCGAACTATTTCCCTTAGCCACTTCTTCACTCTTATTTTTGCCTTATCAGCAAAATGTCTGTCGGTGAAACCTGTATTTAGCGAACCAATAATGCCTTAGACGATTTTACCTTTATCGGCCCATTCACTCCTTCATAAACTTTACTCCCTCAACCTCCTTTGTCGGCAATTCCCCTTGTCAACGAACTTGAAGATTTTTGAACTTTTGAAAAGTTCATGATTTTCTAACTTTGCTGATAAAGATGATCCTTTATCCCCTTTTTCCCTATACAATCTTTGAAAAAGCTCGTTCCCCTTGCCCTTTTTCGGCAAATTGTCGAGTCAACGAACTTGTGAAAAAGTGAACTTTTAAAAAGTTTGTGAAAGAAAACATTACCAATAAAGGGGAAAGGCTTCCCTTTACTTGGCCATTTTTTCTTCTTTGCCTGCCTTATTAGCGAATCGGCTAGTCGGCGAACTGGTTGATTCGTGAACCTGAAGTTTTTCCAACAAAGGCAAAAAGTGGGCAAAAAACTAAGGTAAAGACTTCAAATTTTATGGGTTTTTCTGAGTTTTTTGCAAGGATTCTCTTGATGAATTTTTAGGGATTTTTACAAGGAAAACATTGAGATTTGAAGGATTTTAGGTATTCAAGGTTAAGTTTCAACAAGATTTTGAAGTTGGGCTATTTGACTTTAGGCAGAGCAAAATAGGTCAACATTTTAGCGACCTCTCAGGGATATATGCCTACTAAACAAATGGACCAATGGCCTTAAGAATTCATTGGGCATGGAGTCTAAAAGGGATTGCAGTAGGTCAAAATAATTGAAACCCTTCCTTTTGAAATAACACCAAAAAGGAACAACGCATGCATTCTCCTAATGAGAATGTAGCATGTGCAGAAGCATTTATTAAAGGGAAAACTAAAGAAGAAATAAAACTAAAACAATATGTATAGAATCTTAGACCAACCTTAATGGTAAGGTTTGAGATGGATCCGATTGACTGAGATCGATAGAACTTCACCATCCATCTTTGAAAGAACGAAAGCATTGGCTTGCTTGCAGCTGATGATGATATATGGCCCACTCCAAAGTACATCAAACTTAGTGTGGCCTCTAAGTTTGGCTCAGTCAGCGTCCCATTTTAGAACAAGATCACCCTCTTTGAAAGTCTGAGCCTTAGCTTTCTTGTCAAAATACTTTTTGGTATGCCTTTGATGCTCTTTCAATGTATTCATGGCCAACTGTCTTTGTTCTTCTAGTTTAGTCAATTCATCCATTCTGACAGACCTAGCATCTTCTCCTTCCAATTCTAATTATTGAACCAATTCTAATGCAGGAAGCTCCAAGGATATGGGCAATCTAGCTTCACTTCCCTACACAAGAACAAAAGGAGAGTTTCCAATGGCTCTCTTGTAAGTGATCCTATCAGCCTGTTACCCACATTTTTGAATCTTGAAAATTTTAAACTTTTCCCCTCATTTTGAGTTATCATGTTTTGCAAATCTAGACCCTTCATGTGTCATTTGTCTCCTTAAGTTGTATATGAATCATCCTTCACATCAGCTTGGTCAAATTATGAGTATTGTACCCCCCCTCACATAGTGGCTTCTTTGAGGGGTTATCTCTAATGCATAGTAGGCATGAAACCTCTTCATCAATATGTCTATCAAATGGATTAATATGGACTGATTGGGGTCATGATGATGACAAAATATTGGTTATATCATTGTCCCTTATGAAGAAGTTATTACAAGAGGATTCTGACCTAATTCCATTTGGCTATCTAAGGATTATTTTCAAATGGACAAATATGACAATGGTGTTGAATTTCAGTATACAGATGCTCGCAAGAAGCAGGGACTCTAAATTTACCAGCTTTAAAAAAGAAATGGTTCTTGAAATGTACATCTTGAGTGGTTGTCTTTGCAGGGAATGGGGCTTGAGAAAACTCATGTTCTAATTAATAAATTTAGTGGGACATAATAGAAGATCACTGTCAGAGTTGTTCGCTGACAAACCTACTGTTATCAAAGGCTATCTATCTGGTCATCTTGGTAGTGGCAGGAAGGATCGTGAAGAGACATTGAGAGACTAGTTTTGTTTGGAACAAGCGTATGAAGCAGGAGCTTATTTAGTTCAAGCTTTGTTCATATATACTCCCAATAATTCAAGGAAGCTTTCAGACCTTTTTGGACATTTCTTGGAAAATAATTTTAAATATGAGTTTGATAACATGAAGATGCATGCACTGAACAAGTACTCATGTGTGGAGAAGAGCTAAGTTTAGATAGGAAAGTTGCAAACTTTGTTGGAAGTGAACAAATTTTGGAGGGCAAGATATATTGTCTTTATTGGGCCAAATGGTGAAGCCTATGAGGGTTGAAATCATTGATGAACTACGCCAAAGAGATAAATAAGGTAGTTAATGGATACATATGTTTGATATGGAGTGCTTTGCTTATCTCAATCATAGTTTGGAAAGCTCAATATTACCTATTGTTATTTTTGCAACAAATAGAGGCATATGTAACATTAGAGGAATGGATGTTAGTAGTCCACATGGTATTAGAATGCTTCTCAAATTATCTTGGTTGAATGGATGTGTATATCCATGTTTTTCGCAGCATACCTTGTGGATGTCGAAACAACTTGTTTTAATGAGTAATGTAGTTTCCTGGCAGATGTGCACGTGAAATGTTGAAGCACATGTCCTCTGAATTATTGAGCCTATTGGCAGTGACACCACGTCTTCCTTATTTGCGGCCTAGTTAAAACAAAAGACAACATCTTTGGTATACATCATTGCTGGCAGATTCGCTCATGGCCTTAGAGCTATGGAAAGTTCAAGTACTAACAATGCAAATTCACATTCCTCAACCTTGTTCGGCAAAAAGTAATATGAAGATAAGGTCTATTTTCAGGATGAACACTTCATGTTTTACAATCGATGCCACGACATGTGGATAAGTTGTTATCCAACATCATAGTTGGGAATGCTTGGTAGTTGGTACATGCACAATATAAAAGCATCAAAAGGCCGTGGTTATAGACATTGCAATGACCGCAGGGTATAATAGTTCAAAATGCCGAACCCAATCGAGGAAAAATAGGTAGTGACCTTCTGGAGAAAAGGAAGTGTTTTCTCTTAATTATGTGCAAATCTTCATTACTCCCTGTGTGATGATTTGTTGATATCCAAAGTTGGAAATACCCGAGCAAATATGTATGTGGCTATCAAAGTGTGATGAGAACCGGAATCTTGCCAAATATTATGGCTAAAAACTTCTGGTGGACAGGTATGCAAAACATAAAGCATATAAAAACCATGGCCTATCTAAAGTTAGACAAAGCATTTAAAAGGTTGAAACACCCCCTCGTATAGTGCAATGATCGCGGGATAGGAACGAAACAGATTCATTGAAAATGCTAGAAACTTTTAAACAAAAGGAAATCGGTGAAGATAATGTCACCTCCCTCGAGGTCTGCCAGCTAGCCTCCAGCCTAAATTAGTCAAAAGCCCAAGAGGATATGTTTTGAGGTATGCATGCAAGCGGTGGAAGGACATAGCCATGGCCATGCTAAGATTAGGAATGATATTTTATAGCATAAAATCATTTCACAATAGGTATGAAATGGGTTGGTTTAAAAAGCTTTAGAAACTTTCAAGCAACGACAGTTGATAGTGATAATGCCAAAATTCTACTTTCTTTGTCAATGCATCCTCAGCCTGTGCCAAGACGACAGTAGCACACCAGGATAGAGGTTTTGTCAGAAGTTATCTTAAGAAATGACGTGGAATGGATGTGCATGCAAATTGTGGAAGAATACACAAGGCCGTCTCTTTAAGATAACATAGTGAATATTCATAAACAAATGAATGTTATTTCATTTGAATGGATGTAAGTAGTGATCATATTCCCATTGTAGTTGTCCGTGGTAGCATTCGTTAGGAAATGTGGTAATATTGAATCCATCTAAAAGCATCATAAGATCCAAGTTGACTGACATAGAACCGGCTTACACAAGGAAGGAATATATAAAGATATTGCTTGGGCCGATCTCAGAAGCTAGAATTGCGGTCGTGGGGTTTCGAGAAATAAAGATGGGTGTAAATATTCTTGCCATTGCAGTTGCAGATGAAATGGGATTTGGTGAAACTATCCAGAGCATCTCTTTTCTGGCATGTCAATCTATAGAGAGTGTTTATTTTCCTCACTTGGCGGTGCCTCTACTTTCAACATTATGTAATTAGGAGCATGAATTCTATGCTTGAATCCTTATAAATGGGATGAATTCTTCGTGCTTATACACTTTCTAGATATGGGAAAGGATTAAAGTAAGAAGTTCAAGTAGCATATAGAGAGCCTTTGAAAGGCTTCAGGCCAACTATCATCCCATGATTGTTGCATGTCACTATGAAGAAAGAAGGCAGAAGTTTTTGCACCCACAATCCTATCAACTGTATGGAACAGTCAATGATAATGAGAGGTACATATTTGAGTGCATACTGCTGACAATGATATGCATGAAATTGTAAATAGAGGCCTGAAGAAGTCCCAATTCACATATGTATGCTTGAAGAAGGGTTGAGTACAATATATAAAATGATGAAGGGGGTAAATCACAAAACACACAACAACAAGAATTGAACATAGGAAATAGAACTTTCTTTTATTTATCTGGGCAACTCATTACATTACAGAAGCTCAATTACAATCAGAGGAATCAATCCTCCACAGGCTGCAACACATTACAACTTCCTCTCCCAAGACTCTGGAATCATCTACCTTCTGTAACCCCAAATCAGCTAGGGTTTCTGTTTTACACCTATTCTTGACTCCACACTTGCCCCCTTAACTCTACTACTGCCCAGGGTTCACAAAAATGGTTATTAATAGCCTTTTTGGTGGCCAACAACCTAATTTCAAAATTTGCATCTCCCTCCAAAAATAGGTCAACTTCTGGGAGCCATAATTTTTGATCCGAGCATCTGATTAACGAACCGTTTTATGCGTCAGAAAGCCCGCGGAGTGCTCTACGCGCTAAGAACCGCTCTATCAAGTCCGGCCATTTTCGGGCCCATACGGGACCGTTTAGTGCCTCAAACCTAAGTTTGAATAATTTTCAGGCATTTTTCAAGAAACAGAAACTTTAATATCTTTCAGCTCACAAATGATTCCTTCGCCAAAGGTCTTATATTTCTATTAGGTAACTTCTTGTAAATTTCCACTTCAATCCGTGCCCAAATGCAAACTTTCTAAAAATAGCAGGTTACCATTTTTAGCAGTTTAGAAAAACTGAAAGTCCTACATCATTATTCAAGTGATTATGGAACCAGAACCACAAATTTTGAAAAGAAATGGAAAGAACATCAACAATTTTAAAACACATCTTTTTTTTTGGGTGATGCAAGATTGCCCTTACACCACTAGATGCTCCTGCATCAGACACCCAAAGTAATTTGAGAAGTGACCCTGTCACGTCTTAGGTGTTTGTGTGAGGAAAACCCAAACGGTCAACCTCTACCTTAGACAACCAAGAAGAATCTTCAACAGGTCTTCCTTTCCATTTCGCCAAATATTCTTCATATTGCCTATTCCAAGTACTTCTTCCCACACGGCTATCTAAGATCTCTTCTATCTCCTCCGTTGAAGTAGATGCCAGAATACTCCACTGTTCTTCTGTTGTTCCATCCTCTGTGCCACCCTCATGATATTCTATTAAATCAGCAATGTTGAACACAGGGGAAATATTAATTCCACTTGGCAACTCTACCTCATATGCATTTCTTAAATCATGCTTCTTTAAGATTTTGCACAATCTAAATTTCTTCATTTTCAACTTATTGTATGTTCCAATTGGGAACCTTTCTTTTCTCAAGTGAACCATAACTTCATCTCCTACTTGGAACTCCTTATACCTCCTCTTTTGATCTGCCTTAGCCTTGTACTAAATATTCATCTTATTAATGTGCTTTCTCACCTCTTCATGCAAATTCTTCAGATGTTCTGCAAAGTCTTCAGCCTCAGCACTTGTCTTTTCTCCTTTGTCTAGATTCATTAACTCTAAAACAATTCTTGGACTATTTCCATATACAATCTAGAATGGTGATTTACCAGTACTCCTATTGACAGAATCGTTGTAAGAAAATTATGCCTGTGGTAAAATCAAATCCCATCCCTTGGGCTTATCTCCTACTAAGCATCGTAGCAGGTTACCCAAACTCCTATTCACCACTTCGGTTTGTCCATCAGTCTGTGGGTGGTGTGCAGAACTGAACTTCAAATTTGTCTTCAACTTCTCCCACAATGTCCTCTAGAAATAACCAACAAACTTGGTATCTCACTCTGAAACTATGCTCTTTGGTAGACCGTGTAATCTCACCACCTCTTTAAAAAATAATTCAGCAATATAAACAGCATCATTACTCTTCCTGCAAGGAATAAAATGTGACATCTTCGAGAATCTGCCCACCACCACAAAAATGGAATCATGTCCTCTCTGTGTCCTTGGTAAACCAAGAACAAAATCCATATTAATATCATCCCATGGTTTCTCTGGTACAGGTAATGGCTGATATAGACCTATGTTCTAACTTGCTCCCTTTGCCATCTGACATACTCTGCAACTCTGCACAAATTTCCTCACATCCTGCTACAACTATGGCCAATAATAATTTTCACCAACAATAGCAATGGTCTTATCTCGACCAAAGTGTCTGGCCAATCCTCCACTATGCTTCTCCTTAATCAAGTTCTCTCTCATGGAACTCCTTGGAATGCACAACTGGCTTCCTCTAAACAACATGCCATCTTGGATTATGAAATCCAACCATTTTGTCATGTCCAAAGTAACAGGTTCCAAACAAGCTTTCCAGGCCTCTGTAAAATCTGGATCCTCAGGATACAAACTTTTGAGCTCATCGAACCCAACAACCTCTATCTTCATTTATGTCAACAAATTTTGCCTTCTGCTCAAGGCATCTGCAACTCTGTTGGACTTCCCACTCCTGTGCTTCAAAACAAAAGTATAGCTCTGCAAAAACTCAACTCATTTTAAGTGCCTTTGGTTCAACTTCCCTTGACTACTAAGATACTACAAAGCTTGATGATCAGTATATAAAAGAAACTCTTTTGGCAACAAATAATGTCTCCATTTCTTCAAAGCCTGAACTATTGCATAAAATTTTTGATCATAAACATAATATTTTTTCTTGGCATCATAAAGCTTTTCACTAAAATAGGCAATGGGCTTACCTTCTTGGCTCAAAACAGCTCCTATACAAATACCACTAGCATCACAATCTACCTGAAATACCTTATTGAAATCTGGAAGTACCAAAACAGGTTGTTCTATGACTTTCTACTTCAATGTATCAAAGCTCTTGTCTGCTCCTTTAGTCCATCTAAACTCTTTTCTATCCCCTCTCATTGTCTCAGTAAGGGGTGCACAAATGCTACTAAAATTACTGATAAACTTTATGTAAAAACTTGTCAAACCATGAAAAGATCTTACCTCTGTTGCACTCCTTGGCATAGGCCATTCAATGATAGCCATTATTTTTTCTAGGTCCATCTTAAGACCTTCCTCTGAGACAACAAATCCTAGGTATACCAACTCCTTTGCAAAACTACATTTCTTCAGATTAATCAACAACTTCTCCTCCCTCAGCTTCTCTAGAACTCTTCTGATATGCATCAGATGCTCATCCCAAGTCTTACTGAAAATCAAAATATCATCCAAATAAACAATAACAAAACTTCCCAAAAAAAATTTTAGTACCTCATTCATAAGCCGCATGAATGTGCTCGGTGCATTGGTTAGCCCAAATGGCATGATTAACCACTCATACAAACCTTCCTTTGTCTTGAAGGTTGTCTTCCATTCATCTCCTTCTCTGATACGGATCTAGTGATACCCACTCTTCGGGTCAATTTTCGTGAAGTACTTGGCTCCACTCAAATAATCCATGATGTCATCCATTCTTGGTAATGGAAATCTATACTTGATCATTATCTTATTGATGGCTCGAGATTCTGTACACATCCTCTATTCTCCATCCTTCTTTGGTGCTAGTACTGCAGGTACCACACATGGACTTAGGCTCTCCCTTATCAATCTCTTCCTCAACAACTCCTGAACTTGTCTGTTCAGCTCTTCATTCTCTACAGCGGTCATTCTGTGGGCTGTCTTGTTTGGCAAACTGGCTCCTGGTATCATATCCATTGGATGACTTATCTTCCTTACTGGTGGTAAACCTTCTGGTACATTATCAGAGATAATATCCTGGAACTCTTCCAACATATCTGAAACTTCTACTGGTACATCTTCACAATTCTCTTCACTAAACTTAGGAATCAATGCAAAGCAATGACGCTCATGCTTCATACCCTCCAAAAATTTCCTACCATCTACCAAGCAAATTCTGGTAGTACTACATACCTTTTCTTCCACCTCCTTCAAGGGCTTCAACTTATGACGAACTCCATCCTTTGTTAGGGAATATGTGTTTGCACGGCCATCATGAACAATGCTCCTATCATATTGCCACGGCCTCCCCAACAGCATATGACATGCATCCATCGGTGTGATATCACACAACACCTCATCATGATAGTCACCAATCTTAAACTTCACTAAACACTGCTCATTGACCAAAGCTCTATGGTCCTTCTACAACCATGCAATCCGATATGGATGCGGATGCTTTCTTCTTGTCAACTTCAACTTGTCAACCATCTCCTTTGAAACAATATTATCACTACTTCCACTGTCAATAATAATATCACAACACTTACCTTCACATTTGCACCTTGTATGGAATAAACTCTTCCTTTGATTGAGTTCTTTCTCCTCATTCAGCAAGGTTCTTCTGACAACTAGGGTTTCTCCCCTTTCAGCATCTTCAGAATGTTCAGAATGTGCATCTTCATCTACATGTGCAACTCGTGCATTACCTTTAGGTCTTCTATTTGTCCTTCCTTGATGTTGCAAACACTCGTATGCTCAATGCCCTTCTTCTCCACATTGGAAACAAGTTCCTCTGAAACCTCCTCTTCCGAGTCCTTGCCCAGGTCTGCCTCTTCCTTTTCCTCTTTGCTCACCATTGTTCTGGTCATGAGAGCAGTAGGTATTATCTCCTCTCTAATTTCGACTGGTGTCGGCATCTTCACTTTTCTTTTAATCTTCATTTTGGCCCCCATAGGGTCTTCCAACAGTCCTTCCACCTTGACCTCTTCCCCTTTGCTTGTTGTCAAATCTTTTATTCAGCTTCTCTTCCACCTTTAAGGAAAACTGGTATGCATCTTCTATGGTGGTCATTCTGACCAGGCTCAACTCCTCTTGAATACTTGGCCTCAACCTATTAATGTAACAGGCTACCTTCTCCTTTTTGGGCTCTGCATGGCCTGTCCTGATAGTAATTTTATAAAACTCTTCTGTATACTCTTTAACAGACTTGTTACCTTGCTTCAGTCCTTGTAGCTTCTTCATCAACTCCATCTCATAGTCCACAGGAATGAACTACTTCTTCAGTTTCTCCACCATCTAATCCCATCTGCTGATCTTTCCTTTTCCTCTTCTGTTCCTCTCTAACTGGACCTCCTTCCACCAAATATTGGCATGGCCCTTCAATTTTATTTTTGCAAACTTGACTCGATCTGGGTCTTCTACATCTTCATACTCAAAATAGTCCTCCATGTCATTGATCCAATCAATAAGTTGTTCTGGATTCAAATCTCCAGAATATGTAGAAACTTCGATCCTGGGCCTCTTTCCGATCTTTGAAATGGCCCTCAACAACCTAACTACTGTAGGATCTCCTATAGTTTCTTGTTCATCCTCAGATAGCTCTTCTTCAACTTCATCTTCACTTTCTTCTCTTCTTCTCAGCTCAAACCCTCTTCGCAGCTTCTCTTGCAATGCATCGATTTTCCTTTGCAGGGCTCTAAAACCCTCTTCTTTCAAAGCATTCCTCCCAATACGATTTCTTCATGGAGGCATCTTGATCTCCGCAGCAAACCCACAACCTCAGGTCCTGGTGCAAACTGCCTCATGGTCGGCGATCTATCTACACACTCAAAAACCCTTGCTCTGATACCACTTGATGAAGGGCGTAAATCACAAAACACACAACAACAGAAATTAAACACAGGAAATAGAACTTTCTTTTATTGATCTAGGCAACTCATTACATTACAGAAGCTCAATTACAATCAAAGGGATCAATCCTCCATAGGCTGCAACACATTACAGCTTCCTCTCCCAAGACTCTAGAATCATCTGCCTTCTGTAACCCCAAATCAGCTAGGGTTTCTATTTTACCGCCTATTCTTGACTCCACACTTGCCCCCTTAACTCTACCACTGCCCAGGATTCCCAAAAATGGTTATTAATAGCCTTTTTGGTGGCCAACAACCTAATTTTGAAATTTGCATCTCCCTCCAAAAATAGGTCAACTTCTGGGAGCCATAACTTTTTATCCAGGCGTCTGATTGACGAATCATTTTATGCGTCAGAAAGCTCGCGGAGTGCTCTACGTGCTAAGAACTCGCTCTGCCAATTTGATCCATTTTCGGGCCCATACAAGACTGTTTAGTGCCTCAAACCTGAGTTTGAATAATTTTCAGGTATTTTTCAGGAAATGAAAACTTTAATACCTTTAAGCTCGCAAATGATTTTTACGTGATTCCTTCACCAAAGGTCTTATATTTCTGTTATGTAACTTCCTGTAAATTTTCACTTCAATCCGTGCCCAAATGCAAACTTTCTAAAAATAGCAGGTTACTATTTTTAACAGTTTAAAAAAACTGAAAGTCCTACATCATTATTCAAGCGATTATGGAACCAGAACCACAAATTTTGAAAAGAAATGGAAAGAACATCAACAATTTTGAAACACATTTTTTTGGGGTGATGCAAGATTGCCCTTACACCACTAGATGCTCCTGCATGATAGAAACTCATGCTAACAGGTATGAGCTTTCACATGATGGTGAAAAGGCTATGAATAGTAATATCATTGAGGAATAGATAAAGCATTTATTGTTATCCGGAATGATCCCATGAAAGTGTTTGAATTTGAGAAATTCACGGTTGGAACTATGGCAATTGCAAAGAAACTTGCAGGTCTATGTGGAAAAGGCGTAACCTCAATCATTGATGGAGGCAATTATGTTGCTACCATGGAGAAAGTAGATGTGGTTGAGTTCAGAAGTGTCAGAAAGCAAAAACCAAATAAGGGAATGTCTGTATCAACATACATCAAGAATTAAAATAGAATGGATACACGAAGCTTTCATATGCAATGAGTATGGGAGGTGATGAGTTTCTTTGGGAATAGAAAGAGTTTTTCATTTGAAATGACTTGGGTAAATAATAAATAAGTTTCCAAGGAGTTATGGAGGAGATGACTTTTGAGTTTCCCATTTGGGAATTCTATTTAACTCATTTTTCTATCTTTGTAATGGATCTTTTTGCTATTCGATCGGGAGCTCCTGTGAGAGCTGTGGGGAGGGTAGTGACTAGATGTTTATCTCTGTTTGTTGTATCTTTTGGGCCAGCCAGGTTTCTAATCCCCCTTGCACTTTGGTGCACGAGTGAGACTTGATCAGTCTGGAAGGTGTTTTATTATTTTATTTTCCTGTAGAGTTGGGAGTTTTGCAAGGGAGGAATAAGGAGGCTTTGTACTTCTTTCATTTGGAAATATAGAAGAGTTATTGTTCTTATAGCTGCAATTTCTTCTCATGGGCTAGTTACTCTTATGTTTAATTAGTTCCCTTTCATGATTATGTGCTCTTTTACTTAGCTCTTGATATGCAAGTGTTATTAGAGGCCTTTGTGTCTTTGTTGTTAGTGTTCTACTTATTTTGTTGTGGGAATTTGTGTTGTGTGCCTACGCTCACAGGCAAATTTATTTCCTTTCTGTTCATCTTTTCTCTTCCTTTTTGTTGCCTTTTTGTACCTTCTGGTTAAAGGTACTCTAAAATCCAAAAGCCCCATCATACAAGGGAGCTACCCCTCTCAAACGTAGAGGAGAATTGTTACAATCACAACAATTTCTCCATTTGTTGGTTTCTTTTGTTGTTGCATGTTGGGCGGATCAGAGTGTTTTCTACATTGACAAAACTATTAACCAACATTTTTTGGCGACTCTGCTAGAAAAAAGAATCGAAGTGCCAATGTCTTCTTTCCTCAGAAATTTAATGGTACCTCCATTGGAAGGGAGGTTGGCGACTCTATTGTATTTGAAGAGCTCAGAAAATGGTTCAATTCAAGGTAGAGCAAAGAAATCAGCCCAAATCCAGAAGAAGACCTATGCCCACAATTGAAGAGATATTATGTGAAGATGATGAGATACTTCATTTATTATGGAGCAGTCTCCAGGCCAGCATCTCTGAAGCATAGAATAAGAAGTTGCATCCATCCGAAGATTACAAATCCAAGTCACTGCTCAATAGTTTGCATCAGAGGTTTTATCTTCTCAAAGACCTTGAACAAAAGATTCATCAGTTACAAGCAGCTCTCAAAGAAGAACCTGAGAGAAAGGATCAAGTTTCTTATAACTTCTCTATGCTTGGTGAACGAGATTCTGTGCAAACAATTGTTGAACCCAGAGACATGTTAGTGCCCATGGAATCAAGAGCAAGAAAGAATTTTGAGCCAGGCTGAAAATAAAGGACTAGAATCTTTCTCCACATGCATACAAAGGAGTGAAGAGGATAATGAAAATGTACTATCAAAAGAACCCAATGTCACTCTCATTCCAAACTAGTGCCTCGAGGGATCAATTGATGAATTTTTATGTGGAGTCTTGGATGGAGATGATCACATTACTGAAATTGAAATGGATGTAGCCACTTGTGTCTCCAATGATAAGAAAGAAGGTATGAATGGTACTATATCTTCTCCTGAATCAGAAACCTTTAATTTTAATATTGATGAAAAAGATCAAATGATAGAAAGTATTCCTCATGAGATTGAAGAAGAGTCTTTAAATCATAGTTTAGACACGGAAGTTTTTGTCTTTGATAACAATGATTTAGCATTTGGTAAAGTAGACAAAGAAGAGCCTGATGAGACAACGGATAAATTGCATACCCAATCTGCTTTTCCTCTCGGTGATGATTTTCTTTGTGCAAGAGGAGAAGTCCCGTCTATCAAACTTGATCCCATGCTTGAAGAATGTGATATTTAAAAATCACAATCCACAATCACATTTTTAGAGATTGGTTTATTGAGCAATTTGCAAAAAGAATGTTTCATTCCTGATGTTTTCTCTCCAAATCCTGGTGTTGGTAACAGAGTTATAATTGATACACAGCCAGAGTATGTGACTTTCAAGTTTCATGAAGAGGATAATAAAGGAGAAATATTACAGCCAAAGGTGAGTGAAAAATTCATCTTTGAGTCATTTTACTTTGAAGATGCAATTATGTCTTTTGAGAATGATTCATCAAATGAAGCTTGTGTTGGAAATATCTGCAATGATTTTTCAAAATCTGAGGTTAATCAGGAGAAAAAGAATAGTCAGGTTGATGAAGGTTTGCAGCCTCAAAAAATTTTAGAAGCTTCAGATGATAACCTTCTTTGTGAAGAAGATGTTGTGCTCTCTCCTATACCATGTGTTGAGGAAGAATACTCTGTTGTTGAATGTCCAAGTATGGGTGGTCTAACAACTCCTATTGTAGCCAGTGAACATTTTTTTAACGAGGAGAATAGCTAGAATGATACATGGGAAATATTTTTGGATCATCTGCAGTTGGAGTGTGAAACTGTTGAAGTTCCCACGTCAAATTATGAAGAGGCAAAGTTGCAAGCAAATGTTAGCAATGATTTTACTTTTGAATAACCTCATTTTAAATTTGATTTTGAAGTTGTGAAACATGGGATGAAGAATGATTGTATGGATAAGTATGGATAAGATAATGTTGATTTGGTAAATGAGATTGTTCAGCCTCATGATTTTCACATTCCAAAATGGTGTTTAGAAAACCTAGAAGATGATTTCCTATGTGGAAAAGAAGTGGTTGTGCCTCCTTTGCAGGTTGTAGAGAGAGATGATTTGGGTGACCAATCCAAAAATTTAGAGTTGCCATTAGAAAAGCATGAATCAGATTTTGAAAGTAATGGGGAAAATGCATTCAAGTCCAGTAAGGCTACTATTCATGGTATGAATTTTCAATTTCTTTCAGAAAATGTTTATTCAGATCTGATTCCAATTGAGGACATAGATGAAATGCAAATGAGTTCACTAGAACTTACAGAAATTTTTTATGAAAGGTGGTTGTTTGGTACACATTTTGGTGAGCTCTCGTCCTTCATAAATCTCAGTTTTACATTCATGGTTCTCAATAAGTTGCTAATTTCACAAATGCTTCATGAGTATGCACCTTTGTTTCACACTAGCATATATTTTTCCCAGCCAGTTAATGGCTTTGCATAGTCTTTGGGGAAAAAGTGGTGTTGTACCTAGTTTGGGTACATACGTGTCTTAGGAAGTTTCATTTCATTTCAAGTTGTGTGTTGTTCATTATGTTCCATTTTTGGCTTTGCTTAGGTATCTGTTATTTCCCCTTGACTCTATTGGCCCAATGGATTAACATTGGTCTTCACCCAAATTCCAGAGTTCTCTGCTTTTCGCAAGGAAATACAGTCCCTAGTTAGAGCCAGTTGTTACCCCTAATTTTAAACCTAAAATTTTTGAACTCTTCCATGTCCTGCATCATCATATATCGCCAATTCAATCTTCACATGTATCATTTTTCTTGAAAGGTCAATTGCGAGTCACCCTCCATGTATCTGGTTCTATCCTTATTGTTGTAATCCAAAAGTCTGTAGTTGTTGAGAGTTGAATAGGCTAAGATAAGATGAAAAGATATGTGCAAACTACTAGCTATATTTTTACCTATTACATCCCTGGAAAAATACTTTTCTATGGATACATTTAGCACTTTTGAAGGACATTGATTCAATGCTATCTTATTAATGAGGTGTGACTGCTTATCGACTATATGATTTTCATTTCCTCCATGCTTGAAGTAGACACATTTTAGTTGTAAAGCATTCAAAGTGTCCAAAGAATGGTAGTTGATGATGAAGAATTAGTAAGTGCAGTTCTCTCCTTTATGGTTCTTCGAGAGCTTTTATTTGAAAGCCCTTTGAGATATATGGCATAGTCATGGTTATAAGATATTTATATATATCCTAGATATGCTTCGTCATGCATCTCATCAAGGTATCCAGGCATCTAAACATGAATCTAACATGAATAGACCTCTGCCACACATGAGCTTTTCATTATTGCCAGAAACATGTTTGCTTCAATATGCCTTAGTGCGGATATATGTATCAATCATCTTATTTGCTCGGTGGCCTAATTGGTGATTCTTCATGCCAGGACTAGTCTTAAGGACACTATACACTATATCATGAGTAGCCACCTTTTGAACCTAAAGGACAAAGTAATCCATTGTAGCATTGGCATTTAAGAATGGCAAGTGTTAACTCACAATCGAAAATTTCAATTGAGTAGCCTATATTTGAGATGCATGTATTGGAAATCCCATACTCATACAAAATGAACCTAGATGAGAGGTTGAGAAGGCCTATGTATTTCACTCCCACATTGCTTCACAGTTTCTCCGTCTTTAGTCGCGCCCCATAAGAAATTCAATGCAGATTTTTGTTAGATACTACAGTTGGAAACGCTTTGGCAAGCATATCTAATAGAAGTTGGAGGCACAGAAAAAGCCACATCATGTTAAATTTGAATGTTATCTTCAATCAATACTAGGATGGTGAGCTCAGCATGGAAACAACAAGTCACAAAGGCTAAAAACAACATGATAAAAAGATCCTTGTTGGATATTATAATTAGAAGCGTCAAAGTTAATAGACAATGCAACAAATGCTCGAATAGCTCGCCATGCAAATATAGTCGATGTTTGAAGGTTTGAAGATAAAAAGAGTTATCTTTGTATGCAAGGATCGCAGGATGTGCACAAAAACTTGTTTTCATAACTCCACGCTAAAGGCAGCTTACATCTTTCTAGAGGGAGTGGGTATTCTGATCATCATCTTATCCATGCAACAGACTCGACTGAAAGAGAAACTGAGTAAGCTCTGTTGAAGTTGTTGTGAATATCATTTTTCTATAGACTTGTTTATGTTCAAGCTTCAAGGGTTGATGAGGATTTACTCAATAAACTTTGTAAAGGCAAAAATATATTTTTGATATCTGAAGCCATTCATGGAGGTAGTCGTGTCCTTCCAATGTCATAATAATGGGATAAGGACGAAATGGATTTGTTGAAGAGGCTTTTGAAACTCTTTAATAGGTAAAAATTTGTGGCTTACTCAATGTCAAAAGCATTTCAAAAGCAAAAATCAAAGCAACTGCAATCAGCGGGTAACACCTTTACTATAATCTTCGCCAACATTCTCATTTCCAAATACACTAACGCAGAGCGGAAAACAACGGAAATGCCTTTCGATTCAATAGTGAAAATGCTTACAGTCCTAACCATCTATCGCAGGTAGCCCATTGTATCTCTACCCACTTTGACTGCTACCACCTGTCCTCCTTTGCATCTCCTGAAATGTACATTCCCACATACAATCGTCGACATGCAAATGCAGGATATACACGAATTGCTCTTCAGGTACAATTGTGATATACTCACTGTTTGTATATTCTCAATGTACATTCACAATGTACATTCTTCTCATACATTCCGAATATGCATTCAAAACATGCATTTGGTGGGGCCCTCGGTCTTTACCTCCCCTTGTATGTCTCACCACATGCAAACAAAGCGCATATACATTTCCTTACCTACTTTCCTGGTGGGCTAAAGGGGTTTTACCTGCTGCGGCCGGTCAACACTTGTATCTACAGACAAATATCCTTTCCACATTCCTTCTAACTACCACTTCTGTCGGTCATCCTTTGCTTCATGAGGAATGTATATTTTTGATGTATCTTCACAACATACAATCACGATATGCAATTGCAGTATACATACAAACTGACACTCACATACAACAGTGATATACTTACAAGCTATCTACGACATACAATGGACGTATACACAGGAAATGTATATTCTAAGACAATTTCGACAGACACAGGAATTGTCAGCCCGATAAACTTTGGCGATATACACAAATAATGGATTTTCACATGTGATTGTAGGATACACACGGAATGTACTCAGGTACATTAGCGGATTACACAAAAATTGTATATTCAGCGAATGATCATCAACTTAACCCGAGAGGACTCTTGCACATGCATTTTATCACAAGATATACACAGGGTGATACTCAGATGCGACAATGATATACACAAGAAATGTACCTTCGTACATTTGCGATGTATACAGAAATTGTATATTCAACGAACAACACAAACTTGACTCAAACAGATTTTTTTATACCATTCTTCACAACATATACACAAGAGGTTGCTCACATGCAAATGCGATATATTCATAGACTATTCCCCACATACAATCGACGGATATACATAAAATGTATATTTGAATTAATAACTTCCTCTACCATGGATTCTGCAATTTCTATTCTGCCATGTTCATCGAACAAAAGAAAAACAAACAGAAAACTAATATACATAATCTATTCCACTGATTTCATAGAAATCCACCAGTGGAATGGATTTAATCGTGCATCTCGCTCATAGAAAAACTAAATTAAACACAAAACGAATCTATACAAATAATATACACAATGATTTGATGTACAAAGAATTTGCACAAGATCCAAAATTTTGTAGAACACAATTTACAGGATTTTTATTTCTTCATTTCAACTTTTTCGAACACAGACTGATTACAGAGATTCAAATTCTTTTGTGTTTTCTGAAGGTGGAAGAACCTGCTATTCCTCGACCGCCTTCCCTATTTTGTTACCAACTCCTCCCTCTTCTATTTTTGGGATTTTGCTCAAACCAAGATTATCACCAAAAAGCCCTAATTAATCCCACGGCCCCTGTTTTGCATAAGACAGCAAAACATCAGATAATACGACACATTTGTTTTAATCCCGCACATAACCCAACTGTCTGTTGTTATCCATGATGCTAAATACTGGCCTCGGGAAGAGATATTAAAACATAAAATGTCAACACAAAATACTACATTTGATAATGATATACAAATGCTACATGGTAACATTTATTGTCTAAAAACACATTAAAGCCTTATTCTTCTCCCTCTTGTGCATATTTATAATGTTGAAGGGGTGCTCCTGCACCATACTCCCTGGGAGAAGAGATCTGAAGCCCCTTTGAGATCAGAGTTTGAAAATCTGCACCATATTTTGTAATTTGATCTTCAGTCATCCAAACTGCCTCTAAAATAGGTTGTCCGTGCCAAGTGACCAAGTACTCCATGTACTCTTTGTCCCTTGTCTTCTTGGTCACTCTTGAGTCTAATATCTTCAATTTTGGTGGATTATGCTTAGGAATATCATCCTCTGTTGCATCCTGCGATGGTTCCTATTCGACATCTGCATTTGGTTTTTATGGAGTCAAATCACATATATTGAAAATGAGTGATAATCCAAGATCAGGAGGAAGTTGGATCTCATAAGCATTCTGCCCACATTTCTTCAAAATCTGACATGGTCCAATCTTCCTTTGCATGAGCTTGGTATATTTACTTTTTGGGAGCCTCTCCTTCTTTAGATTAACCCACACCAAATCTCCAACATCAAATTGTACATCTCTCTTTTTCTTGTCAGCATATGCTTTGTATTTCAATGTAGTCTATTGAAGCGGGTTCTTGACTTGATCATGCACTTCTTTGATAGCTGAAGCAAAAACTTCTCCATCTGCACTAATAGGCTCTCCTATAGGCAGATCTCTCAGCTCTAAAATACCTCTTGGATGAATACCATATACTACCTGAAAAGGTGACTTCCCTGTACTCCTATTGATGGTGTCAATATAGGAAAATTCTGCTTGTGGTAGGATATTATCCCACTAATCTCCATGCTGCCTTGTCAAACATCTTAACAGATTTCCCAATGAATAGTTAACCACTTCAGTCTGCCCATCTGTTTGAGGATGGTAGACTGATGAGAAGGATAAATTTGTTCCAAGATTCTTCCAAAGAGTCTGCCAAAAGTGGCCAATAAATTTTACATCTCTATCTGAGACTATGCTCAATGGCAATCCATGTATCCTCACTACTTCCTTGAAAAATAGGTCTGCAACATATAAAGCATCACAAGTGGTTTTGCATAGCAAGAAATGTGCCATTTTACTAAATCTGTCTACTACCACAAAAACACTATCATATCCTTTCCTTTTCCTAGGCAAACCTAGGGCAAAATCCATGCTTATACTCTCCCATGGCCTAGAAGGAATGGGTAGTGGCTGATATAAACTTGCATTTGTATATGTTGTGAAGAATGGTATTAAAAAAATCTGTTTGAGTCAAGTTTGTGTTGTTCGTTGAATATACAATTTCTGTATCCATCGCAAATGTACAAAGGTACATTTCCTATGTATATCGCTATCGCACATGAGTATCACCCTGTGTATATCCTATGATAAAATGCATGTGTAAGAGTCCTCTCGGGTTAAGTTGATGATCATTCATTGAATATACAATTTCTGTGTATATCACTAATGTACCTGAGTACATTCCGTGTGTATCCTACAATCGCATGTGAAAATCCATTGTTTGTGTATATCGCCAAAGTATATCGGGCTGACAATTCTTGTGTTTGTTGAAATTATCTTAGAATATACGTTTCCTGTGTATACATCCATTGTATGTCGTAGACAGCTTGTAAGTATATCGCTGTTGTATGTGAGTGTCAGTTTGTATGTATACTGCAACCGCATATCGTGATTGTATGTTGTGAAGATACATCAAAAATATACATTCCTCATGAAGCAAAGGATGACCGACAGAAGTGGTAGTTAGAAGGAATGTGGAAAGGATATTTGTCTGTAGATACAAGTGTTGACCGGCCGCAGCAGGTAAAACCCCTTTAGCCCACCGGGAAAGTAGGTAAGGAAATGTATATGCGCTTTGTTTGCATGTGGTGAGACATACAAGGGGAGGTAAAGACCGAGGTCCTCACCAAATGCATGTTTTGAATGCATATTCGGAATGCATGAGAAGAATGTACATTGTGAATGTACATTGAGAATATACAAACAGTGAGTATATCACAATTATACCTGAAGAGCAATCCATGTATATCCCGCATTTGCATGTCGACGATTGTATGTGAGAATGTACATTGTAATGTACATTTCAGGAGATGCAAAGGAGGACAAGCGGTAGCGGTCAAAGCGGGTGGAGATACAATGGGCTACCCGCGATAGATGGTTAGGAAATGTATATATAGGTTGAATTAAGAATGCGACTATAAGCATTTTCACTGTTGAATCGAAAGGCATTTCCATTGTTTTCCGCTCTGCATCATAGATTTCCCACCGAATAACTTCCTCTACCACAAATTCTGTAATTTCTATTCTGCCATGTTCATCGAACAAAAGAAAAACAAACAAAAAACTAATATACATAATCCATTCCACTGATTTCATAGAAATCCACCAGTGGAATGGATTTAATCATGCATCTCGCTCACAGAAAAACTAAATTAAACACAAAACGAATCTATACAAATAATATACACAATGATTTGATGTACAGAGAATTTGCACAAGATCCAGAATTTTGTAGAACACAATTTATAGGATTTTTATTTCTTCATTTCAACTTTTTCGAACACAGACTGATTACAAATATTCAAATTCTTTTGTGTTTTCTGAAGGTGAAAGAACCCGCTATTCATCGACCGCCTTCCCTATTTTGTTACCGATTCCTCCCTCCTCTATTTTCGGGATTTTGCTCAAACCAAGATTATCACCAAAAAGCCCTAATTAATCCCACGGCACTTGTTTTGCATAAGACAGCAAAACATCAGATAATACGACACATTTATTTTAATCCCGCACATAACCCAACTGTCTATTGTTATCCATGATGCTAAATACTGACCTCGGGAAGAGATATTAAAACATAAAATGTCAACACAAAATGCTACATTTGATAATGATATTCAAATGCTACATGGTAACATTTATTGTCTAAAAACACATTAAAGCCTTATTCTTCTCCCTCTTGTGCATATTTATAATGTTGAAGGGGTGCTCCTGCACCATACACTCAAAATGGAATGATTGAAAAAGGTTTTAGAAACTTTTGAGCAAATATAATTGGTAGAATGTAATGGATATTTGCAACGTCATTTTGTTGAGAAGGATCAAAAATTGGGAATAGCTGCATTTTGGCAGGTATGAAGTCAAATTCCACAATCTTCGCCGACTCTCTTTCCACTTACCCATGCCCAACTGAGAACTAGTAGTTTTTGTCAGATATGTAGCTTTTTAAAATGATATGTACAAAATGGATTTATTGAAAAAGCTTTATAAATTTTCTATTACCTCCGACAGCACGCTGCCATCCTGCTGAAATCATAGATTTTTGTGAAATATTATAGTTGGAAATGCTGACAATAAGCATGCAAAATGGCAAAAGCATCAAACTCTGCCACCTTTCCCAACAACTATGATATAGATTTTTGTCAAAAAAATTATAATTGGAAATGTTTCTAGCAAGCATGCATTCAAAATGTGGAAGCATTGAAGGTGCGGCAGTTTCCAAAGATAGGCAACACATTCTAAAAATGAAACTCTATCTCCCATAACACAATGATGGCAAGATATGCTCTTCCAGATTGCAGGATAAGCACAAAGTGGACTGGTTGAAAAAGATTTAAAAACTTTCAAGAAAATGGTATTAATAGCTGTAAACTTAACACATCAGCCCGCGCCAAGGATAAAAATGCTAAATCATTTCTTTAAAGTGTTGGTAGCATTATAACAGATTGAAAGTTACAAAGAGCCGCCAATAGAAAAGGAAGATTTAAATGTTGATGATAACGAATGCAAGATGAAAAGCAGATTTGATAGAGGTTCTGGTTGAAAAAGCATGGTATCTTATGTTTTCACACTAGTTTCTAACACACTCCCAACATTGGCCTTCATGAAAAGAGCAAACGAGATCAGGCAAATGTAATCAGTATTGGAAGTCCAATTTTGGTAGACATGCATGCTATTTGTGAAAGCATCGATGAGGCGTCTTGGCCAAAAAAATTATAGAGAGTGGAGAGTTACTACATTCTTGCTTTTGCTGAGGCACTTGAGGTTATTCCTTACATACCTTACATATTGGCAGAAAATGCAGGGTTGAATCCCATTGCTATTTATACAGAGCTTAGAGACAGCCGTGCAAATGGGGAGGTCAACACAGGCATCAATGTTAAGAGAGTGCTAAAGGATGCATTGGCTTCTGATTGGGATGAGTTTTATGGATCTCTTAGGTCTAATGTTATGGATGCATTGTCAAAAGAAACATATCATTAGTCTAGACAAGAAGCTTTGGTCAATGCATCATGTGCAGTAGAGGCAGTGGTACATTCCACAGAATGTGAGACCCTTACTAGATGAACTTCAAATTGCTTTACATGTTGCATATAAATGCTATGGCAATTACATGGACGCATATGGTCCTGATGAAACTTGCTTGAGAAAGAAAGTCTAAAATGAACTAGGAGTAAGGATGAATCATTTAAAGACATGATGTGTTGGCTTGATTCCAACTGGGAGGAAAATATTTCTCAATTGATAGATGAGTCTATCCAGAGCCTGTCATAGCAAAAGGAGCTTATAGAGTGCAATAATACAGAATTATACTAATGGTATTATGTGTTATCTTAAGGTTCTACAGAAGGTGTTTTATTTAGATATGGTTGCAGTTGTTTGGTACTATGTAATGTGATGTTGTCTAGCAGCAACAACAATGAGATTATTTTCCCTACGGTTACCTATATGATCAAGATGAGAAAAGATAGTAAACTTGCAAGTTTATTCCAATCAAGAAGGGAAGAAGAAGAGTCATCGGTGACCCTCCAGTTTTCTTTATCATTTTGTAATGTTTCTTGATATGAGCTGATGGGCTTTTGGGTTCCCAGGGAAGGAGATCTATGTAACTCTGTTTGTAATTATTGTAAAGGATCTTTTCATTGTTTTTCATCTGAGAGCATCTGTGAGGGATGGAGGATCTTTTCCATTTAGTTATTTGCCTGGGGAAGATAGGAGCAATTTGATTTTTTCTCAAGACACATTTTGTTGTACAGGAGATATTGAGTCTTTGAGTTGATACTTTACATTAGGGGAATAAAGAGACATGCTCAAATCTGTGTGTTTGCCTATATTTCTTTGATTGTATATTCCCTTTGAGTCTTTGCAATCATCCTTTAATGTAGCTTTTGTATATCAAGTTGTGAATGCATTTGATGTTGAATTTGTGAATTCCAGTTAAGTCATTTTTTGAGAGGACTTGTAGCTCATTCTTTCCTGGTTATCATTCACGGGTGTGAAGTGGGTGATCTATTCATCATCTAATTTGCATTTTGTTTATTATATGTTTGTCCATCATATATGTATCATGTTTATGTGCATATATTAGTTTTCCTTTCCTTCTTTCCGGTTAAAAGCATACCAAAAAACTAATTAAATCATACGAGGGAGCTGCCCCTCTCAAACGTAGAGGAAAATTGTTGCAATCACAATAATTTCTCCATTTGTTGGTTGCTTTTGTTACTTCTTGTTGGGCGAATTAGAGTGTTTTCTGCAGTGACAAAATTGTTAACCAACACAACCCAAATAACTAATTTGATCTTGTTGTGTCATTGCCTCTGGTTTGTCTCCATGGTCCTCTTTAGAATTCTGATTAGGTTCTTGTTGGTGGATTCAGCCAGCCCATTACCTTGGGGGTAATAGTTGGATGAAGTTTTCAAGAACACATTATATCTTAGAGCCTAATCAAGAATTCTAAAACTAGTGAAAGCTTTTGCATTATCAGAAATAATGGTATGAGGAGCTCCAAACCTTGTCATGATTTCTTCTAAGAAAACCATGATTGATGACCCAATCGCTTCTTTGAGTGGGACTACTTCAACCCACCTAGTGAAGTAGTCTGTTGTAGTCAAAACCCACTTGTGACCAATACTGGAAGTGGGCTTTATCATGCCAATGAAGTCTAATCCCACTGTGAGAAGGGTTGATCCGTCTAAATAGGATGGAGTGGGAGTGCTGTCAATCTTTTCTTTTCTACAAAGAGAGCACATTCTTTGCATTTTCTTACCCATTGTAATGTAGTAAAAGTGAGAATAGGGTTTATTTGATGAAATGTCTAGATCATCCTTTCACTACACACATTCAAGGATAGTTAACCGAGTTGAATCACAACTTTTGCAAGAGGATTCACCTACAGGTTGGTTGTCACTTGTAATGATAGGAAAATTTGGAAATTGATGTTTAATGTGTTAATTTAATGCTCAATTATGCTTAAAACCCTAATTATGCAAAATCGTAAGTAAACAGACGAATCCTGACAAATGCTCACACATAGAGATGTTATATTCAAAGTAGATACATGCCAGATTTTGAGATTTAGGATGCAGAAAAGTTGAGGGCTAAAGAGTAGGCATCCAAGCCCAAGGTAGAAATTTCTTCAAAGATTTCCAGAAGTTGTCTACTACTGTTCACCACTATCTTAGAGGTTTTCTGCTCTAAAGATCTAGAGGGCTTTAGGGCAGGCACCCAAGCCCTTGCAGTACATTTCTTCTTAGATCTAAAATCTACACACTCTATCACAGCCTTCTGCAACTCCACTCTGCAAGATATAGCACCTATCACCTGCAATCACAAGGAATGGGGTTGGGGGTTGCGGTGTTTAGGAGCTTACCTCAATCAAGCCCTAGAATGGCATTCAAGTCTTCCAACACCGTTGTTTAATAAAGATTGTGTATCCTTGCAATATAGAGGCAAAAAATAAATTTATAAATGATTGATTCAACACAAATAGATATCACCTTAGAGGTGTAGCTCACATATAGATGAAGATCCTTCAACACATGAGAAGATGAAGCCAAATCTATATAACAAACACAATAACAAGACAAGTCTACTTTGCCACAATGAATGCTTTGAATGCTCTAAAATCATAAGTTCACCAAAGTATCATAATCATCTTCTAGTTTACAAATGAAATCCTAAACATGCTTATATATGCATTCTTGTTACAAATTTCATAATTGAAACTTAAGATGTCAGCAAGGAAACCTTTTAACAGTCACATAACCGACATTCAAATTTGGGACCCACCTAAAATAGGGCAAGACTAGGGCGTGAGCGCCCAAGCCGCTGGTACCTATTTTAAGGTAGGGTCAAACTCAAAAATGTCCCTCAAGCGGCCAAGCCCCATTTGACATGGGTTTCAGGTCATTTTGTCTCAAAAGTCAAATTTAACATGCATGATGAAAAACAAGGGACCCAGGAGCTAAACTTAGGAGGTAAAAGTCCTAGGGGACATTTTATGACATAACACCCATACATAGGCATCATTGAATAATGTGGGCCAAAAGTAACCTTCCCTCATTATTTTCATTGTTGTATGTCTAGTAGAGAAATGACCTCCAGTTGGGCCAGCATGAAACTCACTGAGTATTTTATCAATCTGATCCTCTTTTATGCACCTCAGTAAGACTCCATCTATATTTCTCTTGAAAAGGACACCATCTACCAAAGCATAAGGAATAGATTGTAGCCTGAAGTGTCTTCTTTTTGTTTCTTCCAATCCATAGGGATACTCACCAGTGGATAGGAATTTGGCCATATCTGTTGTCCAAGAACTCATAGATAATGGTTCATCTATAGGTTCTTCCTCATTCAAATGGTAGGATGAACTCAATTCATCTACAGTAGTTTGAGCTAGTTGTTCACATAGTCCTCTACCTCAAATCATCTTAGTGGCTTTGACGATCACATCATACCCCAGGATATTGTTGATGATGATTATTAGTCATAATAACATGCATAAAAATTTGCACAACAAACCTTTATTATCTTGTAAAGTACGGTCAACTTAGGATAAGTTGATGACTCCAAGTCTTTGTTGATCAGGTCATGATCGTCTGACGTTACTCAGCGGTTGATGTGACATGTTGTTTTTCATTTCAAGGGGTCTTACATTTGTCTAGGTGATCAGTATTGCATTGTATCTTGTAAATTCACTCCACAGAGAGGTCAGTTCTACTCTATTTTCAAGGATTGCTGAGATATTTGTAAGTTTGATCAATTCTTCTGATCATTGATCATTATAAACTTGCTCCTTCTACATTGTAAATCTATTTAAATGATGTGTCTATAAGGGGATATTTGTATGTATTTCATGGATATTTATCTAAATTTGCATGATATTTATCAATTTGACATGCTTTTACTCCAAATATGCTCTGTATTTTCAATTGCCTACAGGATATCTGTATATTTCATGTTTATTTGCTTTTGATTCTTTGTTATTTGCAATTATGGAGATGATCTGTAATGAAATTGAAACAAATTTAAAAGAATACTTCTACTTTTAGTGAACCTTTAGTTATTGAATCACATACATACAAGATACATTCATGCAGAGAAGAAATCAAACCATAGGTCACCAAGATGTTCCACAGCTAGATATGGTTGATGCTAACTTCAAAGGAATGAGGAATGAAAACAATACATGCAAGCTAAAAAGTACTCCAAGGGACGTAGCTAGTCAATGCATATATCCAGATTCCAATCACAAATTACTCAAGATTTATGATGATTTGTAATCAAAATGGCTTATCTTTCATTAAGTATGCATAACATGTACATTTACAATAACTTTGAAATAAGTCCTAAACTTTTCAGCAATCAAATTTCAATTAAGTTTTGAATGTTTAAAAGATTGCAACCCTGCACCTTTTATAGAATAAGGTGAGGAGGCAGTTACAATTGACCAATGGTCAAGATTCATCAATTCAGATCAATGGTTGACAATTTTCCCATGACTTAGTCAACTTTATCTCGTGGCACAGGTTGCCAGTTGGCAACCATCTGTATGACTCATTATTTATGAGTACCTTATTCATCTGTTCTCTTAGTGATGCATCTTCATTCATTCCTGAGATTCTTCTTCTTCATTTTCTTCTTCTTCATTGTTCTCTTCATCTTCATCACTTTCTTCATCATTGTCACTCTGATATACATCCTCTTGTATGTGGACCTTTACTGCTGTCCTGATATGTTCATATGCTTGCACTATGTTATCAACCTCTCCCCCATCTTGGATTCTAGCCTTTGTTATTGCATGCTTATGAGACTGGAACTTAGCCTTGAGAGCTTCCAGCTTACCTTTCCTACTGTTCAAAGTCTCATTGTATGTTTCTACTTTAACTTTTATCCTCATAATCTTATTCATTACTTCTTCTGTCAGGTGGGTGAGAGGGTCATCTGCTACTGACTTAAAACTATCATGCAGAGCCTTAATAGCAAAGTCTGCATCCTGATTCTCAATTTTGCCTTCTATTTTTCCTTCCAAGGCTTCAAGGATTTTTGCTTCATATGCGATCATGCTGTGCAATTTAACACTAATATCTTTGAGTTTGCCACTGCACTTCTTCAAGATATCACACTCGAACCTGATATCCTCATACCATATGCTTATTAGTAGGGCAGTATTATTATCCAGTACTTTACTGCTTATCAAAATTTGTGGATCAATTCTCTTCATTTCACTTAGAGCAGTTAGGTCCTTTTCCAATTGGAATGACCATTTTCCTATATCATTCTGCATTTTATCTACCTTTCTCTTTAAACTGCTCAAAGAATTCCACCTCTGTAGAGAGGTTCTCAATACATCTTCAGCCCCAGTGATAGCTGACAACATCCATTTTTCCATGACCATTGCCTCATGTTTCATTAGGTCCAACTTGGTGACCTCTTCTTGTGATATGACAGTCAATGGGACTGCAGGATCAACTGATGTATTATCAGGGTTAATTAACCCTTTTATGAAAGAATGTAGCTGAGCAATGTACTCCTTATGCATTTTATTTTTCTCTTTCTCTTTCTTCACCCTTTGGGTTAAAGAATCAATAATGTCCTTCCCTTCTTGACCTTCCTAGTCCTCATTGGCAAAACCCAAATCAACAGTTGTGATTTGGAATTCCTCTAGGCTAATTTTGCCCTTTTCTTTCTCAACTGTGGGAAGTGCTACCGGTGCAGTTCTTTTGCCTGTAGCAGGATCTCTCTTTATGGAAAATGTTAATCTGGCCTTCCTCCTTGGCTTCATCATTGTCTTAGCGAACAAGGTAGAAACATCAAACTCTTGAATTTCTGACCCTTGTTCCATACCTATTTCCTTTTCCAGCCACTGAGGAACATCACCTCCAGATTCTTGGTGGCCTTTGTCAATATCATGTATGCCCTGTTCTCCAGTATCTTCTTCTATCCTTGGTGGATAAGGCACCTTCTTAATTTCTTCCTCATGTAGTTCCTCATGAGGGGGATCTTGTTGAAGTTCTTTCTGCTGAGGGGTTGCCTTCTGCAAAGGAGGATCCTGTGGAATGTCCACATTCTGATCCTGTGCTTGATCTTGTACTCACTCTTTTGGATTTTCATCTTCTTTATTATTTTTCTCATCCTATGGCATATTGACATATGTGGATGTCTGTGTATTTTGCCCTTGTGGATTACCCTGATCAAGGGTCATTTTTGTACTCCACCTGATGCACTAATATCTGGTAGCTTATTGTCTTCCTTGACCTGATTTATCCTCTATTCTTAGGACTTCTCCCAGATCTCCCTGAGTTTGAGTAACGCCACCACCTGATATATCTTGATCACTCCCACTCTCCTGTTGAACTTCCATTATTTTTGGTTCTGTGGGTGTATCATGTTGTTGTTGACCCATATCAAGAGTAGTGCCATCCTTTTCTTTATGCTCCGCCACTTCGGTCTTCTTTGGTTCCTCGGGTGCACCTGCTTTATCCTTAGGGCTTACATCACCCCTATATGTTAAATCCACGACGGCAGGGCTAGTCACCTGCTCAACCAAATTGTTGAGCCCTATCTGTTGGGCTGTCCTCTCTGGGCTACCTTGTTTTACTTCCTTTGTTTGCTTCACCTCATCCAACACCACCATTTGTGCTAATGGAGTTCCATGAGGAGTCATGCGGGTACTGGAAACTAGAGTTTCCATTTGTTGAGAAGCTACACTATGAACCGCCTCATCATCAGATAAGTCTACGATATCCTCTAAAGAGAAAGGAGCACCCTGACTTGCTTTAAATACTTCTCTCATTTGTTCCTCTATTTTCTCAGTTTTGAATTTTATTATGGTGGGAAGAGGAACATCATGTTGCAATTCCTTCCTGAAAGCTTCACCACCGGCTCCTCTCAATATGATGGCGTCAGCCCTGATATCTCCCCTCATGGTTGTTCTTTGCTTCTTGGGTGGTGACATCAGCAGCATCACCCTCCTCTTCTTGCTAGCTACCTGCAAGTCATCACCTCTAGGTTCTTTATTTACCTGCTCTTCTTCCAAGGGGATGCCTTCTTCCACTTCCTGCTGCAAGGTCTGGCCTTCTACCTGCACTTCTGTAGTTTCAATAGTGAGCCTCAAAATTCTCTTAGTTTTTGTTTTTTCAACTAGAGGCTATGCAGATGACACGGATGCCTGAGCTGACATAGATGCACCTGCAGTTGATGTGGCAATCCTTTCAATTATCACCCCCTTTGGTTCATCTTCGCTTTTCTTACCCTTAGGGAGACCTTTCCTTTGTTTTTCTGTAGGAAATCTTTCCCCGTTAGATTTTCTCTTCTCAGTGAGGAAATCATCATATTCCTCATCAGATACTTCCTACCTCTTCCTCTTGGCATCAACTGTAAGGGCAACACCCCTTTTCTTCAATCTAGATATCTCTTCATCTACCTAGGCTTGGGTTAGCTGGATCACCCCACTTGTCAATTGATCCAAGGATATATCCTCCTTCTGTGTAAGATCCAGGGATGATATGGTGTCATTATACACCTTTTTGTCCTCATATTCATTGGACATGATCTTCCCATCATCCTTCCCTAGCTGTACTGGCACCAGGATGCAGTCAAAGGTTTTTATTTGATTCAAGGTGAGTCTTTGGTATTTCCTTCTTCTCACCTTAGCTTCATCATCAGAATTGGTCCAGAAGTCTTCTAGATGCTTCTGATGTATCAGTTTTCCTAATATCTTCTGCATCCTACCGTAAGGATCATATGATCTGGCTAAGGGAAATGGTTGTAAATACATCAATTTTAGCCCCCCGATGACATGTTTTATGCTCTCTGAGTCTGAGCACATGTACCAGCCCATGGATATTGGAAATAAAACTAGAGGTATCTTCTTTTGTGCCTTGTAGGCTTCAACTATTGTGGATACCTGCCTGACGAATTCCATCAAGACAACCCCATCAGTGGGGTATCTTGGCAACATAAGAGGTTGTCCCTCAAATCCTTCTATCCTGATATATGAAAAAGTGGCAAACTAAATAAACCAGGTGCCATGCTAATAAACAACTTCCTGAGCTTCCATGCTCAACCTTTTAGTCCTATCCTCCTCCATGGTTCTGACCAGATGCATGGAGAATGCATAATTTACTAGTTTGTAGTCCAGGAGGTAATCTTTCCTTTGTAATTGGGGATAATGGTCCCATATGTGTGCATCATCGGCATCACCACCAGCCTTACCCACTGTCTTCAAAGCATCAAAGGTTCCTTTATATGCACATGAGTATACCACATATGAGGTCATATAAAATAAGCATGTTTGTCCTCCTAGGTTCCTCATTCCCTCATCGAGTGCGTCACTGATGATCTTAGCCCATAATGGCCTGTTGTCTGCATATAAGACCATTTGGATGATCCCAAACATCCAGTTCTCAAAATTTCCAGCATGAGGCTTACTAGACATCCTGCTCAACAGGGCAATCATATATTGGTACTCATCATCAAAATCAAATTTATACAAATGTACAGGTAATTTGGCTGAGGCGGCATAGGTGTTGCTCTTTGGCCTCCATTGGTAGATCCTCTTCCTTGCATTTTTCTTATTATTGTTGTACTCTATTTCCAACTTGCGTAGGTCCACACTCACTACCTTCTTCCCAATTGGCAGATTGAAAGTGGCGATAATGCCCATGACTGAGAAGTCTGCATATATCCTTCCATGCTTCTCCACTCGTCTAGTTTCAGGGTTATAATTTCTTGCACATTCTACTACTAGCTCCGGGGTATCCATATCATATGGAAAACCAGCTGCATGCCACATACCTAAGACATACACCCCATCCAGAATGGGATTGTCCTTGTCATGATCCACTCTTGTTGACCATACTGCCAGGTTTGTATCTCCTTGGTGTGTATCACCAATAACTCTGTATTTGAACTGCACCCCCTCAGGTTGGACAAACATGGGCTTGAGGAAATCCGCCTCAGACCTATTCCTTCTGAGATTTGCCATGGCTTCCTACAATAAACATGATATGTTTTACCCTACAGTATCCACGTGCATTTCTACAACATCATGTACTTCTATATTATGTGTACTCTGTATACTATTCTTTACTTCATCATGATACACCTTACCACAAAACCAAACCACAAGAAAGATAAAATACGCTACCTGAAAACACAAAAAATGACAACAGGAGGGTTTACAGTTACTTGACAATGCTTTCCTCTTGGATTAGATAACTGATTACAGAAAAGGGCTATAGACACTCAAGATCACCTGTCCCGTTACGTTGAAGAATCCAATTCGTTAACAGGTAGCTGTTTGAGGGTTTGACTTCTCTGGAGCTCTATAATTTCTTGATTTTTCGCAAGGTAAATGAAAATAACCTTCGAATTTTACCTTTAAAGTAGGTCAATAGGACAAATTAGGGTAACAATGCATTGTCTTGATCAAATCCGTTGATCATCTGCAGGGAATCCGTGGATGCTGCCAAGTGTTCAACTTACATTTGTAATCGTCGGGAATTCATCTACCGTATTTAATTGCATATAATGTCAAGAAACAGGGGGTGATCTTTGAAAGATCAGGGGATATTCAAAATATGACCCCTTGGATAAAATGACCCCCCGCCTATGAGCGAAAAAATGGAATGCGAAAGATCAGGTGATATGGTCAACGTTTGACCATATGATTATTGGGTCATGAAATTAAGATCAGGGGTTGTTCAAAATATGACCCCACAGATAAAATGACCCCCTTTGAAAAAGATTAGGGTGATGTCACTATGTCGGTGACATTGTTTAATCGTTACGTTTTAATGACGTCATCGTCATATTAAAGAATATGACGGACATCAGATATATACCTTCCCACGGGTAGAATGGAGTGATGATGTCAACATCAGTGTGATTTCCTTCATTCATTGGACTTGGATGATGTCACCGTCATATTGACATAGGGTGATATATGCGAAGAGGGTGATATTCGTAAGATGACTGATGTTTGAAATATGACCCCCCGCAAAATAACTGAAGTCACTCGACGGGTAGATATCTGCTCTTACTTAAATTTGACATCCGCACATCACAGACCGGGCGATTGTCAGGTGATAATCCTATATCGAGGAGATCTTGTCTAAGATGACTGATGTTTGAAATATGACTCCCCTCGCGAGATATCAAGTTTGACTGAAATTTGACTCAACATAACTCTCTTCCCTTAGACAATTTTGGGGTGATCTAAAAGGCAAACCTACTTGGAATTTTGCGTACTTTCCAACCATGATGTTAATAATGGGAACTATTGACTTTGATAACTGACTTCATCATGGTGACAAATCCACCCTCTTATAAGGTTACATGCATGACTGATTTTACCAAACCGCCCAAAGCAGAAAACAAAGTTGGGTCCCTATTTTGTCAAGGCAAAATGGGGCGTGTTGTGTAAGCACACAACAGATCTTAGTGACCCAGTTGGCTCTTTTTTCACTAATTTTAATGCCCATTATATAATCCCACACTAGGATGAGAAACTAAAACTTTGATATGATTATTTTCCAGCATATATCTAATTTTTTTTAAATCTCTAACAATGGCAAATACCTGTTTATCCATGGGGTTGTATTTGACCTCATAGTCTTTCAAGATCTGACTGAAGAAGGCCAGGGGTTGTTCCATAACCTGTTCATTTTGCTGCATCAGAATAACAACAATGTTGTTCTCTCCTCCATGTGCATAAAGGATGAAGTCCTCATAATTTGGGGTCATGAGAGTAGGAGCTTGGGCAATCTCTCCTTTGATCTTCTCAAAACCATCCTTCCCTTCCTTAGTCCATCTGAAGACAACATATTTCTTGAGCATAAGGGTTAGAGGCTTTACCAAGCCAGCACAGTTAGGAATGAACTCCCTAACAAAATTGATCTGCCCCAGAAATGATTATAAAGTCTTTTTGTGAGTAGGAAGAGGAAGAGAAAGGAGAGCGGATGTTCTTTCAAGATCTATGGAGATCCCATCCTTAGACACTCTATGACCCAACAGCTTACCCTGAGCAACATCAAAAATACATTCCTTTCGATTTAGAGACACCCCAAACTCTTTGCATCTCTAGAAGACTTTTTCCAAATGCTCCATATGATTTTCTCCTTTCTTGGAGAAAAATGTAATGTCATCCAGATAAATCAAGATGAACTTGTTTATAAAACCTTTGAAGGCAATATTCATTGCCCTCTAAAATGTGGCACCAACATTAGAAAGACCAAATGGCATTTTTGCATATGCCATGGTTCCTCATTTGGTTGTGAATGTTATCTTGAATCTATCTTCTTCTTTGACAAAGATCTAGTTATAGCCAGAAAAGCCATCAAACAATGAAAACCCCTCTACCCTTGCAACAGTTTACAAAATTTGATCGATAGAGGGCAAAAGGTAGTGGTCCTTCAAGGAAGCACGATTCGGGTCCCTTTCAGAGCAAAATTTATAAAAAAAGCTTACCATTGAAGCACCATTGAAGCAATAGGGCATTGATTTCATATGGGAGATCCAAGAGAGATCGAGCAATGGGTACAGGTGGATATTGGTGGCAACTGACTATTTTACAAAGTGGGTTGAGGCTATTCCAACTACAATGCCACATCCAAGGTAGTGATTGAGTTCTTGTTGAATAATTTGATAACCAGATTTAGTGTGCCATCTAGAATTGTTGCAAATAACACTATGTTCTTTAGGTCTCAGGACATTGTAGGTATGTGTTCCAAGTATGGGATAAGTTTGATTCATTCATCACCATATCATCCGCAGAGTGATGGACAAGCTGAGTCCAACAATAAGAGCCTCATGAAAAGTTTAAAGAGGACTTTAGATATGAACAAGAAAAGGTGGGATGACAAGCTAAAATATGCAATTTGGGTTGATATGATCACCTACAAATGTGCTATAGGCAAGAGTCTTTTTGAGCTAGCATATGGAAGGAGACCAAAATGCCAATGTCGTTAGAGTTTCCTGTGTATCAATTGTTGCAACAAATAGGAGAAGATGGGGATGATGCTATGGCATTAAGCATGCATGACTTAATAGAGTTGGATGAAGCCAGAAGGATGGCACATGACAAAAACTTGCTACGGCAACAGGAGGTGGAACACCTATTCAACAAGAGAGCAGTTAAAAGGTGTTTTCAGATTGGTGATTTGGTTCTTCTCTGGAATGCAAAATCAGAAGACAAGGGCAAACATGGTAAGTTTGAACCACTATGGTTAGGCCCATATCAAATTGATGAAGAGGCTAGTTAGGACACCTTTTATATTAGAAACATGGAAGGGGAACTGTGGGAGCTGCCTGTTCATAGGCAGCATTTGAAACATTACTTCTCATAGGTAATGATTTCCTTCAAATTTTGAGTGATGAAGTCAAGTTTCATCTTTAGTATTTGACCTCGTGCAGTCTTAACCATTGTTGGTCTTGATGGTGTTTTGTTTTGGTTCTTGTGTGTCGTCTTTTTGGTCTACTCGTTGTGACATTACTTGTCACATGTCCCCAACTAGAGCCGGTATTGATGCCTGAAAAAACTAGTTCCTAACTTGCACCTTTTTTACCCCAAATTCAATGAAAATCCCACTTGAACCTATAGTTTATAACCAATCAGAGACATTCCATAGGCTTTCATGTGTTTTCCTTTTAAGTGCAAGGGAAAAGCCCAAAAAATGACTAAGTCCAAATCTTTCTAAGTGTTTCCTTGTATTTTTGCATTTTTCAGAGTTTCAGAGTTTCAGGCTCCTATCTTCTATCATGCCTTGTCTATCGGCTCTGATTTTCGTATTGGTTCCCTGCAAAAAAGTCTTAAGAGTTTAAGAGCTCAAAGTTCGGGCCTTTGGCCTTCAGTCTTAGTCAAGGTAGGTGTCACGATGAAGCCCAGGGGTTTGAAGTCTGACGGGTCTACTTGTTCAAATCCTTCTAAGTATGAAGTGTGAAACAGAGCTCAAAGGTTGGTTCTTCTTCCTTCCTTTGAGGAAGGTGAAATGAGGAAGGCCCGACGACCGAACCCTGACGTTTCCATAATTTGACTAACTGTTTTGGAGGTCAGAAGTCAGGCCTACGGCTTTCCCTCTTCTTTAGAACAAGTGCAAGGTGGAAGGTTCGAGGGCCAAAGTCTGCCTAATGTTTGAAAATTTTTCTAAGTAAAGTAAACTTCAGGAGTTTGAGTTATGATGTTCTCTCTTCTTCCAAGCAGACAAAACGGTGAAGGCCTGAGGGCCAAAGTCCAACATGCCAAGTATTCTTCTAAGTGTTGCAGGCAGCGATAGGCAGGAGTTTCTATTTCGTTCCTTCTTCCTTTTGTAAGGCAAAAGGCGGAAGGCCCAAAGGCTGAAGTTTGCCGAACTATTCAAAGGCTTCTATGTTTATGGAAGGCAGGAGTTTCTCTTTCCTTCCTTCTCCCTTTTTGTAAGGCAGAAAGCAGAAATCCTAAAGTCCAAAAGTCTGATTTGACAAAGGGAGATAGATAAGATTGAAGAAAAGCAACAAAGTTAAGAGGTTCATAAAAAGAGAAATTTGTCGATAGTGAAGAAAATAGAAAGGAAGGAAGAAGGCCTGACCTCTGAAGTTCAATTTGTCAGAGGTCAACTTCCTGGCCTTCCAGACTCCTCCAACTACCTGGGAACACGCCAGCTACTTCCAAGGATGCCATTAATGCAAAATGGGTGGACAAAATTAATGCTTTAATGTAGTTAGTGGGGTTGTTAAGGGTTTTCCCACCCAATTCATTCTCAGACATGCGTGTGAAGGCTATAAAGGTAAGATCTAAACTCTTTTAAGGGGTTCATCATTTTGGGCAAAATTTCTCTCCACAGGTGTTGTACGTCCAAGGCAGTTAGGACTTCGTTTGTTGTTTATTTTCAGTTCTTCAGGAAGCATTCATCAGAAGTGTATGCGAACTATATTGTAATCTTGATATCAATTCATTGTTTTTTGCCATTGCTATAAGTGTTCTTTCAGGAAGTCTCTATCGCAATTAGGGTTTTCTCTTGCCACACTTCATGGTATGATTGTAAAATCTGATTTGAATGAATGTGACAGCTCTTAATTTATTTTCAATATTTGTAAATGATCATTTTAGTATTACAAATGAAAGAATATTGTATGGCGTTGGATTACTAAGTATTCTCATGGTTTGATATTGGTTTTTGTGCATCTGAATAACTAGATAGGCATTCATACACCCCTTTTTAATGTTTTCCTTTGATGAACTTGAAACTCTGTAGCCCATTGGATAGGCATCGGTCTGAGAGGCCTATGATCACCCACACTGTATTGAAAATCACAATAATACATCATGTTTTAATCACAGTAATAGTTCTACCAGTGTCCTCATTCTGTAGGATTGCTTTTATCAACTTAATCAGAGGCCTATGTAGTCAATTTGTCTTGACCTAGTGACAACTTCAGGGTCAAGTGTACATTGGGTATGAGTGTATTTATTTTTTTGTGCCTTATTTAATGCCTCTAGGAATATCCCTCCTAGGTCTAGCTGAACATGAAGTGCAGAGGAGCTTACCTAATCCTGTGGGTTGTCAAAAATCACCCTGAACTTGTTGATAAACCCCTTTTAATCACCTTGACAATGCCCTTGGCCTACATGATTATAAAATGTTTTAGGGTTTTGGGTTGTAGTTATTTTGGGAGTCAACATGATCTATAGGATTGTTACCAAAGTAATGGCTCTAAGACTGAAAGCCTACCTCAGTGACATTATTTCAGAGGAACCGAGTGGATTTGTTGTGAGGAGATAGATCTTGGATGGCATTGTGATTGCACATGAAGCTATTTGTTCAGTCCAATGTAAGAGGAAAGATGGGATGCTTATCAAGCTAGATATGAACAAAGTATATGATAGAGTTTCTTTAAGCTTCTTATAGAATATCATGGAAAGGTTTAGGTTTGACAAGGATTAGAGAGACTGGGTTTTGAGTTGGATCTCTTCAATGTTTTTTAAGTCCTGATCAATGGTCTTTTGATTGATTTCTTCAATGCTAGTCCAAAATTGAAGCAAGGGGATCCTCTTTCCCCCTTTTTAGACATCATTATGGCTAAGGGTCAACATAGATCTTTGAATCTAGAGTCAGGAAGGAAGAATATCGTTGGGTTGAAGATCTCCTCTCAATTAGATAGCATCTTGCATTTACACTTTGTAGCTGATATTCTATTGTTTGGAGAAGCTACAGTCAAGGAATCCAAGCCATTCAAAAAAGTGCTAGATTGGTATGAAAGAACAGCTGGTCAAAAAATCAATGCCAATAAATCTAATATCTTCTTTGTAAGGGGCAATTGTGGAGATTCCTTAGATACCTAACAAATTTTTGGTTTTGAGGTTGGGAGACTCCCCAATACTTATTTGGGAATGCCTTTAATTGATAAAAGAGCCCCTTTTAAAGATTGTAAATCTCTAGTGGAGAGGGTTCAAATTAAGCTCTCATCTTGGAAAGGAAGATGGCTATCCTTAGCTGGTAGGATTCAATTGATCAAGTCATCCTTATCAGTCTTTTGTATCCTTAATTCAAAGGAATTTTCTTTGGAGTGGTACTAAGGATAAAAACAAGTATTATTTGGTTCATAGTTTTAGTACTCTGTGAGTACTTGACTGACTCACTGTGACTCGTGAGTCTTTCTGCATGCTAGATTGAGTCAGTGCAACCCACGCATGGAGTTAGGGGTGAGTCATGGCAAGTACTCGGTGAGTTTTTCCCTGGACTTGATTGAGTTTTTCAGGGCCACTTGCAAGTTTCAGGCACAGACGCTTGGATTCAAAATCCAAAATACCCATCCAATTTTCATTTTTTGACATTTTATGATCTTATTTCACCTAGTAGAAGACGTCTTCGGCATTCTCATCACAAAATACACTATGAGAAGGGATTGAAAGAATGAAGATTTGGTTAGAAATAGTGAGGATTTTGTGCTCCTAAATCTCTGCCTACCACTATTCCCATGTTGCCCCCAAATCCAAGCCCGTGGTCCTCCTATTTTGAGACTCCATGGAACTATGATAGTTATTGATTTGATGGGTCATATGACATGTAATCTTTCAATTATGACAAATTAATGATCAGAATAGAGTTATGTGTTCTCTAAATGCATTAGTTTTCATTTTTCTAGTGTAATTATGTTTTTTTGCCAAGTCTTTTGCCAAGTCTCGAATCCAAGTCAAAATTCTAGGTAGTCGAGTTTGAGTTTTCAAACTATGGTTTGGTTAGCTAGGAGCAAGCATGTAGAAGTAAAAAGGAGGGTGGATTGAGTTTTCACTTGTGTAAACTTCTAAATAGAGCCTTGGACATGAAATTGATATGGCAAATGCATTTGGAAAGCATAGGTTATAAAGCAAAGTACTTCATTCCAAATATGTGGATTGTCCCTTGAAGGAAGACTTTTTTCTCAAGAAAATCTACCTTGGGGCTCAATAGTGTGGAACTTTCTAAAATCATATAGGTCCTTGATGAGAGATCTTTGATGGAAAAATGGGAACAAAGATAAAGTAGACTTTTAAAAGCATGCATGGATTTAGCACTATTCTCTTATAAGTTATCTTATAAGGATATAGTTTAAGCGTGTTCATTTAAGGGATAGACTTGAACTATTATCAAGGAAAAAGTGAAATTATTGTTATGAGAAGAATGTGATGCTATTGTGAATCAGAATCTCCAAATACTATCAATGACGATTCCTTATTTGTGTTGTTTATGGAATCTAATTGTCATTAAAAATGTGATTAGTAGAGAATTAGAAGTTAAATGCAAACCTTGTTTATTGCTATTGATATTGATCATTTGAGAATCCCAAGGGAAGGAACTTATGCATGCATTTTATAAATATAAATTGAAATTAAGTCAACTTGATAATTGAAATATGACATAAGGATTCAACATACATTGATAACATTAGTTCTATACTTATCTACCTCTAGGAGTGATAAGCTTAAACACTTGGGATGTTTTAGTAAACATCATATTTTCAATGTAATAGTACTATGCATTCAAGAATATGAAATTATAATGAGTGCACATTAGTAAAAGTCAATGTGGTTTATAGGATAAATTATTGTGCAAGCAAACACTCTACCTTTAAAAAAATCAAGTGACGTTAAGGGAGAAGAGCTTGTAGTCATTAGGGCTAACTTTGCGACCATGTAGCAGTTACATGGAATATTGTAGGACCTCTGATTTTTTTAGAAATGTGATATAGACTCTTATCTATCTACAACTAAGGTTTGGAGGTGTGACTCGTCACGCAACTAACCACATCAACATGTTTAGTGAGAAGTGTCCTTAAAACGAATTTTTAAAGATTTGACCAAAACTTTATCATGGAATCCCTGTTAAAGTTGGTAAACCAACCTCATAGATCCCAATGAACACCTGCAAGCAAATAACCTGTCACATAAAGGAGATCAAGAGACACAAAAATGGTGCTCTACAACCTTGAAGCAAAAAATGCATTAACAAGAATGAATAATTACAAAGAGATCAATCCTTAAGAAAGGAGATCAAAACCCTAAAAGTGAAAACCCTAGGATGAATAATTAATAATTAATTAATGGGCCTGAGTTTAGCTTAAGTGAAAAATAAAGTAAAGGTGACTTAATTAATTAATCAATATGATTAAATTAATTAAGTAATTAACCTATTACTCTAACACCCCCCCTTAAGATGAACTTAGGGAGAAGCTAAAAAACTAAGGACAAAATGCATGAAAGCAAAGATGGGTCCCGGCAACTAGGCCTGATGAGGTACCCAAGTACAATGAAATCTCTGTAAAGTGGAGAAAAGGAGAAAACCCAGTGGGAAAAAACTCCTCTCCTAAAAGAGATGCTGAAAGAAAGTACAAATGAATGTCTCAAGAGACTCTCTCAAGAACATATGCAGATATACAATCAGATACCCCCCCATGAGAGAGAGTGGAGACTCCAAAGCCCCCCCAGAATGAGAGAACCCCTGTGCCGATGATCAAACCAATGTGACTCCCTTGAGGAAGAAACCAATCCAACGGTCGATGATGAGGAAAGCCCTAGATGTGAGGTGGAAATAGAAGTCCTAGATGATGCTCATTGGAGAACAGAAGTGAAGCATGAGTGTCTGAATGACAGGATGTTGAATCAAATGTAGCAACATTATCTGAATGACATGATGTTGAATCAAATGTATCAACATCAAACAACTCAAGATGATCCTGAAATGGAATCTCCAATGAAGATGGGATAACAGATGTGCTGAATCTGTCATCTGTGAGGAAATGAATATCCTCTGATACGGCCTCAACAACTGCACAAGATGGCTCGATGAGTGGCGCTACAATGTCAGTCAAACCTGAAGAGGGATCCTGTTGAACAGATGTGGTCTCAACAGGAGGTGGAGGTGTAGAAGTCTCAACACTAGTCTCATGAACAGATGGAAGAACACATAAGTTCAAGTGACCAAAATTCTCCTCAGATACAACATGCTCTCTTGGAGAAAGAGAGTGATACCCAGACAGTGGAGATGGTGGACCAAAGTGTGTGAATGCATACAATCGGGAAGAATGATCAACTGTCCCTGTTGCAACAATGTTGCCAGTCTGAATGTCTCTGATGTGCACTAAATCCGGTGTGAACTCAACTGTCTTCCATGTCCCACTGTGAGCAATCTGATAAATGGAGAGAAGGTTGGTGGACAAAGATGGTACACATAGTACATCATTGAATGTACCGTCATCAATGTCAATATAACCTTTCCCACATACACTCATATAAGTGTTATTACCCATCAATATGTGTGGTGAGGATGCAGCCTCAAAAGATGAGAACATGTCTTGAGAAGATGCCATATGGTGTGAAGCACCTGAATCCAATAGCCATCTAGATGAATGTGAACTGGTGGTTGCACATAATGCATGACCCTTTTGTGGAGTCTGTCTATCTGTCTGGAATGATGTAGATGAAGAAGACTCGCCTGATGTAGATGAAGAAGAGGGATGAATATTGTTCTTCATAAGAAGAGCTGTCAAATCTGAAACCTGTTGTGCATATCCATCTATCTTCTTCTCATAGCATTTAGACTCATCATGTCCTGACTTAGTACAATAAGCACACTTAGGTCTTTCTTTCTTTGATGATTCCCCCTTAGGAGAATGAGAATCAGAAGTGTTCTGTGAACTAAAATCCTTCCCATGCTCTGTGGTCTTTGGTTTCTGTTTCTGCTTTTGCTTCTGCTTCCCCTGAGATGACTGAGCTACCAATGCATGGTTCTGTGATCCTGGAAGAGCATCCAACTGCGATAACTTGGACTGCTCACGTGACAATCGATCACAAAATACCTCAAATGTAGGCATGGTAAATCGTGGACCCAAAGCATCCATGGTGGAGTAGAATGTAGAAGAGAATATCTGAAATGAACCTCGAAGCTTAGATAGAATCAAGTAAATACTCTCGGTGTCAGTTTTGGTCTTGCCACAACTCTGCAAAAGTGATCTGAGTGATTTGAATTTCATCAAGAAATCCTCAATAGATGGAAATGAATCAGGTACCAAGGAAGTCAATTCTGCCTCAATCTGAAGTGCTCTGAACTCATTGATGGTGCCAAATAGATCATTGAATTTTGTCCACATTGCCTGAGGAGTTGTGCAACTCTCAAGGTGAAATAAAAGACTGTCTAAAACATGCAATGATATCAAACCCATGGCCTCATCCATTTTGTTCCTATGCTGCAGAATCTCAAACTGACGTTGCAACTGAGGCTGAATCTCATCCAAACAGGACCATAACCCCTTAGACATGAGAAGTCTGGTCATATGTGCTTTCCAGGTATGATAATTGTGTGGGGAAAGACGTTCAACTGATGAGGTGTCCGCCATGATGTTTGATTTTTTGAAATGTGTTTAATGATAGAGGTTTCTGATTTCTGATGTGTATATACAGAAAGCAAGAAAAAAACACCCCCCACAACACAAGAAACCAAACCCCAGTACAAATTTGAAAGCTGGAAAGAGTGAAAAAACAAAAAATCACTTCAGACTATTCTCTGTGTACCTAGTAAATTTTTTGATGAAATGATCTATAGATCTGGAAAAAGCACTGTAAGACCTTTCCAACGCCTATTCGTTTGAAAAAAACGAAGTCCGTATGCAAGAGTTATGCCCCCGGAAGCGCGAAAATAAGGTTTGACTTTGACTGGCAATAAATGTAGAAAAACCAAGAAAAAAGGCCTATACCACTGGATCGGGCTTGGAACCAGCTTTCCGGCGATATTTTGTTTTTGAAAATCCGAGTTCGTATGTAAAAGTTATGGCCAAAATACCAAAACTGCTCCAAAAGGGCTTTGGGGGAAGCCTGGCGGTTAGCTAGCCGCTAGCATTAACCACTAGCATTAACCGTTAGCGGTTAACCGCTAGCGGTTAACAGACTGCAGCGCCTGTGCATTTATTTTTTTCTTCGATTGCGTGTCGTACCAGGCCGTACGACCCAGAAATGAAAAAAAAATTACCTCCCGGAGTCACTGTGACTGATTTTGATGATTTGAGGCGCTCTGAACACGATGGTAAGGTCCGTTTGGGCTGAAAATGCTCCAAAAATTGCAGGTACCCTCTGGATCTGGAAACCCTCTTAAACTTCAAACCTTCATAGACCGGGCACCGTATAACCAAAATTGACGAAACAAAGGTCAATCTTGACTATTTCGAACCTTCTGGACGCAATGGTGAGGTCCAAATTGACTCAAGATGCACTGAAATGTCACTTTAAGGCAAGATCCCTCAAAAAATGAACAGAAAGCTGCAAATCTGGAGCTCTGATACCATGTTCAAGTTGGTAAACCAACCTCACAGATCCCAATGAACACCTGCAAGCAAATAACCTGTCACATAAAGGAGATCAAGAGACACAAAAATGGTGCTCTACAACCTTGAAGCAAAAAATGCATTAACAAGAATGAATAATTACAAAGAGATCAATCCTTAAGAAAGGAGATCAAAACCCTAAAAGTGAAAACCCTAGGATGAATAATTAATAATTAATTATTAATGGGCCTAAGTTTAGCTTAAGTGAAAAATAAAGTAAAGGTGACTTAATTAATTAATCAATATGATTAAATTAATTAAGTAATTAACCTATTACTCTAACAATCCCTAGTAGTTAAACAAAAAAATCATTTGTTTTTTATAAAGATAAGCAGTTGACCATGGGCTGGACCCTTTACAAATGAGACCACAAGGGCAGAAAAATAGGAGACAAAACAGAACAACTGCAGCCAAGTTGCAAGAAACCAACAGCCAAAAGAACCCGATCCCAGAAGCAGCCGACCAGGAACAGTCGATCGACGGCACGGGCACAGCAGCCCAGGTGGAGTTGAAACAAAAAGGATCTACACAACACCATATCCCACCCTACCAAATCTAATTCCCTTGCCACAGATAGCAAAGGACCTTTCTTCTTACGCTGGACCACAGTCCAGGAAGGCACAAAATCAAGGTCAACAGCATCAAGTGAGGAGACCACTCCCGAAGGCACGAGCAAAGAGGGGCCAAGAAGAGCCCCAACTGAAGCCAAAGAATCTGCCCGCAAAGATGCAAGTCCGAAGAGGGCAAAACCAAAGAAGAGGGAGCAGGAATGGGAGCAGTGGGCCTGCTCGAACTAGGAGCAGCCATCAAATGAGCCAAAAAGTGTTCAGAAGAATCCTGAGAAAGCGAGGGAACCGCAGCAACAATCATCGCTACCTCCACAGTAGCAGCCCCAGAAGGGATCACAACCTCCTCAAAAGAAACATCCCCCTGAGACAAATTGTCCTCCTGAGAAGCATTGATAGTTAGGTGATCTAGGAGAGCATCCTTCCACCAAGTAGCATCCCCCTTACACCGCGAGAGTGGGCAACTAGAGGCCAAATGACCGGTAGCAAAACACCTTCTGCATCTAAACGGGATACCCTCATAATCAATTAGTTGTTTCCATGGCCTTTCCCCAACCATCAAGACCACATCACCATGAAGAGGTCTAGATAGGTCAATATCCACAAGGATCCGGGGTACCGTGGAATGCCCCATGAAAGAGGTTGTTGAATCAACCTTAAGGAAATGACCTATAGCATTGCCTATGCTCTCATAGCAGGAGTCCTCCCAAAACTGGAGAGGGAGATTTGGGAGACAGACCCAAATAGGTCTGATGTTGAGTGACTCAGTGAGGGGATTAAAGGAGAGTCCAGGGTTTGATGAAGAGAGAATGATCCCCCCACAACCAAACCCTATCATCGAGAACTAAATCTCGTTGCTCTGAAGAGGCAAATGTCACGATAAAGAATCCTCTGGTCCCCAGTATGGCCGCAGGCCCCCAAACTAGCGTCAACAGCTAACCCAGAAGGAAACAACACCTCACGAACAGTTTCCACCGGATCCTTCCTCTGCCCAACCGCAACAGACTCCTTGAGCGGCGACGAGGGAAGAGAGACTCTGCCATCACCATTCTAAACTATTGTTTCCCGCTTAGCGTTCGCCATATCTTCTTGGTGATTATGTTACATAAAATACTTTGCAATTTTTTTTCAAAAAAAAAAAAAACATTTGTTGTTAGAACATCATATTCTTATTTAAAATACAACTTATATGCAACCTTAATTATCTTAATACCTTTTGGTAACCACGAATATTGTTATCTCTAACCTTTATATCCAACACAAATGACCCAATAATTGAATACAAAATACTATTTATTGTTATAAAAACATGTTCTTATTTAAAATACAACTTATATTCAACTTTAAATGATCATAATATTAAATTTCCTAGTTCAACCATCAAGTAATCGATCATAGTAAAATGCAGCAGTCAACCAAGTTGATATGACTCCTTTGACCTCATACAAACATTTCAAATGACACATTCAAAATATGGAAAGATCAATTAATAAAACATCTTATTCCAAATCCATTGTGTCACAGCCATTAAATAATGGGATTTCCAATGCTATCACTCATACTTGAATCCATACACATAGAAACAATCAAGTTACTTTACAAGAGTTCAATGTCTCTAATCAACAAAAAAATTTAAACAATCAAGTTACCTTACAAGAGTTCAATGTCTCTAATCAATAATAATTTTAACTTTCATGGTCAATTATGCAACCCCTATAGTTTAAATTATAGTTATAAGGTTGCCTAATACTCATTAAAGTTAAGTTGCTTCTATTGTATCATCTCATACTTATTTAAAATCGGTCATAATCATATCACCCAATTGATTAGGTAGTAAGGCCCCATTAATTTTACATTTAATTAGATAAATTGGATATAATATCCAACCCATATTTTCATCCTTAATGAATATTATATTCCCGGAATCAATGATGTTGTGAATGGAGGAAACAGCGTCTCTCAAATCCCTCCATGCTTCGAATTCCCGGGCGAAGGCTTTGGGGAAGGATCCTTCTCCCCCTGGCAGAAATTTATGTACCCTCCTCTGACCTGGCTCTTCCGCCCCCGGCTCTCAGCGATTGCAGAAATTCCACCAATCCTTATCACCAGTGCAATGACTTCTGCAGAAAACAGATTTTAAAGGCCGATTCTTCTCTGGACTCGAGGTTTAAAACGAACCATGTGGATGGGTGAGAAGGAACGCTTTCTGGTGCGCCAGGGGAGAATCCCGCACCGCCTCCTCATTCGCCAAACCCAAAATCCTCCATTCCCCTATCGATTGGAGATTTTGCAGTCTCACTAGAGGCAAAACCTAAGGACTTTCATATCTCCAATGATTGCATCAAGGAAATCTATGAGGACCTCGGAGCCAAATCCATGATCTTTAGGAATATGGGAAAACGACCAAAGGTGGAAGATTTCTTAGCTTGGAGCAGTGTGATATGGAGCAACTTGGCCATTCCCTAGATGGATCTTCTGGATCATGGCTTTTTCTGGTTACCTTTCAATCTTTGGAAGACTACAAATTTGTTTTGGACCATGGCCCATGGTTCTTCAATAAATCAGGGTTATTTATGACCCCGTGGATTCCCTTCTTCGATCCTGCCAATGCATGCATATCTCACATCCGGATCTGGCTGCATTTTTACAATCTCCCTTTAGTTTTGAGGAACTCTGGACTCATTCAAAAATTGGTTAATCAATTTGGATAATTTGTCAAGATAGATGAGGGATTCCAAGACAAAGAATGAAGATCTGTAAGAGTCTGTGCTGTGATTGACATATTCAAGCCTGTCACGTACAAGGTCAAGCTGATTTCTTATCATGGTTTGTGTATGCAATATATCAACTTTGAAGGCCTCTCGAAGCGTTGTTTTAGATGTTACCAATTTGGTCATAAAATCGATGGCTACAATGCACTAAATCTAGCAAGAGGAAAGGTAGGAAAACTGAGGCAAAAAAGCTAAGATTAGAAGCTCAGGATTCTGTGGAGGATGGTAGACAGTGGACCATGGAGGCACTCCTTACCAGGAGTCAATGAAAACAAAGGAAATGAAGAATCTATTTCTAGAAGAGTGTTATATTTGAGTGGCTTGGGAAGATTTCAACCTAGGACTCCTTACCTCGCTCAGTTTATTCATCCTTTCTGTTTCTTTTTGCTCCCCGTTACTTGGATCTGAAGCTTTCTTTTATCTTGATTATGCTAATATACATGGTAGTGTCCCTCATCCCATAGCTTACGGATCAATATATATATAGTTTTAATAATTTCTACTTCTTAATACTTTTTTTCTTACTCCTTTCTATATTTCATTTTATATTATTTCTAAAAAAAATTCACCTTTTAACCAAATTTTATTTTTAGGTCTTTACTTTATTTGTACTTCTTTTTATGTGTGGCATTCCTTGTCTTTCATTGATTCCACTTATCATATAGGGGAGAGGACTCAATAGTTGAGCACCCTAACTTCACGCCTCTCTTTCATTGATTCTACTCATCATATAGGGGAGAGGACCCAATAGTCGAGCACCCTAACTTCACACCTCTCAAAATCGTATGTGGCAATTTTAAATCAGTCCAAAATTTTTACAGCAGCTTACTTGGCAAGGCCCCTGCTTATAACTAAGGCTTCAGGCCCACATCAGCATGTTTTTTGTTGAAGTGTCTAAAAAGACCAAAAAAAAAAAGAGTCAATCACTAGTTGTACAGTAAATCATGTTTTGTTGCTGCGCTGATATTACATCACATGATTGGTTGCTTTTTAGATCTAGAAAGCACAGTTCATTCAATTATAAGTACTTATAGTCCACACTAACAACCTTAAAGTCACAACTACTAGAAAGCACATTTCATTCAATTATTACTTATAGTCAACACTAACAACCTTAAAGTCACAACTACTAATGCTAAACTCTTAAAAATATTAGACCTTAAATCCACAAATATTATCACAGCTATTGGAACATGCTCAACAATTAGGTCCCCTGCCCTATGCATACCGGTTACAACAACATTATAAGCATCGAAATCTCCTCTCAATATGCCGACTGAGCATGATAATAGATTAATTTATGTTTGCATTGACCGCCAATCATTTTGAAAAGGTATTAGATCAAAGCGACAAGAGAAGAAAACTTTTTGAGATTAATGCATAGGCTCAAGCATCTACAGTGTTTTCCTATTTAGCACCAAATCCATTTGCGCAGGTCATAGATAGCACTCCTAGCGGTTTGCAAAGCATTATGGGTCAACCATGCAGCACTCATAGCAGTTATTGAAGTTTCCAAATCAGTTGTAGTCGTGCTCGAGGATTAGTTATAACACCCCGAAGGAGTGTGGTGGCTCGAAGATAGATTTAAGCAGCACTTAGGGATTCAATGGTATCCTATAATTTATGGGTTATTTTATTGCTGATCTTGAGCAGATTTCAGGTCTAACAGGGGTTGATTCAACCCAGAACTAACATTGAAATTATTGATTTCAGATAATGGCAGCAAACAAGTGTTTATGGCAACGCCTGGGTAGTTTTGTTCAGGACATAAATATATAAACTTGTTCCTTAAATGCCTTGGTTATATCCTGTATTGAAGTCAAGTTGTTTTTTTAAATGATTAAAGAATGACTCTCATGCCAGCAACAGATTAGATGGTATTTGCATATTATACGAAGGAGAACAGCAGTTCAGCACAGAGATTCACGTATTTTTTTTAAAATAAAATGGTTAATAATAAACAGGTACTTGGAGAAACAATACCTACACTGATAATCTATGATACCTGCTTTTTAAAGCATAAAAGATAAAAAAATTATACTAAAATAGCAACAAAGTAAGTCTGCCAGTCTTAAAAAAACTCATGGCACACCAATTTTAGAATACCTGCATTAGGAATAATATTGCAACATTAACGATGTTCACTACTGGAACTCAAATAATTAAACATAGTAAGGTGTAGATTCATTCCAGATAATTTGGAGTGCATTGCTTAGGGCTTGAAGTGCATGAACACCATCCCACAGAATAGTCATTTAAACATCTTTAGGCAATTCTATACAATATCTGTATGACTTATAATATATTACAATATTATTATATCGTTAGTGTAAAATCTGAGAAATCACGTATCATCTTTATTATTAATATCACAAACTGAGTTCAACCCACTTAAGACAGTCTATCATCAACAACTTGTATGCATAATTCTGAGGCAGGAATTGTCAATATCCCTGTGGTTGCAGAGCAGGTCTTCTTGGCATAGCTTTGTTTAGAACATTTTGAATTTGCTTCTCAACAGCATCAATCTTGTCTTCAGGGAATCCAAGTGGAATATTGGCCTTAGAAACTTGAAAAAATTGCATCATACGATGAACTTTGGTTCTACACAGCTTTAGCTTGTCAAGTTGATCAGCTGCCCTTGGCTGCCAAATTAAATCATTTGCTAGTGCCATCAGACCATTTGATTAAATTACACCACAGAAAAAGTTGAGTGGAAAAAGAAAGTAAATCTACCTGCTGACATTTAAAAGAAATCCTTTGATGTAATTCTCTTAGGTCAGGAAGATATATAGCCTTCAGTTTTTGCAGCTGCAAAAAAATGCATTGCCATTCTATCAAGATAAATATCTAGAAAGAGATGTCCTGATCCTAATACACTAAGAAGAATGCTAGAAGAAGAATCAATTATGTACAAGATAGAATAAGGAGAATTAATAACTATAGAATCATAGATGATGGATATAGCATAACACAGAAACATATCACAAAAACCATATATACAATACAGGTCAGAGAGGGCAAAAATCACAATGATATACCAAATAAGATAACTATAAAAGTTTTATATAAAATAGAGGTCACAGACGACAAAAAACACAATGACATACCAAATAAGATAACTATAAAAGTTTTCTTTATTTATCAATGCACGATTTTGATGATGACAGGAAGCAAATGCTGGTTTGAATGCCTTGAAAGTACACAAGCGTCATCAGGGAAGGTTGTGGTGGCAAATTACAGCTACTGTAAAGGGAAATGGCATAGTTCCTCTAAGGCATCAATTAACATTGATATACTAATTTCATTGATTCTGATATAAGTTGCACATATCAGATTACAAATCATTCCGCTGATCATAAATCCCTTCACTAATCTTGTAACTGACCACCTAATTTTAGATCATACCTTAGCAGTCACTCACTCTATCCACAGATAAGTGAACCGTCTGCAATATTGAAAATTGAACAACAGCTGAAAAGAAAAGAGATTGCAATGATTGTACCTTCTGATAGATCTTCCCGTGCCAGTCAATAACATTTGATTGTCCAGTTTGACCTGATGACTCCACTGGTGCTGGAAAATTCCACAGTTCTTAAACAGATATGGCCACCGAAGATTTTCTTGTGGCAAAATATCAAAAAGGAAGATTGAATGTATACCTTTGATCGATGCTAGATCAGGTCCAACACGTGAAGTAAATAGATAATAAGGATGGCCAAAATGTGTCATCTCTCTCAGTTACAATTCAAATAAGAATATAATAAGATATTTGAGAGAAAATAATAGAAGAGGTGATTTAATAGAGCCTCCAGATTTCTCACAGTTGTCTTTTAAATGAACTGAATTGCATTCTAAGAACGGAAGAGATAACGTCCAAGGTAAAATGGCTGAAGGAAGGTAATAAGAACACAATTTCCCCATCTATCAACTATTACTTCTTTCTTCTGGTGAAGATATCTAGGATATCTTGGTCATTACGAGAGAAGAGGAAAAAAAATTCAAAAAACTTCTTGCTGGCAAGACTGAGAAAGATGGAGTCCCAGGAGCAATTGTTGAGAAACATCCCAAGTATTATTTGTGCTGATCAAAATTTTGAGTCACTGAAGCCGATAATCTTGGAAGAGGTCAAAGCGGCAACCTTTGTCCTGGTGGCTAAAAAGCTCCTGGCCCAGATGGTTTTCAGGCCAATTTCTTCCAAAGAATTTGGCATATTGATGGAGAAGAAGTATAGCAGCCAGCTGAAGAATGTAGATCCCGTAAAGCGATGCTTAAAGGATGGATCTCAACTTTCCTGGCCTTCATTGCTAAAATTAGTGATCTGACTGACTTTGATACTTTCAGACCTATTGCTCTGTGCATTGTGATCTATAAGATTGTTATCAATGTAATGGCTCTAAAACTAAAAGCATGTCTTGGTAACATTATTTTGGAGGAACGTAGTGGACTTGTTGTGGGGTGACAGATCTTGGATGGCATTGTGATTGCACATGAAGCTATTCATTTGGTCAAATGTAAGAGGAAAGATTGAATGCTTATCAAGCTAGATATGAACAAAGCATACGATTGAGTTCCTTGGAGCTTCCTACAGAATATCATGGAAAAGTTTGGATTTAACAAGGATTGGAGAAACTGGTTCTTGAGTTGCATCTCTTCAGTTTCTTTTGCAGTCTTGATCAATGGTCTTCTGACTGGTTTCTTCAATGCTAGCAAGGATTATGACAAGGGGATCCTCTGTCCCCCTTTTTAGTCCTCATTATGGCTGAGGCTTTGCATAGATCTCTAATGCAGTGATAGAAAGGAAGAATATAGCAAGGTTGCAGATCTCCTCTCAGTTAGATAGTATCTCGCATTTACAATTTGTAAATGATACTCTATTGTTTGGAGAAGCTACAATCAGGGAAGCCAGGGCATTCAAAGAAGTGCTAGATTGGTATGAAAGAATAGTTGGTCAGAAGATCAATGCCAATAAATCTAAGATCTTCGTTTTAAGGAACAATTGTGGAGGACTCCCCAATACTTATTTGGGTTTGAAAAAAGAGCCCCTTTCAAAGATTGGAAATCTCTTGTGGACAGGGTTCAGAATAAGCTCTCCTCTTGGAAAAGAAGATGGCTATCCTTGGCTGGTAGAATTCAATTAATCAGATCATCATTGTCAGAAGTTCCAATGTATGTCATGTCCATCTTTTGTATCGCCAGTAAGATTGCTAAAACAATTTCCAATGTTCAAGGAAATTTTCTTTGGAGCGGTATTGACAATAAAAAGAAGTATTGTTTGGTTAGTTGGGAGCAAGCATGTAGAAGTAAAAAGGAGGTGGATTGGGTTTTCGCTTGTGCAAACTTATGAATAGAGCCTTAGACATGAAACTAATATGACGAATGCATTCAAAAAAAGATAGGTTATAGAGCAAACTACTTCATTCCAAATATGCTGATTGTCCCTCTCAAGGAAGACTTTTTTCTCAAAAAAAATATACCTTGGGGCTCACAAAAAGATAGGTCATAGAGCAAACTACTTCATTCCAAATATGCAGATTGTCCCTCTCAAGGAAGACTTTTTTCTCAAGAAAATCTACCTTGGGGCTCAGTGGTGTGGAACTTTCTGAAATCATGTAGGTCCTTGATGAAAGATCTTTGATGGAAAATTCGGAATGGAGATAAAGTGGACTTTGGAGAGGATGCATGGATTTAGAACTATCCCCTTTCCCAATTGGAAGAATTAAAAGATCTTGCAGGTATTCTAAAAGATATTTATGGGAGTAAAGTCCGGAATTACATTTAAACAGAGAATAATGAGAGATGTTGGATTACCGTCAGAGAACCCACTCCAAGGTTGGAGGAGGTTGCTGATTTTCTTAACTCACTTTTTAAAAAAAGGCATATTCCTTCGATTAAAAAAGAAAATAGCCTGATCTGTAAAGGAAGTAAGGCTGGGGGAATCTCAATAAAGAATGCAAACATTTATATTTCAAAAGAAGACTCTTTGGAATTGGTGAATTTTTCGCACTCCAAAATTTGGCTAGGCTATGGACTCCCTAAAGCCAATGCTTTCCTTTGGTTGGTGGCTTAGTGCAGAGTCCTCAAATATGACAAATTGAGAATCCTAGGATGAAATGGGCCCTCAAAATGTTGTCTTTCTGGAATTGCTGAAGAATCAAACAGCCAGTTATTCATTCACTATGCCTTTGCAGCTCAGCTTTGGGGCTGGGCTCTAGAAAAAGGAAAGTGGCATGGGTATTTCTAGAGGCGTTAGGGGAGTGATCAGAAGCTAGTTTCTTTAAACTAAAAGTCATCGATTGAGAATGATGTGGAACCTTATTCCTTCCATTATTACTTGGAATATTTAGCTGGAAAGAAGTAGAAGAATTTTTCAGGAGAAAGCCTTACCTGTGACAGTAATTTAGGACATAGTGGTGGCTACAATTAAGGATCTAGAAGAAAGTTGGGTATTCAATGAGTGGAAGATCTTTATGGAGGGTTGTCAATGGTTACAAACATGACCTAACCTAAATTAGTTACACAAACTAAAAATTAAACCCCCCTGCCCGCCCTCTCCCACTATTAGATCTGAAGTTGTCTTCTGATGCTAAGATTAAGAAGATCAATTGTTGTGAAGAAAATTCAGATGGATACCCCTTGGAGGTGGATAATAGTTAATCTGCCCGTGTTTATATAAGAAGTTTTTGGTTGGAGGGGGCTTGTGTAATTTGTCCCTCGTGCCATCTTTACTCTTTTTTTCTAGACTTGCAGGGCTAGGGCCACAGTAACATGCCCCAGCCCTAAAAACTAGACATGAGCCATTATCTGGTAATTAAATAATTGGTTCTGGTGATAAATGATGGATAGATGAAAAAAAATTGAGGATCTGGCGAACCTCTGGTTACCAGAATCCAGTGCTTTTAACTTTTTCTTTGTAGCCCTCGGGTGCCTGATACAAGTTACCTATAGCAAAAAAAAAGTCATCTTCTAATGGTATGGTTTTACGCATGAGCAGTTAAGGGATAGACATGAACTATTATTGAGGGAAAAGTGAAATTGTTATTATAAGAATAATGTAATGCTATTGTGCATGAGAATGTAATTACTAATCGGTAGAGAATTAGAAAGTTAAATGCAAATCTTGTTTATTGTTTTTGGTATGATCATTTGAGAATCTTGAGGGAAGGAACTTGTGTGTGTACTTTATAAATATATATTGAAATTGATTCAACTTATTAATTGAAATACGGCATAAGGATTCAATATACGAAGAGCCAGTAACAAAGAAAGTTAATCTCGGCGAGGAAAATAACCCTAAGGTAATTCTCGTTGGAGATGATTGGAATCCAGTACTAAAGGCAGCAGCATTCAGAATCTTTCTAGAGTACAAAGATGTGTTTGCCTGGACATACAAAGACCTGAAGGGGATTCCACTAGAATTGTGCGTCCATAGAATTCCACTCGTACCAGGAGCATGTCCAGTAAGGAATAGGCCATATCGCATGAACAAAAATTACACAGCTAAGGTGCAAAAAGAAATAGAGAAAATGCTGGAGGCCGGAATAATCTTTAAGGTGGAGACAAGTGAGTGGGTCTCACCAATTGTAATATCACTCAAGAAAGAAGGGGGACAAATTAGGAACTGTGTTGATTTCAAATGTCTCAATGCAGTGACAATCAAAGATCCTTTCCCTATCCCATTCACAGACTCCATCCTGGAGGAAGTGGCCGGTCATGAGATATATTCCTTTATCGATGGATTCTCAAGATACAATCAGATCAGCATTGCCAAGGAGGACAAGTTGCAGACAACATTTGTGGTTGAAGACGGTGTATATGCATACAACCGGATGTCGTTCGGCCTGTGCAATGCACTAGCAACCTTTCAAAGGATCATTTTACACATATTTGACAAAATGTCGATAGGAAATTTCAAAGCCTTCCTGGACGACTGGTCAATTTACAGTGACCAACAAACACACCTCAAGGCTCTCACCGAGTGCATGGAACGTTGCAGGTCCACACGGCTTGCCTTAAACCCGAAGAAGTGTCGATTCATGGTATCGCAAGGGAAACTTCTTGGCCATATTGTATGCAAAGCTGGACTGAAAGCAAACCCAGACAAGATTTGGGTGATTGTGGAGATAGAAGCACCAGGGGATGTCACCGGGGTAAAATCCTTCCTCGGCCATGTTGGATACTACAGAAGGTTCATCAAAAACTTTGCTCAAGTTTCATATCCATTGGACATGTTGACGAGAAAGGGGGTACAGTTTGTACGGTCGGACGAGCAACAGAAAGCATTCGAAGAATTAAAGAGAAGACTCATTAGTGCACCCATTTTGGCCCATCCGAACTGGGACAAGGAATTCCACGTGTATGTAGACGCATCAAACTTTGCAATTGGTGCCACTCTGGCACAAGTGGGATCCCATGGTCTTGATCATCCAGTGTACTTCACTAGTCGGCTGCTCTCAACGGCGGAACGAAATTACAGTACGACCGAGAGAGAGGCCTTGGGAATGGTCTACTCGGTGCAAAAATTCAGGTATTATCTCTTGGCAACACCATTCACTTTTTACGTAGATCATCAAGCTCTAATGTACCTGGTCAACAAACCGATCATTCAAGGGAGAATCAACAAGTGGTTGTTACTTTTGCAAGAATTCACTTTCACCATTATTGTGCGACTGGGGAAAAGCCATATAATTGTCGACCAACTCTCAAGGATTAAATCAGAAGAACCCGCGGACGGGGTTAATGAAGATTTTCCTGATGCCACCTATTCCAAAGAGCTACCCTACCGCCTTGGTACGAGAAAATTGGTGAGTACCTGTCCACATCAACGTTCCCGCCAAAGATGTCTACAAGTGAGCGATGGAAGATTGCACTTAAGAGTAAGATGTTTCAATTGATAAACGGGCTACTCTACAAAATGGGGCCTGATTACATTCTCCGAAGGTGCGTGATGGAAGAAGAGATAAGGGGTGTGTTGGCGGAAGCCCATGAGGGACTAGCAGGGGGCCATATGGGTCCCGATGCCACGGCAAGAAAAGTCCTACTCACCGGTCTATGGTGGCTGACATTACACACACATGCCTGAGAATGGATAATTCAATGCGACACCTGCCAAAGGGTAGGAAAGCCACTAAAAAGAGATTATATGCCATTATGGCCATCATGGCCTCAAGAACTCTTCGAAAGATGGGGACTCAATTTTGTAGGACCATTGAAGGTCAACCAACTACACCGATGTCGGTATATAATAGTGGCCATTGAATATTTGACGAAGTGGGCTGAAGCAAGGGCACTTGAGGATAACACTGCATTAAGTACAACAAAGTTCATATACGAGCAGATCGTGACAAGGTACGGAATTCCAATTCAATTGACAAGTGACCGTGGAGAATATTTCGTCAACCATGTCATTCAACTTATGACTACGGAATTCAAAATCTTTCACACCCTATCAAGTCCGTACTACCCAAGGGCAAATAGACAGGCAGAATCAACAAACAAGGTGCTCATTTCAGTAATCCATAAGTCGTGTGGAATCGAAGGATCGGACTGGGAGGAGAGGTTACCGACAGTATTATGGGCTTACCGAACCACTTACAAGGTGACAACTGGACACACTCCTTTCCAATTAATGTATAGACAAGAAGCGGTTGTACCAACAGAGTCCTAGTTCCGAGTTTGAGGATCGCAATGGAAAACAGATTAGGAGATACAGAGAGCTTAGAAGAAAGACTATTCCAGTTGAATAAATTGGATGAGAAAAGAATTTTCGCCCAATGGTCAGCAAAAATTATGCAGAGACGTCGGAAGTATTGGCATGATGAACACCTATGGAGAATGGAATTCCGACCGGGTCAGTTAGTTTTAAAATATAACGGCCGCAACGAAATCAAGCCCGGGAAGTTCAAAATTCGGTGGTTAGGACCGTTTCGAATACGAGAATTGATGGATAACGGGGCTATAAAATTGGACAATCTAGATGGAAGCCCGATCAAAGAAGCACTGAACGGGTCGAAATTGAAGATTTACAAACAAAGAAGAGGAGAAACAATACAAATCAATATGCTCGGATACGCAATAAAGAACCAGTGTGGGATAGAGGAAAGAGGTGAACAACATAACGAAGCAGAAAACAAAATTGATGCAATAGTTTTTTCAAGTACCCCATTTGAACCAGTAACCGGGTTCTTTGCATCAAGACCACTGGAGATAGAAGCCCAACAAGGCCTAATTGACAAAGATTATGGCGTTAAGTGGATCAACAAGGATAACCAAGAAGAAGAGGAAGAAGACTGGAATAATTGGATAAGAGAATGCAACCAGGTACTGGATAGATTTGAGTTCTTATTACCAAAGGAGGTTCAGGACCCACCGAAAAGGAAGTACTTGGCAGAAACAATGTTGATTGTGGAAAGGTCACCCTACTGTGATGAGATTTGGGCGTTAAGGATAAAGAACTGGTCAAACGAGGTATCTCATATACAACTTCCGAGGAGTCGAATTTGGAAAGCAAAGTACAGAAATAGAAATATCAAGATGAACGATGATGGGAAAACATTTCAATGGGTCCAGGAACCAATGGGGTGTAACTTGACAAGTGTGAGATCAATCTATGATATTCGACTAGATTTGGGAATTGGAGTAAGTTGACAAATGCTGCTCAAATGATTCCCTGTGACATAAAGGTTATATAAATTGCATCTTTCGCCAATTGACAGAAATTGAGATATTGGACGAGAACAAAGAGAACGACAACATGGACATAGAAACTTGGGAGAAGGAATGGATGATGGCGGAATTTGAAACTATCAAGCCCGAGAAGGGAAAAAATACGTTTGAGTATTAAAAAAAAATTTAAAAATAAAATAAAAATAAATAAATAAATAAAAAATATCAGAAAAAAGCAAAAAATAGATAAAACAAAAATAAAAATAATAAAGTGGAAAAAAATATGACCTAATAAAAGGCCCACCATACCACTTTAGTAGTCATAATTTCTCAGCCAAGAAGAAAACAAGTTCATCCCAGCGATCATACCAAAAGAAAATTGATCAGCCGTACAAGAGGATTCAGCTTGGTTTTTCTACAAACTCTACACAGCCGTACGACTAAGTCCCTTTCCTGCCGAACGCCTGAAGTCCTTTCTGCCATACGAGTGAGTTTTTTTCCTACCGTACGACCGAGTTTTTCCTGCCGTACAACTGAAGGTTTTGTCTGCCGTACGAAGCCGTACAACTGTCGTGCGAGTTGTTTCATCAGATCGTACAAGTTAAGTCTCTGCATCCATACGAAAACCAGTTTCCTTGAACCGACATACAGATTTCCCAATGGCTGCACCGTACGAGTGAAGATTGCCACCGTACAGTCTCAACCTCCCGTCATACGAGTCTTGCCATATGGTTCTACTGCCGTTCGAAATCATGTTGTATGGTCCGTACGAGTGAATTCCAACGCCGTACAAAACCTGATTTGCCTACCGTATGAGTTGGAACTAGTCTCGTTGTACGAGTTGAAAGTGGTCGTACGGGATCAGCAGTTTTATCGTACAATGTCAGCTGGTCAGGCTATACAAAGGGATTCAAAGTGCAAGTTGGTCGTACCACATAGCCCGTACCAATTAAGTGTTGCCGTACTAGAAAAGGTTTGGGCTTGTAATTGCCATCCAGGTGCCAGTTCAACTCATCAAACCCTAACAGTCACAACTGAATCAGTTGGGCAGTATAAAAGGGGTTAGAATGTCATTTTCACCGGCAAATAGAGTAACCAGAGCACAAGGCAAAGGGAAGCAAATCCAGATATCAAGAGGTGCTAAAGGTAGAAAAATGGCAGCAAAAGTAATTGTGGAAGAATCTTCACCAAAACACAGGCCACAGATTGATGTAGGTTCATCAACATAGAAGAAGCAGTCAAAAGGGAAAGGGAAAGGAAAAGAAAAAGAAAAAATCACAGTGGATTCATTGCAGTGGGAAAGCCTGACAGCAACAAAATGTAAGCAGTGGCGGAGTAGCCACGCCGATGACCATCCTCTCAAGATAGCATTACAGAAGGCAAAGGTTGACATGGTAATACAAATGACTTATTTTAATTTCGGGGAGTTTGAAGCAATACTGAAAGCATGGTGGCGAACTACAACCCCTGATCAAAATTTATCATCATTAGATTCATGAATGTATCAGTCAAAATCACATTCACGCCACAAGATTTTGAGAGAGTGATGGGAGTTCCGCGCCAAGGATTTACAATCGGCAAACAAAAAATGACTGCAAGGCATAAGGACAACATAATGGCGAAGGTTTGTACGGTAGATTTGAGTGAGAAAGAAAAGAACCAGTTGAAGGTTACAGAAAATAGGAGACTCCAACGAGATCACTTGGCGAACGAGGAATGGCGGTGTATAATGTATGTGATCAGGGGACAGCTAACTGAAGCCTCACGCTCGTCAGACATTCCATTTTGGATGACCGACTATATGATTGGTCTAAGCCAGGGTGCAATGTACAATTGGGCAGCAGTTCTTTCAGATAGGATTCACGAGTTCCTGAAGATGACCCATAAGTCATTCTACATGACTCAGCAGGCCATTGCGTTATTCCTAGACACCATCAACACTCAGGTCCCCTGGTACGAGTGGAATTCTATGGACGCACAGTTCTAGTGGAATTCCCTTTAGGTCTTTGTATGTCCAGGGAAACACATCTTTGTACTCTAGAAAGATTCTGAATGCTATTGCCTTTAGTACTGGATTCCAATCATCTCCAACGAGAATTACCTTAGGTTATTTTCCTCGCCGAGATTAACTTTCTTTGTTACTGGCTCTTGGTACATAAGGAACATTATGACCCAGCATGGCCAACTATCTTCAAATGGACAAACCTGAAGGCCCTGCTCAAGGTGGGAAGGGAGATGGGTCGAGAAGCAACAAAAAGAGAAAATAGCAAGAGGTAGCCGAGTCATCATCAGAAGCATCATATAGTGCAGAAGGTGCCGAGGAGGATTGCATTGAGGCCTCATCAGCCTCAGCCACTCCTTGCAACCCCGCCAGCCCCAGCCCTATAGTACCAACAGGAGAGAGCAGATGGGATGTTGCACTGGGGAAGAGGCAAGCACACTTGCATTTGGACACACGTACTCAGGCGAAGATTCCCGTTCAGCCTAGCACCACTCACGTTTCATGGGGTTAGATCATGAGGATGAAGGGGGATAACATAGTACCAGTTCCTCTCCCATCAAGGCAGATTACTCCCTTTGAGACCAGGTCTCTTGAGAATTCGGCACAGGTGGATAGCTCAGTCCAAGTAGATACTTGGCTTCAGCTACTGGGGGTACCTTCACAGCTGGCAGACATTCCTCCACTAAGCCCCACTAGATCTACTTTAGCACCACCACTTGCACTTGAAGGTGAGATGACACAGCGAGCACTTGCACTGGAAGAGGAGAAGGTACGATGCACCAACAGATAGGATAATGATTAGTGACTCTGAAGCAAAAGAGGAAGGAACGGCCACAGATAGTTCAGAGGAGGAAGGCACCGATACTAGTATGACAGAGAATTCCAATTCTGATGATACACGGGAGACTTCCCACTCAGCCGAGCCGACAGGTTTGACAACACACACGGGTGAGCCAAATGAGAGTGACCCACTTGGCACCATTCTCAGGTATGCACAGGATTTAGGGTCTATGGGAGCCATTCTTCAGAGGGTGTCTGATATTGCTACTAGAGTCAATCCCCAATACTCTTCGCCAGCAGTACTTGCAGAGCTACAAAGAATTGAACATTTCGTCAAAAATGCTGAGATAGAGTTTGTACAGGTATTTTGGAATAGGCGTTGGTCGGAAGTGATTACTGAGGGGATGCAAAGGGCATGGAAACCAGAGAGACCAAACACTGGAGTTGGAGGTGCCGATAGAGAGATACTAACAGCCCTTCATAGCATTGAGGATCAGTTCCGAGCATTATATTATGCTAGGGAGGATTTTCAGAAGCAAGCACAGTGCAACAAAAGACTAGAGGCTGCAGATGTATGTAAGAAACTGAGGGAGAAAATTGATGAGCAACAGGTGCATTTCCAATGGCAGCTGGCACAGGAAGCCGAGCTCACACAGTTAGAAAGGAACAAGGCCGATGCACTGAGGGTGGAGCTAGAGGCAACAAAGGAGTTGGCCGATTCTCAGACAACACAGGAAAAAACCAAGAAGCAGTTGGAGGAGGCTATACAGATGGTACGCTTGACCAGGGACAAACATATCATTGCCACGACACATCTGAAACAAAGAATTGAGGAGGTTTCTAGGCTTCGGCGATTGGTCTTACCACACGAGACTTTGGGTTCAGCTCGGACAGTATCCACACCTCCAGGGACGTCCACTGACCCTCATTCCTCATAGTTCTTCATGGATTTTGCTTTGTATTCGTCTAGAAGACAACAAGATTTTGGGGGGGGGTGATGTTAGGCGTACTTTATATTTGTCAGTTTTAGTTTGTTTCGGCAAAATATGTTTTGATTAGTTACATCGGGAAGTATGTTTATGTTTGTTAGTTTGTATCGGCGAGTAGTTACTCCCAATCGGTATGTCGGTTAGCAACAGTTGGCAACCGTCCACAAACTTTATATGTACTTGTCAGTCCATTGTATGGACATGGAGTTTTTGGGATTGTTATTGTACTTGTTGTTCTAAATTAATATATGCAGTTGAAGTTCTGAGTATTAATTCTATTTTTTTCATTCTCGTACAATGTAATTCATTCTAGTACAATGTGATAGTGCAAATATCTTTCTTGTTTACTCTGTATGAAAAACATTAGACTCATTCGGCAGTAATCAATGATGCATCTTATGACATGTCATAAGGCATCTTTAACGGAGCCAAAATGGAGCACCCAAGTTGATGAGTGGATTGTGAAGAGCTTATGGCAAGTGTAAGTGATATGTTATTTTTAGCCTGTGGACTCATCTTGGGATTTGAGCATAGGATTTTAACGATTGTCTTGCTCATCCAGAGATTCTTAGAGAAATTTAATCAGAATATTGTCCTGATCCAAGCAACGAAGATCAATTATCAGCAAGTGATCCAAAACTCCTCTATTTTCTAGTGGAACTGGGGGATTATCAATTAATCGCCCAGAGTCTCTTCTAGAGGTCTTGCTATCAATTGGAATTGTCGGGAAATCACTTTACAAGAGACACTCTCCACAGACTTTTGGATAGCCGGTCAAGAATGCAATATTACTTCCAACCTTAGTTTCCCCATAGCCAATGTTTATGGTCTCTATACCAACTAGGAGAAGGACTGATGTTGGAATCAAACCAAGGATTTCATTAAACTTGGGGAAGAGGCAAAGCGGATAGAGGCGAGGGATTTTAATGCCGGAATTGATTCTTATAAAAAGCAAGAAGGCTCCCAAAGCCTAAGTGGCAATGTTGGTTTTCTATCATTTCTCAAGGACTCTAGTCTTTGGGATATCGATCCTCAAAAGGGTCAAGATCAAATCCTGGCCAAAATTGATAGATTCTTAGCTTCTACCTCATGGTTGGAGGATAAGATTGTCATCAAATATGAGGCCTTAATTAAAATTGTATCTTACCATTGGCCCATATTGTTGATAATTGATAAAGACGATTGCCCCATAAGAGTTCCCTTTAGATTTGAAAAGATGTGGCTGGAGCACCCTGATATTGAATAGGTGGTCTCTACTTTTGGAAAGATCAACATGCCTACTTTGGTATAAGATGTATGTCTTCAGCAAAAAGCAAAAAGCCCTTAAACTCAGACCAAGGCAATGTAACTGCAATGATTTCAAAAAAGGCTAGGTTGGAGAACAGAATGGCTGAAATTCAAACTCATATTCTTGACAATGTAAGTCTCAGTTCTCTTATGGAAGAAGAAAAGGAGGTAGCCATACAATTGGATGAAACTTACACGTGTGGAGATCTTCTAAAAGCAAAAATCCAAGATCAAATGGCTAAAAGAAGGAGATAGGAATATGAGATTCTTCCACCTTACCTATGAAATGAGAAGAAAAGAAACTACATTTCAAAGATTGAAACGGTGAGGCAATATCACAAAGGATCCTAAGATTCTGAAGGTCTCTTTTGTCTTCTTTTGGAAAAACATGCTAGCTAAGGAAAATGAAGAGAGGAATAGAAAACAAGAGCTCCTCCTTGGATTGATACCCTCCCTTGTGGGAACCACTGTAATGTCCCTTTTTGAGATATACCTGATTTCTTAGCCTACAAACAATAATAATCATTAGAAATATTAAATATTCAGATCATAGCATCATTAGTATTCAGATCGATACATCATGGCATAATCAATATTGAGTATCAATACATCATAGCAGCATTAATATTCAATTCAGATCAGTACATCATAGCACAATCCTCATAGCCAATCACATTGTGAATTTCTTGGAATTATTTGCAAATGGCAATATCAAGGCTGGTCGTCCTTGACTTGCCAAGAGTAGGGAAGGCGGGCCATCCTTCCCACTCTCAGTCCACCTTGGAGGCTGGCCATTCTTCCAATTCTTGTCAGGCCCGAAGCATGAAAGGTTGGCCATCCTTCCAATTTCGGTCCATAACTTGATAAGAGCATGAGAGGGGGGCCATCCTCTCATCTCTCGTGAACCGGAAGGGGGGCCATCCTTCCTATTTGCAAGACTCTTCTTTAAATTCAAAATTGATTGCTTAGAGAATTTGCTAGATGATTGCTGATTGAGTACCTCTCCATGGATGGACAAGATTATTCTTTAATGACTGTAATAAATGATTTTCTGTTGTAAACGTTTGTTGTTGTCTGTTGTAGATCTTTTTATATATCTTTTTATTTGTTTCTGCTTGAGGGATTCCCAAGGTATGATCTCTCCTTTTATACCCTCTTGGTTGAAGGAAGCACCTCTTCATATGCACCTCTTGCCTCTTAAAAGAGTCGCACCCCTCTAGAATACCACTGCTGCCCTTTGGAATAAATTAATGATTTAATTACTTTTAATTAAACTTGACTTATCAAATTGCTAGCGCCTCAAGTATTTTCTCCATCGCTTTATGTGAGATTGGCGCCACCTCAATTATAAATTCCAGCAGTTTTTTCTTTAATCTTGTCGGTTGAGCAAGGATACTTAGGCCTGCGATCTGGAATTTGGTGGGGTATGACAACCACAAAGAATGAGAAGCTCATGCGAGAGATCTCAAAAGAAGAATTCAAGATTGCTCCAATTGATATTTCTAGAGATTGTGCCCCGAGTCCTAATGGAATTTTGACCCTTTTTTTCCAAAAGTTTTGGGATGTCTTGGGTGATGATCTTTGGAGAACTGTTCAAGAATTTAAGAACTCTACATCAGTTTTAAAATCTCTTAATGCTACCTTTCTTGCTCTCATCCCAAATAAGAAGGGAGCCTTGAAACTAGAAGATTTCAGACCTATCGCCTTGTGCAATACTATTTACAAAATCATATATAAAGTAACTCCAAAAGTTTATGATAGAATTAGTTGGAGTTTTTTTTATATAGAGTTTTGGAAAAATATATTGGAAAACTGAGAATAAAGAAGAAAGCAGCACATAACACAAAAAGAAACTCAGAAATATTTCTATAACAAACTGCAATAGATTGACAACACATTGGACAGCACACTGAAGAAAACTGGACACCTCATTCAGTTATGATTTACAACAGTTACGCTAACACTCCCCCTTAATGAATAACTGAATTTTCATTAACTCCTAACATATCTGTGAACTGACTAATAACATAAAACAATAGGAAATACATTATGCAGAAGCTGTTCTTTAGAAAAACAGTTCTTGGACCAGCAAGACTTCTTCAAGCTACTCCAAGTATAGTCTCCCAGCTACAATCCAAGTTCCCAACATCATTGGACACCATTTGCACATGAAGTGTCTCATTACCCCCGTAAAGGTATGATGCTGAACTTCCAGATTTCGGATCTCCTCTGAACTATTGGACATCAATCCTCACATGCATGTCTCATAACCCCAATGAGGTATAGTTTCTCCGATCCACAAGCATCTTTGACTATTGAACATCTATCTATGAAGTCATCTTCTTCATACAGCCAGTCCAGCCAATCATAACAACAACACTTTCACATAGAAATACTAGACACATAGGAGATACACATGTTCTCACAGCCATTAAAGAAAGATTAGGACAACCATATAGATGCAGAACTTTGATATTGAATCGCACTTCTCCCATACTCAATGTATCTTCCACCTTCCACCATATATGTGTAGAGTTCAAGTGAATGCAATCTCCCGTGTTAATTTTTTCAGCCTTCTCATCACCCGGCCACGCCGCAGGAGTTGTGCCTTTAAACAAGTGCATTAAATCAGGTGCTGCTATCATTACGCATAACCTTCTGCCCATTATATCTTCAATTTTAGAATATTAACAGGAATGAGAAAGAGAAAAAAGAAAGAACTGCACTCTCTACAGCAACCTCAACTTCTTATAAGAGGCTCTCATATTCTTGGGCACTCCAATGGTGGAGTCACACCCAAACCAGCTCTGATACCATATTGGAAAACTGAGAATAAAGAAGAAAGCAGCAGATAACACAAAAAGAAACTCAGAAATATTTCTATAACAAACTGCAACAGATTGACAACACATTGGAAAGCACGCTGAAGAGAACTGGACACCTCATTCAGTTATGATTTACAACAATTACGCTAACAACATAGCTTACGGATCAAGCACACACCTTCGATACATTCTGGAGACATCCATGAACAACATAGAATCACTTGGGAGTCGACAGGTCCAACCGCAACAGATCTCACTTGAAGGCAACAAATATCACTTGAAGACACATCATAGACTGCTTCTCAACAGACACTGTCAAACTCTGCTAATCAGTAACTTGCTTTCCGGAGCACCAAATCACAAATCCTTTGGAATGGAGATAGCTAAGGATCTTGTAAGCTTAAGTCCAAAACCGCAAGACCAAAATCCAAACTGTGGAGAAATGCGAAGCAAACTACTTTCTCCCTGTCACACTGCAAATGTTGTCAGACACAGTCTTCAAACTGGTGAATATAACTTTTGTTGCACAACGATCCGAACCACCAAATTCTGGATTTAGCATCTTCAAACACTTCCCTAAATTATATCCAAAACTCATACTCCGGTCTTCAACATAGAGGAAATGCGGAGCAGAATACTCAGACAGTGTTCTTAATATGACAACTCAATCAATCAACAAACAACAATATCAGAAGATACAGTTGGCACCAATGACAACACAAACACATCAATGACAACACCAGTTAGCACATACTTGCAACACTTTCTCCTAGGAGAAGATTCAGACTTCTAAGGCCTAGTCCAGGGTTAAGTTTTTTCTTTGGTTGGTTTGTCATGCTAAAATCCTTACTTGGGCCGAATCAATTTTTTAACAACTTTAACCTTAAATGAGTGATCAAAAGGTCTTTCAAGGGTTTATTTGACTCTTGGTTATGCCATATGGCTCTCAACACCCTCCATGACAACATGTCGACATCACTGACAACACCAGTTAGCACATACTTGCAACACTTTCTCCTAGGGGAAGATTCAGACTAGCCTAGTCTAGGGCTAAGTTTTTTCTTTGGTTGGTTTGTCATGCTAAAATCCTTACTCGGGCCCAACTACAAAAGTAGGGCTTCTTTCAACCTAGCTAATGTTCTTTGTGTCATAACCAGGAAAAGGATTGTAACAATTTACTCTTCCATTGTGACTATGCCAGAGGCATATGGAATCAATTTTTTAACAACTTTAACCTTAAATGAGTGATCTAAAGGTCTTTCAAGGGTTTCTTTGACTCTTGGTTATGCCATATGGCTCTCAACACCCTCCATGAATTATGGGACTTCGCCCCAAGTCTCATAGTCTAGAATTTATGGCTTGAAAGGAGTAGCAAAATATGCAAGGGCAAAGAAAAAAGCCAAGATCTTTTATAGAAAAAAATCTTTAAGGCTAGACCTTGTAGCATTACTATCCTAAAAATAGCTAAATCTAAGGAAGCCAATCCAAGAGAAGATGTCATTTTGAAAAAAGACTGGAAGTGAGGAAATGCCATGATGCTCGTCTTCCTAAAACTTCGATCAAGAAAGATTTGGGAAACAGTGTCCCCCTCTAGATGGATAGATGGTCTAAATTAAATTTGAAGGAGCCTCGAGGAAGAATCCTAGATTCTCAAATGAAGTAACTCTTATCAGGATTCATAAGGGAAATCTCCATGCTTTTGGGATCTTTAACACCACAAAGGCTGAAGGAGGTCTCAATCTAGCAGTGCAGATAAGGCCCATAATCTCATTGAAGGTGACTTGAGCATTATCATCAATTAGATTCATAATAGGAATGGCTACAACTGAAGGCTCAATGAAAGTCTTGAAGATGCCACAATTTAGAGACTTCTGTTGTGTGCATGTTTGTCATGAACGGAATAAAGCAGCTGATTGGGTAGCTAATGTAATCTTGGAGGAAAATTTCCATTTCTTCACTCACACAGGCAGTGACTTCGAAAAAGATGTTTCCTTTCATGCTTTTGCCTGATTGGTCAATGAGGATAAACCTTCCCTGTGGTGATCTCTCGTGCCACTGGCTGCTTATGGCACTTTATGTTGCATGTTTCTCACCCTCAGCTGCTTCTTTGGATTGTGTAGATGCTTTGAGCTTCTTCTTTTGCCCTCTTAACTGCCTATGACAATACTCAACTTGGCTTCACCTCTCTTGCTTTGGCAGCCCCTCTTGGCATTATCCCTTCGCCTCTTGTTAATGCCCTACTACTGGTACTAATCATCTGCCTGCTAGTGCCAGAAGTCAACTTGGTCATTGCATTGATATTTCCTCTTCTTCCTCACTGCAGCCTACTCCTGGATTCAATTCCCCTTCAAAGACTTCATCCAGAGGTAAACGCAAAGTGGACTTTGAGGACCATTCACCACCCAAGAAACATCATGCTATACACGGCTCTTTGCCTATCCACGTGGTGGTCAGTTCTAGCACATCTTATTCTAACTCTTCCAGAAATCAGCATATAGAGGTGTTGCCAAATGTAGATCATATTTTTCAAGAGTTGAACTCATTATGGCTTAATTTGATCCGGGGTTGAGAAATGATCATGTAAACACCAATGAGCTTTATTCTTCTTTCCTTCACTACATAGACAATAACAGTAATTATTTGATCCAAATCCAAAGGGAGGCAGCCAGCATCATCATATTCTATAAGAGCACTCGAACACATTGAACACCATCAATAGCAATGTAGGGGACCTAAAATATTCCTCTTGTCTATAACGGCAACATTGTCCAAAAATTCCAGCTTTGTCCGTCTACTAAAAAAGCAGAGCAGCCTTCCCCGAAGGAAATGAACAAGGTAGGCATGGCAACAGAGGTGGACTAAGGAGGGGTGCTCAAGGTCTTCAGTGACTGTTCCATAGTCCGCTCGCTGCAGTCCGGCTTTCACACGCTCTTTAGGGATTCTTTTCTTTTCTTTAGTTTTTCTTGGTGTGTGTAGCATAGATTATATATACATATGGTAAAAATGGTTCCTATCTCAAATATTTGTCTTCATACATTGTTGATGAGAGAGAAGATATTCCCGATGTGTAGAAAACTAAGTAAGGTAGAAGATACTCTAATGGGTAAAAAAAACAAAGAGCTAAAAACAGGGAATCCATTATCAAGGAATAGCAGAAGAATAAGAGAAAAATAAGGAACACAAGATTTAAGACATTTAGATACCTGACATTTTTACTTCTAAAGAAATCTAAAAAATGGAAGACTAGTTCAGGGCTCTGGAAAACATACAAGATGATCTGGCCAAGAGGGTGGATAAGCTTGTAAACCGGGACTGAAATCCTTTCTACCTTAGGTGCTACCCTCCACAATGAGAGGTGTATTAACAGGGCTAATTTCCTCTACCTAAAGAATGTTCAAGCAGCTGTGAACCACATTGCTGATTTGTCTAGCATTAATACCGAGTATTACCTGTAATTGGTAAATTTGACCCCAACTCAGAAGGCCCTAGACTAGGTTTAGATGCCCCACTCCAGCTTCGCAATTTAAACGAGACTCGATTTCAGATCGGCAGTAACACCACGCACTTCAAGCGGTCCAGCGGGTGGTTCTCCCAAATGTTCTAAAATTTTGACAATACTACTGGAACTGCAATACGAGAAGATCCATTAAAAAGAAATACAGAAATTAATCCCATACCTTATTGAAGATCTTCTGTCTGGAATCCGGCGACAACCTATGCCTTTCTGCCGATTTTCTGTTTGGAACCCTGCAATAACCCATTGCGGCCCTTGCCTGCCTGCCTTCAATTGCTCCACCTGTGCCCAATGAAAATTGTTCTATTCACAGAGGCACTCGACACTTTCCGCTCCTCAACCCAGAATACTTTTCCGCCACATAAGGTTCTCTTCTCCAACATGAGAACCTAAGTTCAGGCGATGACAACCTAGCTACTCTTTTTTGGTGAAATTTATTCTTCTTGTAATAAGTAGGTAGCAATAATTCATTATGGTCGTAATTAGTGTACAGTATTAATTTACTGTGCATGTGGTAGATATTTGTAATGTGTTTTTTAAATAAATTTAATTAGAATTTGATTATTTGGACCCAAATAAATTATGTTTATGCTTATTTTTAACAAGAGACGCAGGGTCCTGCCTCTATATTACCAATGTTGTTGTAATTTATCATTAGGGAATATAAAATCTAAGATTAGAAATGGACAAACTGCAGTAAAATATTTGAATGCCACCAGTAGAAATGTCAAGAAGCAAAAATCCACTTACCATTGATCACTGCCCACGGTAAAATAAAAACTTGACCATTCTTACTATTGTAGCATAAGCAGTTATCAGAAATAGGTTTATATTTCAATGAAACACATTTTGTCACTAAGTCACCACTCACTACATTCACACTATCTTTGGAGTTGAAAGTAAACCAAGCTAGCACTTGGATATCATCTTCTTCAAGCAATTCAACATAAGCCTGAAATAATAACACCAACTTTTAAAAAATTATTTAATAGAAAGGCAAAACCTAATGACATGTGAACAGTTAGAAAATAGTTCCTTCTTAGCTACATATGATGTAAATGACAGCTTAAATATCATTAGTTATTCCAAGTATTAATGTTCCCTTACATTTAAAATGGTTAAAACTGTTCAGAGTTCAAAAATGTGGAAACAAAAGCAATTTATAAATAAAATTAGAAAGGAGAGCTTAACCGCCAATGTGTTACAATCTTTGCCACCCAAAAATATGCTCTTAGTAGTTTGTGAATTGATAGGAAATAATGGGTTCACTGTACAGTAAATACCATATTTAAAATAGTTAAAACTGTTGAGAGTTCAAAATTGTGGAAACAAAAGCAATTTATAAATAAAATTAGAAAGAAGGACCGCTAATGTGTTACAATCTTTGCCACCCAGAAATATGCTCTCAGTAGTTTGTGAATTAATAGGAAATAATGGGTTCACTCACATACGATAACATAGCTAGTATTGTGAGAGATAGTTTATAAATCTAAAAGTAGTAAAGAGTGCGAGATAGTATATATTTATGAGAATCCATAAGTCCATTGTCACTATGGCAGTTGAAGATTGGTAGTGAATCCAAAAGTTCATTTCCACTATCGTGGTCCAATTCTTGCAAAACACAGAAAACATAAACATATAACATGGTGTGTAATTTAGAGAGCAAAGAGAGTATCAAAGAGGTATTGTGTATAAGATATATGTAACAAAAATGTGGTTTCGTATGCTTTAGAAGTGACAAGAACGCCTATGTAATTCAGTCTGGTTGTGGTGTTGTGCTGTATTTGCTTCCTGCAAGATAAACATGAAGGTGATTGTGAACATTTATTGAAGGTGATTGTGAACATTTATTTTTATTGGACAAAACAAGCGACAGGGAGGAGACACTATAGTCTTGGTGAAGAAGTTAAATTTGTTTGTTATATTTTTTGTTTACAACAAAGAAGTTGCAAGAAGAGTAAGGGTGTACCTTAATATATTGGCATGATGTGTTCATTCTTCAACACAAGATGCTTTAACAATGGCATTGCTCTTATTCAATGTAAATTGTCCTTTTTTGTTGAATTTTCGTAACATGAAGATGACTGTTGATTTATCTTCAAGGTACTTCTCATAGCTGATCTTTTGCAGGTCTAGCAGTAGCATCTGGATGATATTGCTAGCGCAAGAGCAATGTATTGTCTGTTTGTTGTCAGTGGTCAGAATAGTCTTGAGATAATGCGAGTAGATATAGGCGACGTCTTCATTGCATCTATCACATTGGGTAATTTCATTGTCAAGTGCTCCATAGGAATCAAATTTATAATTGCATTTTGAGCAAATGTGTGGAAAGGGCTGGAAAATGCATTAGCTATTTTCAATGTTCCTTGTACGTGCAATACATATGGAAGTATTATTTAGTTAGCAAGAGAATTTTTTTGTTAATTTTATTTTAAATTTGCCAGCAAAAAAATTGGAGATTTCAAGAGTTGTTACCTCAAATGTTGAGTGCAGTAAACTGTTTAAGTGATCTAAGGTCCTTTTGTCATTTAATACATTGATATATGTTGACTGGCAAGTGTGAAGCATGTTGTCTGTGGCATTCATCTGTTTGACAATATTTTTGAAAAGTATGAATGGAAATTCATTCCTTCGGAGTTGTTCTTCCATTCTTAAGAAATGGTCCTCTAAATTATGGTGCATCTGTAGCTGTAAGTGTAAATAGTGTAAGTAAATCAAACAGAATACCCAAGCAGCTAAATTCTTAACAGCATATGCAATTATATAGTAGATAATGTCCAGTATTACAGTGAGCAAAGACCCCAGGCTTTATGACATAGTCCTGCAAAGACCCCAGGCTTTATGACATAACAATAGGTAGAAAAAAAAGCTTCATCTTAATTGTGGTAGTCATTTAGAGCAGTACCAGGCAAAAGGACAGTGAATGCAATTATAAAAGTAACTCTATATACAAATATATCAACAGTCATATAACCTTGATAATCAAATTCTATAACAATGTAAATCCCAAGCAAGAAATTACAATAACCTAAAAGGACTTAAAGTTTAACTTTAGATAACCATTCTCTCCAAATAATGAGAGGAGAAAATGAAGATTGGAAACATACCTAAGAATGCTAGATGCAGTACCTTAGCATTGAGTAGCATTTTCTAATCGTTTGTGAATATGATTTATTAGGAAGCAGAAAGGGAATTGCATAGGCACTTTTAATCCACAGGTACCATTGTGACTTCCTGTGGAGGGTACTGAAACTAGAGTTAATGCACAGGGTGATGCTTATGAGTATATGGTAGAGTATGCCCAAACTACTAAACATGTATATATTCTGTAATAGGTAAAATGGGATAAATAAATGAATTACAAAAACCCAAAAACATCAATGGAATGTGCAAATAACAAAAGCTTTTAGAATAAAAGTGATACTTACAACCTTTGTTACCTCGCGATTTCCATTGTTCGCCTATTCCCGTTTGATCTTCGGTGATGAATGCAGCCCTCAGGGAGCTTGCTTCTTTGCTTTAAATCCTTAAGATGGCAAAAGAGAAATGGCTTGGATACTTGTAGCGTTAAAGGTAAGCTTCAACACAACATGAAATGGATAATGAAGGATGTGATAGTGGGGGTGCCAATGGCACGCTATGGATTCTGCAGCATAAGTTTACTTGAAAGCTTCTTGATTAAGAAATGGAAGGATATAGGGGTATTTATAGGATTGTGTGAGAGAAGATCAATGGTGGAGAAGAAATAAGAAGATCAATGGTAGAGGATGTTCGAAAGAACGTGCACGAATAGAAGGACATGTGTCATTCAAAAAGATGCTTTGTTGAGTTAACTGTTTTCTTGATGAGGATGAGTTTTTATTTCTTAAATTAGAATATATTTTTATAATTTAAGAGTTTTGTTGATAAAACAAAGTTGCTTTAAATCAATTAACTCAGCTTTTGCTTTTGCATGACAAGAAGAATTTATTTTTAGAAGATATTGAAGATTTTTTTAGAAGATAAGAAAGTGAATTAAATAAATAAATTTATTTAATTACATGCACATGATTTGGAAGAATAAATAAAATATTTTATTATATTTTATTTTTGAAGAGTGAGAGGATTTAAATAAATTTAAATGATTTATTTAAATTTGGAGGAATAGACTTGACTTAATTAAATAATTTAGAATTATTTAATTGCTTGGAAGAATTTAATTAAATAAATGATTTTATTTAATTTTGACTTTAGAAGAGATAATTAAATATTTTGATATTTAATTAACTTAGAGGAATATGAATTGAATAAATAAATTTAATTATTTATTTATTGATAGAGGAAGGTAGACTTAAATAAATATTAAAAATATTTATTTAGACAGAGTCGTGTCATTTTTAGGTGTATACATTTGCCCCTCTTTGATGCAATGTGTTTTATCACGTTATTTCAAAGAATAAGATTGTTTGAAAATGATACATGCCCTAGTTTGCCCTTGGTACAAGTTTAACGATAGGATGCCCCCTCGGGAGATTAGACGGGAAGAAGGCAGAAGGCGTGAGATGGACAATCTCACGATGAAAAAGGGAAAAAATAGGGTAGGATGAAGAAAAATGGGTTGAAGAAAGAGCTAAATGATACGCAATGCAAGATAAAATGATAACACACACAAGCAAGTAAGCAAGTATGCACAAATGATATAAGAACAAAGAAGGTATTGGCCTTGGCAAGCGGTAAACCAAATTGATAATGATATACGACAGTGTTGTCATGGCGGGGAACGATAGATCCCTAGAGCAAAACGATAGGATGGTGTCTAGTTTCAGGAAATGAAACATGTCGTGTAAGGCGCGTGTGTTGGTCTGATTTCAACAATGCAACATCTTGTATAAGACAATTGATTCATTATAACTGATTGAGTTAGTTTACAACCAAACAAGGATCAAGACCACTGATTGTGATTGGATCATTTGACAAGATTAACTTGACTGGATTGGTATGGATTAAGGATAGAATTGCATTTGGACCATTGATTAGATTGACTGGACAAGGATGAAAGATATGATGATTTTGGATGATAAAAGATTGGCGATAGGACTCACAAGCTTTTGTACATACTAATACTCTGCATAGAATTGTTATTGCATGGATAGTATGCGAAATGCAATTGGATATGGATACGGATATGAGACGCAATTGGATACGTTATGGATAGGGATATGGATGTTTGTCATCTTGATATTGCAAGTATTTTGAAGGGCTTTTTTCATCATTGGGCGTTTATTATGTTGTAAGAAAATACAAGCATCTAGGTATAATTAAACTGAGATGACCTGAGTATTACTTACATGGATTTTGATATAGCAAGTTAATACAAGCATCTAGTCAAAATTAAATCTAGATGACTTGAATATTTCTTGTGTTTCAATAGACAAGGATTGCCCCTTTTCATGTTTAGACCTTTGAAGTCCTCGATGATCTTTTGTTGATCATGTCGTTAGAAAAAAGTCGTCACATTACTAAAGATTGATCCACAAATAGTAGACAAAGAAAAATGATTATGCCCCCATCATAGCTTCTCTAGTTTTTGACATCCTCGAGTAGCATAAAAAGACATAATGACAAAAATCAAGACTCTGTAAGTTAACCCGCTCACAAAACATAAAACATTATTGCATTAGATGTGTCTTCTTGCCATAATTTAGACAAAATCATTTAGAGTGCTTTAGATACTTGCTTGCTTTGCTTTAGATAGGTTGATGTTTCACGTCAAGATTTCTGTTTGGAAGCATGTTTTGTTGCGCGTGCATGCCTAGTGAAAGGGTGCGGACACAAACGGATAGAGGGACAGACGACAAGACATGGGATGGATGGGAAGCCCCGGGGGTGCATTGACAATGGCCTTACCTATGTGACGATGCAGAGGCAACGTAGTTTAGGGACTTGGACTTATGACACTAACGACAGACGCTATGCTGGGCAGACACTGTGGACAGGATACTGGATAAGAATTTTGGATAGCCTTAATGCTAGATACTGATGACAAGGGATACACCACGGATAGGGAGATGGATGGGCAATAGGGGATCAATGGCATGGTAGGTAGAAGGAAACAAGAATGTGTTCTTCGAGGACTATGTCGCATAGGAAGAACATGCCCCATTGCAGGTAGAATACTTAGGATTTTTCATGACAATGCTTAAGACGGAGGAGGAGGATGAGAGGATAATGAAGAATTTGTGTGGTTTGGGGGATAAGGTATGTCAAGAGACATCTAAAACATTTGTCAACATTGTACCTCCAATCTTTATCAAGATCAAAGAAATAGAAGAATGGAAGATCAAGATGGACAGACTCGACAGTATAGGTATGTAATGGATAGAGGAATAGGATAGGAAATGGTATGGAAGGAAACTGGTAGGAGAAAAGTGATATGCCGATGAGACAAGGTGCCCCCAAGTGTAGGTGACATAGAAGATCAACTTACACATGATGCCTGTTTGCCAGGTTTTCATCATGATACTTATCCAAGGTGCCTGTTTGCCAGATTTTCACCGTTGGACGAAGGGATTTTTCTTTATTCTTTTTGATTATTTTTTTTAACTTTTGGATGGGATAGATGGATATGGAAAGGAGAAACTCAAGCATCTAGCTCCCTGAAAGGTGATAGTCCCACTAGATAGATGCTGTCAAATGGACCATGTCAAATGTGCCCATAGATGTTGGTATGGAATTGCACGAAGGTGAGATATGGAGAAGGTAGATATTGGATAATGGAAGGTGCGATAGTGGATGATGATGCAAAATACATAAGGACTTATGCAAGGATGGAAGGAAGGTTTATGTAAAAGCGTGGACCATGGGACAAAGAAGATATGTAGGATAGTAGTGGAAGGGAGGGGAGATGAATTTATATGGAAGTGTCGTGGAATGGAAGGGAACCATGACCAACGGTTGCACATACTGTGATAAACATTGAAGCTGGTGATAGGAGTGTTGTGTAGGAAGCAATGGATATTTTTGCTTGGTGGATGAGTGATGTAGGCCTTTAGGTACCCACATAGACTTAGTATACTTCTATTTTTTGTTTGTCATGTGGGATGGAAGGATTTGATACTTGTGGATGGCATGGGAGAAAGTGGATGGTTGGGATGCTTTAGAGGTGGATGCCTCATTTGACTTGATGGATTTTTGCTTGGGTACCCAAACCATTTTTCTTGTACCTGTGAAGGTATGGGCTTGGGTATATGCAGCTTTTGTGCAGCTTCTGAGATAATTATTTGTTGCTTGGGGACCCACACCTTTTTCAGTTTGGCATTGAGGTGTGTGGGTGTATGCAGCTTTTGAGATGGATGTTTCTTTGATTCTTGGATTTTGTATCCTAGGTCATGAGGACTCTTAGGGTTTTGACTTTATAGGTAGAGGCATCCAGATTTGTGCTTTTGAATCCCCTGGGGATGCCAGAAGTGAGGTTGGTGGAAGCTCGTTGTTTAGACAACATGTGCATTTGTTGGCCATGATTGGGATATTTAGAGGATTTATAGATGGATGGATAAGGTGTTGGAAGAAGTGGTGGTAAAATGCATGGAGGGATATTAGGAGTTGGAAGTAGCAGAGGTAGATTGGATGGTGGAAGGTGTATGGTCACATGCTCTTGACAATTGTAGGATGATGGAGGTGGAATGGCCACATATGTTTTAGGGATATGATAGGGTTTGTGATGGAAAGTGGTGGATTTAGGAGGAGTGGAGGAAGTACCAACATCTTGAGATTGTTCATCTTGGGGTATGTATCCAAGGCCATATGAGGGTGGAGGAACTTTGACATGGATAGGTTCCAAAATACCTTGTTCATGAAGGCCTAAGCCTTTACCTTGATAGTTCATATTCTAGAGTATATGATGGATAGTGGGATTATGTATAGGTGGAACACTAGACATGAGTTCCTTATTGGATGGAGAAGGTGAAGAGATAGAGAACGATTGTTGTTCTCCTAAGGAAAAATATTCATGCATGAAGGTAATGAGACCAAGGATATACAGTGGGGGATTTGTAGCTTGGTCAATAATGGATGGTGAAGGATCACTAGAATCTTGATCATCATTATGCTCTTTAGGATCTAAGTTATTAGGTTGATCCTTCATGTGCACTTGGGAGGCAAGTGTCTCATCAGAGGAAGTGGAAGTTGTTGGATCATGGATAGGATTAGATGGAAGATGGATAGAAGTAACGAAGGTTTCTTGCTCACGTATAGGTATGGGATCAAGTTGTTCATGAACATCTTCTTTGTAAAAGGTAGTATCTTGATCATAGAGAAGGTATAGATTATGGATGGGTTGGAATTGGATCTCTTTCCCATATATAGGATCAAGTTACTCATGGATAGATTATCTTGATCGTGGAAGAGATAAAGGTTATGAATGGTTTGAATTTGGATGGGGGTGTTTTGATCTTGATTTAGACAAAGGGTGGATGTTTCCACATGCTCTAAGGTGTGCTCTTGACATAGCTCTTAGTCTTCTTGAATGGAAGCAGATAGCTCTTGGATAGCTTCTTGGTTGACAACATGGATGTTCGATGGACCTTGAATTTGGTTCATGGTAGGAGGTTCTTCGATAAGCTCAAGGGGTTGCGGATGACATGAAGGGGTTGTAGGATTTGACATAGCATTGGAAGAATCTTTGGTAAGGTCAAAGAATAGAATTTGAGGATATGTTTGGCTCTTTGCTGGTAGTCCTTGGATTACATCCTTCGTAGGTGTAGGAGTACATGGATGAGTGGATTTGGCTTTCTCCATAGCTTTTCTTTCACTGTATAAATTTGGAAAATATTTTCCCCAAAACTCATCTGATTCTTTCTTGGTTGTCCATTTAGAGTTTGAGGAACTAGATTGCGGTGTTGGTGTAGGACTGGTATGTTTTGGGATAGGTGTCTTAGCAGATGGCAAAGGAGGATTAGTAGACGGAGTGGTATACGAGCTCCAACTTGGTGTGGTGCTTGCCCTATCATGAGTATGGGAAAAGGATATACGATTTTGGGGCGAGGCGTAGCTGGTACTGGCACGTTCAACTTGCAAGATTGCCATTTCTTGTTGTAAGACTTGGATTTGTTGAGCAATTGCTATACAATCTTGGGGCGAGGGACCTAAGTTTATTTGCAATTGCAGATATTGGAGTGTTTGGGCAAAATATTCTAATTTGTTTGCCATCTCTATAGAAATTGACACAAAACTGGAAAGGCTTATTGTGATAGATTTGCAACTACAAATGCGCAGTTTTAGAAGGTAAATGTGTTGTAGGTCGAAGTAGATGTGCAGTAGGTCGAGATATATGCGCAGCTTCAAAATGTATATGCGCAACTCTAGTTTTCTGAATGCTTTTGTAGAGTTTTCTCCTTGGCACATTTTTCAAAAAAAATGTTTTTGGTTGAAAACTTGGTCTTTTTTTCTTCTAATATTCAATTATGGCAGATGAAGACACAACAAACACAAAGAAGTTTTCATGATTTTTATCTTTTATTATTATTATTATTATTTTTGCGGACTTTTTGACACAATAACAATTACAACCTAGGCTGGAGAGGACAGTATTTGTTGAGTCCCCTAGCTGTGCATATTCAAAGTGTGTAGCTCCAGGGTCTGGTAGCACCGGCTCCTCTCCACGGCACTCACTTCTCATGCATACCAGATCCAAGTTTCCTTAGGCTCGTACCCCCACCAAACCATAGGATTGTCCCTGCTACCTCTACTAAGAATCACATGAATTGGGGCCGCTTCAAAGGTTCCACCTTTTGTGCCAACAAATAGAGGATTTTGGTATACTAAACAATGGCTAAGTAGTCAAGGCAATCGTTCGAGTGATTACATGTACGGCAACGCTACTCTCTGTTATGGAGTCTCCTAGCCTCCAAGGGTTACGTCTTGGAGGGTTTTGGGGGAGGTTGGCTGTTGGTGTAACACAACAACACTCGTTGCAGGAAGCTTTCACCTCAAGCACAATTTATTTAAAGTGGATTGGTAGGGCTTGGCTTTAGCCTGTTTCCACTTAGGGTCATTCCCACTTGGACATGCAGGCATCCAAGGGCAGGCCCCTCTAAAGATTATACACAAAGAATAACAGGTCTGGCATTCTGGTCACCCAGTAAAAGGGAGAGCATAAGCCTATTGTCATTCAACAGACATAGAAAATAGTAGTTTATCTAATCCTATTAAAGTGAAAAAAACTATATGTGTTACCTACTTGGGCACTCACACATTTGTTAACTTTGAAGTGGTTAAAGATAGCAATGTTCTAAACTAAGAGAGATAGCAATAATGTAAAGATAACAATGATGTTCATTTACTACCCTCCTATTTAAGAACTATGTGAGATTTGCATGCATGCACTTTTTTTTTTTTTTACTTTTTCCCCTAATTAATCTATGATGAGTTAATTAGTGCAACTAAATGACTATCCATGTCCAATCCTGCAAGGCAAATGTTAGTGTTAACTCGAAAACAACGAGAAATCTTAAAATCACAATGAAGAACAGATGTGCAGCTTCATAGTTTGTATGCGCAGAAACATAGACTATAAGCGTAGCGTTACAAATGCGCCAAGACATGTGTCAAAAGAGCATGAATAAGAGACAAATGCGTCGTTTCTACAGATGCATTGTTAAAAAGGATGTAAGCATCGTGTCTGAGGGTGTATGCGCCGGAATACCGTAGGCACTGAAACAAGTTGTAGATGCACCGACTCAGAGGATGTATACGCCAAAACTTTGCATGCGCTGGAACAAGTTGTAGGTGTGCCAGTTTAGAGGATGTATGCGGCGCCGGAACAGTGATCAGATGCACCGACTGAACCTGTTTGAAGCTTGTGCGAAATCTGTATGAAACCTGTCACTCAGAAACTCAATTTTTTTGGTTAGATTTAGGGCAAACGCCCCATGGTGGGCGCCAAAAATGTAATGGGTAAAATGGGATAAATAAATGAATTACAAAAACCCAAAAACATCAATGGAATGTGCAAATAACAAAAGCTTTTAGAATAAGAGTGATACAACCTTTGTTACTTCGTGATTTCCATTGTTCGCCTATTCCCATTTGATCTTTGGTGATGAATGCAGCCCTCAGGAAGCTTGCTTCCTTGCTTTAATTCCTCAAGATGGCAAAAGAGAAATGGCTTGGATACTTGTAGCATTGAAGGTGAGCTTCAACACAACATGAAATGGATAATGAAGGATGTGATAGTGGGGGTGCCAATGACGCGCTATAGATTCTACAACATAAGTTTACTTGAAAGCTTCTTGATTATGAAATGGAAGGATATAGGGGTATTTATAGGATTGTGTGAGAGAAGATCAATGGTGGAGAAGAAATAACAAGATCAATGGTAGAGAATGTTCAAGAGAACGTGCGCGAATGGAAGAAGGACATGTGTCATTCAAAAGATGCTTTGTTGAGTTAACTGCTTTCTTGATGAGGATGCATTTTTATTTCTTAAATTAGAATATATTTTTCTAATTTAAGAGTTTTGTTGATAAAACAAAGTTGCTTTAAATCAGTTAACTCAACTTTTACTTTTGCATGACAAGAAGAATTTATTTTTAGAAGATATTGAAGATTTTATTATAAGATAAGAAAGCGAATTAAATAAATGAATTCATTTATTTACTTGCACATGATTTGGAAGAATAAATAAAATATTTAATTATATTTTATTTTTGGAGTGAGAGGATTTAAATAAATTTAAATGATTTATTTAAATTTGGAGGAATAGACTTGACTTAATTAAATAATTTAGAATTATTTAATTGCTTGGAAGAATTTAATTAAATAAATGATTTTATTTAATTTTGACTTTAGAAGAGATAATTAAATATTTTGATATTTAATTAACTTAGAGGAATATGAATCAAAAAAATAAATTTAATTATATATTTATTGATAGAGGAAGGTAGACTTTAAAATATTTATTTAGACAGAGTCGTGTCATTTTTAGGTGTATACATTTTCTATTCGTGCATTCATTTCTCTTCCTTTTGTTGTTTATTTTCTTTGTAATGTATGTCTTGCCCATTGTTGCAAAAATGATACTGTGGTTCCATGGGTTGGTTGTTTATTTTTGTCTTTGTTTAAGAGTAATAAGACATTTGGCGGTGTTGATATAGAGTGTGATAGTATGGTAATGTGATGTATAAAAGTATGTCTCTGAAAATATATTAATCTAAAAGCTTATGTGAATACCTTTTTTTTCATCATTAAAAAATACTTAGACTAGGATAGTGAAGGTTCATTCATCATTAAAAAATACTTAGACTAGGGTAGTGAAGGTTTAGATACACAGGAAGTCTATAGTTAGATAACAATAAATATGTTCAAACATAGCACCGGCAAAACAGCAAGAGGTCGGGAGGGACGCCGCCCCTTATTGAGCGTGTTGGATGAGGTTTCGTAAGCTAAGCCTAGTGGCTAGGGTTCCTTGCATTCTTGATTGCAAATTAGAGTCTTCATGTAAAAGACTTTAAGGATGCATGTTGGAAAGTGGTTCCTTGTCCTCCATAATTCTTGTTTGTTTATAAGAAATCAATTTGATTACTCGCTAAAACTATAAAGAGTAGACCTAATTTAAAATCAAGCCTATGCATTTGTGTGGATAGATGTCTTTGGGGCATAACAAGTCTCTAGCGCTAATAAAGGTGAAAGTAGCATTTACTTTCTCAGCCATGTTAGAATTCCAATTACAATGACTAATTACCTAATGCCGAAAAGATTGAATTAATTACACAAAACATTGAAATTCAAACAACAGCAGAAATGATGAACACTAGACACAGATATTTTTACAAGATTAACCCAATTATCACAGGACAGAAATATGTGTAAGAGAAAATCTCCCTCTATAAAAGTGTTGGACTTCCCATGTATTCAATCCAGATTAAACTCTCTACCAATCTTTCAAGGAAAAAGGCAGAGGAATAACTAGAAAAGCCCTTTTCTTTAGTAAAGAATAAGTTACAAGATTCCTTATACTAAATCGATAGAAGCTGAGAATGAGATTAGTATGATGTTGGACTAAAGCTCCAAGATTTGAAATGGTTAGACCATAGTTGTTAATAAGGGTTTTATTAAGATAAAATTCTGAGAAAAAAAATTATAGGTCAGATCGAGTAAGGGGTGCTCATAGAGAAAATTTTCATGAAAGAAGTCTGGTCAGATAGGACTTGTGAATAAGGGTGCTCATTCATATAAATTATGGAAAAGAAGTCCATGAGTTAGATCCGATTGGTGAGTAATGGTGCTCATTGAGTTAACTTTCTGAGAAAGTAGTGTGTAGATCAAGTCAGACTGGTGCTAAAGTTTTGAGAAAGAAATCTGTGGGTTAGATGAGGCTAGGGAGTATGGGGTGGCCGTTGAGTTAAACTTGTAAGAAATAAGTTGGTTTTTCAGATCTGACAAAGGAATAGCGGGTGCTCATTGGGTTGAGATTTTCTTTCACTCTTTTGGCTGGTTAGCCCGAAACTTCTGTTGAAGGAAGGCAGGATGGGGTTGGACATTGCTTAGCAAATCGATTAAACATTTGTAATTACCAAGAAAAAGACTATGGGTATAAAAGAATAAAAAATGGGGGCGAGGGATGGTTGAATTGAAGTGGATCAAGAATAAGATCAATAGGCAGGTGACTTTTTCTAAGAGGAGAAATGGATTGCTAAAAAAAGTTCGCGAGCTTTCTGTGTTATGTGATGCTGAGGTTGCACTCATCATTTTCTCTACCAGAGAGAAGATTTTTGAGTTTAGCAATGTCGGGTATGATTTCCATCATTTTTTTCCAGTTTTATTGTGGTTTGGTTTTTGGTTTGATGAATTTTTTCAGAAAGGAAAATTGAGGGTTTGTTTTTATTTGAAGAAAGAAAACTAAAAGTTCATTTATTTGGTAGAAGCGTTATGCATTCTTTGAAAATATGAGAAAATAAGAATTTGATTTTGGAAATTTATCAGGCTTTATAATATTTGAGAAGCAAACCATAAAGCTGAGATTTCTATTGGGCGTTGTTTATTTAGAAATTTGCCAGATTAGCCTGAAAATGTTGGGAAATCTAAGAGAATTTATCAGGTTTTACAGCATTTGAAATTAGTTTGCTTTTTAGACAGTGTCTTGTATAATGTGTTTGGTTTACTTCTTGATAAATTTTCTGTGTGGAAAGAAGTCTTCTGAAGGATGTTTTGTCGACAATAACAATTTATTTGTCTTTAAAAGAAGAAATTTGTTTAATACAAGCTTCTTTTTTACTCTCAATTTTTGTGTTTCAAACATACAAATACTTCAAAAAAATTGATCAAATAAGAAAGAGAATTTAAGAACTTTATCAGTGTTTATAGTAGCAGAGAAATAGGCTAAGACGTGATGCTTATAGTTGTACGTACGAGTATTAACCTTCTTTGTTATCCGAAAATTAGAAAGCTTATATTAAAGTATTGTAAGTGATGACACAGTATCCTAAAGCGTGTCGTACGTATAAAAAAGTGGCTTTGATAGGAGTCCAGAAAGATCATGTATGTAAAACTAGCATTTTGAATGCCATGTGCCTTGGTTAGCAGATAGGATGTATTTACGAAAGGTAAGCTGTATAAACTGTGAGCTATTTTTAGGCAACGTTTTAGGCTTTTCCAAAATAGGTTTTTTTTGCGGCATTATCATGAGAAGCACAGGTCCAGTATTTGAAACCAATGCATTGTGGTGCTAAGCACTCCTAGTCAACACTAGACCATAGGCAGATAACTCTTCTCTTTCCAACCATTATTTTCTATGCTAGCATAAACAAGCTTCTTAAAATACAGTACACTTACCATAAAAATAAAAATTTCAAAATGATTTAAAGTTAAAATCAGTATCTGGAACCTTTACATGTGTACCTGGACTTTATCGAACTCAGAATCTCCATCTTGTACATCAACAATGTATTGGAGAGCTATTTTTTTACTCTTGTAACCCATACACCTAATAGTTAATATTAAATAATAATTTCACAAATATATTATTTATATTAATTATTATTTATTAATATAATGATTATAATTATATTAACTTATTAAATAGATTATATTATGTTTAGATTACATTAAATATAATATATTTTATATATATATATCATTATTAGTTTATGGCTATAATATTATAAGTTAACTATAATATATTTATTAGAATAAAATTATTAATTTATATATGTTTTATAGTAAATATATTAATTAAGATTAATAATATATATTAATTAATATTATATTAAAATTATTAATCAACTAATAGTTATATGATAATATTATATATATATATATTATAATATTAGTAAAATTTTTATAATAATAATTATTTATATATTAATATGTTTATAATATAATATTATGTTTGTGATTATGGATATTATGGCATGTTTAAATAGATCAATTTGCAATTATTGCTTCTATCTATTTAAATATTTCCTTCATCCAGTTTAAAGTTATTGCTTCCATCTATTTAAAAATGTTTACCGGATGCAACTTCAAAGGCAGGAGCACTATGGCATGTTTAAATAGACCAATTGGCAATTATTGCTTCCATCTATTTAAATTGAACATTGCTACATCATACTGCAAGATTGTTGTAACTATATCATCATCACAATTTCTAGATTGAAAGCTCTTAGATAATACAAAAAAGACTATTCTTTCTAATGTTCTTCTAAACCTATTGTAAAAGTCTAAAACTGACTTCATTGGTGTTCTTTTAATAATAGTCAATTATTCCACTAGACACAACTGGTCTTCCTTTTCTTTAAACTCCTTATAAATTTATTGGTAAATAGATTTGTTGCTTTAAAATAATCTTCTTGAGTAATTCCATTCACCCTTGGATTAGCAACAACCTGCTCACAACAGTTGAAGAATTGCAGGACTATGTCGATTCCTCTTTGCGTTTAAGAGGGGCAACTCCCTCGTATGATAGGGGTATTTGGATTTTCTAGAATTATAAGAACAAAAACAAAGAAATAACAAACACTAATGATGAAATAAGAGGTAAACTTATGAATTTAAGTTCCATGCATCCAAGTAGAGATACCAAAACTTGATGCGAAATATCTTTCTCACAATGCAACTTTGAAAGGAAAGCACATGATCATTATTGATGAAACATACGAATACCAATAACAACACATGAAATCAAGTTGAACACACATTCAAACGTTTCTTTATTGCTTTCAAACTTGAATAACACTATTCGAGTCTTTCATACACTATCATGTGAAAAAGTGGAACCTCCTTTTGATTGAAATATAATGAAGTATATATAGGTGAGGTTAGTAACCACTTAAGGTAATTGCCTTAACCACTTTTTATAACTACTTGGAGTAACCAACTCCCTCTTTAAGTGCATTGATTTCGAATAACTTTCATTTACAAAGCTAGTCGCTTAGAGTAACTACCTCACTTAGGCGCTTAAAATAATTATCATGTGAGAAATAGTTAGGATGAACCTAAATTTACAATCAAAAGAGAAGATTAGACTCAAAGGAGAAACTCAATCATGATCATTACTTACAAAACAAGCCAAAATCATGACTTGAGCTACACACAAACACAACAAAAATGAAAACTATACAATATGCAAACTCGCATTTATTCTCTGCTTGTCGATGGCACCGTTGACGGAGTGGTGAACTTTGGAAACTAATTTTGCAGACCAGATTCTCTTTCTCTAAACATTCTGAAAAGTCAAATGGCCGGGGTGACAGATTTGCCCTTAGGAATCAGGGTGTTTGCTATCCTCATCTTCCAAGTTTTCAGGCACTTATGGACATTACTCAATTCTGCCACCATGCTTGGTATTTAGGAGATGGAAATCTTCAATGAAGTATAGAGATCAACCAACTTGTCCATTGTGTTCTCGTCGAAAACTTCTCTATTGAAAAGTTGTCGATCAATCATATCCTAAAAACCATCTTGAATTACCTATGATTCTCCCATCAATGATGCACTCGGGAGGATGGCACTACGCTGATCCTAAAGCTTTGTGGATACTCATTTACAAGAAAGCATCAGCGTTTCCTGTTCTGTTGAAACTTGGTCAATAATTACCAATTTCCAACTTATGCTCTCTGTCCAAATTTCCAAGTAATTTTCCTTTGTACCAAGTAGGATCTTTTCTGCTATGAGGATGTTGACATCAATCTCCATCATTTTCGCAAAATCTTTCAGGATAGCCTTCCAAACAACTTCTTCTTTCCTGACATTTTTCAACCTTTTTTCAATGACCTCCTTTTTTATTAAGGCTTCATCATGCACTGCCTTTGCCTTAATAATGAAATCAAATGCAATAGATTTGATTTTGTTCACCCAATTCTCAGTGGTTTTTCCATAAACTTGATATTTCTACAGACTATCAATAGTACCTTTTTCAATTTCTCCTTCTTGGCTCTAGATGGTTGACTGATGATCAATGCTAAGTGGCATGGTAGAAGTGTCGACTATGGTCTTCAAGTAAGAAGACAGACTTTGTACTTGTTGTTTTAACTGATCTTTCGAATGCTTCTCCCTTTCGGTCCTTTCCACTAGCCTTGTGGCTACCACATTGAAGTTTTGTATGTTGGCCACATGAGTGGATGGGCCCATATCAATCCTTGACACAACAAAGTCCACCAGAGTGGCTTCATTCACATTTATTTCAGAAGTGGGATGAGCTATCTCAAGGAACATGTTTTTTGAATTAGAGTCAGTTTTTATTTTCTAAGCCACCTTGATCTTCTTCAGTTTATCGAATCTCCTGAAGAGATCAGAAATTGTACTGAATTCAGGAATCACCAGTTCTTCTACCTTCCTTTTCTTCAATAGGCTTTGTTCTAACCATGGTAGTGAAAGATCTTCTGATAGCTCATGTGCATTGCCTGACTGGAGATCTTATTTTTCAGGTATTGGTGAGGCTTCTTTCTCTTCAAATTTTTCTATTTGATATACTGGATCCTTCAAGGAAGGAGGCTCCATAACTGAAGTAGAATGTGGTACTTCAAGGAGAGGGGATTCAATGAGTATGGAAGAAGATGTGGTCGATATGGCTTCATCAAACCCTAGATCAAATAGGACTTCTTCTTGTTCCTCTTCTTCTCTCGAAGTAGAACCTATTTCTTTTTCCTTCGACCTTGGTTTCTTCTTCTTCTGCTTGGGTTCATCTCCACATATGTTTTGGAGATTGCTTCTCCTCAGAGGGTCTTCATCTCCACCACTTCCCTGGGTTCTTTGGTGAGAAAGAACATCAATAACTGGTATGTGGGAAGGAATTGATGAAGTGGAACTGTCCTGGTGATCACTTCTTCCTCTTGGTGTCTCTTTCCTATTTACCAGTGTTGTTGCAATCATCTAGGATATCTTCTTCTTGATCCAGGCTTTTGACTTCTTGATCACAAAACTAGTTCTTTCTTTGACATCTCTAACCTCTAGATCTACCCAATTAATAGCAAGAAGAGATTGAGCCTGTATTTCTTCAAAATAGAAGGGATCAATCAGATCCGATTCATCATCTTTAATGCCTTCAACGACCCATTCCATCTTGAAATCCTGAATCTGCTTCAAGGTAAACCTCATCCAGTCTCTTTTTCTAACCTCAAACTCATCTTCGCAATCCTCCCAAAAGTCATCAAGATTGGGGAAATGAAGGTATCCAGGACCAAGCTTCAAATTATTCTTGACATATCCCTTGTTGTCGAAGGGGAATCTCATTTGGTATGTATACAAGTTGATCATGGCTAGGGCCTTCTCCATATTTTCAGCCCTCGAGCTAGATTCACACTTGTAGTGACCGAGGCAAATAGGGAATGCCACTCCCTTGTTCTTCCTGTCTCGACATTTCTTTTGAACTGATACCAGTTGTTTGCAAAGCTCGACCAAAACAAGCTTGTCATCCACATACCTTGGCAATTTAGAAGGGTAACCATCAAATCCTCCTACTCGAAGGTAGGTGAACCTTGGAAACTGAATGAAGTAGCTACCATACTTCTTTATCAACAATGACACTTCCTTTGAAATTTTGATAGCTGTATTTCCTTGAAGTAACCTTACTTCAAGCATTATGAAAGCATCATTCACTCGTCTGAAACATACAAAACTTTGTTCTAACTGCAACTGCCTGTAGTAGTCATAAACTTGTGTTTCCTAATTTAGAACACTTGTGGTACTCAAACCAGGCCATGATCTCAAATTGGCAATTGCATATACCAAGTAGGATGATATGTGGAATCGTTGACTGGTCTTGAAGTGGATTAGCTGGTCATGTATACAGTCACTGATAAGGCGGCCCCAATCAGTAAATTGTTTTCCTGCTGATATGACAATGATGAAGAGATACATCCACATTTGAAACTCGGTTGAGTCAGGGATGCCTGTCAACCTGTGAAGAAGGGCAAACAAATAGAAGATCTCTTTGATAAAAAGAGAACGATGCAGTGTCTTAAGAACTTGGGACTATTTATTTCTTGGTTTTTCCATCAATTCCTTAGCCAAATTGTTCAAGCATTTGCTCCTATTGTCACTAAAGTACTTGTAGGCCTTCTGTTTATCAACACAGATGAACTTTTCTTTGTATGGCAATCGAAGAATGATGGCGATAGAAATCCCATCGAGTTTGGCCATTAGGTGCCCATCAATGGATCTGATCTCTCTGGCTTCGGGATTGTACCTTTTTGCACATTCAATTACTAGCTTTGGACATTGGACAATGGTGGGAAAACAAGCTGCATTGACTAGGCCACTCTTTGCAATCCTTCGGGACAATTTTGATTGGTCTCCTTCCGTCAATGACTTCTTGATTTCCTACAGATCAATATGGCCCATTTTAGTGTCGAATACCTCCTGAAGCGTGGTGTTAATCATCGGAGCATATTCATAGTCTTGAGATTTATACTTCATGATGTTACTCCACCAACTTTACACTATCTTTATTGAGGTAATCAGAAAACCCATATACTTCTTGTAGCTTCTGAAATTGACATGCACGGGGATGGTGCAGGCAAATAGCTGTAGAACTTGGCTTTATAATTGTTAGTTGCTTTTGCTAGAAAGACTAAAAAACCTTTACAATGAATATCATGCAACCTTTGCATTCCGTAAGACCACATTGCTTTGATGCATCCTTAAAAATAGTTTCAACACCTTGTCTGGGTTTCCACAGTTTGCATACAAGTCTACCTGAGTGTTTTCAACTATAATATCTGGCAAATCTTTCGTTCCAAAGCTCTCATTTTGACATAGGTTTTGGTCTGGGTTCACTATAGTTGGCTGTATTTGCTTGGAAGTTTATGAAGTCTTTTCAACAAAACCATTTTCTGCATAACCCGCGGTCATTGCATTTTATGAGATGACATTCATTTGAGGCATTCTTTTAAACTCTTGCTGAAGGTTGTCTGTGCATTCACATTTTGCATGTATGTCTCCCAGAGCATTTCAAACTATAATATCTCATAAAAATCAACCTTCCATTCAATCATTGCGCTCCATGAGATGATGTTTCTATGAGGTTCTTTGTCAAATGGCTTGCACGCCTTGTTTGTGCTTCCACATTTTGCATATAATATTACCATGGCAACTGCAACTACAATCACATTTGCTTGAACGTTTCTGAAGCCTATTTCAACGCACCCATTTTGTGTGTATGTTGTTGTTCGTGCATTCCATGAAACTACATTTCTTCGAGAGTTTCTATAAAACTATTTCAACGCCTTGGAATTTGCAGAAATGTTAGCGAGCCATCAAATTTGGGTTTATAACTGCCAGTTGCATTCATTTTATAATGACAATGTTTCCACATTTGCAGATAACCTCTGTTCCTTGAAGTAGTTAAAATAACTACTTGTAGTTATAGTAACTACTTCTTCCCTCAGTGATCGGTGATGTAGACAATTTTCAAAAGCTCTGCTAAGGACCGACAAAAGGATTTGAAACCAATTTTTTTTTATATCGGTGTTATAGGATGTTTTTGAAAACAATCAAATTGCCTAATAAGTTTTGATTATTAGGGCTAACAAAAGTGCTCTTCACAACTCATCCCAAGTTGATATTGAAGCCAATGCTAAACTCCTAAACTAATTCAAAGTCTTCCCTTTGAATGATGTTGCTAGCAACCTAAGGGCTACATCTTAAGCAACATGGAGAACTATACAAATGCTTGCAGTGTCTTGTATATGCTTAATGGTAGTGATAGAATTCTCACTTGTGAAGTAACTAAGCCTTTAGGGCAATTGGAGGAATGTCACCCCACTACTAAAAATCAAGTGGGATACCCACATAAAAAGCTATGGGCGAGAGCAACTTTAACAACTTTTACAGTAAGTTGGTTAAATGATTGTGCAACACGGGTTTTGCATAATCTTAGTGGTGGTGGTAGTTGTATATATGATGACACATCTTTAAAAAATATTCATTTCTCTCCAGTTTTTGTGAATTCCAATTCTATATATGCAAGTGTGTAAACACTTTAAAGCATTCATTCTATTTGAGTGACAGCTATTCAGTGGTGGAGAAGAATCCATTGAGGTGTCAAGTAAAGCTATTCTAAATTGTGGAAGAGAATGAAAGAGTAGAAATATTTAATGAAAAAATCAACTGCAGACATTATGGCCATGGAACAGGAAGAAACCAACTTTTCTACCCACAAATCTGCACACAAAATTGACAATGGTATATAAGTTTTTCCATTTCATTTCTACTCACATTTCACGAAGTTGCCTTCTCTTTTATAGATTGTTAAATGCATGGATAATTGTTATCATATATATGGTTTATGTCATGTGTTTTGTAGATAGAAATTTTCAATTTTTTTGTTGTTGCTGTGATGGTTTTCACATTCATGGCAAAAGGTGGAACTGATGCTAGTTACAAGTTTCAACTGTGTGTACATTTTGGGATATTCAAACCTCATTCTAGTGCCTCTAGGATTGGTTTGGGGAATTATTGGCATGATTGTTTTAGGTGCTTTCTCACTCAATGCCAATTTGCTACTTGCAAATCTCTATATTATAGATGGCCAATGCTTTATCAGATACAAAGATTTAGTTGGTCATGTATTTAGTGAGTACTTAAACACTCACCCATGTAATATAGATTATATACAGAACTATGTGACTTGTTTCCTCTATAAATGATTGAAAAAATTGAGATAAATTTTATAAATTGTCTATTTAAGCTTTGCTTGAGGGGACTTGGTAAATTTATGATTCCAATGCAGATGAGTCTTTAATTATTGTTCAAATTCTACTCCTTGGACTTCATCATTACCAAGAGTAGGGAGTAAAAAGCTAATTTTGCCTATTGAGCTACACCATGAGAAAAAGAATCTTTGGAGGGATTTGAATACAATAGCTCCTTTTTGTAGACATGCATCGCCAACCCTCTTGTAAGTTGCTTATGCATAGTTTCAATGCTATATCCATTTTTTATTTAATTGTTTTTTAAAAAGTGGATGCTTCTGACCTCCAAGAGCAAGAGATTTGAAAAAGAGGTTAAAGATATACTTCTATAAAAACAATAGATAAACAGGCAAAGGGCAGCAAATGATATGTAGGAGCACAAAAAATAACCGTCAGCCCTCTGAAAATTGCAGTATATGGCATTAAAGATCCTCTGTTCCTGTGGATTGTTAACTTATTATGCACTATTTAATATATATATGTGTGTGTGTGCGCTACCAGAGACATCTAAATCCTTTACCCTATACTGCCATATTTGATATTTTGAGATTTTATGTGTCCTATAAATAGATTGTAGGCCATTACACAAGTTACACATTTTCTCAGGAACCCATTCTCCCATGCCCAAAGATTCAGCTTTTGGTGGCAATCATATAAGGAAGCTGCACAATCTAACATTTCAAAATAACATAATTTAACCCAAAAAAATCAGTGCATATAAAACAATTTTAAAAATTCAATTGCTTTCCCAAAGTCCAGGAATTGGGGTGCACACAACATGACAGCAGTGCAACCTATGTTTGAAAAAGTAGCTAGTCCCAAGTATAACCCATGCTATATTAACATGTAATATACATTATTATCAGAGGTCTACCACGAGACAAGATAAACACAACCTGCAACCATACCTATCACATAGTCCTGCACGTGGTGACGTATGAATGTCGCATTCTATCAAACAGTTCACGTGCCTTGTCTTATGCTTCAACATTTTGCATACATGCATAGCAAGGCATATCAAAGTATGCAAAGACAGGTGCTTAGTTTATATAGAGAATTTATACAAGTAGCTCGAATCAAGGACCCTCACCAACGCCACAAAATCCAACAAGTAGTCTCCAAAGAACTCAGAAAAAATGCAACCTCTGTTGATAAAAAAGACTTCAATTACATCGAGTATTTGCTGCGTCGAGGCCACAGGTAGCTAGACCTCATAAAATCTTCGTTCGCTGTAGGTCTCTCATTTGTCAAGGTTAGATGATATTTGTAGTTTTTTTTCTTCAGTAATTTCAAATTCATTGCATGGAATTTAGTGGATTTCAAATGGTAGGTATTTGATGGGATCGCAATATATGATGTTTTACTTGCATTTGCAAATTGCAGAGAATGTAGGGTTTTTAGGGTTTGGAAGAGCTCAGGTTGCTCTGGGTTTTATTTTTTTCCCCAAATTGTAGATGCTTTAGGGTTTTTTTGATGTTTTAGGGTTTAATACATGCAGGAAGCCAAGTAGGTCCATGTTCTTTCTGCAAATTGTAGGGTTGGGATTTTGGGGGTTTTAGATTTTCAGGCTTTGCAAATTACAGGAGATTAAAGGATTTTTACAAAGTGTAGACGGTTTAGGGTTTCTGGGTTTTATATTTTAAGTAGGTTAAATGTTCAATCTCCTCCTTGAAAATTGCAGAGCTAGAGATTTTGGGATTAGGTTTTTAAGGGTCTGTTTTGTTGTGCAAATTGCGGCATGTTTAGGTATTCTCAAAGGCCAGGTGTATCCATTCAATCTTTTTCACTGTTGTGACAAATTTTGCAAGCTCCAAATCACAAAAGATATTATTGTTGAGTCTCCTTTGCAGGTTAAAGTCTTCTTAGATTTAGTTGCAGCTCTGAAATTGTAGCAAAGTCTCTCGGTAGCGACGAGAAGGATATGGGGGTTCTAGTTGCTGATATTTCTTTGAAGAAGGGTGTTGAAGAGCTTCCAGGGCACCCTAAGTCAGTGATGCTATCTTTGGAGGACATTCCAGTGTACATTAGAAAAACAACAGAAAACTGTTTAACACCCCAACATGAAAAGATTTACAAAAGAGATGTCCATTCAGAGGCTTACCAAAGATGCAGCTTCACAGGCTTGAAGAAAAATGTTCACTTGATGCAGATAGATGCAACTCATGGGTCCTTCACTGAAACACAGATAAGTTTAATCCTATAGCACCCAAACAAATTGAGAAGCACAGATAAGTTTAATCCCGTAGCACCCAAACAAATTGAAAACCTTTGATCAAAAATGCAAGAAATGACATGTCATCTTGTAAGGATCATTAAAAATCATTAATTAACATTGCACATGAAATAAATATAAGAAGCCATCTGCACCGTCAGTTTGCAATACCCTTCATCCACTTGAATTGTCCTTAATCAAATGACAATTAATTATTTTTACTTACTGTTTCAAGTATCAACCAATAAGAAAAAAACATAAATCACATTTTCCCGTTTAATAAATTGCCAAAAAAATCAAAGACTATAATATCTTGCTCAGATTTTTTGTTCCTGCATGCCTATTGGCTAAATAAATTGAAATAATTGCATCCAAGGGATGCATTAGTAATCATGCCAAAGGTAGGAACTAATAAAAGGGGCTAAGTAATTAATTAAATATTATTTAGGTAATTCTTCATTAAGATTTTATCAGAGGTTTTCAATTACACTCTTTTTAAATGTTTCTCTGTAGCTTAGATAGCTTTGCCTGCTATACTTACAAATTCACACCTCATTACTTATGATTTGCAGAAGACACCGATTGCTCTCTGTAATTTACTGGCAGGCATTCAGGTAATTCTTCATTTGGATTTTATTAGAAGTTTTTGTTAAGCTTTTACAAGATTTTCTTTTGGAAAAAGTGTTGTTCTGCATTCTTGCCGAACATGATCAAATTTTTATATATCCTTTGATATTTTAACTGAGGTCAATATATTTTTGAGCCTTCACAAGACTTTCTTTTCATATTAGATTCTATATTAGTGCTATTACTTTGATTTTAGGGTTTTTGAACAGTTAAAGCTCGAATACTTTCACTTCTCAGGAAAAAATCCTCTACGGAAAAATGCAATATAAAGCAAATTGACCTAGATAGCAAAATTATTTAGGTAAAGTATACATTTGGTCTCATTGAAGTTCTTTTTCCTTTCTCATGTGCACAGTTTCTTTCACATGCCTTTTATTGAACATTATGAACCATACAAGCTTGAAGTGGTTGATAGTAGATATTTAATGTTTTCAATCCTTTGGTTTGAATTGATGTTCGCATGTTTTGAGGCTTGACAGGGATTGTGTTTTGTATTAAGTTTTTTTGATAGAAATACTTCTTTTTTGGACTTTAGCTTTTTTGATAAAGTGTGCTAGACTTAGCAGATTAGACTAAATAAATGTATGTATGTGCTTGACTAAAGGCTTGATTTGGTCTTTTTTGGTCGATTTATATTTACAGTGAAATGTTTTGACATTTGCGAATAGTGGTCTCTTCTATTATATTTCTTTGTTATATGTATTCTCTTCCTTTAATGCCTTAGGTGCTTTACTACTATTATTCATGCAAGGCAAGGGTGGAACCATGTTATCATTAGACCAATGTCTCTACCTTACCTCTAGACCATGTCCAATTGGAAATTGACATCGTATATCTTATTAAGTTGTTTGGTTGATTGTGATTAGTTGGTTTCATGAGCTTTTCTCTTTCTCGTGGACCCTTCAAACAATTGTCTGTCTTGTATATTTCATTTTTTTAATCTATTTTGACTCATCAGTTGATATTACTATAATTTCAATTTTATCCTAATGTAATTATATGTGCTACCATCATCTCTACTATTGTGATTCGTGATTGCCTAGGGTTTATTTGTGCTTTTATAGACATAAAATGGTTTGGTACTAAATTGCAATCCCTCTACATCATTCACAAATCATATTACTTTCGTTTAGAAAATAGTTTAAAGCCTGTATTTTCCTTCATCAGGGCCTTAGGGGACGATGAAAAGGGTGTACAGGCCCACCTTGACGATAATAAAGGATGTTTGAACTATCATAAGAGGGGATTCAAATATTTTTCCTATTTAAAAGCAACAATTATTTTATCATGGCCACTTGAAGAAGATAATACCAACTAGCCCAGTCAAGGATAACTGGTTAATGTCCTATTGTGGCCTTACCATTCATTGAGTTTTGAATCTTTGAAGGGAAGTATCATTTTCAGTCTTTCCATTGATATGAGTGCTTGTCAACTTCTGTTTCCAAGGCATATATATCATCAAGATTAAATTACATTGCCTCCAATCCTTCCCAAGCCATTCAATGGTTACAATTTATGTTAATGTCCAAGTGAACTTGTTGAACACATCTAAAAGAACTGAAGTCTTAGGTGCTTGCAATTCACCACTAATTTATAGTTTTCTGGGTTGATTCATCAGTTTCAAGCAATGGAAATATTTAATTGTTAATATTTATATTTATGTCTGTAGATTAGATAAGCAAACAAGGTAGAAAACATGGGCAAGTGGGGCAGCAGGTACAAGTTGGAGTAGGGCGACAACCTAGAGGACCTCGGCGGCGTGGGGGGCATCCGGGGGTGGATAGGGGAGATCTGCCTCCACCACAGGTAGTGCAACAACAGGCTATTGGGGGAGGATAGCAGGCAGCAAGGCAACATGCAGGTTCCTCAGGGACAGCTAGAGAGGTCGAGGATGAGAGGCTTACACCTCATCGGAGGCGACTGGATGAGGAGGAGGCAATGGGGACCCTGAGAGCACAGGTGGCGAGCCTGCAGGAGGTATTGGAGAGCCGCGAGGCAGAGTTAGCACAGGCTCGGGGTGACATAGTCACTTTGATAGGGGAGCGATATGCAACACTCGTCAGGGCCCAGCAGGCAGAGACTTCACTGGGTAGCCTGCAGGCTTCAGGCGGTGGACTTGTCCTGGTGTTGGCAGTGATGCAGACACAATTGTCTCAGGCACAGTCACAGTCGTATCAGCTGCAAGGACAATTGAGCCAGGTACAGGGGGAGTTGACAGAGAGCAGTAGGCGAATGGAGTACTATAGGGGCCTGTATTATGCGGTCGTGTCAGCAAAGCAACGAGCACCGAGCTATACCCAGGTCAGTGGATCGAGGGCATCGAGATCACATAGATCAAGATCTATTCAGTTCGTTCAGCAGATGATGCCTCCTCCCTCACACGTGCCCCAGCAGGTTCCACAGGTGTCGGCACATCCACAGCCACCGATAGGATCACAGCCTCGACCAGGGTTAGAGTCTCCCACTCCCTCGGAGAGAGGATCCTCCATGTGATAGTTATATCATGTTAGCCCTTAGAGGCATTGTATCAAGACACTATATTTTTTATGCATATATGAGCGATGTACATTTTTTTGCAGTGATTATATATGATGCGATGCTTTTTGATGGTTTATGATGCTTATGTTTATGATGCTCTATTATGATGATGCCTATGTGATGGATGCAGTATTTCTTTATGGATTTTATATGCTGTGGATGTGTTATGTTTATGCAATTATGTTTTTGATTTTATGGATGCATTAATGATGGATTTATTGTTATGTTATGGACTATATGATGTATAATGCAAATGAATGTTCAAACTAATAAACATTTATTATGGATGCAACAATGTGATGTGATGATGATTGTGATGATGTAATGTAACTACATGGTTATGAGATGATATGCAATGTGATGTATAATGTGCAACTAAATGATTCTAGAATGAATTGAAATGACATGCAATTTAAACTGATTAAAATGAACCTAAGTGACATGGAAAAGGATTTAAAATGAACCTGAATGACATGCAATTTAAATGGATTAAAATGACCCTAAATGAGATGCAATTTAAATGGCATTAAAATGAACCTAAAAAATGATATGCAATTTTAAATGGATTAAAATGAACCTAAATGAGATGCAATTTAAATGGATTAAAATGAACCTAAATGAGATGTAATTTAAATGGCATTAAAATGAACCTAAATGAGATGCGATTTAAATGGATTAAAACGAACCTAAAAAAAGATATGCAAAGGGATTTATAATGAATCTAAATGAAATGAGATTAACTGATTATGATATGTAGTTAGGCGATACACGGAATGCATGCTAGGTGATAGGTGGGATGCTCAGGGCCTGATACACATGATATTCTTTGTTTGACCCTGAGTGGTAAGGCTATGGGAGAGAGGATCAGGTGGGGAGAGGATAGGGGGGTATGGATGGGGTATGGGTAGGATTGGGAGTGTTTTTAGAGGATGGGGGTGGGAAGACGAGAGGATTGTTAGGTCATAAGACACCACGTCATTGAGGGGGGATTTACTTTGGTTCAGGGTGTGTTAGGTGGGAGTTAGTTGGGGGAATTTTAGATGGGGGGATAAGGTAGGTGATTATGAAATCTAGGCCTAGATGATAATGTTGAATGAGTGATTTAGGATGATGATTTGAGCTAGTAACAGTAGTTACAAAAGATTAATTGAGAGCATTTCTTAGTTTACTGTAGCAATGTAGGATACAGTTCACAAAGGTATGAAATGACCTAGGTGATGATGTATATCCTACGATTTGCATGGACTAGACCCACAAACAATAGGCTGATTTCATGCATGCCCAAGGTAGTATAATCTTGCCTAGCCTGGGAAGGGGACTCAACGATAAGTGCGAATAATACATATAAGGTTTTGATGCCTATATATGTAAATGGGACACATCATGCTAGAACTGACCCAGACTTCAAGATATGAATACTATTCTTGGAGTAATGAAACCAACCCACAAGCACAACATATAGAAACGATGACTATGTCTACTCTAGGTGCTATCCACTATTTACCATGATATAATGAGATCAAGGTAGCTTTGGAAATGACTTGGAGCGAGACAAGAAGATAAAAATCAATAATCAAAAAGATCAACGAAAAGATACAAATAACCCTTGTGTGCTCTTGCCAAGAGATGTGGTGATAGAATGACAGATTTTTGTCCATTGTAGGAAAGATATATCCTAGGACGTAGATCAGTTGGTGTTGATTGAAATTTTTTGGGAAGATGGGCAAAAGAACAGTCTAGCTAGATGTAAGATTATAGTTGGTATGTTGATTGATGATTTTTGCGCTAGGGACCATGTTTCAAGCATATACATAGTGTGTGTATTATTTATTAGATCCAGAAAGCTCAATGAATGGGGACCATCCAAACGGGTTGGATGGGTGCATCTTATGTACCTGAGTACTGGAAACATCCTTCGTATTCCAGACTGCCTACATACCCTGTATCCACGGGATCAAGGTACTTTCAAGATGCAGGTGAAATGAATATGTAGTTCTGGTATGACTTGATGATGTGGGAAAGGGTTGGGATGGTTGTGATGGTGGGGATTTGATGTGTGTCTTGATGATTGTGATTTGTAGCGAGATCGATGTATGGGGTGATTGTTTTAGATTTTTTGTGTTTTTCTACTTTTTTTTTGTTGGATTTTTTGATTTTGTATTATTTTTTGATTTTTCTGATTTTGCATTGTTTTTGGATTTTTCTGATGTTCTATGTACAAAGGGGAGCTTACAAGGGGTCCTGTTCCATGAGTCAGCCTTGGGATGGGACAGTGTGGGTTGGGTGATAGGACTTTGATGTTTCAGAATTCCAAGCCATGGGATGCGTGAGATATGGAGTGGTGTAATGGAAAGAGGACTTATTAGATGGTAGAACCAACCACTACGCATGGTGCCTGAAACAGGTTTTCACCATGGTACCTATCCTAGGCGTCACCAGAGTGATTTTCACCATTGGAAGTTTTTATTGTACTCAGGTTTTTTCTTGATTTTCTTATTTTTTGGTGTTTTTTTTTATTTTTTTGACTTGGGGTACCAGATGGGTTATGCATAAAGTTTCTTGAGATGCAGGATGTTCATCGGCTCATCGAGAGGCTGCCCCTCAGGTGTTGCAAGCTGATATGCTCCTAACCCATAATCGGCTGTGACGACATAAGGTCCTAGCCAATTAGGTTCAAACTTTCCTTGCTTAGGACGTTCTTGCAGGTTCTTCTGATTTTCCATAAAGACAAGGTCACCTACTTCAAATTTTTGGGTTTTGATCCTCTTGTTGTAGCTTCTTCAGAGGCATTTCTGATATGCCTGTAGGTGGTTCAACGCATTCAGGCGTTTCTCATCTAGTAGTTCTAGTTGATGCAACCTTGCGACTCTGTATTCCTCATCAGAGATTATGTTTTTCAGGGATACTCGTAGAGATGGGAGCTCGACCTCAATAGGTAAGATGGATTCAGATCTGAATACTAGTGAGAATGGAGTGGCTCTTGTTGGAGTGCGAATGCTTGTGCAGTAGGCCCAAAGGGCAGGGTTGAGTTGGAGGTGCAAGTCACAGCCAGCTTCATTGACCATCTTCTTGAGAATGCGGAGGATGGTTTTATTAGAAGCCTCTGCTTGACCGTTTCCTTGAGGGTAATACAGTGTGGAGAAATGGTGTTTGATGTCAAATTTTTTGCATAGGGTGCGAACTTCTTGGTTCTTGAAGGGGCTTTCCATTGTCGGTGACGATGGAATGGGGGATACCATAGCGGCAGATGATATAATGGAGGATGAATTTTGAGATTTGGATGCCTGTGGTGAAGGTGAGTGGTATTGCTTCCACCCACTTTGTGAAGTATTGGGTAGCAATGATAATGAACTTATGGCCATTGGAGGATGGAGGATGTATTTTCCCTACGAGGTCGAGTCCCCACTATGAGAAAGGCCATGACGTTGTGATCAGTTGCAACTCTTGTGCTGGTGCGTGGATGAGATCGCCATGCTGTTGACATGGGAGGCATTTCTTGATAAACCTGTAGGAATCTGTTCCATTGTTGGCCAATAATATCCAATCTTGAGGATCTTTTTAGAAAGAGTGGGTCTACTTGAATGCGCCCCATAGATGCCTGTGTGTACCTCTTCCAAGGCTACTTCGGCTTCCCTAGAGTTTAAACATCGTAGAAGCGTGCCATCAAGACTCCTTTTGTACAGGGTGTCACCTACAAGGATGAAGCGGGAGGCTTGACGGATGAACGATTTTCTCTGTGATGTGGATAGGTTTAGGGGGAGGATATTATCATGAAGGTATAGGTAGGTTTCCTGATACCACAGGGATAAGGGACCAATAATTTTGCACACTAGTTCGGATTGAGGAATCTCGTATGCTGGGATGGGGAGTTCTTCGATTAGGAACTCACATTTCTTGCTATCCTTCTTCATGTCTACCAGAGATCTGATAGTTGCCATGGCATCTGCTACTTTGTTGTTGAGTCTTGGGATTTGCTCGAAGTGGATGTCATCGAAGTAGTCTTTGAAATCATCGACCATCTTCTTATAGGGAAGGAGCTTATCATCCTTGGTTTTGTATTCATTATTTACCTGCCTGATGACCAGTTGAGAGTCGCCATACACAATTAGCTTTTCAATTTTCCATTGAATGGCCATTCAGAGACCTGTGATAAGGGCCTCATACTCTGCTACGTTGTTGGTACATGGAAATGTGATCTTGAAGGATTTAGGGATTGTGTCGCCTTGAGGGGTAACAAACAGGATGCCTGTCCTCGAGTCTCTGTGAGTGTATGATCCATCAAAATACATCTTCCATGTGTCTATCTCTGGTGTGATTGTCAAGATAGCTTCGTCAGGAAACTCCGCTATTGTAGGATGTTCTACCGGAATAGGTGCTTCAGCCAGCTGATTTGCTATAACTTGCCCTTTGATGGCCTTTCTCTCGGTGTATTCTATGTCAAACTCTGTGAGAATCACGACCCCCATTTAGCCATTCTCCTAGTAAGAGTAGCTTTGTTTAGCAGGTACTTCAGTGGGTCGATCTTGGCTATGAGCTTGGTCTTGTGATTGAGCATATAGTGTCTTAACTTTTGTGAAGTAAAGACGAGGGCTAGACATGCTCATTCGATTTGTGTGTAATTGAGCTCATATGAGATCAAGGTGCGGCTGATGTTGTAGATGGCTCTTTCTTTCCCCTGTTCATCAAGTTGTGCTAGCAAGGCTCCGATAGCTGTCTCTATTGCAGAGATGTAAAGCAGGAGGGGTTCGCCTTGCCTTGGTGGAGTTACCATAGGAGGATTAGCCAGGTATTCTTTTAGTTGGTCAAAGGCATCCTGATAGTGAGTGTTCCAGGCAAAAGCTATGTCTTTTCGGAGTAGATGCTGGAATGGTTGGCACTTATCAGCAAGTTGGATAATGAATCGTCGGATAGACTGGAGTTTTCCCTGCAAGTTTCTCAGTTGTTTCAGTGTTTTTGGAGGTGGCATTTCGGTGATGGCCTTGACCTTTGCAGGATCAACTTTGATTCCTCTTCTCGAGACTATGTATCCCAGAAGTTTGCCTGAGGTGACGATGAAGACGCACTTCTTTGGATTCAAACGGACATTGTATTGCTCTAACCTATTGAAGATCTTGGCTAACACATCTAGGTGTTCTTCTCTGGTCTTTGATTTCCCTAGCAAATCGTCCACATAATCTTCCATGATGTGGTGGAAGAGGTCATGGAAGATGACGGTCATAGCTCTTTGATAGATAGCTCCTGCATTTTTTAGGCCAAATGGCATTACCACCCAATAGTATGTTCCCCATGGGCATATGAAGGCTGTTTTGTGCTGATCCTCTTCGGCGATTTATATTTGGTTATATACTGAGAAACCATCCATGAGGGATAACATTTCATGTCCTACCGTGAGATCCACTATCATGTCGATGTTTGGTAGTGGGAAGTCATCTTTTGGGCAGGCCTTGTTGAGATCCCTGAAATCGATACAATAGCAGATTCAGCCATCCGGTTTAGCAATTGGTACTAGGTTTGAAACCCATTCAGGATAATCGATTGGGCAAATGAACCCAACATCTAGTAATTTCTTTAGAGCCACCTGAGGATTCATTTTTCTAAGCTTCTATTTGACTAGTTTGGCATCGGGGTGTACTGCAAGGTGATGAACCACCAAAGTAGGATCTCGCCCTGGCATGTTCGCATAGGTCCACACAAAATTACGATTTCTGCGTGTGAAGGACAAGAAGTTCTCCTATTCTGATATGTTGAGAGATTCTGCTCTATATGTGATTTTCGGCTCTTCCTCTATCCCAAGATTCATTTCCTGAGCTGGTTCTACCAAGATGGGTGATCTGTCTGGATATACTTTGTCTACCTCGGGAAGGCCCATGCTTCCATCTCTTGGCACCTCGTGGAGGTTTTCACCAGGAGATACGTCTTTTGTTTTTACTTTTTTAGGATCTGATACTGTTGCAGAACGATTTTCATCATCAAATCCATTTTTTATTTTTATGTTTTTATGACTGGAAGCAAGGGTTGTCTCCCTGAAATAGGCATCCGGATTGAGTTCCATGATGTATCATGCTTTGTGATATCCCAAAGGGAAGTGATCTCTTACCCCCATCATTTCAGCGATGGCCTCATCGTTAGGTGCGATGTCGAAGACAGGAGGTCCCCATTGGTCCCAATCAATGAGGTCGGGATAAACTAGTGGTAAGTCATTGGAGGGTGAAGCGAGAGTGGTGAATGAGTAGATGGTACAAATGGATGAGTCCAAGAAATTGGCAAAGTCACTAAAGGAGTCTTGAAGGCCCGTTTCGTTAATATTGTCGAAATCTAAGGAGACCGTAGTGACCTCGGCTAAGATACATTCACCAGTAGTGAGGATGCATTGTGGTTGACCGTACCCCAACCCTTGAGTATAGGGATTCTTTGTTGCTTGCGGTGGTTCTACGATTCCCTGTTCATGAAGGCCAATACCACCTTGTCCTTTATAGCCCATGCTTTTGACAATTTCAAAGCTTTTGCTGTAGATTTCTGTTGGGATTGTGGGGGCTTCTTGCTCAGGCTCTTCATCCTTGTATAACCAAGATGAGATATCTTCGAGTACATCCTGATCCAGGAGGTGTTTCTTCTTGAAGATGGGCGAGGGTTTGCACTTGATGATGACTGTATTAGTTGCCTCTATTTTTGGGATGCCAAATGTCTTAGGATTGGGTAATGTGCCCACACAAAAGGTGCCGTGTAGGTCATATTCCCCACATCCCATGTCGGTTAGCTTGATCTGGACCTCGGGTGGTGGAGGTGCTTGGGATGAAGTGGAGGCAATGTTTGTGAGGTCGACATATGAGCTTGATGCTATTGGATTAGCTTCAGTGGTGGCTTTATTGTATGGGTAGAATGTTTGGTTGTGGCCTTCCAGAAAACTGCAGTATTGGAAGGGGTGAGGGTCGGCATAGACTGTGACTTCTGTGCCATTGTGAGGGAATTTTATGCATTGATGGAAGGTGGATGGGACGGCTTGCATGGCATGAATCCATGGTCTGCCGAGAAGGATGTTGTAGGGGAGGTCGAGATCAAGAACCTGACATTTAGTTTCCAATATTTTCTGTCCCACTTGAATGGGAAGCTTGATAGTGCCTTCAGAGAGCCGTTCGGTCTCATCATAGCCTTTGATCGTGATGCACTCACTGGTGTCGACAACCACATCAGAGTACCCCAAGTGTTTTAGCAGTTTTAGAGTGCATATGTTGAGGCTGGAGCCACCATCTATTAAGACTCTTTTAATGGTGTGCTTGTGTATACGGACTTCGATGTGTAGGGCGTCGTTATGTATGTGTTCGAAGGCGGGTAGGTCCTTTTTTGAGAAGGTGAGATGGTGGGGTGCAGCGATGTGTCCTACCATGGCTTGGAATTGAGTTACATTCAAGTTGGCAGGGACTTGTGTTTGCAAGAGTGCTTTGTCGAGGACGTCCTTGTGAAGGGGTGATGTACGGAGCAACTCGAGGATGGAGATTTGTGCGGGTGTCTTTCCTAGGTGTTCTAGGAGGTTATACTGGTGGGTAGGTGATGGACGTGTGGTTGGACGAGGAGGTAAGTGATCTGATGTGGATGCAGGCGTTTGTTCAGTGGGAGGGGCTGTGCGGATGGATACACGGCCACGGAAGGTTGTAATAGCACAATCGGGTGCTTGTGCTCGAATGGTGACTGTGTTGACATGATGAGATGATGGTTCGATCTATCCTACGATAGAGTCATAGGACATGGGTGGTGGGGTGACATTTTATGCTTGGTTGGATGAGGAGCATTTATTATGATTAGGTAGGGGATCCTTGTAAGCTTCGAGGTTAGCGTTTGGTGATGGTTGGGCGCTGTGATCGAGGCTGACTAGATTTTGTTCTATAAGGTCTTGGATGCAATGTTTTAGTTGCATGCAGTTAGCTATTTTATGACCTGTAATGCAGTGGTATTCACAGTAGTCGTTCTCATTGTACCACGCGACTTTTAGTTCATTCTCTTGACGGGGTCTAACGGGTGGGAGCGTGATCAAATTTTGCTTGAGACATCTGTCAAGGATGTCTTCGACAGGTTCCCCTAAGGGTGTAAATTATCTGCGAGGTTTGCGTGGTTTAGTTGGGCCCCTCTGGTTATTTACATTTGTTGCATATGTATGTGCAGGTGTTTGGTTTTGTATATGTTGGACGGCTTTCACATCCGTGATGCCATCGTTCAAATTGTTCTTGTTCTTCCCCCAATATTGTGATTTGTCATTTGATTGCATGTTGGCGTTGTTGTTTGTATTGGGGGTGTTGTTATTGGATTTGTAGTTGTTGTCGGATTTGTGGTCGTACAGTTTGATGGAGCCCTTGGCAATGAGGGCTCGTTCGATGGTGGTACCTTTGTCGATGACCTCTTCAAAGGTAGATGCACAAAGGATTTCTAAATGAAACCCTAATTCCTGATTGAGGTTGGCCATGAACATGGTGACGAGTTGTTTTTCAGGAATTGGCCATGGGAGTTTGCTTGCTAAGCCTCTCCACCTTTGCAAGAAGGAAGCGAAGGCTTCTCCGTTCTTTTGTTTGGTGTTGTAAAGGTCTGTCATAGACATTTCGTGTCGAAATTGTAGGAGAAGTGGTTTACAAATTTCTCCGCAAGCTCAGGGAAAGTCCTAATGCCTGGGGGAAGATGTGCGAACCATTTAGCGGCTTGACCACCGAGGCTTCTTGGGAATAGTCTCATTAGATAGGTGTCATTATTGGAGACTTCTAAGCAAGCGATGTAGAACTCCCTAAGGTGGTCCCTAGGGTCTCCCTTTCCCTTGTATTTGTCGAATTTTGGCGTTTCAAAGTTTTTTAGGGAAAGGGGGCATGTACAATGTGCGATCAAATGGATAGGGGCAAATGTCCTCAAATGAATAGTGCTTTCTCTTGCCCCCAGTTTGTAGGTCATCTACCTTTTGGATCAAGGACTGTACAACAGTTGTGAGATCTTGTGGTTGTTGTATGTACGCCTGTTGGTTGGTGAGATGTTGGAGATGGGGTGGGATTTGGTGTTGGAGGTTTGTTTGGCGGAAGTTTTGATATTGTGGGTTGATGTTTTGGTTGATTGGTGCCTGATGTTGTTGATGTGCATAGAGTTGTTGGAGAACATGTGGTGGTATTTGGGGATTGGGATTATGTGGGTACGTGACATTGGATGGATTGACGTTGGGTATGTGGACGTTGGATTGGTTAGATGTGTTGCGAGGTGATTGTGATAATAATTATCGTAGGTATGCAATGGTTTGAGGGTTGGGTGGGGGCACACTTGTGGATGTACTTGCTTGTGTGATGTTGCCTTGTATGCCCATGGTGATTTATGGTAGTTGTGGTAGTAGAAGTGATAACGGGTTGGGAGATGGTAGGGATGGCGGTACATGTGGGAATTGTAGATGTGGTAGCAGTTGAGCTTGTGGAGGTGGTAGATACAGTAGGTGTTGACATTTGAGAGATGGTGGTTGGGTATGTGATGTAGATGCTTGGGTATTTGATGGGGTAGGGATGATTGTAGAGGTGGATGGTTGTGATGGTGTTGTGATGGGGGGGAGTTTAGCACCAATTTTGAGAAGATGATCAAGATATCTACTTGGGTCTAACCTTAGGATTTTATCAAGTAGGTCCATGTTATCGGCGTCTTGCGTGAAGCTCGAGACATCTAGGTCATTTTGGGATATGGGGATGCTTTGTGGTGGTGGTGGTGGTGGTGGTCGTTGTTGTAACTGAAGGGATTTTCATTGGGACCATATGGGGGGATGTAAGAGTACGTAGGTGGGTTGAATGTTTGAGTGATGGGTATGTTGTTGCTATCGGTGTTAGGCATGCCAAATTGCCAATGTTCTGCCATTTCTTGATTCTTTTTGTGTTGTAATCTTGTGGTGGGCATGCACGCGTATGGGGTTGATTCCTAGACGTAGAGTGAGATGGGGATGGAGACCTTAGAGAATCTGATTGATTGTTTTGGACCCAAAGATGGATGTGGTAGTGAGATGGAGTAGAGGAGAGGATGTGGTGGAAGATCGATATGTCTTTTTAAAGGTTTTAACCTAAGGGTGATACGGATGGGCGATATTGATTTTTTTGCACAAATTTTTGGACCAAAGAGATAGGTGATGGATGACATTTTGTTTTGAAGAGATTTTGTTGATGTTTGATTTTTATGTTTGATATGGAGGATTTTGATAGTTAACAAATTGAGCTTAGGTAGGACCTAGATTTGTGGTTGCACAAATGGATGTTTTTCTTTGTTTGGGGTAGACTAATGACCTTACGCAAAGAGGGATAATGATTTCACTTGGAAGGTAGACTATTGACTTTCCAAGCAAGATATGATGTGAAGGATGAAATCTAGATCTAACTTTAGCTCAAAAGGATGACAGATTTTGATGATGTTTTGATTTTGGAAGATTTTGGAAGATTTTGGGGATTTTTGGGAATAATTTTCTTGTGACAAGGATTTGTTTGGTCTAAAAGGTATGCAAAAATCAATGAAGACAAGCGGATATGAATTTGAGTGGGTTTGATATAGCAAATGGTCCAACAAATGATGGTGATTTAATCCTCTAAGGTCAAAGAGAAGGTGTGATTTTGGAAAATTTTGAAGAAAATGGATGTACTGTTATCAGATTTTTGGGATGTGAATATGGATTATGGTAGAGCAGATGGTGAAGATCACAACTGGATAGGTCTCTATTTTAGGCAAGCCAATCTAAGAATAGCACCAATCCACAGGTGAAATGGCTCCAAAATCAGACAGATATGGCGCTAAAACAAGACAGATTTTTTATGGCAATTTTGGATTTTCTTTGTTTGGAATGTGATCAAATGATTTGGTTTGTCTCTTGGCAATGTTGTTGTGAACAATTCAAGCACAATAATCACATAATAATCAAGATTTTGCTTTATTTTGAAAAAAGATGTGTGATTTTATTTAACAAGCACTTTGAACAACATAAGGTGAGGATGTGACAATATTTGTTGAATCCCCTAGCTGCGCCTATTCAAAGCAGGTAGCTCCAAGATCTTGGTAGCACCGACTCCTCCTTACAACTGCACACACTTCTCACGCATACCAAGATCCAGGTTTCTTATAAGGCTTGTCCCTCACCAAACCTTTAGATTATCCCTGCTACCTCAGCTACGAACCGCATGAATCGGGGCCACTTCAAAGGTTTCCCTTCTGCATCAACAAATAGAAGGATTTTGGCTTGCTAAACAATGGTTCGTAGTAAGGGCATTCGTTTAGGTGGTTATACATGCGGCAATGCTACTCTCCATTATGGAGTCTCCCAGCCTCCAAGGGTTACGCCTTGGAGAGTTTTGGGGGAGGTTGGCTATCTGTATAACACAACAACACCTGTCGCTTGAGACTTTCATCCCAAATGCCTTATTTTATACAGCGGCTTGGAAGAGCTTGGCTTTAGCTTGATGCTACTTGGGTCGTTCCCACCTTTCGAAGCGGGGTGGCAGGCCCTCTAAGGATTAACAAAAGCAATACAAACACAAAAATACTTTTGATCCCCAAGTTCATACAAAGATGCGAGGGGAGAGCGTACATATTATTTGTGTTTGCATCACACTAAACATGGTTCATTTTATTTCTTTGGATTTAGATTAGGGGTGATTAATGCAAGTTTAGTGAGAAGCTTTTGATTCCCAAGGTCACCAAAAAGGTGCGAGGGAAGAGCATACGCTTTTTACACCACCAACACAACCACGAAAACACTTCACACAAGTTATTTTGATTTTCTTGATTAGATACGTGAATGATGCAAATTGTTGTTCTTTTTAACCCAAATGATTTCAATTGATGCAATTTGTAGTTTTTTTTAAAGCCCAAAATTGAAGTGTTTGATAATTGTTGGCACACAATTTGTAAATTTTAGAACACCAAATTTAAAATGTTGGGCACACATACACACACACAAAAAGATTTGTTTGTTGTTGTTCAATTTTATAGCACCAAATCAAGATGTTATGTAACTAACATGCAAAAGGTTCGTTCTTAGATTTTCTAAATTGAAGTGTTTTGCTAAACTAGAAATATAAACATCCTGCAAAAGTTTGTTAGTATCCGCAATATGACCTGCAAAACACTTGTCAGTACCTACACAGACAACAAAGTTAGTTTTCTAGATAGCGCTAAAACAGAGGTCCAATAGCGCTACTGCGGACAGGAAAATAGTGACTCTGACAGAAAATAGACCAAATCTGACACCCTATAATGATGGCGCTAATTCAAAAGATAGCGTCAATACAAGACTCGTAAGGCACCAAAACAGAAGATGGCGTTACAATATTACAATAAAGGCGCTAATACAATATATAGCGCTACTAAAAGATGACAATAACGCTAAACTATAAAATAGCGCTAAAAGAGGACCATGAAGGCGCCATTGCACGACTTGTCAGACAGTTTGGTTACACTTACGGATGGCACTAATCTGGGGGATAGTGTCGATACGGGGCTGAATGTGGCTGACCTGCAAAAAAGTGGTTTGATAATAAAAATGGAGGGTCAGGCTGCACACACAAGATGTTCCATTAGCCTTGTTAGTCTGAGTAGATGAAAAACAAGCCAAAAACAAAGCCAAAATGCATGTTTAAACTTTATAAATTTTTTGACATAATTTCCCCTTGCATTTTTAATATCTTTGTAAAAATCGAGAGCATTTGAACAACAAAAATGACAGGGAAATTATGAGAAAAAAAATATGTGAGTAAATCAAAAATAGGAAATGCGCTGCGCAGAATAGCGCTAAAACAGGTAATGACGCTAAAAGGAACCAGTGATGGCGCCGCTGCATAGGTATGATGGCGTCGCACCTGTAAACACACGTCCCTTGCACAAAAACTCACAAAAAATGGATTAGACTTGGACCTTGTGGGTCCCACTAGGCGTGCCAATGTAGATTAGATAAGCAAACAAGGTAGAAAACAATAAACTAAATGCAAATAACACAAAGTTATACCTCACATGCAAACCCAATCCCATCAAGGGAGGAAGAAGCCTTTGCACCCAAAACAAGCTCCTAAGACATGATTATCCCTAGATAATAGATTTGAATGTGAAATGCTATTCTAATTTGCAACTCACTATTCTAGCTCAAGAGTGATTTTGACATGGTAACTTTGCATAAACTTGAATGATAAAAATGGATGGAGAGAGGTTCTATTTATAGATTTTTGGAAGGGATTTTGATCCAAGGGTGGAGATTGATTTGGAAGATCAATGGTGGAAGATAAAAGTGATGTGGAGGGCCTAGATTCAATCTTGAATGAATGAAGGGCTAGGAATAAAAGTGAATCATTTGTTCATTTTGGGAAAATGAGTTATTAAATGAGTATGGGGGTGAAGGATTATTTTGGAATTAAAGATTCATATGGGGAAATGTAAATGAATTAAAAATTTATTTGGGGAAGAGAGGAAATAAATGAGTATGGGTTTGTAAGGAAAATTAAATGTGATGTGGGATGTTTATAAATAAAAAATTGACTTATGTGGCTTTAATTTAATTTTTTATTTGGAGGATGTGGGGAAGGGTGTTAAACAAGGTTTGACCACCTAAATGAAGGGGCTAGGATTAATTAATCACATTGTTTATTTAATTAATCCTAGGGCTAGGATGAGGTAGGCTAGGGTAGACAATTAAATAATAGCTATTTAATTGTCTAGGGTAGGGATAGGTCAATTAGTAGGCTAGATTAATTAGTTAACATAGTTTTAACTAATTAATTGGATTTAGAGAAAAAAGGGGGAAATTGATTTAATAAATATTGCATATTTATTAAATTAATTGGCTAAGGTTGGGACTATTGAATTAATGAAATTAATTCAAATTTGGGGATAAAATAATGAAAAAATAGGATAACGAAGGGATAATTAATTAAATAAAATTTAATTAACTGGTTTGGAGGGAAATTGACATGATTAGGGATATCGGGAGTCAGTTTGATGGTAGGAGACATTTTTAGGTGTCTACAATGTCAACGTAATCCTGTTGAACACATCAAAAAGAAGTGAAATTTGGTTGCTTGCAACAAACCACTAGAATATAGTCTTTTGCGGTGATCATTAGTTTCAAGCAAAGGAAATTAGAATTTTTAACTCTTTCTGGTACACATGCAAAAAGGTATAACATTAGGACAGAGATCTTAATAAACAACAAATGTTTTGCTTCTCACGTTACTGGGAAATAAGTTGTAAAACTTTAAAACACATGTGACACTTGACTGATTATACTTCCTTGTAGTGCATGCAAACTTCTAGATTGGCTTCCCAGTTTGCATACTTAAACAACAATTTGTATTTTCAAGTCTCAGTTAAAATTCAGTTGTTTGCAATTGTATGATCTTCCTTCAAAAACAATCTGAATATTTTTTACAATCCTACTTGTAATTAACAAGAAATTACCCCCTTTTTAGTTTTGTCATTAGCAATGATTCTAGTGACTTTGGTGTGTGAAAAAATTATTCACTCTTGTGCTCATAGTTTTTTTATGAATTTTGGTTGTATATTGCATGAGCATTGACAAGGCCTTGGTGCTCCTTTTCATGTATTCTATCCTGAAGGTCCCTTGTGTATTGTGTTTAATTTGACTTACTCATCCTTGACAGCTTATTTATGCTTCTACTGTGTCCTTTCTAGTTTAAATTGTTTCTCCTTCTAGAACCTGCTTTCCAATTAATAGTCATTACTCTTCTACAGTTTCATTTTTTACTTACAGTATTTACACTTACAGCTACAGATGCACTAGAATTTAGAGGACCATTTCTTATATTGTTGTTAATCTCAGCTAGGCTCAGACAGATCAAAAGAGAGAGCTGGAAAGCATTGCAACCAAGTTGTAAGTGAAGACTGTATCCTTAAGTTCTAATGACATCCATGATAAAACAAATCCATGGTCGGAGACAGATGGTGTGAAACAAAGCATAAATATGGGTACCTGAAACTAACCCTACCAATGTTCATGTGACGTGTTTCTAAGTTTATGTAACTACAAGCAAATTTGGAATCTATTCCGAAGGTTTGGGTAGAGTGCTAGGTGGTCTAAGAAGGCAAGGAGTTCTAGATTCTAATCCATTTGTAGTGTGTTAAAAAAAGATTCCCACTACAATATGCACATAAATATGTTGTTTAGCAAGGCAAAGCAATGCACTTGATTGTGTTAAACAATTAAATCTATTTGTTCACTTTAGGAAGCAGTTCCATGCAGGGGACTTCATGATCTATTTCTGTGGGATACTTCTAATAATCCTGTATTAACATGATTCATGCAATTACCCTACTATATTTTCATGTTTCTTTTCTTTTTTAAATTCTAGAAAATGGAGCATTTACATTTACAAAACTTATTTGCAATTATCTACCTTTGATTCCAGAAAATCAATGGGACAAATGCACATTTCTTCTGTTCTAAGTAGTTCTCAAAGGATGCACTCGTCAACTTTCCCGTATTTAGCTTGTATGTTGCTCCTCAATCATATTATTTTTCCAAGACTTGCATATAGCTCTATCCATGAAGACTTTGATGTACTATTGTGGTTCCTATGAGTATTATTATAGATACTTCTCATTTTGCTCATGTTACTGTGCTTTTCTAGATTTAAACAAAGTGAATATATGATAATCCTGGATTAAAATTATTCAATCAATTACTTGATTGTATGTTCTCTTGTTGATGCAAGCTTCTCCTTGTAAATGAAAGTACACATCTATATCTATATATACATAGTATATATTTAGATGGATTTTGAACTTGATTTACATTGTCACTTCTTGTCCTTTTATAATAGATGTGTTTCTTTAAAAAATTAAAAGTCAAAATGCGATTCTAACAATTCAAAATAAATAAAATTATTCAATGTTGAAATACATTTTCCATTTTAAATTAAGTTATACACTAAAAAAATTATTGTTCTTTCTTAATTATTAAGGCCAAAAATTCACAGCTTAAGATAAATTGTATTAAGACTAAAAGCAAACAATCTTAAAGGGTTAAATTAAGGAGATTCATCTAATCAAAGTATTGCAAGAAAATGAGCCTACATGGCATAAAATTACAACTATCATATTTGACCGATGTCTCTAGGGTGTAGTTTCAAATGTCAACCTTCTTCAACTCCCCATGTGACCCTTTTGATTGCAATTTATCATTTGCTAAGTGTTTGTTTGTTTGTTCAACCCAAAAACTATGTTCTTCCCTTACTTTTGACTTCATTGCAATGAGTTAGCCCAATTCTATCTACTTTAGATCCACTAATCATGTTCTTGACTCCAAATCATTGAGGTTTCTACAAATAATCCGGTTCTAGCCTTTTCATCAGTTTAGATTTTCAAGAAGCCACAGATACAATCCTATGTGATTACTCTCCTAGTTTATAAATTCCTTCCCTTGATCTTAAGGTTGACCCACTGGTTCAAAAACACATATTAATGAAACATCAATTGCTGGATCTTAGATTTTCTAAACCAAATCAGTTCATTTTTCTAATATGATAATTCTAATTCTTTTACTTTCACTAACTTATATTCCCCGAGTCCTCGTTCTTATAGCACCTAACAATACTTAAAATGATAAATTACAACAACATTCATAACATTGCGACATGTCTCTTGTTATATTTGAATATTTGTCCAAGGAGGGGTATGAGAATTTATGGAGATAGGATAACCTAAATTTCCAGATTATTTGGCATATTCTTTTATGACGTATTTTATGAGGAGTTTATGATAGTTTTTATGGCAACTCATTATTAGGGAATTAATATGTTGGATTTTATGAAAAAGTGGGAGTTATTTTTGTGGGAATAATATTTTATAACTAGCGTATTTATATTTTAAAAAGAAAATATATCTAAAGTAGGCGACCAAGTTGGATGTATGTGTGGTAGAGTTGGATTAGGGATAAGGCTTATATGTCAATTATTATATATCATTTTAATATTTAACTACAAAAGATTGTTGCATAAATTAGATCAAACATACTATGTATAATGTTTGACCATATGTTATACTCAATTGTAATGAAAACAATAAAAGTATATAATTTAAAATCTTAGAGAATTTGAATGGAATATTATTCTAAATTAAAAATAAAATAAGTATTATAAACATTTACAAATAAAGATATGTAATACATTACTCTATTTTAAATATCACTACTTATTTCTCACATTCATAAGATTTTTCATAAAATTGGAACTCAATTTTAATCTACAATTTAATAATTAATTAGAAATGTCAAAAGATACTACAACATTTAAAAAGGCAAAGCAAATAATTTTTAGGAATGTTCAACCTAAATACCTTTTTTTCATCCTTGTTATTAGAAACTTTTTATTGTTTAAGATTTTTTGTGTTGATTTATAATTAGAAAATTTTATATATTTTAATATACAATTGTTATGTATATATGGTAACCAAATATAACAACAATGACCAATTAAGTAAGAATTAAATATGTGTCTTCATTATTTATCTATTTAAGTAAAGAGAAATATAATTGTATACAACTATATCATGTCAAGCAAAATAGATTTTATAATTTAATTAAACTTTAAAATTAGAAACTATGGAGTCAAATTAAAAATTAAAAAGTATGCATTAAAATAAGAAATATAAATAATATATAATAATGTAAAAGAATCAAATATTAATTAATTTTATACAAAGAGTTTAATTTTCTAATTTATATACTTATATTAAAGGCACAATAAGATATAGATGCAACACAAAATTTAAAACAACTTACATCTGCATCACATAAAATAAAAAATAGTTAGCCAATTATTAGTAATAGTACTAACATAATTAAATACTTAAAATATTATTTCATAAAATTTGAAACTAAATTTGAATCTACATGACCAATTAAAAATGTTAAAGGCATAGTACAACATTTAAAAAGTCGAAGAAAATAATTTTAGAAATAAAATCTTTTTGATTGTTTAATTAATATTATTTCCAAAAACTCAAATAGAAATGTTCAACATAAATACCTTTTTATTATGTTATATAATTTTATTATTTAAGCATTTTAGTCTTTGACCTTAAGACAAGTTCTTTTGTCTCTTAGGTCAAGAATTTTCAAAATTAATATATTACCTCATTATTTAACAAGAGTTTAGAACAGTAATGTTCATGAATAGTTGTGTTTTAATTTGTTGTGTTTGCTTAGTTTTAGTAACAATGTTGATAATATAATAACTTTATAATAATCTTGAAATTTGTCTAGAGATGCCTATATTAAATTTGTTATATGAAAAGACAGTACTATTTTTTAATTCACTTAAGAGTTATGAGTTATTTTATCTACTAGCATATCTATCTTTAGAAAAATCTATATCTATTAAATTTAGGTGGTGTTTTCACAATATATTAAATTATATGATGTTAAAAAAGCATCCACATAATCATACATACTTTATTGGGTTTGGTATACATTATTTAAATTTAGATGGTGTTTTCACAATATATTAAATTATATGATGTTTTCATAGTATAGATATCTTAAATACATCTATCAACCTCAAATGATATCCCTTCACATCTTTTAGATAGATTTATTTAACATAAGAAAAGACATAAAACTATTTTTTAATTCATTTAAGAGTTACTTTATTTTACTTTAGAGTTATTTTATTTACTAGCATATCTATTTTAGAAAAAATTATATTATTAAATTTAGGTGGCATTTTGAGAGTATATTAAATTATATGATGTTAACAAATGCATCCACATACTTTATTGGGTTTGTTATAACTAATTTATTTAAATTTAGCTAGTGTTTTCACAATATATTAAATTATATGATATTTTATCAAGATTCAACTACATAGTTTTCCAATCAATTTTTATCAACATACTTGAATCTAATAAAATATAATTTATAATGTACAAATTTAATATAAAACATTAAATGTCCATAATACATTATTACTAGTATAAATATCTTAAATACATCTATCTAAAAGATGTCTAGAGGTGCCTATATTAAATTTGTTATTTAGAATGGATAAGAACCTCAAATGATATCTCTCCATATCTTTTAGATAGATTTATTTAACATAAAAAAGACAGAACTATTCTTTAATTCACTTACCAGTTACTAAGTATATTATGGACATTTAATGTTTTTATATTAAACTAGTACATTATATTTGTTTAATGTTTAAATAAATACTCTCTTGTCATTGGTTTATTCAACAAATATTTGCATATAGATTTAGGAAAAATTTAATATTTGTTTCAAGTTTATATAAACGCTCTCTTGTCATTGCATATAGATTTAGGAAAAATTTAATATTTGTTTAACGTTTAAAAAATACTCTCTTGCCATTGGTTTATTTTGGATAGAATAATTGCTAGATAATAAAAACTCATTGGTCAAATACTCTTTTGTCATTGCATATAGATTTAGGAAAAATTTAATATTTGTTTAACGTTTAAAAAATACTCTCTTGCCATTGGTTTATTTTGGATAGAATAATTACTAGATAATAAAAATTCATTGGTCAGTGTGCCACTCCCTTTCCATAAGCCAATATTATCGCCATTATTAGTACTATGTATTTTTTTTATGGTAAATAAATCTATCTAAAAGATGTGGAGATATATCATTTGAGGTTCTTATCCATTCTAAATAACAAAATTAATATAGGCATCTCCAGACATCTTGTAGATAGATGTATTTAAGATATCTATACTAGGGGAGAGGTGCCAGTAGCCGCCCACCCTAACTTCGCACACATCAAGCTCATAGGTAGACATATCAGATTTTGACAATTTTTTTTGGGTTTCTTCGTATGCGAGAAGAGCTTAAAACTATTCTTTCAGCTTCTGGGGACTTATACATTTCCCTTTAGAACGTGTTATGTGCACATGGGTCAAAAAAGTGTCATTTCAACATGTCACCCCATACATGCGCAACAATGTGCCAGTAATCACTCGCCATCACATTTGTGCACTTGTCTTAATTTCATTGGTTAATTTACAAATGTTGTGAACATGTATTGGTGCATTTGTGTTAATTTATTAGGTTGGTATTTTACATGTATTTTTCAAAGTAATAGAATCGACTCTCAAGAATCTCCTAATAGAATTGCCAATAGATTCAAAGGAGTCTTCATAGAAGTGGAGTGGGAGATTAGGTAATCTGACCCAAACAAGCATGATATGGAGAGATTTTGTAAGGGGGTTGAAGGAAGAAAACCATGGCTTGAGTGAGAGAATGCTCACCCTGCATCCATAACCTACCATCACAAACCAACTCTCGGTCAACATGAGAAGAAAACGCTGTAATGAAGAAACCCCTAGCACAAAGGGAAAACTCGATTTTGCCCACCATAAGATGCCTCCAGGACTCCAATACCCATTTATGCAGTTCAAGGAGAGAGGGCCACAAGTAGTTAAACATGTAGATCAGTGCATGTCAAGCATAATGTATTTCATTATGAATGACCTCCTGCCCGCATACTACTACTAGGAAGGATTGATAGCACACCAAGGGAAAGACTTTGCCATGTGGAGGAGGGCGATCAGAAGTACCCAACCCAACCACGGTCGCAAAGGACAAAGGCTCATTCGACACCTTCACACCATTAAGAATCCCACACGCTCCATTGAGATTCCCACAAAAAAGAACAGTCGTTTGTTGAGCAGAAGTAGTTGCAAGTTCGAGCACGAGGCCCATCTTTTTCTATTGCTTTAGATATTATGACTTAGACTGTTTGACTATGATTGTTGGATTGTTTACTTGATTTGGATGGACATTTATGTTATTTCACTAGACATTATGTTTGATGATACTTTGGACATTTATTATGATTATACTTTATGGATTTATGTGGTTGGACTATATGATTTGATTAAATTGAGTAGAGGATTTTCAGATTATATCTATGTGGGAAAAGAAAGTGTTAAAAGAAATTGATATAAATTATTTTAAATTATATGA